>JANTQA010000036.1:1949375-2580000 GCA_027625915.1 Anaeramoeba flamelloides | reverse complement strand
TCCAATTTCGATAGGCAACATGGAATTCAATTTTTTCACCACTGTGTAAAAATTCGACATAAGAGAGAAACACGTCTTTAGCTTGTTCTGGTATTATTTGCGAAGAAATTAATAAAGGAAGGGTTTGGTTGATTAAGAATTTCAAATAATTTTGACCATTAAGTTTAATCAATTCCCTTTGTATTTTGTTTATTTCTGATAAAACCTTTTCGCCTTCATAACTGCGCGGGTCAAAATCTGGCAACAAGGGTATTTGAAACATGATATTTACTGTGTTGTCATAAACAAAATCTAAAAAGCCATCAAGTTTCTCGCCCCAAGTTGAAATGGCCTTTCTAAAGAATTGGAATGCTGTGAAAAGCAGCTCGCTTTGTTCAAGGTTTTCCTTTATTATTGTGATGACCATATTTAAGGTGCCATGCAAATTCTGTGCATTACTTTCACTGATTAACAAATTGGGGCATTTTTGAATAAAGATACATAATAGTAAGCAAAAGGAAGTTTTCAATTCCACGATTTCTCTCCAATATTCTGATCCCTTTTGGCAATTCTGTTCATCCTTTTCCAATATTTTGAAGATCTTTTGAAAAATGTCATTTAAGACTTCATCTAACAAATCACTCATTTGCTCAGAAAAGCTTTCGATATATTTGATTAACAGTCTGGTCAGATCTTCAAAATCTTTCGAATTGGAGGAAGTTTCGTACATTTTACTAAAGATGTTCATAAATATGGGGATTGAATCTGATTGGATCACCTTTGCGACACAATAGCAATAGCTCACTATTCTTTGTCTGATGATTTCATAATTGGGCACAGTTTCGATTGATTTAATAATTTCTTCCGCGGTCTTTTCAATAATAAATTTATGTATTTCACTTTCACTTTCCGTTTTAATCGAAAAGAACCCTTTCAGAAACGAGATTAATGCTTGTAGACATTCTGAAAACGTTACAGAATATCTGTTATCCACAAATTCACCATTTGTTTGGTATTCAAACAATTTTTTCATTGTTTCAAATACTGGTGTTAAAATCAAAGATATTAATTCCTTTTGTTCGTTTATTG
This sequence comes from Anaeramoeba flamelloides, assembly GCA_027625915.1. Taxonomy (NCBI): domain Eukaryota; family Anaeramoebidae; genus Anaeramoeba; species Anaeramoeba flamelloides. The sequence continues at coordinate 2,578,932 of JANTQA010000036.1, read as the reverse complement.
CCTTTTCAATATTCATTATTCCTATGTCTTTGGGTTTCAGCATTATTTCATGGCTATTGCTTTTTTTTTGAAATAAAGAATTGCTTTCTCGATTATTATCATTTTGAAAATTTGAACCCATCAATATAAAATTCCTTGCAGATAATATTTCACTTAAGGCTTGGAAAAGTGGCAACTGTGAATTAATAAGTTTATTCACATCATTTTCATTATTGTTGTTGTCATTATTATTATTATTATTATTATTATTATTATTATTATTATTATTAATTGTTGGGATTTCAATTTCCAATAAAGGTTGGATTTCCATTATTATATCATTTGTATATCTAGATAATTGGAATTTCAAATCTTCGGTAAATCGTAAAAAAAGATGAGAACATTCAGATCGAACTTTCTTATCAGAACTTTTAATACCTCGATCATCTAAAAAGCATTCCAATGCAATTGGTATAAGATCTGGTACTCGTTTAAACCCTCTTGTATATCGTGCGATGATCCAAAATAATTTATGGCTAATTGAATAATTCCCGGATCTAGTAATTGTTTCATTTTGCAAAATTTGTTGAAAAAACTTTCTAAAGTCACCATTTTTATTAATTAAGTCTTCTGTTGGCTTTGGATATAATATTTCCAAAAATAATGCCAATGAACATTCGATATCACTGAAATGTAAATTGCTATTTTGATTTAATAATGAAAATAAATTATCCAAAATATTAAAAACATATTCATTAACAATCGATTCACAATCGCGGCTCATCTGTCTAAAAATGGTTATCAATTCGTTTCTTATACGATCAAAATTCTGCTCATATTCATCTTGATCATAAAAGTCGTAATCATCAGTATATTTGATTTTTGTTGAGATTATTAATAATAGATTTTGCACGATTTCAATTTCTTCTTTGTTTAAATTTTTATGAAAAATTTTCTTTGAAAAGTGTTTAATTAATCGATGGAAAAATGGTATTAACTCGTCAATTAAAGAATCATCAGGTACTACAGATTGTTGGAAAATTAATGGTAATAAAGAGGTAAACCTTAACCAAATTTCGTTCCACGATGATGTAGATATTGATGATGATGATGTCGAATTTGTTGATGTTTTTTTTTTTTGGCTTTTATAAATTTTATATCCAATTTCATCCAAGGCAATCAGATATTCAGATCCAAGCGCGCCAGAGAGTCTAGATAATAATGAAAGATATTTCAAATCATTTTCTTCAATTTCATTTTCATTCGTTTTGACATTTTTTTCTAAAAAACTAACCAATTCTAATTGCTCTATTAACTGTAATTTCGTTTCATAATCAATAGGCTTGATTATAATTTCAATAAATAGTCTTATAATTTCTTCTCGGTATTGTGGATATGATAATAGCCCAAATAGCAATTGATAAAAATTTTCGTTGTTGACTAAAGAAAATTCCATCCAATGAATATGAAGCGTAAAAGACTTTAAACATGATTTTACTAATTCATCATTTTGGCTATCCTTTAATTCACTAATAGATTGATAAATCAATTCAAAAATTTGATTGGTAATTCCGCTCTCAGTCATCGTATTTAAAATTAAATTATTTCTTTCATATTCAAATTCCGATCTATTTTCGTCACGCGAAGAAATTTGATAATCAAGCGATTCTAATGTTTCTGCTAAAAAAGATAACCCTTTTAAAGATCCGTTTTCAATTGTTAGCTTGACAGCAGATAATAAATCATTCCAAATATTTTTTAAAACGTTTGGATAATTAATTCTTACTTGAATCACAAATAACTGTGATATTTTTTTTGTTAGAACTATTGGATTTTTTTTTTTATTTTTATTTTTTTTTGATTAATTTAATAAAAAATATAAAATGGGGGGAATTTATAAATAAAAATTGTTATCAAAAGAGTTAAATTTTACAACTAAAAAAAAAAAAAAAAAAATAATACATATATTTCAAATTTTATTATTAATCTAAGTGTTATTTGAATAAAAAATAATTATGAAGAATAAAATCAAATTTTTCTTTTTATAAACTATAACACTATTGATTATTAATTAATCAAATAACTGTTAATAATTTAAAAATTAATTATTGCTTTTAAAGATTTATTCATTTTGAAAACAATATCAAAATATAATTATTAAGTGTAATATCATGATTTAAGATTATAATTTCAAAGTTGCAAAAACAAATTCAATCTTGTCAAAAAAGTATAAGATCAGACCATTTTTAAGTACTACTTTTTTAATTGGAATTTAAAGATTGTGTGTATTTTAAAAGAAAGGTTTGGTGGTTGGTAATTCTCACAAATTTTTATGGACTGAGATCTAAGAAGGAAAAAAATCATTTTTTTTTACTAAATTTGTCATCCTCGTTTCTGTGATTTCTGTGATTTCTGTGATTTCTGTGATTTCTGTGATTTCTGCAATTTCTGTGATATCAAAAAATGAAAAAGAGTGATGGGAAAAAAGGTACTTTTTGAGAAAATTTCATTTTGAAAATTTGAAAAATCCCTGACATATTGTAGAGAATTTTCTTATATTTTTTTTTAGTTATATGGGGTAGTCATTAAGTTTCGGGGGGTTTCAAATTTAACCTAAAGGGAAGAAATGGTGAAAAATTCCAAATATTTAGGAATTATTGTTTGTTGTTTTCTGGCTTGGTTAAAACTTGATCAAATCCTGACAAACTATTTGATATTGTGTGAAATTTACAAAAATCCTCATTTCCTCAAAAAAGAATGATCATTTTTTTATCAACTTAAATGGATGTGTTCAATTTTTTTTTTTTGAATAAAAAAATTGATTCGTTTTTGTAAATTTTATTTTCATTAAATCGTTGAATGCAAAATCCGAATAAACCTTTTCCAACAACACCCTCAGCCCAGTTTGTCTCGAAACTAACAATTTGATTTTTAGAGAAACAATACAAACAAAAAAAAATCGTAACAAAGATAAACCAAATGTTTTGTAGTATTTTGTAATGGGGATTCTGTTAAAAAATATCAAATCAAGTAAATACCATTCTCAAAAGTATTGTTGGGTACTCCAATTCAAGAAAAAACAAAAGGAACCATAATCAAAAAATAAATAACGAGGAAATCACAATTCCTTTGTAAAGATTGTTATGATTTGTGATCACAATTGAACAAAACAAGTACCTCGATGATCAAAAATTATAGTCAATGCGATCTTCAAAAGTTCGAGTTGTTTATTGAGATTTTTTGAAATGATCTTCATTTTTTTAGGTCAGAAAATCATGATTATTTTTTCTTTTTCATTCTCACTTTTCATGAAAAGGGTGTTCGGGTTTAAGTATCTTAAAATTTTTTGTTCTGGATTTTTAATAAAAAAAGAAACAAAAAATGATTTTTTGATTCTAAATTGGAGACTATTCCAATGTACACAACTTCACAATTTAAATGAGATCGGACCAAAAGGCCTTTAATACAATTTGACAAATTATAGGCGTGGTTGTTTAATTAACCATTTTTATTGAATAAGTTTATATAAATCAACTAAATTCCAAAATTTTGGACACAGTTTAAACAGTTGAAAGAATAACAATACTACTACACTTTACATTCAATTTGAAAATAATTTTGATTTTACAAACTAATTTTTGATTTTTTTGTCTTTTCTGTTTTTGCTTTCATTTCCTTTTTTCTTCCAGTTACGTAATCTGTTTCTTTTGATCTGGAAATTGTTTTCAATATTTGATAGAAGGTTATATTGGGTTTGTTAAATTGGAAAATCACATACAATTAGTTGATGATATCTTATCATTTGATCGAACAATAATTGTTGGTGAAATTTTAATAAATATATCAATACATTTTTTTAACCGAAAACTGAAGAAATACCTAAAGATTAGCCAGTTTCCAGAAAACTTCAAAGAAAAACAGGCCTAGTTAAACTGGAAATCATCAACAACTCTATTCCAACTAAAATCCTTTTGTAATGGGGACGAATAGATACACATATAGATGGGAAAAGGGAATAAATTCCAAATTATGTCCATGCTGTAACAAAAAAATTGATGACACAGACTATTTTATTTGGTACTGTGAAAAATATGAGAGAACCTGAAGACACTGGAAAAAATATATCAAAAAAATCAAAATTTTTGACGATAACATAATAGTCAAAAAAGACACAGATGAATTATTGAGGAAAATGAACATAAAAGGAATCCATGACATCACCATAGAATATCTTCTGACCAACATAACTCAACACGAAATTAGGAAAAAGGACCCCAAGACAAAATAAAACCTAAAAGCAATTCCATTTAAACCAGAAAATTTCAGGTCTCTCTAACAATTATTCTAAATCTCTTTATTTTTTCCACTCTTCATTCTTTTCTTTCTATCATTTTTTCCCCACTTCTTCATTTTTTATTTTTTATCCATTTTTTTTAGAAAACTAAATTAAGATTCAAATATGTTTGATGACTGTATATATTTAGATACTCTTTGAATTAGAAGTCTCAAATTTAGTCACTCCAAAATTCTCTCTTTAACAGATTGATGAGGTTTCATCTAACTCTTAACAATAAATCCAATACAATTTTTTTTTCGACTAGTTTCATCATTTTGGACACATACAGATTTTTATTTTTTGAGTTTTATTTATTTTATTCTTTTATTTGGATGAAAATGATAAAATTATAAAAAAATTAATACTCAGTAACTTAAATGTGATTTAATATTAAGTTTTTGAAAAAATATAATAAATTGAGATTTTGTTTGTCTAGTTTTGATTTTGGGTGTGTCCAAATTTTTGGAATGGGGTTTATTTGCTTGGTAGATTTAAGATCAAAGTAAAAATATTTTTTCAATAAAGTAAATAACTGGTTTGTCTTCCGACACAAGCCCACAAAAGATCCAAAATACAGAAAAATTTTAAGTCCATCATTTTATTAATTTTTTGAGTAATTTTGAGAGAAAATGGAAAATATGACTAATAATTGACCTTTCGGTGGCTAAACGATACAATAAAATCGAATATTTTTACAATTTCAAAATTTGAGAGAAATTTATATTTTTGGCAGTCATATATATAAGTGCACTCAAGTTCTTAAATAATTTGCATTTTTTTTTTTTTTTTTTTTTTTTTTAGTTGTCAAATCAACATAAATAAAGGAATTATTTTCCAAAGAAAACAAAATATAAAAAATCAAATTAGATAACAATTAGTCTAAATCAAAAAGAATTTTATGTTGAGATTGCTCCAAGCTGAAACTTTGTTGGTACAGAAATATATTCAAACATTTTAATGTTTTCTGATTCAAGATACAACGTTATTTTGTTCTCAAAAAAAAAAATAGACATTAAATTAACAAGAAAAACGATTACTATTCTTTAACTACTTTCAAGAGATTTATTACATCTGAAAAGGTATGGAAAACTCTAATCTACAAAAAGACAAAGAAGAATCAACTATTTGAACAAGGGGTCCTTTAGTAGAAATTAAAACGCCAATATAGAAATAATCGAATTGGGAATCTTGAAATTAAGATTAGGTGAAGATCAAAAGAAAAGATTAGACAAATTGATCATTAACATTTTATTTTTTTTGAATAGAAAATTTTTAAAGAGGAAATTTCTATTCTTTTTTTTTTTTCTTTTCTTTACTTGAACAATTTAATTTCTATAAACTAAAAAAATATTTTTAATTGCGATTTCAATAATAATATTTGATTTATTAATTTTATTTATATTTCTTTTTTAACCATTTTTTGAAAGTTTCAATAATGGACTGTTTATTAAAAGCAGGTGTATATGTGTATGAGCGGAAATACCCTTTTTTTCAAAATAGAGTTGTATTTATAATACTTGTTGAAGGGTGTGTAATTTTAATTGAAAGAAAGAATTGACAGTTATGGTTGAAAGCTTCTTTTTAAAAAAGAAAGAAAAAGTAACTTTCTGGCAATGGGAAAGTTACTGGTGTATAAAAATGGTCATTTGGAAAAATTGAAAAACTAAAATGTTTAAAAAACAAATCATTTGGATGAAAAACTTGTTCTATTTGTGTTATGAAGCCTGACTAGGGATCCTTTATAAAACTTTTGGTAATCACTTTTTTAAAGTAGCGGTCTAATAAAAATGTTTAATAACTTTTAAATAGAAATGTTTGATAATGGATTATTCAAAAAGGTTTGTTTTCTCTTTTTAAAAATGGCCTTTTGTTTCTGAAATCGATTTTTGAAAAAACTAAAAGTATTGTTATTTTAAAAAAGAGGGTTTTGAATTTTGGGGTATTGGAAAAAAGGGATCAAATTTTGAAAAGCAAACCAAAATATTAAAAAAAAAAAATATTTTGAAAAAGAAAAATAACGAATAATTTCTTTCAAACATGATTTTGGTGAAAAAAAAAAATAACCAAACTCTTTATTCGTTTGTAGGGTGATCGAGTAATTTTTTTTTTTTTTAAATTTCTTTTTTTTGTTTCATTCAATTATCAAAAAATTGAAAACAATATCAGAAAAAAAATCAAGAGAAATAAAGCTGGAGTTAAAACTAGAACCAGATCTGAAACTAAAGGAAAAACTAAAACAAGAATCTGAAAATAAAAAAAAAAAAAAATGGTTACAGAAATCATCATCTTCAGGATGCTCAGCAACCCATTGCAATATAAGGTTATTTATTTCGCCTTTTTCTTCGTCACTTAAAAGATGGTGTCTGCTGTCTAGAAATTCTGTTAATATTGTAATACAATGGAAGCGAGTTAATAGGTTGTTACATTTCACATTAAAGAATCCATAAACAGCGAGTTTCCATGATTCATTATTTTGTTTAATTTCGTCAAGAGCAGCAATAACATTTTGCATGTCTTCACGATTATGTGTTGTTGTAGTAAGCCCAACTAAATGATCCAATTTTTCAAATTCTTTATTAAGATCCATTTTGTTGTTTGTTTGAGAAAATTAAAAGTGGGAAGAAGGTGATAAATCTTCTTTTTTTTATTTGAAGAATTCAAAGATAAAAATTAATAAACTGAATTATTGAAAAAAATGATTAATTCAGAAAGTTTGATATTTGAATAATTATTTGTAAATTAATTTTATGAATTTGATTCTAAATTTAGCTCTGAAGAAAAGTAATTCATAATGAAATTCTGTTTTTTTCTTTTTTATTATTCAAATCGCTAATGTCAAAAAATCATGAATGAACTTAATAAAAAGACAAGATCTTTTCTTCTCGGAAATCTCTTGATCTTAAATTAGTAAAATACAAAGATCCTCAAAATATAACATGAAGTTGGGAATTATTTATGTAGTAACCAGAATTAGACTATCAAAATTTCTCAAATCATTGGACGAATAAAGAATTCTTTTGTGAGGCTTATAACTAATCAACAACTAATTCATAACAAACAAATTGTTCCATCCCCTCTTACAAAGGGTAATGAGATTGTACTAATTGAATGTTTTCAAAAGGAAACAGGATGAACAGACACATCACAAACTCTCAAATCACAATGCACTAACCTTTCTTGTTTAACAAAGTCAACCTTGCTCAACTACACACTCAAGATTTGTTTGGATAATCAAATTAAGAAACAACCAATGTTTAATATTGTTTCAATATGGACTTTGGATTCTCTTTTCGAAATAATTGAAGAAAATAGGAAAAATTGTTCAACTGAATCATACAGCCAGTTTCACTTACAAGACACAAACTTCTGAAGAAAAGTAAGGCACATAAAAATCTCAAATTAAATAACAAAATTTTAAATTTATTTTTTCACAAATTATTTTACTAGTATTTGAATTTTGTGCCTTAATTATAGATTTTTATTATACCTTAAATTTCTTTGAAAGTTTGTGTCTTGTATGTGGAACTGACTGTATGATTCAGTTGAAATATGACAATAGGGATGTAGACTTTTTCTCAATTTTGTCAGTCAATAAACTTTATCCTTTTTAATATTTAATCTTTTTCCTTGTTCAATTCTTTTGTTCAAAATAATGTATTCTTTTTTGCTCATGATTTTATTTTTTTTTATTATAAGATAAATTTTGTTCTTTTTGAAGGACAATTCATATTTAATAAGCTGAATAGAATTAAATTCAATACTTTAGCAAATAAAAATGATGAAAAAGATGTCTATTTAAGGAAAGCCAAATTAAGCAAATTTTTAGGATTTTTAAATGTTATCATTTTGCGATCAAAAAATTATATGAATTTTTTATCAAAACAAATGTGAATTTAAAATCCATTTTTTTTTTTGGTTTTGTCCTCAACCTCTCCAAATTATTTTCAAGTATATTGAAACACTGAAAATCAAAATATATGGCAATTGATGTTAATTTGAATAGAACTAATAACAGATATTTTTTGATTTTATTTTTCATAAATTTTGAAGATTTTCCGGAAAAATAGTTTTTTCTAGGATACAAAACTTCAAAAAAAAACATATATTTTCAATTTGAAAAATATCTTTTAACCAGTAATTTAACATTTTCTAATCTGAATAAATATTTTGAGGTTCAAAAAAGTAATATTCACTAACAATTTAATATGAAATATCAGAAAAGGTAATTATCCGTTCTTTAAAATTTATTTAAAATTTAGTTTTTAATTGAATCATAAAATAAAATACTATAATCGTGGATATTCATCCTAAAGATTATTTTTTTTTCTATCTTACTTTCAATCTAGTTAATTAGTTTGCCAAAACATTGATCAAAAAAAATTATTAAGAAATTTCTGAAAAATAAATTCTTTCAAGTTTTATTTTCAACTCAATTTCCAAAAAAAAAGGAGGGAAAGTTTATTTGATAACGTTTGTTATTAAACACAATTCTGATATTACCATTTAAAAACTCACCATTTTTATTCAGAATTTACTGGTTTCTAATAATAATCCAATTTTTTTGGTAGTATGGCATTTCTATAATTAAAGATTTAGAAATATTAATTATACTTTTACAGGATATTTTTTGGTCAAAATTCTTCCGTATTTTTTTCTTTGTTTTCAAAAATTTTTTTCATAAAAGGCTTATTTTGAATAAATTTCAAAGTGAATGTAAAATTTTTGGACTTTTTTTTTACTTTTGAAAAAAAATCTTTATCTTTATCATAATTGTCTATTTTTTTATAGAATTTGTCTATACATTGTTTTCTCCTAAACACATATCAATTGTTTTTTCATTTTCATATACCAAAAAAAAAGTTTTATTTTTTGTTTGATAAAATTATCTTTAATTACCCCTATTCTCTCAATAAATAAATAAATAAATAAAATAGTTTTATTTTTCGATTTTTTTGGGATTTTTTTGTGAAAGGTTCATACAAATTTGAAAATGTTGTGTATTATTCGTCTTAATAATAAAATGACTCTAATTATCTTTATTTAAAAATAAATATTAAATTATGATGAAAAAATCTTTAGAAACAACACACAAATAACTTTAAAAATTAAAATGATTTTTTTTTATTTTGTTGGATTTTTAAATTTCTAAATCTAATTGTTTTTTTTGTTTAGTATACAAAAATACTAATTATATAACACCAAAAGAATATATATATATAAGTTATTTTCTTTTATGTTTTTTTAATTTCTTTCTTCTTTTTGGGTTAATGTCTTCTTCAGTAAATAGATTTGAAAGTGATTGGTGATCTTTTTTTGAATTTCGATGCTTTTGCTGATTTCCATATTTTGAATATTTGCCATAATTTGAATAATTTCTTTTTCTTTCATTTTCTTGAAATTCCTTTAAAGCCTCCTTGCGTTTCTTTTTGCTTTCATGTTCTTTTTCATCTATGTCATGTTCAGTAAATTTCTGAAATACCGATAAAGTTGAAAATCTATCAAATTTATTAAAATCATCAGATTTATGTTTCAAAGTTCTCATTTTTTTCCTATGTTTCTTCGTAAGTGAAACACGAGTCATATGCTCTTCTTCGAACTCTTTAACTCTTTCTTCATTATTTTCAATTTCTTGTTCATATCTATTCAGTTTTTTATGTGAAATAACTCGAGGAGTTGTTGCAAATTCCTCACGCAATTCTTGGAGAATTTCACTATTTTTGACTTGCTTTTCAAGTTTCTCTCTCTTTTTTTGTTTCTTTTTATAATCTATTATGATTGTTTTTTCCAAAATGATTGATTAGTAAAGTTAAATATATCAAGATTAAACAGTTGACAAATATGAGGTTTCTTCTTAATTCTTAAAAGAAAAAATCATCAAAAAGGCGAAGAAATAAAATAAAAAAAAATTTAAAAAAAGGAAAATTTACCTTTAGGATCCAAAAATTCCACAGAAGCTATTTTGTTTGTTTTGTATAAACCTGAGTCATCGTCTTGATCAAACTTTGAGACTAAAGAATCGAGATTAGGTTTGAAAGATAAAGGATCCTGGTCATTGCTAAAAGGTTGGACTTGTTTTAATTTTGATTCGCTTCCCTTTTGTGAAGACTTGAGAAGATCTGATGTTCCAGATAATGCTAATTTGATAAGCTTATCGATTTGGTATTTAATTTTGTGCTCAATTGGCTTTATTTTTTCAATTATTACCCTTTTTTTTATTAGTTTATCAATAAGGTCGTGATCTGAAGAAAAATTTCCCTTCGTCCTGAATGCAGAATAAAAGAGCAATTCAATACAGTAACTTAATAAGAGATCTTTTTGAATTTGTTTACGAAATTTAACAATATGTTGGCACATTTTAAAAAAGCACAATTGGTAAGGCAAATTGTAGAGAATTAAGTTTTTTTGTTTTTTTTTTTTGAATTTTGGAAAGATTTTATTACGTAACCAATTAATTTTGGAAAAAAAAAAAAAGAAAAAGAAAAACACAAAAAAACAATTTGGGAGATGTTTGTTTAAGATTTTAAATGTTCAAAAGAGTTTTATAAAAATAGAATTTACGTTGTTTCGATTCAAGTAAAGAAATGCCATTTTCTGTAGTAACATTTGATCCATTAAGTTTTTCTAAAAATGTATCAGCTTGTTTGGTGATAATTTTACTATCAACCAAGATCTCGTCAAGTACTTTATTAAAATTTTGATACTGTTCATTGATAAGTGCTTTTTTACTCTTTAAGTCAAGCTTAATATTTTGGATTTCTTGTTTTTCTTGGCTTTTGACTTGGCTTGGTGATTGTTTTTTATTTCCTTTTCCTTGCGTTTCAGCATCAGATTTTGTTTCAGTTTCACTTTCAGACTCTGAACTTGATTTGGTTGATTTATCAAAATCAAATAATTGGATTTCGTCACTTGAAGATGACATTGTTGATTAAAAAGAACTTTTCAAAAAGGAAAGTAAAGATAAAAAAATAAATCATTTTCATTATTTGTCTTTCAAGAATTAAAGGGAACAAATTTACACATCATTTTCGTTTTCTAATCCAATATTTTTTTTTTTTTGTGTACTGATATTGGAATTATAAATGGGAAAGAATTTTCACTTAATATTCCTTTTTTTCTTTGAAAAGATGAGTTACCAAAGGTGTATGTTGTAGTTTGTATCTCTGTTTGAAAAAGGAAATCGAAAATTAAAATGAAATTATACTGGTATTTGAATTATAAATGGGATTTTATTTCACCACATTTTTCAATTCCTTTTAAAAAAAAGTCACAAATTACAACCTACATCTTTGGGACTATTTATTGTGAAGAAAAAATCTGGAAAAGGAAGTGAAAATTTTTACCCACTAAAAATTCAAATACCAGTATCCCATTTCAAATTGAAATACCAGTTTAGGATTTTACAAGTAAATTCTAACAATTTGTTTTCTCTATTTCTTTAATTTACTATTGTGTTGACGAAGAATTGGAAAGGAAGGAAATATTGAAGAATGGGAAAATGAAATTAAACTTAAATTTCAACTCTTTTTCAACTATAAATAACTGTTTTTCCTTTTATTTGAAAATTTTTCATATTTTTGAAGTTGAAAGTTCTTTTATTCTTGAACTAAGTTGATTATTAAAATGAAATCGTTTTATGTTTTTGGCTTGAGAAAGATTATTATTTTTAGAAATTGAAAATATTTATTCAATTTTTAGATATTTTTGATTAATTTAAAGTAGTACAAAATGCACAAATCCCAAATTAAATCAGCTAGCTTTTCTTTTTCTAGTGCTAATTTAAAATCTAATGCATTCTTCAACAACGTACCAAATGCCAAATCAATTTCAATGTTAACCCATTTATAATTTGTTTAAATTATACAGAAGGAATTGAATTTTTTGATCATTTTTAATTATTTTTGTCTTTTTTTTTAAGGAAAATAGGTGTTTTTTTTTGAGGTCTAAAATTTTCAATATTTTTTGAGAAAATTTTTAAAGTTAATAAATCATATATATTTTTTCTTGTTTTACATTACAATTTATTTAACATTTTTTGTTTATTTCTTAGACGCAATTTTAAATTAAATTTTAAATTTTCTCTCAAAATTTAATAAATATTTTAGGTATAATAGAATAGTTTGAATAAAAGATACTCAGATATTTTTAAATATTGATTCTACTTAAAAATAGGTCTCATTCATTATAAATAATTTATATCCTTAATTTTTTATTATTTTGTAAATTACACAAGGTAATAACTTTTAAAATAAAAATTTTGAAAAAATTAAATAATCCAAAAAATTTTATTCAAAGATTAGTTTGTAAAATAATAATATTCATCTAGTTTAATTTAGAAAATATGTATATATCTCCAAAAATTTATAATTTTAAATTGATTTTTTTACAAAAATACAAGATTTTTTTTTATACATTTAAATCAAATCTATTAATCTTATCAAAAAAAAAAAATTAACATTAATTTTCATGTTAACAATTAACAAGTATTTTTTAGTAAAAAATTCAATAAAAAAGGTATAAAGAGTCTTTTTTCCGAATTAAAACTCTTTCAAAAAAATATATTTATTTTTAAACTTAAATATTCTAGTATACAATGATTTTTAAGTTTTTTATTTTTCAGAAATGTATTATCACTTATTTATTAATTAGTAAAAAATTAATGTGATTTAATTGACTTTTGAAAAATAAAAACCCAATTGTTATCAAAACTTGAAATTCAGTTTTGCTTTTTCCTAAAGTCAAAAAAATATTTTTCCTACAAGTGGGCTTTTGTTATGATATATCCCTCAAGATTTTTTTTTTTTTATGATTTTCAAGTTTGGATGTGAATGCCAGTTAATTTGTTAAATGTCTATTTCTTCTAGTCAATTGAGTTATGTATATTTCTCTCGAAAATCAAGTTTTTTCAAAATTAAACTTAATTTTTAGGTACTCACTCACTTATTGTAGTTTTACTCTATACTCAAGGGTGGTTTACCACTCCAAATAAAATTGCAAAATTGAATTTATTGTGGTTAAAAAAATTTGTATAATAAAAAAAAATTCAATATATGTCCTTAATAAAATTAAGTACTATTTTTTTCTGATTAATATTTTTCGAAATCTAAGTTTATAACTTAATTCAATTAACCACTGATATAAATTTTTTTAGAATAAAAATTCTCTCAACTTTTGAATATCGAAAATATTTTTTGGAATTATTGTGCACTTTTTTATTTTTTTTTGAAAAATTGGGGTTGAGAAAAGTTTGAAATCAAAGAATAAGTTAATATATTAAATTATAATGCTTTTCCATTGAGTTTATCTTTTTTAATTAACTTTTTTTTAATTTTACCATTTAAAATTAAAAAAAACATTTGAGGACCAAATTAGTGCCTTTTGTGAAATTAAAATTCCGATAATTTAGAATTTGTTTTAGTAAATGAGTTAAAACAAGAGAGTGAATCTAAAAATATACAATTTTTCAAGTGTGAATTCAATGATTTTGTCAAAAAATGTTTTCAAGAAAAAGTTAAATTGAAACTTTATTTATTTTAATTTTTTCATTTAGTTTTTTTAATTGTATTAATACAAAGTATTTGATCAGTTTTCCATTTTTAGTGTTTTTTGGGTCGTAGCGACATATATCAATATAAAAAATTTCCAAAACAAAAAACTTTTAAAAGCAAATCCCAATCTCAAAAAATTAAATTCTAAAAAAAAAAAATCAGTTTTTTCTATTTCCAAAGACTAAACTTTCTTCAAAATAAAACAATTTGTTTTCTTTTGGTATAAAATAAATTTTTATTCGATTTTCTCTAATTGGTGGCTATTTTGTAACGCTAGATATTCGACAGAGTAAGTATTTTATATCATTTTTGAGAGAAAAATCTTTCATTTGAAAAAAAATGAAAATAACTCTTGGAAAAAATCAAGATCTCTGAAAAATTTCAAAGAGTGAAACTTTAAAACGAATATATTTATCAAAGTTATAATTAACCTCATTTCAATTTAAAATTAAATTCATTACACAACCATACTCCAAATAGTCTCTTTTAATTTCATTTTTATTTTAAGGAAATCAACAGAATTTTTTGTGTATGTCGTTAATTGGTATAGGTTAATCCTAAAAATTACTCAATTTTTGTAATCAAAATGAAAAAATTATTTTTTAAAGAAAAGGATCGAATTATAAAAAAAAAATCTATAAAATATTTTACAGAAAAACTTCTTCAAGAGTTGAATTGTAAATCAAAAAGAACTGATTAAGAGTATTTTAAAAAAGTATGATCGGCTAAACAATATGAATCTTTTACTGTGTCATTTTTTTGTTTTATTTGTTCATTTTTTCGTTTTTTTATTGTTCCTCCCAAAGTAAATTAAAGCCAATTCAAAAGAAAAAAAAAAAAAAAAGAGCAAAGACCAAACAATTGCCTCTATTTTTACAATCCAAATTAGATACAAAAATAAAAGTTATCTAGTTAATTAATGAGTACAAAAAACATAAAGAAAAGAAGATCAAAACGGTTATTAAAAAAAAAAGAAGAGGAAAACAAACTGACAACAGAAAACAATTCTATTGAAAGCGAAACTGATGAGGAAAAACTTTGTTTGCAAAACAAAAACTCAATGGAAATTGAAATAGAAATAGAAATTGAAAATACAAAAAACCAAAAAAAAAAAAAAGAAAAAGAAAAAGAAAAAGAAAATGGAAATGAAAAAGAAAATGAAAACAATCAACAAAATAAAACAAACCAGAACAAAAAACAAATGCTTTACCAAGAGCTGCATCAAGTCTGGGAAACATTTTCACGTGAAACAAGAAACCAAGTAAAACAATTTTTAATTGTAACGATCGAATTAGGTGATTATGATCTCTCGTATGGCCCGAATTATTTTTTAAAATATTGCGATGGGCAATATTTAAAAAAAAGACAATTCCAACATGATCTCTATACACTGCTTCGATCTGGGCCACAAAGAAGAAATGTGAATAAATTAGTCAAGACTATTGACCAAATAGACAATTCGAATGAGTGTCTCGAATACATTCAAAAGAGCATTCCAAATGAACTGGAGCTAATGGGCTTGAGTGATACCAACATCAAGCAAATCTTCCAATATTTGGATATCTTTTCTTTATTCAGGATTGCCTTCTTAAATAAAAGATTAAGAAAAATAATCTTTTCGAAGAAGTTATGGACCCAAATGGATTTTCAAAAAACACAATATCTTTTTGGTGGTGATCTTATGCGAGGAATTACGCAAGTAATCCAAAAGACAAACTTTTGTAGAAATTTCAAAAAAGTGGTTTTGTCAACAAAGTTGTGCCAATTGAAACAGTTTGTTTCCAATTTCCTAATTAATGCAGTAAATTTGGAAGAAATAACGATTCATAATTGCTCGTCGGAATGCTTTGATTGTTTAAGGCATAGCGTCAAATTAAAAAAGCTTTGTATCTATGGAGAAACGCAAATTACGGATGCACTATATTGCTTAAAAAACTTAGAAACGCTCGATTGCCAAAATTATATCGGTGAGCATTTTTGTTTAAATGCAAGCAAAATTCAAAACCTAACAAATTTAACAAAAATAAATCTGCCGCAATATAAATATTTTGTTAACTGTTCTTTAGGCTGCTTATCAAAATTACGATCCTTGACGAATTTAAGTGTATCGACTTTTCCAATCGAACTGAAGCGTCTTACCCAATTGGTCAATTTGACTCTTTCGGCGCCGTGTCTGGATCATTTCACTCAAACTTATGAAAACTACAACCCCTTTCTGCCGGATTTTAGGCCCGATGAAGAATATTTTCGAAATACGGGTCTTTGCTTTTATGAATGGGATGACGGTGAAGACTTCATCGTTCTAGTGCGCGAAAAGAATACAAAATACGTCAATTATCATGATTTTAAAAATAATTCAAAGGCTTTGGATTATAAGAATTATAATAAAAACAAGCTCAAGAATAATAATGACGAGAAATTGAGTTTAAAATCTCTCAGAAATTTAAAAAAAATAAAAATTGATAATTACCATTTGTTTAAAGATGACTTTTTATTGACCCTTCAATCTTCCATAACCGAGATCGATATTTGTGATTCAAAAAAATGCTTGGCTTTCTTGGGCCAATACAAAATGTTCCCAAATTTGGTCACCTTAAAACTCAACCGATGTAAAATCCAAACAATCCCAGAGGAAATTGGATATTTAAAATCTCTAATCAAATTAAATTTGCACTCGAATAGGATTAAGGCTCTTCCTGTGAAATTATTTGATTTGGCAAAATTGGAATCATTAAATTTAAATTGGAATAAGATACAAGGGTTGCCCAGTAACCAAATGCCAAAATTAAAAAAATTGAAAAAACTGAAATTTAATTCCAAATATGAAGATATGCAGCAAGATGACGAAGATTGTGAACTACTAATGGGGGGCAGCAAATTTAATCGCGATGATAAAAATAAAATTCCAATACTTCCGTTCGATTCCCAAGAATTGAAATTTTTAATACTTTTAAAAATCGAAAACAATGATTTAAAGCGGTTTCCGTATTTTGAAAATCATGATTATATTGAAAAAATTTTGGCGAAAAGGAATAAGATCCAGGGTCCGATCAGATTTATTAATTGTAAGCAATTAACATATATCGATTTAAGCTTTAACGAAATTAGTGAAATACACATCGAAAACAATCCCAAATTGCATTATATAAATTTCGATTTTAATCAAATTAAACAAGCAACCCTCGAGAATTTACCAAGAATGGAAAATATATATTTTCTAAGACAGCAAATCACATCCTTTGATGAAAAATGCTTTCGTAATATGCCCCTACTCTATCGTTTCAAATCATGGTATTCGCCGAATATGAAAAAAATGCCCTTTTCATTTTACCAAAATAAGAATTTCTTGTACGAGCTATCAATAGAAAATGCTCAATTATGCGATATAAATGGAATAGAAAATTTTTGCAATTTGGTTATATTATCATTAAAGCATAATAAAATTAAAAAATTCCCTTCATTTAAAAAATCCAAATTAAGATTTCTTGATTTGTCCGGAAATGAGATCAATAGTTTCAAAAATTTCAAAGATTTCCCCTTTTTAGAAAACCTTGATTTGTCCATGAATAACCTACGCAAATTATCTAAAAATATTAAATATCTTCATTATTTGGAAAAACTTGAACTGAGATATAACAAGATTAAAAAAATCCCAAAGCAATTATCAAAATGCAGAAACTTGCAAGTACTTGGACTGTACCATAATGATTTGTCCAAAATTTCAAATAGATTGTTTAAATGCCCTAAATTAAGAACAATCGTGCTGACTTGTAACTTGAAATTAAGATCAATACCGACAGATGTTCGAAAAGATGCTAATAAATTATTAAGTCACTTTAAAACAGAATATCATAAAGAAAAAAAAACGAAAAAACTTTTCCAGAAATAATAGTTTTATATTAATAATTTGAGATCAAAAAGAAAATAATAACATTAACAATAATCACTTCGACTAATTTGGATATATTTTTATAGAAATATATTTCATCCTAGTTTTTTTTTTTTTTTTTTTTTTTTTTAGAAAAGTTGAGTGATTAGTTTGTTATTTGACGATGAAATAATGCTATTGGAACGAATATGTAGACTTTTGGATGTGAAAAAATATATCCACTTAAGGAATAAAGTAAATTTTATCATTTTGAAATATTTTTAATTGTTACAAACCTTCTTGAAAAAAAAAAAAAAATGAGATTTTGAAACTTCGAAATCAAAATAGCATTGTGTAAACATTACTGAAAAAAATATTTTTTGAGTGTAATGGAATATTGAAACTTTGAAACCAAAATATCCTTCACTGCATTATTTGCGAAAAGAAATAGTAAATCGGGTTTTGGATCTTTAAATTTTTCAATTTTTTGGAACATTTTTTTTTTATTAAATTTTTGGTATTATTAAATTATGTTTTGAATCTAGAAATGTGTTTCGGAAGAGTGCTTGAAATTAATCAAAGAGTAAACCAAATAAAATCGAAATGAGAAGGTGTGTATTTGAAACAACTCATTTCTTTTTGAATACCAAACAAGAAAGATCACCTTCACAAATAAATTTGTTGAAATCAAGAATGAAACAAAAAACAATTCTTTTCATAAAAAGCATATTTTTTAAGGCTGGGTTTCTCTATCTTCTTCAATTGGGATGAATTTAAACAATTTATAACCTTGAATCCCCAATTTTATTTATTATTAGTTTAAACAATTCTTTTTTTACAAATTTAGTTTTAATAATTCAATTTTTAAATATTTTTATCAAACAAAACCAAAATACAGAACACTATTTCAAAAATTAAAGTGAAAGGATTGAATTATCGGAAACAAAAAGCAACTTTAATTATTTGAACATATTCAACCAAAAGAAAAAGAAAAAATTATAAAAACAAATCAGAATTATTTTGTTTTTTTAGTTCTCAGTTTAATGGAATAGTAAATAATTATCAAATCAAAAAAAAAAAAACACATCCAATAAATCTTTGTTTTTTAAGAATTATTTAAAAAATATCCTTTTTTTCTGAATTAAAACTAGAATTAAATCAATTAAAGGAAAATAGGATTTTTAAATTCATTTTATAAATTCTTTAGAAATGAAAAGTAATTTATTATTTGAAAAAACAGAGTCAATTATTTTCATGAAGAATTAAAAATAAAACCAAATTAAGAATAAATAATTGTATCTACTATTACAGATAAGATCAAGAAATAAATGATTTTTTTTATTTTTTCTTGGATCAGTTTTTGAATTATAATTGTTTTTCAATCTTTATAGTGATTGGAAATATAATATATTTGAATATAAACCCCTCTCATATTTATTAAAATATCAATGCATCTAAATAAAGAAATGATTTTAATTATTCATTTTAAATACACTAATACTCCCCAAAGTTGTGAAATACACCTCTTACCTAAAAAAATAAGTCATTCAAAAAAAAAAAAAAATTATTGAAATTTTCTACTATTTAAACCACAACTAGTAAAATTTCTTCAAAAAACAATCCCTAAACTTTAAATTTTTGAAATATACACATATAATAAACATTATTGTATATCACAATTTTAAACGGTTTATAAATTTATAAAATGTAAAAGAGAATTGAAGAAAAAAAAATGAAAATTTTAATAATTTTGTTTTCATTTTTAATTATAAAATCTTTGAAATTTTTATTTGATTGTAGAGAGATAATTTTCAAGTTTTTTTTTAAAATAGTCTAAAAAGAATCATATTTTTTCAATTTTAAAATAGCACAAAATATTTCAATCAAAAGATATTGTTAAATTAAATTCTAAATCTGATTTTTTATCTTTTTTTGGAATATTGTCTATCATTTTATTTTTTTCCAAGTTTGAGTTTTTATATATATTCCTGGTTTTTTCTGCAAATTGTTTTAACTTTTATTTTTTTTTCTTTCTTAATGTTCTATCAAAAGTTCATTTGTTGTCGCTAATTTCAATAAACAAATACACCTAAAAATAGGTGGTTTTTTTTCAAAAGTTGGTAATTTTAAAAAGGGAGGTATTCAGATTTTCAATCAGTTTATTTGCTCTCTTTTCTTAATTACATAAAATTATCATAACTTTGAAAAATTAATTTATAAAAGATATTTAACTGAAATCCAATATGTAGTTATGTCTAACTTAATTTTCAGAATTTCTTTTTTCATTGTGGTGCTCTCAAATTAAAGACGATTTTTAAAAGTGAAATCAAAAAAGAAATTGAAGTATTGTCTAATTAAACCTCCGAGTAAAGTTTTAAAAATCATTTTGTAAGACTAGTTCCTATGTGGACGAAGAATTATACATGAAAAAGCAATTGAAAATTTAATGATTTTAAGAAACTACAATCGATCAAGAACAACATATTAATAAAAAGTAGCACCACTCCAAAAAATCACACTTTTAACAAGATGTTAAAGTCTTTTTTCAAGTGTTTGAAAGGTATGAAAATAGTAAGAAATCGCCCTAAACCCTTGAATTTGCTGAGCAATTTGTAAAGTCTGAGTTTTTTGACAAGAATAATAAATCATTTTTTGTAAGAAAATATTGAATTATTATGGATAACCAGCTCCACAAACATAACATAGAACCAAAGTACATCAAACCTTTTCTTGAGTCGGTGCTAGAATATAATTCTAACAACCCTTCAATTCAATTTATTCCCAAAAACTTTCGATCTAGCTCTGTTTCTGGAATAATCGATAGGTTTACAATTGAATTCGTACATTGCACAATTAGCAATTTCTCGATAAGTGTTTTATTTGATGTACATCGTATCAAATCTCCTCCTGATTTAATACTTGCAGAAAAAGAAGAGTTCACGATTTTATGGTTGTCACTTGACTCAATTTCAAAATGGGACTGTTCAAACAAAAAATCTTTGTTGTTGGTTTTACAGGATCTTTTTGGACTATACAAAAATCAGCAAATGAATCTTTTTACAACAATTAAATCAAATAACTTAAATGACGAGTACACATCAAGTAAGAACTTGACCTTTTCTTTTTACAAATAACAAAAAAATTAGAAAAAAAAACTTAGCTTTCTTTGTGAAAATCTTTTTGAAAAAAAAAATCATAAAAACAATTTGTTTTGTGTTAATGAAACAATACTCTTTTAATGATCAAAATTCTCTTATTTTGGAATTTTTTGAAAAAAAAAAAAAGAATTCAAGCAAATAACAAAAACTTTTTACTTTTCAAAGATCACAACATTTTTTTTTTATTTAAATTCTTTCTTTTTGAATATTAGATTTATTAAGTTTTGTGTATTGAAACTTAGTCAAATAAAATAAGGTTTCTAAGTTTTTCAATAAATTAAAAGAGAAATTAGATCCTTACACAAAGAAGAAAAAAAAATCTGAAACCCATCAAAAAATATCAAAAATCAATAAAGATTTTCTGAAAGGTTTTTCACAAAAAAAACTCTTTTTACTTGATAAAACTATAGACACAAATCTTTTACTTTGTGCAAAGAGAAAAATCAAATTAAGGATCATAATTTTCAAAATGATTGTACTGTTCTATGAAGTATTACCATTTTGGAAAAAAAGTGTTGAGGAAAAAAAAGTGAAACATGGTTTTTAATTGGGAACATTAATAGAACCTGAAAATGAAAAGTAAAATCAATTAAAAGAAGAAACCAATTAACTTTAAATAATAACCCATTATATTATTTTCAATCAACCCAACAAATACAATTTAAACCAACTTGATTTATCGAAATTGTTTATGTGGTTTTGGAGATCTCAAAAATAGTCAATTTTTTGAACAAATTTTCAAATTGATCAATCAAAAGAAAAGTCCAGACCAAAAGATAGTATTAAAAAAAATGTTGTTGTGCTGAATACTTCATTTTGTCTTTATTCATTTACTTATTCTTTTTTTAATTATAATTACTTTGAATTTTCAGGTTCTATTAATGTTCCCAATTAAAAACCATGTTTCAATTTTTTTCCACAATGGTTACTTGGAAAAAAATTTCATTTTCTTTATTTTAAACTTTTAAAAATACAGTCAGTTCCACTTTTAAGACATAAACTTTGAAATATAATTAAGGAACAAAAAAAATTCCAAATTAAGACACAAAATTCATATTCTAGTAAAATAATTTGTGTAAAAAAAAAATTCCAAATTTTGTGTTTTAATTTGAGATTTTTTTTTGTTCCTTAATTTTCGTTCAAAGTTTGGGCCTTAAAAGTGGAACTGACTATAGAGTTTTCAAATAAGTAGATCATAATATCAAGAATAAAAACAAAAAGACATTTTAATTAATTGAGAACACAGATTAAGTATATATTGGAACAACTTTTCAACCAATAACTATATCCAAAATACCAAATTATTTTTTCATTTTCTGGTTAATTCTTTATTATTTTGGAAAAAAATTGTGGACTAAGAAAACATTTTTGCTTAAGGGAATATTCACTACAAAAATAAATCTACCGAAAAAATAAAGAATAATTTTAATTCTCTGACTTTTCTGTTTAAAAATTTATGACTCATTTAATTTTTTTTTATTCTTGAAATATTATTAATGTTAATAAAAGTAATTCTTTAAAATAGATAAAATCAATAATCGAATAATTTTTGTAAAATTTTCTTATTTTTTTTTTTTTTCTTTCAAACACCTTCATTCTTATTTTAAAAGATCAAAGTTATTTTTATTGAATTTTGGTAGTAAATAATTTATATCTTAAAAAAAAAGAACCCCTTTTCATTAAATTTGAATAATCTCATTTTAATCTTGAATAATCGTTTAACCATTGAGATAACAATGGATATATGTCCTGAATATAAAAAAGTACTATTTTTTTCTGATTAATATTTTTCTAAATCTGGCTTTATAACTTAATTCAATTAACCACTTTGATAAAATTTTTGAGAATAAAAACAATCTCAACTTTTGAATATCGAAAATATTTTTTGAAATTATTGTGCACTTTTTTATTTTTTTTTGAAAAATTGGGGTTGAGAAAAGTTTGAAATCAAAGAATAAGTTAATATATTAAATTAGAAGATTTATCCTGTGAGTTTATCTTATTTAAATAACTTTTTTTTTAATTTTACCATTTAAAAATAAAAAAACATTTGAAGACCAAATTAGTTCCTTTTGTGAAAATAAAATCTCCATAATTTAGAATTTGTTTTAGTAAATGTGTTAAAATAAGATATTGTATTTAAAAATATACATAATTTCAAGTTTGAATTCAATCATTTTGGCAAAAAATGTTTTCAAGTAAAAGTTAAATTTAAACTTTATGTATTTTAATTTTTCCGTTTAGTTTTTTTAATTTTTTTAATGGAAAGTATTTGATCAGTTTTCCATTTTTAGTGTTTTTTGTTTCGTAGAGACATATTATAACTTTGGTAAAAAAATTTTTTTTTGAGTGAATAGCTCCTTAATCCCCTTTTATTTTAACACGAAGTTTCAAAGAAGCAAATCTAATTTTTTTTTGAATATAAAATCCTTTTCAAACAAAAGTGCACATCTCTCAAATCATCAATACTAGTGAATTTGATTGTTAATAAGATAATTACTTCTTGGTGATTTTCATTTTAATTATTCATTTTTTCATTTTTTTGTTTTTTTTTATTTATGGATATTGAACAGTTGGAAAATGAAAAAACTAGATAAGAAGAAACCAATTTGTAAATAATCTGACAGTATAAAAATGGAAACAGTTGATGTTTGATTTAGAATGA
The DNA here is from genome assembly GCA_027625915.1 of Anaeramoeba flamelloides. Lineage (NCBI taxonomy): Eukaryota > Anaeramoebidae > Anaeramoeba > Anaeramoeba flamelloides. The sequence continues at coordinate 2,555,381 of JANTQA010000036.1, read as the reverse complement.
GCTAGATATAGGAATTTTGAAAGACCATTATTGGATTGATGTATGGAAAAAGAAAAAAAAATAAAGAATCACAAAAAAAAAAATAAAAAAAAAAAGTTGAAAAAGAAAAAAAAAATGAATTTGATAGAAAAATAGAAAATTTATTTTGATAATAATATGGTGACAAAATCCTAAAAAACCTCTTCCAATGGCATTATTAAGTAAGTCAACATTTTTGAAAAATAGTTTTGATCAAAAATAATTATAATTACAAATGCCACAATAACTAAAGTTTTCAATCCAAATACTTTTCTCAAGTCTTCAATGTGATGAACAAGTTGGTGTATAAGCACAATCATTAATTCGTAAATAAACACCATTTCAAAAATTGTGACTCACCTAAAATAATAAATTGAAAAAAAAAAAATTATCCTTTTAGTATTGAAGAACAATTAATAACTAAATCTGATTTGTAATTCATTTTTAAGTCATTCTAAATATATAAAAGCCTGATATTTTAAAAATGAAAAAAAAAATAAAACCAAAAAATAAAAAAAAAGTGAGTCACAATTTTTGATATGAGCAATAACGATTTTATTACTGAACTTTCACTTAAAAAAAGTTAACAACAAGATTTTTTATGAATAATTTAATTCATTTTAAAAGGTATTACATAGCCTCAATTTTCTTCATAGTGATTATTGGTCTTTTAGAAGATCTCTTTTTTTTTCCATGTGTTCTTTTGCAAAAAAAAAAAGATTAAAAAAAAAAAGCACCAAAAAAAAAAAGAAAAAGAAAAACAAAAAAATTTGAAAAATTTAAAAAAAAAACAAAAACAAAAGAAAGATCAAAAATTTGAAAAACAAAAGAAAAACAAAAATTTCAAAAGCAAAACTAAAATTTCGAAAATTAGAAAAAATGATTCTGATCCAAAAATTCGAAAATATTTTTTTGTTAAGAATACTTGAATAAACCCTCAAAACAGCTTCCATTAACATTATAAAGTGAGTCAAAAATTTTGAAATCTAGTTTATAATGGGCCAAAAGTTAATCATAATAAAAAAAAAAATCAAATTTGAACTGGAAGAAAATGAGTTTTCCCAAATAGAAGAAATTTGTTTGTTTATTGATTTAAAATACCCATGACTAAAATCAGGCATATTGCGCTTTCAGGAAATTGTTGTTAAATTAAATGGGATTTATTAATAAGAACTGAAAAATAAAATAAAAAAAAAAATACACAAATACAAATTAAGGTCTCATCAGCTTTGAAAATGGATTTATTAATAATTAGTAATTAAATATATGTTATAACTTTGCAAGTTTTTTTTTAAGAATTTAAATCTATTTTAGTTCATTTTTTCATTTATTTCAATTATAAATCTCTAATATAGTTTGGAGAACAATGTTAACACTGTCTTTTAAATCATTAAAAACCTTTTTATACAAGTATAACTCGAAACAAATGTATTTTAAGCTCATGTTGATAAAAATATATTGCGATTTTTGATCTAAAAAAAAAAAAAAAAATTCTCAATCATTTATTTATCTTGAGGATATCAATTATAGAGATTCTCAAATATATTATTATATCAAATTTATAACATCCAAATCTAATGAAATAATACCATAATTCTTTTTTTCTTATATTTTGAAAATACTTTGTAAAATATAAATAAAAAGCTTTTGAGATTCCAGGATCCGAGTTTTGTATTAGGCAAAAAGACCTTGCTGTGTTATTCCATATTCCAATAAAAAAGAAAAAAGAATATTTACTTTTTACTTTTGAATCGCCGTATTTAACAGCAGATATTTCGCTTTATGATCAAAATAGAAAAGAATTAAAATATAAAAAAATACCAAAATGGAAATTAAATTCTTCAATACTTACAATTAAAAGGAAATATGAAGAAAAAAATCAATTTTCATCTTCTCATTCAATAACAAATGATTATACTAGGCTCACTAACAGACATCATCCTATACTTAAAAAATACAATTTAAATAATAGATTACAATCAAAATTCTTAACATCAACAACGGACAAACAGTCAACTAACCAACAATATATAAACAAAGAAAAGAATTATTCTGTGAAAGAAAAAACAAAAAATAATTACTCTTCAGCATATAGTGGAAATTCGTCAACCATTTTTGAGACCGTTTCACAAAATAATAATATCAATTCTAAAAGTGATAATTATAGTAGTAATAATCATAGAAACAACAACAACAACAACAATATTAATAACGATTTCAATCATAATAATAATTTAAAGATAAATTTTGATAATAAAACTTTAAATGGTTACCAACAACAGCAGCAAGAAATACGGCGATGGGGTAAACAGCAAGACAAAAGTAGAAAACAAGATGAATTAGAAAATTTTGATATTTTTAAAAATAAAAGAAAATCATTTATTACTAAATTAATTAAATTTGTTGGAAATCCATTAGAATATGATTCTATATCTTTTCGTGATATCCATTTTTTAATAAAAAAAAAAAAAAGTGAAAATAATTTTCTTCTTTCCTTTTTTTTATCACAAGATTTTCCAAACATAAGACCAACTATAAAACTTGCTGGATTAAATTATATCAAAATGAATGAAGAAATTCTATCAAAGCCAGTAAGATTACTCTCTTGGGAAAAGTTTATCAATGAAGATGAAACAATAATGGATATAAAGGAGCAAATTAGCAATTCTGTTTCAGATTTTGAAATCTATCTTAAAACACAAATACAGCAAAAATATAAGGATATTGAGGAAATGTCTAAATATAATTAATACAAATATGTTTACATATTTAAATGGTTAATATTTAAAGAATTTATTGTTTATTTTTTATTTTATTTTTATTTTTATTTTTTTTTTTTTTGGGGGGGTTAATAATATCGTTGTTTCGAAATAATATTAATAATATATCAAAGGTGGCTAGGGTGAAATAATAATAATAATAATAATAATAATAATAATAATAATAATAATAAACAAATAATTAAATGTTAAATTTTGTTTAGATTCAATATAAAAATTTATTCAAATAATTTTTATATCTTTTCCAAATAATAAAAATTATGATTTAACAAGCTATTTCCAAAAAAGTAGGTAAATTTATTTTAAAATACCTATATTAAACCCAATCCTCATAAAAACTAATCAAATATCCAAAATTATTATTAATCATTTATTTTTTTTTTTTTAATAATAATCTGGTTTGAGTGTAAGCTTTGAGGGAATTATTTTGATAATAGATACGAATTTTTATGATCTCGATTTTATTTGATATTTTTTAGGGGTGGAAATTGGTTGGTTATTTTTTTCTTTTTGATCAAAAAAATTAATTACCAAAGAAGTTTAGTCTTGTAAAAAAATATATTAGAATGGAAAAATTTTCATTATATTTGAGTATTTGAAATAAAAAATTTGTTTATCCTTCCCCTATTGTCCAGTTTTCTATAGAAATTGGCCGTACATTTGTTTTCTATATAAAAAAGTATTTGTTTTTTTCATTTTTTCAAAATATTATGAATGAACATATTTTGAAATAAATCCAATAGTCATTGATTCAATCGATATTAATATTAAACTTAATTTTGTATTACCAATTAACGAATAATTTCACTAAAAAGATGATTTTTTATGAAATGTAAAAAAATATGCACCAATTTTTAGGAAATACCTTAAATAAAAAAGAGTTCTTTCCGATATCTAAGAATAAAAATTATGCGATGTGATTTGAGAATGGAGAATGGTAAAAATTTTACAAAAAAATAAAGTACAGTAGCGAAAATAATACCTGGCCTGAAAAAAATCCCTGATAAGATTTTTAATTGTGAATATTAGAAAAATTGTTATGTAATTGCAAATATTTAAAAATCAAATCCTTTTATTTCAAGAATCAAATTTTTAAAATTATAACCCACTCACTTATTTGAAGGATGATTATTGAAATTAAACTTGTTCAAAATACTATTCAATCAATGAATAAAATAATAATAAAAATTTATCATTTTCCAAACTCTTCGAAAACCTCTATAATAATAATTTTTTTTCCAAAAAAATTAGATCTATTTTTGCTATCAAAGAATTACTTGAGTATTCTAGAGACAGCTTACTTTAATGAACTTTAGGTAGGTTTATTACTAGGCTCATAAAAAATTTGGTTATTTATAAAAAGGGATTGATTGAAAATAAAAGAAATTACATAACAATTTTCCTAATATTCACAATTCAAAATCTTGCCAGAGCTTTTTTTCATATCCCGTATTTTTTTCCCTAGCATATAAAACAAAAAAATAATTTAAACCCCATTCCAAAAATTTTGACAACCCCAAAATCAAAAATAGGCAAAAAAAAACACCCAATTTATAATATTTTTTCAAACCTAATATAAAGTCACATTTAACTTGTCCGGGGTTAGTGTTTTTAAAAGTAATCGTTTTCATCCAAAGAAAAGAAAAAAATATAAATTGTACAAAAAAAAAATGAGTGTGGTAAAAATTATGAAACGAGCTTAACAACAAATGTGTATTGGTAAATTTGTTGAAATTTCACAAACAATTGTTGATCGATCAAATGATAAGTTAAAGTCTAAAAAACATATATTGATTTTCCAATTTAACTAAACTCAATACTAAATGTATATCAACCATTGTAAAAAAATTTCCAGATCAAACGAAACAGATTGTGTAACTGGAAAAACGGAAATGAAAACAAAACAAAAGAACAAAAAATGAAATAGTTTGTAAAATCAATATTATTTCCAGATTGAATGTAAAGTGTAATATTGTTATTCTTTCTACTGTTTAACTGTATCCAAATTTTTGGAATTGAGTTTATTAAAAAAAAAAGTTGAATTTGTAATTTTGAAAACAAACAAGGACAGAACCCAAATAAAGAAAATAACGTTTGAAAATAAAAATTCAAAAATATCAATTTAAAAAAAAATACCTTTATATGAAAAATATGTAAAGTATAAAATAAAATAAAAAATGTAGTCAAAAAAAAAGTTATTATTAAAATACATTTATAAAAGTTTATTTTGTCGAATGACTTATAAAGCTGTCAAAAGAATTTTTTTTTCTTTTATTTTTTTATTCTTTTCTGTTGTTAAATTAAAAGAAAATATTTTTAAGGGACTAGTCTATATTAATTTTTTTTTTATCCAATAACTAAATAAGGAATCCTTATCTTGAAATATGTATAGAATTGAAAATATACAGGTTTTTTTCAATGTTAGAACTTTTAGTTCTTGTTTTTTTAAAATTTTACAATTCTGTCAAAAAAAGTGACTTTTAAAAATTTTTTTTGAAAAAAGATCTTTAAAGGATGAGAATTTTTTGATTAATTTTGGATTTAATTATTTTCTCAAAAATAATATTTATTCTCATTTTTAAAAACGAAAAAATAATTTAAAACAAGTGAATATTTTCTCCTTCACTTCTGTTCATCCAACTTGACTCTATAAAGAACTCAATTTTTTTTATCAATAATTACTTTTTTAAAAAATAGTTCTTATTATTTTCTTTGATTTTTTTGACTCTGACAAAAACTTTTGGGATGGTAATTTGGGAACACTTAAAAAAACTTCAAATTCAACAAAAACAAAAGAGTGTAAACTGAAAAAGTAGATTCATGAAAAAAAAGAATGATACAATATAAAAAAAGAAAAACTTTTATTAAGAGTTAAGCATATATTGTATATTTTTTTCGAATCAAACTATGTTTTCATGCAAATCCAAAAAAACCCTTTCAGGTTTATTTTTCAAACTATTTTTTGTAGGTCTTCCACAAACATAACAAGGTTTTGCTTTCTTGCTCATATTTTTTTTTTTTTTTGTATTTTTTGCGAAAAGTTGAAAAAAAAGCAACTTTCAAAAAAGTGAAAAAATGCAAAAATTTTTATTTCTATAAAAAACAATAACTAAATTTAATGAATGTCCTTTAGCAAGATTTCATTAATATACTAAGAAGTTTTTCACTTTGATTTCAAATCTAAGTAATTGGCAAAAAAAAATCTAAATCACTATTAAATTTACCTAAAAAAAATTTAATATAGACTAGTCCCTTAAATAAAAATAAATAATAATAAAAGAAAGGAAAAAAAAGAATTAAAACCGAAAATATTATTATAAAAATAAAAAAATTGTTGGGATAAAAATATTAATCAATTAATTTATCAACAAAATAAATGGGATAGTTATAAGAGGTTCTTTATGAATTTTGATGGGATTATTGTTATTATTGTTATTCATAATAATAAATCTTTTACATAATTTCTAAAACATGATAAATTATAAACATAATAAATTATAATAGACAAGATAAAGCCCATTTCCCAACTTCGGCGACTGATTCTTTCTTTGAATTGAAACAAGCGCTGACAAGTTGTTTGATGGGTTTTATTTGGAAAGCTTGTTTAACTTGGTTTTTGAAAATGCTAACTATATCACCAACCAATCCTGCTGCAGCCTTTAGTATTTCGTTATCAATGTAGTTTTGTTGGTTGCCATCAATCCTAACTAAGAACTCAAGAATATTTTGGCAATAAGGTAAAAAGAGATCTTGCTTTTGATCATCTTTTAAGCTGTGGATAATTGACGAGTAGGTTTCCAAAACTGAACTGTGGAGCTTTCGTATGTAAAAGATGTCATCTTCATTGATTTGAAGTTTGGACGCCTGTTCAAGCATTTCTGTTACCCTTTCAAGATGGATCTCAAATTCTCCACCGATTGAAAGCGCGATATCTCCCAACGCCAAGATCACATCTACCTTCACATCTTTTTCTAATTCTTCTGATAAGATGGCCTCTAAAAAGGCTTGTACATATTCCGAATGGAATTTTGTGGGGATTTCTCTGTTGTTCCTTTTAAATAAGTCGCCAACAGTGTTGGTTGCCAGTTGGCAAAGCGTTCCTTTGGTGTGTGAGTTAATAAAGCCAATGAAATAAGGGTGTACTGCTTCCAAATAGGGTAAAAACCCAGTGCCCAATGCATTGATAAGTGAATTGAGAGCCATTATTACTTCTTCGTGTACTACGGCTTTGGGGTTTTGGAAAACTTTCAAAAAGCAATTGATCAATCTTTCCGCGTATTCCTCAATTAGTTTCTCCAATCTTGCAAACACAAACTGAAAGGCGCCGAAAAGTGACCTTTGGATATGTGGTTGTATAATTGAATCGTTGGTCGATAAAAATTGCATCGAAAAGGTTTCTTCAAGCCTTTCCAGTAAGGGCCCAACAGCTAAAAGTAGATCATCAAGGGTATCCTTGGCTGATTTCAAAAATGTTGCTGAAATGGCTTCATATGCCATGAAACGGAGATTGAACTTTTCGCCGTCTTCTCTGAGTGCAGCAATCGAGAGCTTTTCTACGATTGGCTTAAAGAAGGAAGACAATGGTGAAGTTTCATCGTGGGTGTAGTCATTGGCATCTGCCAATTTATTTAAGGCCCATGCTGCATTGGAGGCAACCTGTGGAACGTCGAGCAAGGAATTAAGTAAGGCACCAATCGAGTTTTCCAAAACCTGTGTGTTAATGGCAACAGCCTCGAAATGGAATTCAAAAATTCTTCCAATGGCATAGGCAGAGCTTCTTCTTACCTTTTCATGATCGTCTTCTAAATAATCCACTAGCAATGGCAAAGAATCGTTAATTAACTTTTTCATTTGATTAGTATCTGTTCCGCCAAGAATTGAAGTCAAACATACGATTCCTGCTTTCTTATTTTTCCATTCCGCATGAACAATGTTATCGCCTATGTATTGGGCCGTTGATTCGATGATTTCATTTTCAATTAAAGTTGTAATAAGCAATAAACCAACGTACGCTGCCACTTCTAAGCCATATTCTAAACCTTCAATTTCATCTTGGAATGTTAATAATCCACATAAATGGGGTACCAGGACTGGAGACGCAATCTTGATGTATTCTTTGTACACTCGATTGTCCTGTTCTTCATCTATAAGCAATTCCAAGATATTGATTTCTTCCTCACAAACTGCTATCCAAAATTCTACTGATAGAAGTGCAAGAAAATCACTTCCTAATTTAATAGCGTGCAGAGTGATCTAAAGGTTATTTATTTGTAGAATAATTAATTAAATTTGAAAAGATGTGAAAGGTTTAATTGTGGCATTGTTTGAAAAAAAAAGGATTGTTTTTGTTTTGAAAAAGAATAAATACAAAAAAAAAAAAAAAATATTTCAAAAAGGTTCGTTTCTATTTGTTTGTAGAGAATTTATGCAAGATGAAAAACACTTTATCAGATTTGGAATCTTTTTTCAAGCAATGCTGATTATTTGTAATGAAAAGACAGTTAATTTTGTTTTAATCTAAGATCTATGAATAAATTTTTTCGATTAGATCGTGTGTGGTTTAAAAAAACATAATTTTTAATCAAGAATCATTATTTATTTTATCATTGGTTAATGATAAAGAAAATTATCGATTTTTTATTGAAATTTAGAACAACAACAATTTAGAAATTAGGGAAGTGCCGTAGAGTGCTGTAGATTGCCAAGTTTTCTGTTTTATCTGTTAAGTGCCCTAGGTTTTTTTGAGGTTTTCAATTTTATTTCGTTAATTTTTCTATTGATTTTACTTTTTATTTGGAAAATCAATAGATTTTCGTTAGGTTTTTTTTACTTTTCGAAATAAACCGAAAATTTATTAAAATTTTCGGTTTAAATCAAAAAATAAAAAAAGCCCCGAACACTTCACAAATAAAATAGAAAACCTCAAAAAAACCTAGAATACTTTACAAATAAATAGAAAACCCAAAAAAAAAACCAACCAAAATCTATTGATTTTACAAATAACATAAAAATCAAGAAAATCGGACAGCTGTAAGAGGAAATTAATTTCCTCCCTTCAAAATAAAAAAAAAAAGTCAATTTTTTAAAATTTTATCTATTTTTTTCTTTTTGATTTTTTTTTCAAAAATAAAAAAGATCAAATACAAATTAAAAATTCTTGTTTCTTTTTTTTATTATTATTTAAAAAGTGTAAATTACACTATAAGTGCTCTCAGACTTAAATTCTATTTCAAAAATTTAAGCGTAAAATCATAGATTTCACGATTATTAATTTATGAAAATAGTTTCAAACTCTCACAGTAAAATTAATTCATTAATATTTATTTCTTTTGATTTGTTTTGAAATATTTATCTATCTTTTTCATAGGAAGGGAATACCCATAAAAAATGATCAATATTTTCTATAATTACCTTTAGTTCATATTTTAAACACAAAGGACAAAATATATTTGAATTTTTATTAATTAGATAATAATATCTATTTAATCAGTTAGTAAATAATCTAAATTTTAGAATTGTTGAACCTGATGGATAACTTTTATATTTTTGTGTTTTAAGAAGTCTTGTTTATTTTGTAAAAATAAATTTTCAAAACTTTCCAATGAATTTAGGTATCTTATTTATTTTTTAATTTCACATCCAAAGATTCGTTAATAACAATAATTTTTTTTTTTTTTTTTTTGAACCTTAAAAAGTAAGGAAAAGAAGAAGGAGAAAAAACTTTAAATTTCTGAGAATCTGGGAGTTGTTTTCAGAAAAGAAAAAAAGCGAAATATAATCAAGTTTGATTAAAGGCTGCATTAGTCATTTAAATTTAAAGTATTCTGTGTTCTTTTCTGGGTTTGATGGTTGTTAAAACTCGCAAATTTTTATTCAAAGAAATCGTAGAAGGAGAAAATGATTTTTTTTACGAAAAATTTCCTAAAAATGTCTGAATTTTCTAGTCTTATATTAAAAAATGACAAAGAAGGTTGACAAAAATCAGCTTTTTGAATAAATTTTCCTTGAAAAAAATTTTAGAACCCTTAAAAATTGTTATGGAGTTTCTCTTCTTTATTTTTTGGATTGTGGGTGAGTTGAGAATGTTATAAAATTTGTTTTCAAATGCCAATAAGGAGAAATGTGAAAATTTTGAAAGAATAATATGCGTTTTTTATTTCCAAACAAAGAGATTTATGAATAATGGTAGGGTAATTGGTTTGGTATTGTATTTCATTTTAAAATTAATACATTTACAAAAAAAATCTTATTGTCATCAATTTTCATTTCCCAAAGAAATTGAAAAAATTTTCACAAGATCTTTCAATGAAAAATACTTCAAACCTTTACCACACAACCTCAACCCAATTTAACTTGATACAACAAATAGAGTTTTGAGAGAAACGATCCAAACTAAAAAAATTTTTGATTAAAAAAGCACCAAAAATATGTCAAGTACGTTTGGCATGGATTATGTTGATCCACAAACAATTTGAGAAGACACTCTCCTCTTAGTCATAGTGAAGGAAATTTAATTCAAGCAAAAACAAAAAAAAAAATATAAAAAAATCACAACCCCTTTGTAATTATTAATACAGTCGTTCCAGCCCTACTGTGAGAATTTATAATATACCTAAATTGTTTTTTCCATTCTGAAATTTTATTTTGTATGAAAAGCCGTAAAATGGTTATTAAGGTTCATCATAAACTCTAAAATTTTTAATACAAGATTAAAAATAAGTTATCCATTTTTTGGTTCCTTTGGTTCCTTTGGTTCATTTTTTAGTTAGTTTGGTTCCTTTTGTTTTGGAAACTGACAAACAAAATCAAGAAAAAAACTTACATTAATGTGGATCTTCAATTTCCAAAATTGTTAAAATCTCAGGTTTTTACAATTTGAAAACAATAATCGAAAAATACTTTCAAATTTCTGTGTGTTTCTGTGATTTCTTTTCTTGAGAAAATTTAATTTTAATCTTGGTTTTTACAAAAAAATAACTCACCATTGTGGAAAAAAAGTGAAACATGGTTTTTAATTGGGAACATTAATAGAACCTGAAAATTCAAAGTAATTATAATTAAAAAAACAATAAATAAATAAATAAAGACAAAATGAAGTATTCAGCACAATAACAGTTTTTTTAATACTATCTTTTGAAGGGGTTTTTCTTTGACTGATCAATTATTAAAAATTTGTTCAAAAAATTGACTATTTTTTTGAGATCTCCAAAACGACACGATGAATTTCGATAAGAAAGTAGATTTAACGTGTGTTTGTTGGTTCGATTGAAAATAATATAATGGATTATTATTTGAAGTTAATTGGTTTCTTCTTTTAATTGATTTTACTTCGAGTTTTCAGGTTCTATTAAGGTTCCCAATTAAAAACCATGTTTCACTTTTTTTCCTGTTTTACTTTTTTTCCAAAATGGTCAAATGAAGTAAGAGAAGTTGAAATTTTCGTCTTATGATCGAAATTGAATTCTCTATTTCAATAAATACAATTTCATAATAGACAACCAATTTCTATGCCTTTTAATATTTCACAGTAGGGTTGGAACGGATTTATTGTTTGTGGAGACAATGTAACAATTCAGCATAACCCAATGGACAAAAATTATTGACAATACAATCTTTTAGATTTAAAGTTGTTTATCGAGAGTGTTTTTAATGTTTAAAAAATCGAGATTATTTTTCAATTTCATTTTCACGTTCCTTATCTGGTTGTTAGGGTTCATGTATCTCAAATTTCTTGGTGGATTTTTCATTTAAAAAATGACATAAAACGATTTTTTGATCCAAATTGGAGAATATTTTAAAGATCATTCCTTGACATTTTAAAAGAGATTGAAACAAATCGTGTTGAGTCAAATTGTTGAATTGCAAACGTAGTCCTTAAAGTAAGCCTTTCAAATCAAAAAAATAAAAAAAAAATAAAAAGAAAAATAAAAAAAAATGAATTACATCATAAATCTCTTCGATATAATTTTCTAAGGAGTTGTAGCTAACATGAACAATTTTGACTAAGCACTCCATTCCTTTTTGTGATACTTTGTCATTTTTATTTTTTGTGGCACTAATCATAGCCTTCATGAAATGGTCTCTAATTTGAGGCTTCCCAAAAGCAGACTCAAAAAATTCTAAGGATTTATATAAGGTTGTTGTCGCAGAAAGTCTTAATTCATCATTAGAATTTTCTGAAGTCATCCCTTCATAAATTAACTGCAAGATCTCAAGCCCACTTACAATTGGAAATTCTTCAATCATTTCGTCCAGTTCTTCAGCAAGATATCCAATACAGGTTAGTACACCCTCTTTGATATACTCTGATCCCTTTTGCACTTCTTCATTCATTAAATCAATCAAATTAGAAAACAAAGCTGACCACATGCGCTTGGGATATCCGATCGAGCTAATTGCAACAATTACCTGTGCAGAGGTGTGTCTTGCAATTCGGTTTGGTGATCCTAGTGTCGTCACAAGGATTTGCTTAATTTCTTTTTGGAAGTCTTCTTCAAAATTGTTCCAAGTATCGGCAATCTTGATTTTGTTTTCTTTGTCCTTCGAGAGAAAGGTATTTTTTAAAAGAATACCGGACAATTGACGTGACTCAATAGGCTTCTCTTCCGATTTTAATTCCTCAGCTAAAAGAACAAGAAAATAAGGCAAATTGTTGTCCTTGGCTGATTTGATCCTTTCCATACCTTGATTCCTTTTCTCTTGGTCGGTGCTTAGTGAGTCAAGTAAAATTTGTGTGAATTCTTCAGACATTTTTTAGTGTTTTTTTTTTTTTGACGAAAATATTGAAAAACTCGAAAATTTAAAAAAAATAATAAGAAATGTCGAATTTTGTGTTTAAATTTGAATTTTTGTTGTGCCTTAAATTTCGTTGAAAGTTTATATCTTAAAAGAGAACTTCAATTTTTAAATAAAACTGTTTTTTTTTACATTTTTTGGGTTTTTTAACGAATAGTGCTGGAGAAAAAATAACCTAATCAAAAAGTTTCTCCATATTTCCAAATAAAAATGGATATTGTTTTTTATCGAAGACCTGAAAAATAAATTATCAAAGAAACCAACAATTAACCCTAAAAAAATATGGTAATGATTTCTTAAAGTTCTATTATTTAAAATAAAATTGAAAAATGAAGGATCAAATTAGAAAATTTATCTCAAAAAATAGAGAGATTTTGAAAGAAAATTTTAATCAGCTGTAAAAACAAAAAATTGAAAAAATTGAGAATATTATGAAAAATTTGGAACAAAACGCTTTGAATAATTCAAATTTTATTAAAATTTTCAGGGTTTTACTTTCAAAATTGATTTAAGAACTCGTAACCTAAAAAAACTCTTCTAGTAAATTTAATAACCAATCCTAAAGTAATTTTATTGCAGCTTGAAATTGAAAAACCAAGTATAAATCTGATTGCAAAAAGTAAACGAACTACTTACTTTATATACATTTTCTGGAATGAATTAGTGTTTTTAAAAGTATGATCCATTTTTTGCATTTTTGAAAAGTTCAAAATCCAAAATATTTCTGGATTTATAAAAGTAAAATTATTTTCTTTGAAAGAAGATTGAAATCTTAAGGATTATTCGATTTTTATTCCCAGTGGCTAGTGCTTTTATACCCACAACACGAATTATGAACTCAAAAGAATGTTGAGTTAATACAACTTGTTAAAATGTAAAATTTAGGTTTTTTGAGGAAGGCAAAAAAAATTTACTTTCCAAATCCAAATTTTTCACTCAAAATTTTCGACTTCCAAAATGATATTGGGAAAATATCCCTCCACTTTATATTGAAGTATGTTAGAGTTGGTGATAAGTGTAGCCACCCATTTGAAAAGAAAGTGGAGTGACCTCTCCTTAATATCAAAAAAAATAGCTTTTTATTGTTCCCTTGCTTTGTTGGGATTTTTTGAAAAGTTTTTGGATCAATAAATGATTTTAGTCAAAATCTTAAATTGTTAAAATTGACAATATTTTGACTTTCCCTCAATTCAGTATAATTAAAAGGTCTTAGTCTATTTACTGCTTTGTATTTCAATACTCACAGAGCATAAAAATCCGATAGTCCTTAATATCTGTTAAGGAATTTTACAAAAATATACTTTAAAAATAAAACCACTAGTTTCTATAATAACATAGTTTAAAAAATCTACTTAAAGGTCTAGTCATTTACAGTGAATGTACTCCATACTCGGGGAGTGACGTGAGACCAAAAAGGGTATTCTGAAATAGCCCTTCTTTTGGTTGACAAAATTCAAATAACAAAAAAAAAATTTCATTGGATCTCTTTGACAAAAAATTCAAAGAATAAAAATAAGTTTAAAAGCATGCTCAAAATTTCAAAAAATGAATCAAACAAAATTTAAAAAAAAAAAATTCATCTGTTTCTTTAATTTTAGTTTTCCAAATGGTCAAATTTATTTAATTTAAAACAAATTGCTTTCTTGAAGTTCGCAATCAATTTAATTCAATTTAGTCTGATTTGTGGTTATTTGGTAACCTCTCTAAATTTGACCAAGTAAGGATTTTGTAATATTCATTGGATCAAAAATAACTCATTTGGAAAATGAAAAAAAAGAAAAAACAAGTCATCAAGATCTCAAAGCGCCAAAGAGAGACACTTCAAAACTGACATAGTCGTTTTCGAAATTGTAATTCACAACCATTCTAATTGGAAATTGAGTGTAGATCTTTGGCGCTTTTTTCTAAAAATATACTCATCTTTGGTGGTTGATTTTTGGAGATCGATCATACATTATAGGTTGGTCGGTTTTTGGGTTAGGTCCTCATAACAATAACTAAAAAGTTTTTTTCCGTTTCAGAAAAAAAAATTTCACTGTAATGACTTGATCCTTAATTTCAATAAAATTACAATAATTATTTTAAACTTGAAAAAAATATTATTTTTTGATCCAAAGAACAGTTAAAATCATTTTTTTATAGTTGAATAAAAAAATCTGAGAAAAAGAACCAAAAAATCAAATTAAAAATTCCTTATTAAGGGAGTATCCAGGGTAAAGGAAAATTTTTCACTTTTTTACAATTTTGAAAAGGATCAGAAAATAACCTGTTTAACTTTGGGTGTAAATCATTGATTTTTATTATTTAAAGTATTTCATTCATTAGATTTTTTAATTTTTTTTCATGGGCTCAAAGAAATTTCCACAATAGAATATTGAGCTTGGAAATGCTTAAAATAGGGTTTGAAAGTTGAGTGACTTATATTTTATCCTTATCTCAACATTTTATTGTAGCATTTAATTTTTTCCTTTTTTATTTTTTCATCATTTTTGAATTTTTTAATCATAACAACAAAAAGCAATTAGAAATATTTTTTTATCAGTGACATTTGGGATTAATGGATTTTGTTTAAAAAGAGCAATAACGCTACAATCGAGAGAAGCACAAAAGGAAACACAGATTGGGCTTAAATAGCGAGAAGGGTTCCCAAAAAAATAATAATTATCCCAAAATGTGTACTTGTTAGGATTTTAACTAGTATATTCAATGGAATTGGAGAAGTGAATATGATTAAATTCTATCAAATTTTAAAAGTAAAAATAGCTATAAGTTTTATTCTAATATTCCAAATTTATCCTCTCTCTGAAAAAAAAACTAAACCCCATTCCAAAAATTTGGACACATCAGAAAATCAAAAATAGGAAAACAAAAACTCAATTTATTATATTTTTACTAAAGTAATATAAAGTCACATTTAAGTACCTAGTATTAATGTTTTAATAAGTAATCGTTTTAATCCAAATCAAAGAAAACAATATAAAACAACAAAATCAAAACAGGTGTGTTCAAAATAATAAAACTAGCTGCACAAAAAATGTATTGGTAAATTTGTTAAAATTACACCAACAATTGTTGATCGATCAAATGATAAGATACCATGTACCAATTGTATGTGGATTTTTCAATTAAAGAAACTCAACACTAACATTCTGTCAACCATCAAAAAAAATTTCCAGATCAAACGAAAGAGATTTTGTAAATGGAAAAAAACGAAAATGAAAACAAAACCAAAAAGTCCAAAAATGAAATAGTTTGTTAAATCAAATAATTTCCAAATTAAATGGAAAGTATGGAATTGCTATTCTTTAGATTGTTTAAACTGTAGCAAAATTTTTGGAATTAAATTTATAAAAAAACAAAAAAAAAATCAAAACTATTTTATCAATATATTCTCTTTTTTTTTTTATTGTTTGGCATTACTAAAAAAAAAAAATAACTAATAATTTTTTAAAATAAATTTTTAAAGAATCTACGATCACATGCCACTAAAATAAAATACTCTTATCTCATCTCTCTCAAATTTTTATGATGTCTTATGGTGTAGCTACTCCCTTAACACAATTTTTCTTCTAGTTATTATTTTGATGGGGCTTTTCTTGTTTCCCAGCAATAATTAACAATTAATTTAGTAATAACCTGAAGTAATTAAAACGATAAGATTTGTGAATTTTACAAAATCTATGATAATATAAATTTGAAAACTTTTTATTAATGTAAAATAAAAAAAAAAACATTAGACTTTCTTTTTTTAAAAAATTTCAATCATTTTTTTAAAAAATTTCAATCATTTTTTTAAAACAAATTAAAATTAAAAATTGAATCACTTATTAAGATGAGATGAAAATATCTCTGAATTTAAGAAATTGTAACTAGTATTTAAAATCGGTCTAATAAAGTTTGTAGAATGTTTTCAGAGTTACTTTGGAAAACTTTTCTTTAAGTTTTTTTAAAAATTACTCAATGTCAATGTCACAGTTTTATTTTGAGAGATAAGAATTAAAAAAAGATAACAGAAATTATTTTTTGAAAAAGAAACTCTTATTAGTATCATTTCCTGCTACTCTGTAATGAACAATAAATACTTGAAAAATTATAAATAAATACTATCAAATTTTATTTTACAATAAGACAATTGACAACAAATTGAGGCGAAAGAGATTAAAAAATAACTCATTTTTAAAAAGATCATTCTTTTTTAAAATTTCCCATAACTTAATTATTTTTCAAAATCACATAAATCTAATCTTAGATCATTAAACATAAAAAAAAAGATGAATTTTTCAAAAGTCTGTAAACTATGCAAAATGCAAGCGGAAATCTATTGTTCACAATGTAAATGTGGATATTGCACAACACACGATTTATTACAACACCATACGTTATCAAAGAAACATAGAAGAACTGCTCTAAAAAATGTCGAAGATTTTGAAATCTCTTTATGTCAGATCCATCAAGGTTGTTTAATAACAAAATATTGTCCTAATTGCCAAGAATTGGTCTGTGACAAATGTATTCTTGAATCCCATACCACACATGAGCTATTAACTTTTGAAGAAGCTGTTCAATTCTTTGAAAGTCAGTTTCTTGATGAAAAAAAGTTAAAAATAGATTGGTTTTTAGAGAAAAAAGAAGATGCCCAAAAATGTTTCAAAAATTTAAAAAAAGAATTAAAAAATAATTTTAAAAACAATTCGAGAATTATTAAAAATAAGTTTCAAAAATTAGAACAAGTCATTGAATTGAAAAAATATGAATTTGGAAATCAATTAAAAGAGAATGAAGAAATTAAATTACAAGACTTAAAAATTCAATTACAAAAAGAAGAAGAGCAAATTGCAAAGTTACAACATGCCAATGATCTGTTAGAGAAAATGCAAATTGCAAAAGAAAAAGAAGATGACTTTGCATATATTTTACTATGGGAAAAATTACAAACAATGAATATTAATAAAATAACAAAAGTATTAAAAGAAAAGATCCCAATATCAATGAGTAAGTTTGAGTTTATTTTCATTTTATTCTATTATTTGAATTATAAATAGTAAAAAAAATTTCACTTCATTTCCATTCATTTTAGTTTTCAATTTGAGCCATAAACTACAACCTACTTCTTTGAGAACCATACTCACAAAAGAAGAAGATGGAAAAGGAAGTGAAAATTTTTTCCCATTTGTAGCTCAAGTACCAGTATATTTAACCCAACAATTTTTTCAATTATTATTTTGAATTGGAAAGTCCACTGGTATATGGGGTAACCATAAAACAGGTGAAAATTTTCACTCTCAGGATTAAAATTGAATATATCAAAAAAGAAAGAAAAAAAACATTTTTCTGTTTTAAAAAAAAAAGTTAAAAATATTTTATATTCATTTTTGAGTAAAGATGCAAATAATTTTAAGGAATAGAATTTATGATTTGTGAAAACATAATTCAATCAATAGGATTGATAACTCTTGAATTTTTCAATGATTTAAATAATCTTTTAATTTAATTTAAATTATTAAAACAATAATATTGAGAAATAAGATCAAAAACTAAAAAACTTTACCCCCCAAATGCAATCCAATACATCTCTTGGTTCTCTTGTAATAACTCATTCTTATTCCATTTTTTTAAAAATAGAAACTGAAACTGAATTATCAATTAGGGATCAGATAGAGTGTATTCGAAAATTAGAATTGACGGTACCAATCTCTGGAAAAAATACTATAGTTTCGTATCCCTCAAAAGTAAGCTTTGGAGAGCCAATTCAGATTAATTTGGAATTAAAAGATAAACACAACATGCAAATAAATACTTTTAGCGAACCCAAGTTTGTGATAAAATTGAAAAAACAAAACAAAAAGCAACAACTTGATAGCAAAATTCAAGATTTAAAAAATGGAAAATATATGATTACATTAAATCTCCAAAAGATTGGAGTGTATTATTTACAAATTAAAGTCAATGATATTCTATTAAAAACCAAGATGGGGCAAAATAGCTTTCAATTTGAAATAGAAAAGCAATACAATCTTGCAAATTGTCAATTTTTTTCACCACAATTAGTCCACCCACGATCTAAATGGACCATTCAAGTTCAAATAAATGATAATTTCAAAAAGCCACTTGATACAATCGATCCAATACAAGTCGAAATGAAAATAGCAACCCCTTCAAAGAAAATTGAAAGGTATAATTTATCTAAAGTGAAGGGTTATCTAGGCTTGTATAGTATAGAGATCAAATATGAAATGTTAGGCGAATATACAATTACAGTATTAGTTGATGATCAGCCAATGATCGGCGTTCCATATATAACAGTTGTGGGACATAATGTTGATCAATTCATTCCAATTACTCAACATTGTCAAAACAATAGCCAAAGGTACAAAAGACCTAGAATATACAAACAAGATTCTGATATAATTTTAGTTGATAATAATAAAACAGCAATAAACACTTGGAAAAATGATAAAAACTCTCACCAATTGGTTGGATTGGCAAAACTTTCCCTTGGCAATACTTATCATTTTAAATTCAAGATTAATAAAAGAAGTTCAAAAAATCTAATCTTGGGTGTGGCGAAATATTGTAACAATTATCACGAATTACCCAAAAATTGGTGGGGATTTAATGTCGGCAAAGCAACCCTTGTTTCAGGATTGAAAATTTCGAAATATGGAGGAAAAGCTAAAAGAGGCTCCATTGTTGAAATAAAACTTTCCTTATTATCAAAACAAGAAAAAACCCTTGAATTTTCAACAAATGGGATCTGGCACGGAATCGCTTTTGATCAATTACCAAACCAATGTATGTTGTTAATTTCATTGTATGGTAAAGGAGATTCAATTTCCTTGATCTCAAATGTTAATATTTGAAATGCGGTTTTGGAAAAATATATAATCGCGAATGAGAATACATAACTTTGTGATTTAATTTGAACATGTTTTTTTTTATTATTTTTAATCTAATATTTTTTTTTTAACAATTTCTCGTGTTAATATTTAGTATTTTGGGAATTATTTTATTGTATAAATTCTTTTTCAGTCAAAGTGGCCCAGTTTTATAGAAGAAATAGAATATATTTTGTGGATTTATTCTAGTATTCTTCTCAAAATAAATGTTCAATTTTTGGATCAAAATTTTTTTTCTAATTTAGATTATTTTTTATTTATTGTCTTTTTTTTTTTTTTCATTATTTTTATTTTTTTTTCGAATAGTCAATTTGAAAAAAAAAAAAAAATGTTTGAAACTTCAAATTAACTTTATGAAAATTGAGGTTTTGTAATTTCTTTTAAAATTCAGTACAGTTATTATTAAAAAATGTTATTGTATATATTTTGAATTATCTAAAGAAATTAAAAATTTTAACCCAAGATCTTTTGACGAAAAGGGCCCAAAAATTTTTTTAACAGTTTTTTTTTTTTTTAAAATTTTAAGGTTTTTTCAGTATTTATTTTATAAATATCAACTCGAATAAAAGTAATTATTTCCTTTATTTCTAAACAACCATATGTTGGTTGATTCTGAAAAAAAAAATATTGAATTTTTAATTTGTTAGATTTTGAGTGAAATGGAGTGTATTTGTCTAATTGACTTTATATAATCAGCTTTTTTTTCAAAGATCAATATATTGGGCATTTCAATATTTGAAAAGCTGTATAAATTCTATTTTCTTGTAAATTTAACACTGAAAAATTCAATTATAAACGATCATTTTTAGTTTTAATGAATCTGATTCTTTTTTTTAGAAAATATATTGAGGTACTGGTATTTAAATGATTTCATTATGATTTCATCAAAATTTTTTACAAAGTGAGGTTTTGAAAATATATTCAAAAATAAATATTTCCATAAAATAAAAAGCACACAAATAATTAATCTTTTATGCTCTGTAATTGAATAAGAATTTTTGAGTACTTTTGGGAAAAAAAGAAAAAAAAATAAAGTTTATTTATAATTTGTTCTTTAATTATTAATATATAAATACTAATTTATTAAATATCTGATTATTAATACTTTGGGGTCTATTTTTAAATTTTAAGAGTAAGTAAAAAACAAAAAATTCAATATGATCAATTTTAATTATTAATATAAGGAAAAAGCAATGAATTTATTGAGGAATAATAATTATATAAGATTTTTATACCCATTTGGACTATACCACACCAAATAACATATCTCTTTTATATACTATGTTAGGATAATAGGCAAATATATGTTAATCCATATCCCTTGAGAACTATTTTTCCTCAATAAAGTGTGCATGTGTGTTTATTTATTGTTCTTTTTTATTTTCATTCTCAAAAAGTATTTTTATTATTTAGAAATTGGACTAAAAAATATTATTTTCAAAATTAAAATTATCAAAAATAATGATTTTAAACAATTTTTAAATGAAAATTTTAATCAAAAATGACTTGAAGGATTTTCAAGTACAAATTCAAAATTTAATAACTTTTTGGTTTGTAAAAGTAACTGTTAAAAATATTTAGAACAGATGGGGAAATGTTTTATGTTTATAAATTTAAAAGGAAAATTATAAAAGATTCAAATCCAATTTTGTATGGATCTCAGAGGATTAAAAGGGTAATTTTGAAAAATGTTGGATTTGTTATAAATGTCGTATTTTTTGTTGTTGAAGAAATTCAGAGTGTATAAAATTAAATGAGATTATAGAACTCTTTCAAGGGTGTTTTTAGATCTCTTTCCGGTTTTTTCCTAAAAATGTCGTCATTAAGAAAACAAAAATCCAAAGACATAAAAATTAATTGGGGTTTTTATTATCAAAAATTATATTTCGAGAGGTATTAAACAAAAAATTGATTTTTGTTTGTTTTAATCAAACAAAGCATATGTAAAAAGTATATGAATTAATTCAAACTAACAAAAAAAAAAACATAAAAATATATGAAGATTTCTGATTATGGTTTTCAGATTCAAATAAAACGAATTTTATTCAAATTTGATCAAACCAAACTAACAAAAATCCAAAATGGTTTCGAGATCATTAATTTTTTGATGTTAATACATTATTTAACCATTCCAAGCCTTCATAAATACCTTCTCCAGTTGTTGCAGTACATGGTTGGATATACCATTTCCGATCTCTAATTGTTGAAAGATTTAATTTTTTACTTATTTCAATAGCATCCATTGATTGAGGAAGATCTTGTTTGTTTGCATAAATCAAAAAAGGGATCCCTTTAAGCTCATCTACACTGAGCATTTTCCATAACTCGTCATGTGCCTCATTGATTCTTTTTTTGTCTCGATC
The DNA here is from genome assembly GCA_027625915.1 of Anaeramoeba flamelloides. Taxonomy (NCBI): domain Eukaryota; family Anaeramoebidae; genus Anaeramoeba; species Anaeramoeba flamelloides. The sequence goes on along the minus strand of JANTQA010000036.1, from coordinate 2,533,529 downwards.
ATTTGAGTCGATTAAATAAATTAAAGCATCAGAATTTTGGTAATAGTATCTCCATAATTGTCTGATTTTTTCTTGACCACCAATCTAATAATAACAAGAAAACAAAACAAAACAAAACAAAAGAAGGATCAGAATATGAATAAAAAGGTTAAGATCTCGAAAATTGTTTAGTTTTAAATCGGAAATAGCAAATGAAAAAGAAGAAAGATTGAAAGAAAAAAAAGGTATTTACATCCCAACAAGTGAAATTTAAGTTTTTGTATTCCAATTTTTCAACATTGAATCCAATGGTTGGAATTGTTTTGATAACTTCTCCCAATTTAAGATTGTAAAGAAGTGTTGTTTTACCAGCTGCGTCCAAACCAAGAATTAAGATTTTGCAATCTTTTTTTGTTCGAAGAATTCCTGAAAGTGCTTTTGAAAACCAATTACCCATAAGAAGAAATAAAGTTATAAGTTGTTGTTGTTATTAAATTAGTTAATAATAAAAGTTGAGTGTTTAAAATTAATGAATCTCATCTTGTTGGAAATTTCTTTAAAAGAAAAAAAGAAAAAATTATTTTGAAACGTGGAAACAACATATTTTGAAAAAAAAAATTATTTTGAAATTTTTTTTCATGAAATTTGGTTTCTGGATTTGAAATTTTACATTAAGTGATAATCGTTGAAATTACAAGATTTGGAAATTGTATAGAATGATTTCCTTTGTCCCTTCTTTTGATTTCTGTTTTTGTTTCAAAGATCTTGTTTATTTTAATTTATCAAGTTTATTCTTTTTTTCTTTTTACTAACAAACATATCAAATTTTTTTCAGATATATTCCTTTTCAAATCATAAGAATATTTCTCTTCAAAGAAACAAGTTTGAATTTTAATTGATTGCCATTGAACTGCTATTTTGAAAAAATCAAGATAGATCCATCTGATAAATTCAAATTATACTTTTAAATTTTCGATAAATTAAATTTTGTGAATATTTTTTTTACTTTATAAAATAAAATGGAAAAATCTTTTTATTGGACTAAGTGTAAATAAAGTTGGTAAAATTTGTTGGTTTTGGAAATTCTTCTTTTCGTGATCTGTTTTGAAATTAGTGTTATTGGATTTAAAAACTTTAGTTTGTTGTTAAATATAAATATGGGGTTTTCCAACTTTTGGAGTCTGTTCATATTAATTATATGATTAACTGTATATTTATCAACTTAAATGATCGTGAGCAAAGAGTTCTTGTTGAAATTTATATTTTGAGATTTTTTTGAAAATTTTGAGATTTTGTATTGGCTATAACTTAATCAGCAATTTGCCTTTAAAAGGTTCGGAAATCAAACTTTCATCATGTCTGGGTTTAACCAAATTATTTTCTAATCACAAAATGTTTCAGTACCAGTGTACAAATATATTCAAAATAAATTTAGATAGAACTAGTCGCAATATAAGAAAAAATAATTGAGTTTTAATTTATCTTATTTTGTTTCCAAATTCGGTAAATTTTTTGAGCAATCGCTTGTGACTTGAAATTCTTAACAATTTTATAAAAAAAATACAATATTATTACTTTTCTTTAATTAGTCTTCTTTAAAAAAATTTGTTTTGGTTAGAAGCTTGTCTTTCCATCCCTATAGTACACAAAATCTGAATACTTTTCAAAAATTTTCAGATTTACCCATGATTTTTTTTTTATTCATTTTTTTAGAATACGAACTCGAAACTTTCAATATTTAATCAATAATTTAAGGTGATAAGATATATATTTTTGAGGTGAAAAGTTATTAAAGTTGGTGTAAAATTATGATTAGTGTGGAAGTTAAACTTTTTTATTATTTATTTTAGATGAGTTTTTAGTCCCAGATAGATATTTTATGTTTTTTTTTACAATATTTTCCAACCAAAGATTCAGTTGTAATTAATAAATTAAAATATATATTCTTAAAGAGTTTTGGGTGCAAATTAGAAGTAATATTTATTTTGAAAATTTTCAAATCAGTGAAATCATTTTTTCACATTTTTGTTTTTATTTCTTGTTTTTTTTTTTTTCGATTTTTAGTTTTTTTTTTATATATGTAATTGATTTAGAATATTTTTAATATTAGAAGATCGATAGTTATAGGTAAAAAAAAAAATGTTATTCTAATATTTTCAAAAAGTGAAAATAATTCAAGAAAAATTGTATTGATTTATATTGGAAGTTTAATTGAATCTTTAATTGGAGTTAAATATGTAAATTGTTGTTTTCCTCAATTATTCAATAAGAATTTGATTTTTTCAATTTTTAATAAAATATGTTGATTGACCAAATTTATTTCATGCAAATATCAACTAACCTATAGTTTAATATTATATTTATTTCTTATTTGTTCTTCAAAAGTCAATTATATAAAATAAATGATAATCAGAAAATAAAAACTGTTTCTTTTAGATACACTTTACACTGAAACAAAGTTGATATACACCTAATCAACTTTTATTGAACCAAAATTTATCAATTCGAAAATAATATATATATAATGATATTTGTGTGCTTATAAATTTTATATATTATTTGTCTTTGATCCAGATTTTAGAAATAATAAAAAATCAAAAATGTTGGCAGAAAAAGAAGTATAAATAGAGTAAATTCTTTTTGTTTCAAATGGTTCTCAGTTTTATTGGATTATTAGAACATAAATATATGATTTTTATCGAATATTATTCCAAAAAAAATTTTTTTAATTGAAGATCATTTCTTTTTTTATAATTTTGTAAAATTGATTTTTTTCTTGTTTTTTTTTTTTTTTTTATTTTCTTTTTTACTTTTTTCTTTCAAAAAGATAATTTGAAAAAAAAATATTTTAAATTCCAAAATAACTTGAATTTTAAATTTAATGCTTTAAAAAGACATTAATTCAACTTAAAACCGCTTAAAAATCTTATATCTTTAATTGTAATTTTTCTAAAGAAATTGAGAAATTTTGAACGAAGTTGTTCCAATTAAAATGTAACTAAAAATTTTTTTAAAATTTTATTTTTTTTCGGCATTTATACTTTTTTCAGGTATTTCTATTATAATTATCAACTATAATCTTAATTTTTCAATTTCTCTTTTTTTAAAAAAATCTTAGGTTGACTTATTCTTAATAAAATGAATTTTTCATTCTGGTTATATACATTTAGAGTGAAATGGAGTTTAAATTATTCAGACTTGTTTCTCTAACTCATTTTTTTGATAATTAATTATTTTTAAAATAAAATAAATTCCAATAATTTTAAATCAGTTACAAAAGTATAGTTAACGAGTAATATCTGATTTCAAATGGTTATTGGAGGAATACAATATAATTTGGAAGTTTTTAAATTTTCATTAGAAAGATGAGTAAACTTGATAAAATTGACCAATATATTTTTTATAAAGTTGAAAGAAATCAAAGAGAGATTGGAGTCTTTTACTAATCATTTTTTGTATTTTAGAATGTCTTAAAGTCAATGAACTCAAGATTGTATAAATGGTCTTGTAACTAAATAATTTTGTTTTAATTGTAGAAAATTAGAAAAATAGTATATTTTGATTAAAATTCATTTCTCGTACATAACTCTAATATAATTAGTTTTTTAAAACATGTTTTAAACATGTTGTAATGGTGTTATAATCATCTCATATGTTATAAAATTTTATAATAAAAACTTTTATAACATAAATATTTGTTATAAAATAGGCTAGAAAATTGTTAACATGTTATAAGCCCGTTATGATAATATTTTTTAAAAAAAATATTGAAAAGTCATCATATTAAGGGAAATATTGTTATAAAAATCTTATATAGATTTTATAAAAAAGTTTTTTATAAGTGTTAAGTAGTTCAGAAATTATCATTAATATCTAGTCTGAATTAAAATCGTGAGTGCATGGAAAAAACTCAATATGTATTAAGGTACTATGTACAATGTATTGGTTTGAAGAATGTTAATTGTGACAACCTTAATAAAAAGATATTTTTTTGAGTGATAAGAGATTATTAAACCAAAAAAAAATGTTCTATTGTATTTAATAAGACTTTCAAAATAATTTACTTCATATTAAAATAAATAAAAATAATCTAAAAGTCTGGGTAGTACAAGACCTTACTCAATACTTGTCAAGTCTATTTTCAGAAATGAATTATTTTTTTAAAAATTTTTGATCGATTTTTCTCGTTTAGAAATTTCAAAATCCAACCTTAATCTAAATATTTAAAAAAAAAATATTTTTCTTTGAAAGAAGAAAGAAATCTTATTTTCTTTGAATAGAAAATGTCCAAAAATATACATACAAAAATGAAACTATTGTGTTTGGAAATAATCCAGAATAAAAAATCTTCTAAATTACAAAAAAATTTACTAAAATTATTTTAAACTTTTAAAAACATTTTTTTTATTCAAAGAACTATTCAACTCAATTATTTCTTTTTATTTGAACAAAAAAATCAACAAAAAAAAAAAAAAAAAAATCCATTAAATTAAAAAAATACTTTATTGAAAGCTTCGAAATTAAACCTATAACCAAAAAGAAATACTTTTTAATTTTATTAATTTTTAATAAATAATATATCAATAATGTAACTTTATTTTAGTAGTTTTAGAACAACACAAAGATTAAATGTATCAAAATAGACTTTACAATTATTTTTCAGTTGTTTTTAAATATTTCCAAACCAATAAAACAAATCCAAATAAATAATTCTAATAATAATTATAAACTAATAGAAATTCTCAAAGACCCTATTTTAAATAATGAAAATTCCTTGTTTATACTTTGAATATTTGAAGAATTAAAAAATATAATATAATCCTCTAAATTTTGAAATATTTATAAATTCTTTGTAAATAAAATCATCAATTTTTTCTGATCTTCAAAGATTCAATATTTGTTTTATTTTTCTGGTATTTTAAAATAATATTAAAACTCCAAGGTTATTTTGTTCAGAAAAACTAAGAAATTAATAAAAATGAGATTTCGAAAAAAATAAAAATGATTGGCAAATTTTTCTTGTTTTTCAAAAATTCATCAAACTATAAGGATCACGATTTTTTTATTGAAACACTCATTGTTTAAAATAAATTCTTTTAAAAAAGATAACTTTTTTCTCTAAAGTTGGATAAATGTTTTTTTTTCTTAGGTTTTAAAATTGTAAAAATAAGTACTCTATTACCTTTAATAAAAAAACTAAATCAGAATTTCGATCCCCTTAAAACATTTTGACGACTTGAAAAAAATTGATTTAGTACATAGATGAATGGTTTAACTCGGCTCTAAATAAAAAAAATATGCTCATAAATATTGAATAACTCTAAATAGTATCAAAAAATAAAAAAAGACCGAAAATAACTGATTTTAGTATTAATCATAGCTTCGTATGAATAGTAACTTGAAATCCTTAAATTAGTTTTGTTTTCCTTAATCATGTATGTATAGAGTGTAAAACTTGCATTAATTGGTTTAATTATTTCAAAAACCGATTGTCAAAATAGTAGATTCACAAGGGGGTATAACAGACATTTTTTGAGAATGTTTTATGTTTGTTTCACAAAAATTATCCGTATTTCGTTTAGAACTCTTCAAATAATAAAAATCTTGTTTTTGAAACTGATCATTTTTGGATCCAAATTTACGAACATAAATTATTGTTGTTATTAAAATTTTTTTAAAATAAAAGGGAGTTTTCGAAAATAATTTGGATTGAAACGCTTCAAGCATTTCATTTGGAGTCAGATCGTGTGATTATTGGTCAAAAATAAAGAAAGGGAAAATATTACAATAATGATGAAATTGTGTTCTAAGACACACACACGCACGCACGCACACACATAAATACATATATATATAAGAATAAAATCTTTAGGAAAAGTATAAAAAAAATAAAAAAATAAAATACTGGAATTATGTGTTTTTAATTTTGAATAATTTTTCACTTTTTCATTTTTAGATTTCAATTAATTATTGTTAACATTTTCAACATTTTCCTTCTTCTTATTTTGATTTTTATTTTTAATTACATCACTAAAAATACCAAGAGCGGTTGAAGATCCACTAGTGATTGGGTTTAGTATGAGACTTTTTAAAATAATTTCTTCGATTCTTTGATAATTTTCAGTGAGTTGTCTAAGTTTATTAATTTCATTTAATGATTCTGTTTTCTCATTTTCTAACTTTTGTATTTTCATAGCTAAATTCGAATTTTTATCTTTTGATTTTTCAAGTAAAAATTTTGTTTTTTTCAAATCTTTTAACATTTTATTCATTAAATCATTTTTTTCTATATTTTGATGAATTTGTGTTCCATTCGTTTCATTTGTTCCATTCGTTTCATTTGTTTCATTAGGTTTCTTTAATTGCTTTTTTTTTTTTAAATAATTCATTTCGCTATTTAATTTATGAATTTCCTCTGATAATTCTTGGACTTTTTTTTCTAATACAATTTCATTTTGGCTTTGGATTGTTTTTTTACCCTTTTGAGGGGTGACCGGCCTTTTTTTTTTTTTTAAATTTTTTATAGTTGCATGAAATTTTTTAATCTCGCTTTCTAATTTTGAATTTTTCTTTTTGGTTGATTCCAATTCATTATTTTTCTTTTCTAATAGCGTTTGCAAATTATTTAATTTCTTGCTGTTTTTCTTTTTATTATTATTTGGATCTTGGTTGACTTTATTTAAAGACTCAATTTTGTTTTCTAATTGCTTAATTTTCTTTTCTAAAATTTTCACTTTCTTTTCAATCTGTTTTTTTGCCTTTTCTAATGATTCATTTTTTTCGGTTAATTGTGAATTGTTGACTGTGGTGTTTTGTAATTGCTGTGAACTCGATTCAGATGCTTTTTTCAAGTCTTGAAGTTTTTTGTTTAATTTTTTTTTTCCCTCTTTTTCTTTTTCCAATTCTTCATTGGTTTCCTTTAAGGTATCTTTTGTTTCTTTTAATTTTTTATTTAAATTGTCTCTTTCATTCTGTAATTCGTCATATTTCTCTTGGCCAATTTGGTTTGTTTCTTTTTTGATTTCTTTTTCTTTTTCTTTTTCTTTTTCTTTTACTATTTCTATTTCTTTTTTTAATTCTTTCTCTTTTTTGTTATTATCATAATTATAAAAAATGTTTTGTGTTTTTTCAAACTCCTTTTGAAGCAATTTGGAATAATTTTCGCGTTCTGATCGTAAATTTTTGATTTCAGACTCTGAGTTTTGCAATTGTAACTCAAATTTCTTTTCGATTTTTTTTCTTTTTTCTTCTCCATTTTCATTTTCTGTTTTTAATTGCTCGATGAATTGGAATAACTTGTCGTTCTCTTTTTTTAATTCAAGAAATTGTTCTTTATTAATTTCTCCTCCGTTGTTGTTTTTATTATTTGTTTGATCCACTTCTTCTTGTTGTTTTTTTGTTGACCCAAGCTCTTTTTGCTTTTTTTCAAGCTCTTCTTTCAGTTTCAAAATTTCCTTATCTTTGTTTTTGATTTGCTTCATTGCAAAGGTTAAAATTTCTTTCTTCTTTTCTAATTCTGATTCAACTTCTTGAGATTCTTCTTCTGGAATTTCAGTTGAATTGCTCATCGTTAATTCTAAATTTTTTGTTTTTGGTTCAAAAAGCTTTTCACACAAAATAAAAAAAATGATTTTTTCGACTCACTTGAAGAAGGAATTGTTTCAATTTTAACCTGTTGTCATATTTTTGCACCCTTTTTGTCGACTTTCGTTTCTCTCAAGATTGTATTTGTATTTTATTCTATCTTGATGTTTTTCTGAAGTTTTAAGGAATAAATTCGCATTTTGAAATTGTATAATTGTAATACAACAGTCTTTTATTTTTCTACTTCTTAATGTGGAGATTTGAAATTATTTTTCAGTGAAGAAATTTATGTTGGATAAAATTTCAACAGATTTTTGGTTTCAATTCTATAAATGTATTTTATTTGGTGTTGTTAGCTTACCAAAAACAACCCTTTATATAAATAGTCCATATAAATAAATAGAGAACTCAAATTTTTAATTTATGACTTTGGTGTTTAGTAGTTGAAAAAAAAAAAAAAGAAATCATGAAAACAAAGTGAAAATTTTATCCCATTAATTATTCGGAGATTAATATCTTTCGATTTTTGAAATATCTCAATTAAGTTAACTTAAATAGTGTTTTAAATGGGTACTGTTATGACTTGAGATTTGTAATAATGTTTTTTTGTTTTGGGTTGAATAACTAGCCTAAATGAAATAAGGTATGGAGTCTAAAAAAACAAAAATTATTGAAATTTTATCCAATTTAGTTTTTAATTTGAATAATACCTTCTTAATCATACGATCTTTGGAATCTGTGAATCATATTTATAAAAACACAATCAAATTCTAACAATTTTTTACATAAGAGAACTTGTAAAAAGTTTTTATTATCAAAATAAAGATCAAAAAATCTTGTTTTGTTTTTCATTGTTGAAACTCTTTCAAAAAAAATCAATTAATACAAATACACTACAATTACTCGCTTAACTTTCAAACAAAACTCCAATAATTGGATGAAGGATAAGCAATTTTCATTTTTGTAAAATTTTTCTTCTCTTTACTTTATATTATTTTCAAAATGTCAAGACGCTCGAGCAAAAACAACCCAAATGAAAAAAAAAATAAATCTTTAAAAAGTTTGCATTAACTTTCCTGTTCACTACTCTTTCTTCTGTTTTTTTTTTTATCTTTTTACCTCTTATTCTTTTGTTCTTTTTTATTTTTTTTTTTTTTTTTTTTTGTATAATAACACAACCTGAAAACATTGCACCAAAAAAGTACTCAATGAAATGTCAAATATTCTAGAAACTGGCCTTGATGAAGAAACCCTCTCACTTGTTGTTTCCTTATTGGAGCAAGGAGTAAACCCTGATGCTTTGACTCTAATAATTAAAAAATTAAGGAGAGAAAGATCCTTACTTGAATCTCAAACCGAAACACAAAGCTCGACTTCTTCCTTTTTTTTACCAAAAAATTTTGAGGACTTTTAAGTGATCCTTAATAATACAAACTCAGCATTTTTAGTATCGTTTTATTTTTGTAAAGAAAAAATAAATAAAAAAACAATCTTGCTTGTTCATAAAAAAATAAATTCACATTTCAAACGCTTTTGTTGGGTTTGGTTCCAATTTTTGTCAAGTACACAAACATTTCAACACAGTTTCAAATAGCAAATACTTTTCTTTTTTTTTTTTTTTTTGATTAGTCTTTGCTCTTCTAAAAGACCAAATTATGACAACCACAGTCATCCAAGACTCCAAATTTTATTTTCATTAATAATTATATTAACAACCTTTGAGATTTGGAATGCACTTTCAAGTGAATTGTTTGTCAACAATCCAAAGGGATCAAATAAATATTGGCTGAAAAAAGATCTAATTATTTTAAATTATAAGGGTTTTTGTGTCATCTGTTTGCCGAGAATGAATTATGGAATGAAATTTCAAAATATAAAGATTTTTTTTTGTATTTTCAAGATCATTCATCTTTTAAGTAATATTTTTACTGAATATGAATTACGGAACAGAAATGACAGAAAATGAATTCCTGAACAGAAATTCCAAAATAGATGATATTTTTTAGATAAAAAGATAAAAAAATCAAACAATCAATAAAGTGTTTTAATTCAAAAATTAAAAATAAACAATAAAATAATAGTTTTTGGTTTTTGTGATTTCAATTTCTGTGTCTTCTCTTAATTCGTATCGTAATTTATTAATACACATCATTTTTTATCGAATTTCTTGTATTCATTAAGACTTCTTTTTATATTGGGAAACGATAAAAAAAAATAATGTGTTATTCATTATAGTGTGCTAATCCAAAAATATTTTCTTATCTCTTGAAATGTTTTTTATTAAGGAGGTAAGTACATTTTTCAAATTTTGAGTGCCATCATTTATTCGAAAATGATTTTTTCAAATCATTTCTTTAACCAAATATATCGATATTTTAATAAATACAGAGTTGGAATATATCCGAGTATAATATATTTTCATACCCAACAAAAAAATGACAATCTAATAAATGAAAAAATTGATCAAAAAAAAAATAAATACAAATCATCTATTTCTTGATCTTATCTGTAAAATTTGGCACAATTACCCATTCTTAATTTGATTTTGTTTTTAATTCTTCATGGAAATACTTTTGTTGGGAAAATTTTAGAGAAACAAATTACTTTTCATTTCTAAAATGGATTTTAGAACCCTATTTTCATTTCCATTTATCTAATTCTTAATTGAGTTTAGAAAATAGAGATGTCTATTTAATGCATCTTCAGAAATAAAGATTTATTGTGCCAATTTGTTTGATTTGATAATTCTTTATTTTGATAATAAAATTGAGAACTAAAAATAATTCAGAATCTGATTGAAATTTTTTCTAAATTTTACTTTTTTTTGGGTTGAATCTTTTGTAATTGTTATTAGGTTCCGAGAATTCAACCCCTTTATTTTATTTTTTTGATACAGTATTCTTTATTTTGATTTTTGTTTGAAGAAAATATTTGAAAAAAGAATTTTGAAAATAAATTTGTAAAAAAATTGTTTTGTAAAATCTTAATAAATAGAAACGGGGTAAGAAATTCAAGGTTATAAATTACTGGGATTCATCACAAATTAAGAAAAATAAAACCAATCTTCTAAAATTTGATTTTTATTGATTTTTTCTTTTTTCATTTTTGATTTCAACAAATTTATTTGGAGAGGTGACCTTATGAGCTTTGGTCTTCTAAAAGAAAATATTTGTTTCAAATACACCCCTTTTCTGGTATATTTTTTTTAGTTTACTGTTTGATTAATTTCACACATTCCGTTAAACAAATTTCTAGAGCCAAAACCAAATTTAATAAAATCAAAAATTTTCAAAAAATCGATCAAAAAATTGAAAAATTAACGATTCAACTCTGAATTACTTTGGTTCTTACTATAATTAAAGTAGTAAATGTTGTTTTGGTATCAAAGTTTCAATATTGTGAAGGCACTCAATATATATATATATATTTCAGTAATGTTCAAACAATTAAAATTTTTCAAAATGGTAAAATGTAATTACTTCCTTAAAATATATTATTTCTCACAGATTTCTCGGTTTATGGGTTTTCAAAAATGGATTATTACTTTTAATTTCGTTTTAGTTCACACATATTCATTTAAGACTCTAATAGTGAAAAAAAAAATTATTATCCAAAAAATTGTATTTTCAATACAGAAATTACTTAATATCTTTGACTTAAAATAAATTGCGTAAAATAAAATATGTAACATAAATTACATCAAAGAAATTTATTAAATCTGAAAAAATCTAGGAATATCTTTTGATTTTTTAATTTTATTTTCTTATCCCACTTGATCTTTTAAATCAAAATAAGGTCTTTATTTCAAATTATTGTTTTATTATTCCATCATAGAAATTACTGATAATACCTATTAATGACTGGTATAATTGCACACTCGTTCCAAAACTAACATAACTAATATATCTCACACAACTGGTTTTCTCTTCGAAAATTATTTCTTTTAAAAAAGATTATCCAATTTCATTTAGATCACCAAATAAATTTTTTTTAATTTCTGTTACAAAATATATCCTTTCGGTTTATTGTGAATTTTTCGAAAATATACATTTTGGTACTGATATAAAATTTTCTTTAATAAATAGAAAATTTAGTTTCGAACAAATAATCAATAAAATTTTAAATTTCTTTGACAGCCATTTGAAAAAAGTGAGTACTTATTTAATACTTTTTTGAGGTTTTCTATTTTCAAAAGTATTCAATTTTTTAGAAATAAAATCCTTTCTCAGGTTTCTAATTTAAAATGTGAGAACCGAGTCTGTAAATATGCGGTAGCGGTATAAATATAAAAAAAAGTTCCTTTTTAAAAAACTTCCCACCTTTATTAAGGAAGCAGGATCATTTTACTATTTTGATAATTTTAATTGTTAAGACTCTACAGAAGAAAATAAATATTTTTACATGGGATATCGAAAATCTGTGATGAAAATATCATACACTACTATATTTACAAAAAGATCCAAAATAAATCAGAGTTGTATCTTTACTAATTTCATTTTTTTGAACTTTATTATAAAAATAAATTATTGATTTTATTAACTTATGTTTGAATAAAGAAAAGTGTTACAATGAGTATTTTGCATTAATATGAGACAAACCAAAAAATAGACCTAAGAAGGTGTGGAGTTTAAACAAATCTTAACTTTTTGAAAACCAAACAAGAATGATCACCTTTCCAAATAATAATTGTTGAAACCAAATTAAAAAAAAAAATTCTAATCAAAATAAAAAATTAATTTAAAAAAAAATTACATTGAAAAAATTAAAAATTATTTTTTTTCACTTATAACTTCTATTAAATTTTATTTTAGAACCTAAATTTAAAATCTAAAAACTCAAAATTTCAAATTGACCAAAAAAATCAAATTTATTCATTTTGAAAATTTTATTTGATGTGTATTTGATCGGAAAGTGTCAATAAAATCTTTTAAGAGGAAAAAGGGTGATACACTATCAAATAATTATTATTAACATATAAACAATTTGATCATATCCGTAAATAAGAAGATGTTTTATTAGATATTTATTTTTTTATATATCAATAAAACTAAGATTTTTAAAAAAGTTCAGTTCATTAATCAAAAAATGAGATACTTTCAATACAAAATTAATTATGAAATTTTTTTTTTTTTTTGAATTTTCATCCAAAAGGTTTGTTTTGTTGAGTAAAACTGTTATTATTATTGTGTGTGTGGGGGGAGATTACATTAAAAAAAAATAATACTAATACCTATTACCCTAATTCAAATCTTAATTATCCAATTTTTGTCTACCAATTCTATAATTAGTGACTTTCGTCGCCCCTTTTGAAGGATACAATCAATATAGAATTTGATCATTCTATATTCTTTTCAAATATTAAAAAATAATTTTTTGTAAAAGATAAAAATAATATACTTTGTCTCGATATGTTTTTCACTTAATTGTTCGAAAAATTAAAAAAAAGTAAAAAAAAAAATAAAATTTTTAAATCAAAGTACACAACTTTCTGACAAAACCTTAGTTAAAATAAAGGAATTATTATTTAAAATTTAAACTTAATCTATATTAATCTGTCCTAATCTTTTCGCGTTATATAAAACTTTTATTTGTTTCAATGTTTTTTATATATTCCAAAACACGTCATGTTTTTGCTTTTTTTGTCTCTTAAGTTGGATTTCTTAAATCATAAAAAAAATCTTCCAACTCAACAACAATAGAGATTTATTGTTCTGAACATGTTTTTTAAAAAATTTCATATTTAAAAATGAAAATGAAATTCTAAACACCATTTCAAAAATTGTAATAATCTGAAATAATAAAATTGATATATATATATATATATATATATAATATCCTTTAGTATTCAAGAACAACAAATAATTAAATCTGGTTTTTGATTCTCTTTTAAGTCAATCTAAATAAATAAAAAAGCTGATATTTTAAAAATTAAAAAAAAATAAAATCAAAAACTAAAAAAAAGCAAATAACAATTTTGAAATGAGCCCTACAAATTATTTATTACTGAACTTTCACTGGAAAAAAGTTAACACAAAGATTTTTTACTGATCATTAAATTCATTTTAATAGACATGATATAGTTTCAATTTTCTCGGTGATTATTTGTATTTTCTATGAAGCTCTTTTTTTTTTACCTGATCTTTTGCTATAAAAAAAAAAGAAAAAAAATATAAGAAATATAAAAAGAAAAATTTTTCTAAAAAGAGAAAAAAAATTGAAAAAAAGAAAAACAGAAACAAAACAAAAATTTGAAAAATTAGAAAAAATGATTCTGATCCAAAAAATTGAAAATATTTTTTTGATAAAAATGTGGATTAAACCCTCAAAACAACTTCCATTAACATTATAATATGAGTCAAAATTTTTGAAAAATAGTTTAGTTTAAAAAATGATTTTCTTTTTGAGATAATTTTGTTCTTTGGAACTAGATTGTTATTATATTATGTGGCGTATTATTGGTGATCATTTCGATGAAAAAATGACTGGATTTTCAAACTGTCCTCTTCTCTTGAAAATGAACCTTGCTAATTTCTGTGATCTTGGTGTTTTCTGAACATTTTAAAAATTTAATTTAAAAAAAATAAAATTTTGGAAATAAATTTATTTAAATTTTTAATAAAAAAAATATGAGTTTTGTTAATTTTTTGATGATTACCACAAAAAGATAAAAACAAATAAAAAATGAGAAATTGAAAAGATATAAAAGAAAAATAAAAAAAATGAAAAAAAATGAAATGAAAAATAACACACACATACACACAAATAATTGGTTAAAAACAATTATTTAAGAGCATTTTTAGGGGTATTTCTAGGCTCATTTTGTAAAGAAATTTGATATAGAGTTTTTTCATTTTTATCTGATAATTGTTTTTTCAATAATTGTTGTATTTGATGAATTGGTGATAAATTGTATTTCACTTTTTGATATTTTCTAATTTCTCGAATGACATTATATAATAATTTTCTTTTTGAGAAATTAATTAAACCTTCAATTTTACTTGGGCTACCATCTGAAATAAATGTTAAATCTGTTAAATAGACACCAAGATACGGAAGCGCTGGAGGTTCACATTCGTCTAAACTGTCTCGATAACTTTTATAACCCTGTGAATTATTCATGGTTTCTGCAAAGGTGTCATAGGTTTTCCAATAGGTTTTTGACACATCTTCATGCGTATGCTTCATTCTTTTACAACTTGAATTATTAATACCTGAAATGACCATTAATAGACTGTCAAAATTGTTAAGTTCGCGGATATGTGTCCCGACTTTTATCCATCTTACAAATTGTGCTGATCTTTGCTTTAACGTTTCCTTGGAAACAATTTGTTCGGCTATATAAATTGAACAATCGTTAAATTTGTTAATAATATTAATAACATTTGGTGCTTTATGCTTTAATTTTGATTTACTCCATGCTTGATTAACTAATTCGGATGGCTATAGAAGACAATTATTAAAAATAGAATATGAATTATAAACAAAAAACCAATTAATTTATTAAATAATTTTTTTATTCAGACATTAAAAATTTTGTTGTTTTTTTAAAAAAAACAATATAAGAAAATATAAAAAAAACAATTAATTGATTGAACAAATGGTGAATAAAGTTGCTTTTCTGCTTTATTTTAATGGACCTGGAAAGTTTATGATCTTGTATTATCACTATTTTCTCTAGAATGTGCCATTATCCCAATTTCAGTATCTTAATTCTTTCCCAAAATTTTGTGCAGATGTCTTTATTAATAAAGAAAATTCCATTCTTGTGAGTCTAGCCACTTACTGTGGATTTGTTAAGTGCCCAAGGTGTGGCTTGAAACTTTAAAAGATATGATTAAATTGCACTTCTTTTGGTTTAAAAAATTCAAATTAACTAAAAAAAAACTATTCACAGTATTTCAATGCATAAAAAAATAAAAGTAACAAAAAATGAGGTTTCAAAGGATTCTCAATTTCAAAAGTTCAAATTACTCTCAAAAAAAAGTTCAAAAAATGAGGTTTCAAAGGAAATTCAAATTACTCTCAAAAAAAGTTCAAAATTCAAATGACAAAAAATTCAAATAATATCTATAAAAAATTCTTAGGATCTCAAAATAAAAAAATTCAAATAACAAAAAAAAATCAATTCACCCGACTTCATTAACAAAAAATTCCATTTACAAAAAAAAGTTTCAAAAGGATAATCAATTAAAAAAAAAAATCAAATTTAATCAAAAAAATTAATCGTTTCTTATTTGATAATTTCCCAATGCTTAAATTTCTTTGATTCAAAACAAATTGTTTTCTTTCAGTACAAATTCAATTCGATTTAATCCAATTGGATTGTAACTCTCTATATTTGACAGAGTAAGGATTTTGTACAATTCTTGAGATAAAAATAACTCATTTGAGAAATGAAAAAATAAAAAAAAAAAAACTTCGAGATCTCAAAAAGTACCAAAGAGCTACACTTGGAAACCAACACAGTTGTTTTCAAAATTATATATTCTAACCATTCAAATTGGAATCTGAGTGCCTCTCTTGGGCGCTTTTTTCTAAAAATTTTCTTGTTTTGCATTGTTTATTTGTTGAGATCGTTTGCACATTACATACTTGATTGATTTTTAATTGGTATTCTGTACTCTAAAAAATTTAATAATTTTTTTTTTTCCTTTTCAGAAAATTATTTTTTATACGTAATGACGAGAACCTTAGTTGAAATTATTTTTCATTTTTTCGTTTTCATTTTGGATCTTTTTCTTTTATCTTATCTATAAGAAAACGAGGGCAATTGAATTCATAAACTATTCATCAAAAACAAGTTTAACAAGTTTTACAAAAAAATGAGTCGATAATGTTCTAAAAGTACTTTTCACCAAACAACTTATTTTTACATTTATTTTGTTTTTTGATCCGTCCTCTTTAAAATTAGAGAGACAACTGTTTGTATTATTTGGATTTAAAATTATTTATTCTTTTATATTGCGGTGTATATTGATAAATTCTTAAAAATTGTTCATATTTTATTATTAGCGAATAGTTCATATTTGGCATTCCCCATTTAGTTTATCGAATAAAACGTTTTTTTTTTTTTTTTTTTTTTCGAAAAATGAATTTTGATATGCTAAAAATTTTGAATTAGTACTTTAATTCTATTTCTTTTTCTTTTTTTCTTTTTTTCTTTTCATTTCTTGTTGGTATTAATCCGTTACAAATTTTAAACAAAAACTTTCAAAAAAAAAAAAAAAAAAAGAAAAAAAATAGGTTTACATTGCTAAAAACGAAGTTTCAATTCAAAATAAAAAAAAACTAATAAAAAGAAATGAAATTAATTACCTGTATTTTCAAATAAAGCTCATGAAACATAAAAGTTAATTGCCTTGCCATTTCAATTGGTTTTACATCACCGAGTTTAAAATTAATTGAAAATAAAGATTTAGGAATTATACAATCTGGAGGAGGAATTGATTGTGCCAAGTTTCCGCCTTGTTGTCTTTTTTTAGGAGTTTTAGCTTGGGCTCTTTTTATTGCCTGCAATAACATTTGAATATCCTTGGGCCAATCTTGTTTGATTTCGTTTTGAATAAAATTACGTAAAGAATTCAAAAGAACGGGGCCAAAGTCAAAAATTTGTTCTGTAATCCAAATTTCCAAGAAATTAATTGAATTTCTTTGGATTCCGATTTTGAAAGACTGGTATTGTCTTTCTGTGAAGTTTTCATTTTTTTTGGGATCATAAGGCGGTATACGGTATCTTTGAACCACTTTTAAAAATAAATGTTCTGGTTTTAAAAATTCATGATAAGTCATTAAAAAGGCTTGGATAAACTCTTCGTCGTGGAATCTCGGGTGAATTAAATGTTCAATTAATTTATTTACATTCGTAAGGTGAATGGAGTTTAACAATTTCCCGTTTTTATAATCATTGATCATTTCTTCATCAACAACAATATTTTTTGGATTGTTTTCGGGCTCTTCCCAAACATTGACATCATCTTCGTCTAAGGTCAACACAATATTTCGGTTGACTTCCATTTCTTCATTATTTTCAACCTGCAATGTCTCTCCCGTTTCCTGCGTTAAATCCCAAATCCTATTATCCTTTTGGATGGCCAACCGGATTAACGTGATTAATACACTTTCAGGGTGTTCTTGATATTCGTCTATTCATTGAGTTTTATTTATTTATTGATTTTTTCGTTTTATTTGTTTTTTGTTTGTGTTTATGTTTTTTGTAATTTATTTTGCAGTTTGGTTTGTGTTTATGTTTTGTATTTTGTGTTTTTATGTTTTGTGTTTTTTGTTTTTTGTTTTTTGTTTTTTGTCATTTATTTTACAAAAAGATTGGCTTGGGGGATTAATTTTTGAAGGATTGAATAACAAAATAAAAAGAGAAAGAGAAAGAAAAGTGCTGGTACATTCAATTCCTGTGACTTCTTCAATAAAATCTCTTAATTGTTTTTTTCCTTCGATTTCATAATGCTGCATAACAAATTGTAATATTTCTTCAGAGTTTGGTATATTTTTATCCAAAATTTTTTCTGTTGTTCTCAATCTTCCAAAACTTTGATTTTTAAGAACTGGTCTCATTTTTTCCCGCAAGTGTAATAACTCTGGTCTGCTATTCATCAATCTAGCGACCCATTGTGATTTTTTCTTTTTATTTTCCTTCGAAATTTCTGTTTTCATATTCCTTTGCATTTTCCTTCTTTTTTGTAAGGTTTGGATTTTTTTTTGATTGTTGAATATTTGCCGATTATATTTATTGATCTTGTCTTCTAATTCAATTATGGACTGTTGAAGACTAGATCCTCTGGTATTTGAATTTATTAATTTCTTTTTTTCTTCTTCGATTTGTTTTATTTCTTCATTTCTTATTTTGGTAATTTTTTTTACCTCGTCTTTTTCAGGTTTTTTGTTTTTTTTTTGAGTTTTTTGGGTTTGTGGTTTTGGTTTGTTTAGTAATGATTTTGATTTTTTTTTGTTTGTTAGGAATTTTGTTTTTGGTTGGAGGTTTGGAGAAGAAAAAAATAAATAAAAAATAAAAAAAAAAAAAATAAAGGTATTGAACCAAAAAACAAAAATTAAAAATTAAAAACTGATTTAAAAATTAATTACTTTCTTCCATTACGATTGTTTGTTTTAAATTCTCAAGTTTTTTTTTTTCAATTTCAAAATGGCTTTGCAAATTTTTCTTTTTTTCATTTTCTAATTCGATCTGAACCTCAATTTCGGATTGTTGTACTGACAGATCTTTTTCTCTTTTGGTTAAATATTCGACTGTGTTTCTTACTATTTCGTCTTTTAAATTCTCGATTGTTATTTCTGTTTGCTCTGTTCTATAAAACTTTTCTTTTCTTTGTTTTTTTAATTGTTTAATTTTTTTTTTTAAAGTTTTTGATTCCCTTTTCTTTTCTTCCCTTTTCAAGATTTTTTCGCAGCTTCCTCCTTTTTCTTTGATTAGTTTGGTTTTTTTTTCAAAGATCTCTTTTGTTTGTTCAAATTTTCGACTCTTTTTCGAAAGTCTCATTTTTTCTTTTCTTAGCCTTTCTAATAATTGTTCATGGTTCATTTTTTCTAATGGTATTTCACTTGAAGCTAAGGCCTCTTTCTCTGGAAGAAATATCCCATGTTTTGGCTCACATTCAAAATATTTTGTTTTTTTTACAGTTCCATTATTGTCTCCATCTATTAAAAAAAATTTACAAAAAAGTGTAAAAATTTGTTCAAAGATAAGTTTTTTTTTTATTTTTGATGTTGATAGTGTTTTGGAAGGAAATTGTTAAAATTTTGTTGTAAAGAAAAAAAATGAGAAGTCCGACCAGATACTAAGTGGATTTTCTCATAAAAGAAAAGAAAAGAAAAAAAAAGAAAAAAGAAAGATGTTTTTATTGTTTTTTGAATCAATTAAAGATTTACCAGGTTTGTTTAGTTCAATACCATACCAAACCCCATCTCCTAATTTTGTTTTCCCAATGTATTTAATTACCCCACTTTTCCCATTTATTCCAATTTGATCCCCAACTTTTTTGTTTTGAGTGCTATCTGACTCTGTCATTTAAAAACACATAAAAAAAATTAAAAAAAAATATGAGAGTTGTGAAACAAACAAAAATGAAATTTCTTGAATTTTTCAAGACTGTATTGAAAAGCTTTCAACAACAACATTTTTTGGAGGAGATATTTTTTCAACAATACCTTTTTTGTGATATTAAGAATAGGATATTTCTTTATCTTGACAGTTCCAAACAGATTTCCCATTGTTTGATATTTCTTCTTGTTCAAGAGAAATTTCTTCAGGTTTTAAAAGATAATTATTAAAGAGAACATAAAACCAATTTGATTTTTTTTCCCCAAAGTTAATACTATTTGTTACAAAATAAATGGAACAAAATTTTCATTCAACTCAAAAAATAATGATTGTATAAATCAGTGATAAAATTTCATATTTTTAATTCGATAAATAGCTTTAAATTATTAATACCAATTTAGAATTGGGTTCTTTGATGATTTTATTCTCATTCAGAACAGAACTTTTTTTAGGAAAGATGAATGAAAATTTTGATCTCTTTATTTTACAATTTACTGTAGAGTAATTCTTTTCATAAAGATTCAATTAATCCAGAAGAACAAAATCCTTTATCAATTTTAGAGAAATAATTTTTCATTCTTTAAAAGTAATTCACTTTACTCAATTAAATTTTCAGGTTGATAGATACTAATCGTTTTGGTGAGGATTTTTGGATCAAAGTAGAAAAAGAAAAAAGAAAAATTTCAATTTTTCAGGAATCTTACTTTTAGTAATTTCTGAGAGTTTGTATGAATTTGTAAAATTGAAACTTTCATCTTATCTAAAAAATACAAGAAAAATAGATCAAATATTGAATCCTTGAAGATCTAAAAAAAATGAACCTTTGTTTTATTCACAATTATTTATAAAATATCACTAAATTTAAAAAATTAAGACTTAAATTCTTTTTCAATAATCATAGTATAAACAAGGAAAATTTTGGATTAAAATAAGGTTTTTGATAATATTTATTTATTTCTATATTGAAATTATTACTCTTGATTAATTTTATTTGTTTGAAATTATTTAAATAAGTGAGAAATAATAGATAAAACCTTTTTAATTCCTTTAATCTTTGTTCTGTTACTTACCCACTATAATAATCGCGATTAAGATATTAGTCATTGATTAAAAATAACCAAATTATAGATAGATTTCTTTAGGGCTAAAAGTTGAATTTTAATAGTTTTAAAAAAAAAAAATTACAAGATTTTTTATTTTAATAATTTGGTTCTTTTTCTTGTTGTTTTTTGTTAAAAAAAAAAAAGAAAAAAAAGATTCGAAATCTACCTTTAATAAAGAATTAAAGTTTTTTCAGGTTTAAAATAATTATTGTAATTTTTTTAAAATTAAGTATATTTTTTAGTACTGGTTATTCCGAAATTGGTGGTTTTATTTTTAAAGTGTATTTATATATACTTTTCCTTTAGAAACCAAATAAGATTTCTATATTAATTCAAGGAAAATAATTTTTTTTAAATAATTTCGAAATTTTGGCAATTTGGATCTTTCTAAAAATGTAAAAAGAAACAACATTTTTTAAAATAAATTCCCTATTTACCCAAAGAAAAGAAGATTAAAATTGGGTAATGAATTTAAAAAAAAAAGAAAATTGAACGAAAATATATTTATGAATTTATTTGAGTTAATCAGTTTGAGTTTCTTGACTGTTATAAATCTACCTATGAAGCAATAATTTAATAACTCGTCACAATTTAAAAGCCTTTATACAAATGCATTCAATTCCACTT
Source organism: Anaeramoeba flamelloides (assembly GCA_027625915.1). Taxonomy (NCBI): domain Eukaryota; family Anaeramoebidae; genus Anaeramoeba; species Anaeramoeba flamelloides. The sequence continues at coordinate 2,512,166 of JANTQA010000036.1, read as the reverse complement.
TTAAGAAAGACCCTTTCATTTAAATTGAAGGTACAAAAAAAGTACAAATTAAAGCACAAAATTAGAATTCTAGTAAAATAAATTGTGAAAAAAATAATTCCAACAAATGTACTTTAATTTGAATTTTTTTTTCTACATTAAATCCAGTTGAGAGTTTGTATCTATTTAGTGGAACTGACTGTAACGATTTCAAATAATCAAAATTTTTTTATTTTATCATTTAATATAAATTTCAAAGTGTATCAAATCAAGACTGTTGATATTTATTTTCAATTTTGGTATTATTATTTTTAAAATTTTTTGAACTTGCTTTTGACTGTTTCAGAAAATTTTGATACTAAAAATTTTTTACTCATAAATTCTAACAAATTTCAATAAATTTTATGTTCAATATCCATTTTGATAAATCTTTGAACTGTTCTTATCAAACAATACAAGACAAAGAAAAATTTGAAGAACAACTGATTTTACAAAGTTTCTTAACACTTGACAACATAAAATGCTTTATTCAAAGCTTGAACATAATAATTTCAAAAAGGAAAATCAAGTAAAAAATTACCAAAGTTAAATCACAATTTAACAGTATTACTGATGAAGAATAAGAAAAATGAAAAGAAAATTCACCAATACCAATTTTTTTTTCGAGTTAGTTACTTTTAAAGTTAAAGGTGAAAGTAAAATATTTTTTCTCCTTTAAATATATCAAAATCAGCCATAAAAACTTTACCAAAAAAGTTTGAAAAATGTAAATAAAAGAGTAACCTTTAATGTTAATCAAGATTTACAGACACTTTTGACAGTTTTTTTTTGTCCCACTTTTTAAAACAACTTTACATTTTCCAAAAAGATTAAAAATCAAAAAACCTTCGTTTTTGTCTCACACTTTTTTTACACCTACACACTTTTATTTGAAAAAGTACAAACAAAAAATCAAAATTTTACTGTACTTAAATATATTCGTTTTTCTATAGAAAAGGTTTTCAAAATGAGCTGAAATTGATTCTCTTCATGATCGTAATAATATTTTGAACATTTATGTCTGATCAAATATGAAAGTAAAAATAAAATGGTTTTTTGAGAACCTATTCAAAAAAGAAAAAAGTTTTTTCAAAAGATAATTTAATTAAGAACGGTATTTGTGTTTGTAAAAAATTTCTTTCTGATAGTTTTGTTTAAAAAATTGATTTTTCCGATTAGTTCTGAAAATGAAATGATATTGGGTCTAGGTTTTAGAAAAAAACAAGTAAAACTCAATATTTCTAAAAAACAATTATCAAATATTGTTGAAGATTTTCCAAGAAAGTCTATCAATAAAAAGATCTTGAGTGAAAATCAGCTTAATAAAAGAACTAAAAATGATCAGAATAATTGATCAAAATTTTATTTTTAAAAAATCTCAAATCATGATCAATTAAACTAACTTGACCTCAGAAGAATTATATTAATTCATGTGGCGGATTTTATTTCATATCAAGGTTTTAACTATAACGGAAAATTTAATTTTCCTTTTTTTAAAAAAGATAATCTTCAACCAAAAAAGGATTTTTTTTTGTTTCATTTTTTTCTTTTAAAGTTTTTGTTTGGTTGATCAAATAGTTTTTTTCAATTAGATAAAAAGCAGAAAAATATTGAGTAAAAAGCAAAATGATACATAAAGAAGACATAAATTCCGGTATTTATTTAAAAAACATGTTGGAGTCTGAAAAGAACAAAGTGTCTCTGCTTGATAAAAACAAAAAAAAACAGCAAGACATTTTAAGAAGGAACAAAAACAGTGGACTTAACAAGAATGATCAGCAGAACAAAACAACAACAAGTAATATTAAGAGTATTTTGACCATAAAAAATGACCTCCAAAAAGGAAGTAATTGGGCAACACCACCAATCAAACGAGTTGATCAAAATAATCAAATAGGATCATTTAATTCCTTATCGTCCCCGCAAAGGTTTTTGACTACAAGAAAGCAAATCAATACTGTATCACAAGAAAGTTTTCTAAATTCAACAGTTGAGGAAAATATCAATTGTACACAACTGCCTAAAGAGAATAATTTCAAGAGTAACCAAAGAACCACCAGTGGAAACCAGAAACACAACCAATCGACACATATTCTTGCAGATCCAGAAAAAATCCACAAAACAATTGAGAAATTTCTTGACGAACAAAACCAATTTACAAAATATTATTTGGAGCCTTTAAAGGAATCGGAATTAATCACCAAACACCAATTTATTCGACTGTTTTCATCAGCCATCCAAATTATGGAGAACCAAGGCAAAATTTTAGAAAAGCTCAAAAAAGTTGTGGGGATAATTACAGAATCCAAAAAACAAAACAAAAGTCAACATAATATTTATACCCCAGCACTATATTGTAAAATTTTTGATTGCTTCTCAACAATTAGGCTCTCTTTATTTGAAAAGTGTATGGTAAACGTCGAGGAAAATTTGCTTAAACTGGAGAATTTAATCAAAAATAGTACCAAAATAATGGAATTATTTAGTGAAGCCTCTAAAAATTTATCTGGGCATAAGTTTAATTATTACTATATCAAGCCCTTAAAATTAGTTTGTGAATATCGCAAATATTTTGCAGAATTAAAGAAATATTTTACAAAGGTTCATTCAAGTTTCTATTTAACAAAAATAACAAGGATTTCTCAAGGATTTACAAATCTGTCAAAAATTGTTCAACCAAAATTAGTGACTTATCTACATTTAAATGATTTAAACGTTTTAACAATTAACCTATTGAAAGATCAACAATTCAAATTAAATGAAAATGATCGCACATTGCTTTTTGTTGATCAAGTCTATTCACCAAAAAAGAAGAAAGTATACAAACTCTTTTTATTTACAGATATATTGCTGTTTGCATCAATTACAAAAAATGGCCAATTACTACCACAGCAACCAATACCTTTAAAAAACGTTACTATACAAGACGAAAATGATAATCAGCAACTGAATCTCAAAAATGCCATCAAAGTTGTTGTGTCAAACGATGAAACAATTAACAGTTTTGTCTTTCACAATGCAGAAAAGAAATCATTTTTTTTTCACATTTTAAGATCATCTGGAAATATTATTAAAGTTAAAATTATAAAATAGATTCTCAATTAAAAATATCATCAACAAAAAATAATTTCAATCAAAAATAAAGATCATCAAAAAAATTAAAAAACTATATTAAAAAAAAATTTTTCAAAACCCTGATAAATTTAAAAAAAATATTTTCAAGTTACTAGTTCTATTGCCATTTTTTCATTTTTTTTTAACTCGATTTTCGAATAAACGTTTTTGTTCTTTTAAATGTACAGGTACATTCGAAAAAAGTTTATTTTCAGAATCTTTTTTGAAATGAAATATTTTTAAAATTGATTTTATAAATTTATTAAAATGGAAATAGAACCAATTTTTTTTTTAAATATTTGGAATAATAATTGAGAATTTACAAATAGAAATTTATTTGTATTTTTATTTTTTTTAAATTATTAACTTTTTTTTAAAAAAAGAAAAATAAATAATTTTTATATTTATTTTGGTGTTTTTTGATTTTATTTTTTACAAAAAAAAAAAAGACAAAAATTCCTTTAAACAATTATTTTTTTTTGGTTTAAATTTTTCAATGATAAATGTTCTGGTTCATTGATTAGCGTGACTTTTCAAATAAAAAAGACCAAATTAATTATATCCTTTGTATTAGTAATAATATAACAGAGGCTGGAATAACATCTCTTTCAATTCATAATAAAGTTTTTCATAAACACATTGGATATTACAGCCAGTGGTACTTTACGGCACAAAATTTCAATCAAAATAAAAGTTAGAAAAAAAATTTAGGTTAGGGTACACATTTTTTTGATTCTAGTAAAATAATTTGTGCAAAAAAAAAACTCCGATTGTTAAGCCTTAATTTGAGATTTTGTTATGTTTAACTTTTGTATGATAGTAATTCCTTGAAATTGAGATTGGCTATACCAAATTTTGATATTACATAAAGAAGTAATAAAATCACAAATACCAACATTCAGGAGGAGATTTTATTTATAAATATTTTTTTTCCCAAAACCATCCATTTTTTCTGAGATTATCATTTTTTATATAAATTGTTTTTGGACACTTCAAGTTTACAAAATTAATGATTTATATTTTCTTACAAAATACTAAATATTTATATTTATTTCGAATCTTTATAATTGTTAAAAATATTTAAAGAATTAGAAAAATAAGTTCAATAAAAAAAAAAAAAAAATTTAAAATGATTTATAAAACTTTTAATTGTAGAGTTATTTATCAATATTTTTTCTTGATTTATTTTTTAAATTTAAATTTTTTTTTGTTCCTATTTACAGCCGTTCCAAAATTACCATAAAATTTTAAATAAAACCCAATTGATTTTTATATTCTTATTTTCCATTTTCCAATAATTCTGAAATACGAGTTATTATTCAAAAAAAATTTTTTAATAAATGAGCTATTCTTCAAATTGTTGGTAAATCCAAAAAAAAATTACGAAGATTTTTGAAGAACCTAAAAATTTTGTTCAAAAAAGGTAAATTTTTAAAGATCAGTAAATATTGATCATTTTTTTCAGCTGTTTTGGACCGATAATTTTTAAGTTTCATGTGATCTTGAATTTTTTTTTTGGTGTTTCAAAATTTGATTAATAGCTGATTTATTAAAATTTTTTTTGGAATAATAACTCTTATTTCAGAATTTTTTGAAAATGGAAAATAAGAATAGAAAAATCAATTGTGTTTTCTTTAAATTTTTATGGTAGCCTTGGAACGGCTGTATTTTTTTTATTATAACAATATTAGGTAATTTTTTTGTAATCATGATTTTGTTTATTTCGCAAGGAATTTTTTCTTAATAGATTATCTAATAGAATTGACAAATATAATAATATTATTTTGTTTAAAAAAATGTTTGGATTCTTATCATATCAACTTTTTTTATTGAATTTAGATAATTGTTTTCCAAAAATAAAAAAGAAAAAAATTTCTCATTTTTTTCTAGGAAGGTTTTCTAGGAAGGTTTTATTAAGATATTTATAGCTATAATTAAAAACACAATAAATATCAATTTGATTATTACTAAGATTCATTATAATTTTGTAAACTTATTTACAATTAGAGAATTTTAAATAAAAATAGTAATTGAAATATTTTGAAAAAAAATTCATATTTTTAGGAAAATAATTTTATCAGAGTCTATATAATGAAAATTATTAAAAAATTAATTTAAAATTTAAAAATAGCATTAATTTAGAAATTTCTTTAAGAAATTTGAAATTAAAAAAAGTGAAAAAAACAAGAATTATTTAATTTTCCTAGGAATGTAGAAATAAAATTATCTGAGAAATAATTTAAAGTACAATGTTATATTAACATTTTTAGAAAATAATTTTTTTCAAGGATAATCATTTTCAGTTGAAAAAACTAAATTCAGAAAAAAGATTAAATATTTAAAATTGTTCAAAATTTTTAAATGAAATTTATTTTTTTTTTTGTTTTTAATTCAATACCAATTTTAGTTTAAAAAATGAACCAAAAGAATTTTCCGGAGCAAATTATATTTTTCAAGCTTTCTGAAATGAGATTTTTGAAAAAATATATATCCTAAATTAAGTTTCGTTTTTGATATTTTAATTTTATTTCAAAATGAAAAACAGTGATACATTTTTTAGTAAATTAATTTATATCCAAATTCATTTAATATTTTAAAAGAATTATATCTATATCTATATATAGATACAGATTATACCTGGAGAAATAATTTAAACCTGTTGATAAAATAACGACTAATGTTTCAAAAAATTAATAATAATTATTACAAAAAGATTTCTTCAAATTACAATTTAAAACGTTGATTTAATTTAAAGATTTTAATAGTGATAGAAAAAAAATAATTTATAATACGTTATACATATTTACTAGATTGGGATTTTGAACATACATAATTTGAACCTGTAAGTTTGGAAATTTAAATTGAAAAAAAATATTAGTTTTACTAATTGTTTCCATAAAGATATATGGAAGAATTTAAATCTAAAATATTGTTAATTGAGAAAGAAAAGAATAAAATAGTTCTTCCACATTTAGAAAAAAAAAAAAAAAAAAAAAAAAAAAAAAAATGAAAAAGAATCCTAGGAAGTCCCAATATAAAATCTTAAAATAGAATAATCAAATAATTTAATTTCATAAATAGTGTATAATTCAAGAGATATTTTAAACTTTTTTTGAGAAAAACTACATGAAATTTTTGTTCAATTTATTTTTCAAGAAATAGTAAATTCAAAAACTATTCTGAAAGAAAACAATTCGATCAAATTAAAAAAAAATAAAAATAATTCTCAACAAATTGAATAATATTTCTACTATAATAATTTTCTCTCTAAAAAAAGAATAGCATTAAAAACTATTCAAGTACTACATTTAGAAAGTGAAATTATACTTCCTAGCACAAAACTGAAAAAAAAATTTTAGAAAAATTAAGCATTTTACTAATTCTTTACTTTTTAATAATTCCAGTTATAATAAACACTATTTTTTTAATAAAAAGTCTTGGATCAAGAATTATTTTTTCAGATATTTAACAATTTAAGCTGAAAAATCAAATTTTCGATTGATATTTTTTTCAAATTTGAACGAAAAAAGATTGAAAAATTTTTTCTTCACAGTTTAACACTATTTTATTATCTTTCAAAAAGTATTTTATATTTAAAAAAATATCTTGCAAATAGGGAATCAATCATTTTGAATATTAAAAAATTATTTTTTGTTTTAAATTCAAAAAATAATTTTTTGATTTTTTTTTGTGTTTGTTTTTTTAATTTGAGAAATTAAAAGAAAATTTAAAAAATTTTGATTTTATTTAAAAAAAAAAATAAAACTGTTAACTTTTCCAGAATTTATAAGAATTGAGTAAAATCAAAAAATACAAACTATTTCTCTCCAATCTTCGAAAATTGCAGTTAGGTTTTTTTTAATTTTAGAAATTAAAAGAAAATTTCAAAAATGTTCAAAGGTATTTCCAAAAAAGCGGGGCTTTTTTATTTATTTATTATTTCCTAATAAATCATCTTTGTTAGTAAAAGTATTCATTAATTAATAATGCAAAATTAATTTTAATATAAATGTTGATTAATTCAATGGCTTATGTATTTATTTCAATAAATGTATATTGAAATATTTCTAAAAATAATAAAAAAAAATAACACTTTTTTTGGTGAAAACAATTTACAACCAAGTTTAATAAAAAAATTGGAAATATGGAAAGGGTACTATTGATTTTTTAAACAATTAAATACAGTTATATATTTTATATTCTATTTAACATTTTTTTGAGATTAACAAAGTTATGATAACAATTTTGTCAATCAAAAAGAAAATAATAAAAACCAATTTTCACCACTAAAAAATATCAGATAAAATTAAGATCAGAAAATTTAATATCTTTTATATAGGTAATATAATACTAAGAAACAAATTGAATTATTACTAAGAATCAATAAATGGTAGTTAATAATTTTGAATATTTAAATACTTTTTTGAAGATTGTTTTTAAGAGAGATATTTTAAAAGAAATTTGCCCCACTTTCTTGGAAATAGCTTATTTATTTCTGAAATTAAAAAAAGCCGAGGCACTCTACGGCACTCTACAGTTTCAAGGTACTTTCGTAGGATTTACCAGTATTTAAACGGGTAGATAAAAATCTCAGATTTTTACTCTGATCTTTTGAATCCTGGAAAAACTAGTACACTCTAGTTAGGTTTTTACTTTTGTTTTTACAGGATTTAAAAGAATAAAGTTAAAATTTTATTATTTTATTCAATTCGAATCAACCTCTGAAAAAAACTTTTCACCGAATATTCTTCATTCAGTTATTTTTTTTCCTTATTTTAGTTTTTTTAGATTAATAGAGTGCTTTCAAAACTTTTAATTGTTATCTATGTAAGTAAATCTCTCAAAGTTGAATTATCAGAAAAATTCGTTGTTACGTCTAATTAAAACGTTTTATCTGAAATAACACCTTTTTTTCTTGACGATGATCTTTTAAAAATGTTGTAATACTAAAAACAAGAAATATAATAGCTTCAAGATTCTTAAGTTATGTGGTGTTGGTTGTACTATGAACAAACTTTATTAAAAAGATGAGCTGTGAATTAAAGTTTTACTTTATCTAAGTTTGAATTTTATTTTTTGGAATGGGTTAATGACAAATCCAAATAAAATCTTTTTCTCAAAATATGTTAAAAGAAAAATGCAATAAAGTAAAAACAACTATTACCAATACAAGAATTGGTACTCACATTTTGAATCCTAAGAAATAATTTTTAGATCATAAAAGTGAAATAATTTTTCATTTTAGAAACTTATTTTTTCTTTTTTTCACTTGTTACTTTTTTTTTATTTCTTTCTTGTATCAAAAAACAAATTTAAAAAGAAACCAACCCTCTTCAAAGACAAACCTTCACAAACTTTTTATTTTAATCAAACCCAAATCTTTCAGTTGTTCAGTACAATTTGGAAAAATTAAATAATGGGAAACAAAGGCACAACACAAAATTCAAAAGAAGTGAGATTAACTCCAAAAAATAAGCAAATTGAAAAGAAGAAGAAGTGAAAAAATTGATAAGATGCTGATCAAAGATCGAATACAAAGATCCAAAGAGTTTTCCATTCTTGTTTTTGGAAATGAAAATATTTCTTCAGGTGTGTTGCTTAATACACTCAAACGTACAAAGAAATACAGCCAATCAAAAATTGAACAACTAAAACCAAAAGTAATTACAAACTTTCTTGGTCCAATTATTTCAACAATCCGTTCACTAGACCCCGAGTCAATTAATGAAAATACCAAAGTAATTATAAATTTCCTTTAATCAACAACACTTCTTTGGCAATTTTTTTTTGTTTTTTTTTTAACAATTTTTTCTTTTCGATCCCAACCCTTCTTCTTTCTTCTTCTTTCTTTCTTTCTTTTTTTTTATTTTTTGAAAAGCTTTTTGATCAATTCAAAAACTTCTTGTTTACCATTTAAATTTTGTTTTTTTTCTTTTTTTTTTTCCTTTTCCTTAACTTCAAAATATCAACAAACAACAATCCCAAAAAATAAACAAAAAAGAAATCTTCGAATTATTTAAAATCTTTAACTACTTACGATCTAACAAACTATTCAAAAATTTACAAAAACTTGAAAATCATCTGGAAAGATCCAAGTGCACAAAAACAATGTTTAAATCACCATCACAGGAATGTCATTAAATAGTAAATTCTTTTAGTTTTTTTTATTTTTTCAGCTTTCTTTCTTTGCTTCTCCTTATTTTCCAACATTCCCTTTAAATTAACTTAAAAATTCACTTCAAGTCAAAGAGTTTCAATTAAATTCTGTTTAAAATTCATCACAACCACCAATAAAATGCCTGAAATTTCTTTTTATTTTTTTTCCAATAATTTTTCCACAATGCCTTTCTAAAAAATTACAAGATTTTTTGATCTTCAAATTGAATGAATAAAAAAACTTGTGTAACTCAAATATAGCATTTTATTTGAAACAAAATAATTTTTATTTCAAAATAATTCGACATTGTTTTCCACAAATAAACCAAGCCGAATAAAATCAAAACAACAACAAAAAAATACAATTTTAACAATAACAATACCAATAAATCCAAAAAAAATTTTTTGGTTCAATTTCTATTTTTGTAAATCAGATAACCTCTACTTTTAAAACAGTTTTCGATAAAGAATATTTCAAAGTACAACTAATTTTAAAGTTTCTAAACATTAAATCAATAAAGTTCTTTTTCAAAAGCTTAAGGTAAAAAATGAAAAATGAAGCACAAATTTTCAAACATTTATTTGAATTTAACAATGATTAACAACAATTAAGATAACCAAAAGTAAAAATCACGATTCTAGTCATTTCAAAAAAGTATGAATATTAAAAAAAACATTTAAAACTATCTATACAAACAAATGACAAGTTTCAAGAGATCTATTTTCAACACATATTCACAAGATTTTTGTAAAACTTTATTGGAATAAAATTTTTAAAATAGGTCAATTGAAGATTTGTCATCTATTTTTCTGATACTTTTGAAAACTTTTTTCTCATATTTTTTAAAAATGACATTCGATAAGTTTTCGAATCCTTTTACACTTTTTTAGCTTTTTTTCAAATTAAAAAAACCCACATTCCCTGAAAAATGAAAATTTGTTTTGCTATTTTAATCAATTTAACATTTTTTTGATCGATTATTATTACAAAAATACTGATAAATTCCAAATAATTTGAGAATTCTTTTCCACCTCATTTCTATAAATCCATGAAATAATTCAAAAAGTAAATTTAATTGAAAACGTTTTAGTAGATTGTGGGATTAATGAAACAAATATTATTTGGAAAACAAGTGAAAAAAAGTGTGATTTTAAACTTTTTAATAAAATATCCAAAACTATTTTTCATTTGAAATAAGTTGAATTTAAAAATATTCTATAATTTTTTAATGTTGAATTTTTCCAGAAAATATTTAACAATTGAATAATAAACATCAAAACAATAAACTCTTTTAAATTTTTCAAATAATAATAATATTTATTTGTAATTATTTTTGATTTGAAATTAATTTCCTTAAAATTTATCATTTAAAAAAAATTGAATATTTTGGAAAAAAAGATCGTGAATTGAACATTGTCTAATTTCTCATGGAAAGTTTCATAAATAAGAGAGTTTAATAATTAATATACTGTTTTTCAATTTAATTTTACTCATAAAAACATTTGGATACAACATCCCAAATTTAAAAAATCCAAAATAATATTTCTTTTTCTAAAATATTTATGTTTTGAGAAATATGATGATTTCTCAAAATATAAAGATTTCAGAAAATATAAAGATTTCAGAAAATATAAAGATTTCAATGGTATTTTTGTCTCTCTATGTAATTTAATTTGAGTTTAAATATTAGAAGATTAGAAATAAAACAAAATTAAATTATTTCATTTATTAAGATTTTAAACATTAAAATTTTCAATAAATAGATAAAAATTGTTCAATCTTGATCAAAACTTTAAGATCTCATTATAAATTACCTTAACAATCTATTATTTTTTTCCCACTTTAAATTCAGAAATTAACTAATGCTCTCGTGTGCGTATGTGTGTCCTTGTAAAATTCTTTACAAAAAAAAAAAAAAAAATTTAATCATAAAATTGCTAAATTAACAAAACAATTAAAAAAGAAAAATCAATCTAAATTTTATAAATGATAATTAAATTCATTTTTAAACCAACTTGAAAATTAATTTAAAAAAAAAAAACAATCTTATTATACACTTCTTTTTAGGAAGGATTTACCAATTTTTACATACATTAATCTCAAAAATTTAAAACAATCCTGATATTTTTTTAACCATTGAAAATACTATTCTATAATTTTTTAAAAATATTTTTAAATAAAAGTTTAAGAAAGTTTTAAGTTTAATAATTAAGACTTTAGATTTAATAATTTAAAATCTTGGTGTGTTTCTCTAATAAAAACTCTAAATCCCTAGTGAAGAAGTAAAAAAAAAAAAAAATGAATTATTTTTTTTTTTTAAATTCAATCACAAAAAATACACTATTTATCATTTATTTTTTTTTATTGTCAGGAAACAAATTTTTAATTGTTTTGATTTTTAAATGTATAATTTATGATCAAAATACAAATAAAAAAACCAAATAACCTTTAACAAGAAAACTCCAAAAGTATATATATGTTGTTTCTATTTTTAAAGTTTTTTTAAATAAAAATTGATTTTTAGAAGAAACTAAACTTAAAGTCAAAATTATTAACACACCAAAATTCAATTTTTGAAAAAAAAAACTTATTTAATCAATTCTGGAAGAAATACCAAACTATAACCAGACGTCAATTGAAATGTTAGCAATTGTTTAGAAATCAGCATAATCACAAAATAAAAAATAAATAATTATCAATATTAATAAATAATCAGTTTGTTAAAAAATTTGGAGATGGGCAAAACAAAAAAATTATTTGCTAAATTTGTAAAAATTCTTAAATACGAATATTGATCGATCAAATGGTTAGATACTACCAACTAATTTTATTTGAGTTCTTCTATTTGAAACAACTCAACTTTAACATAATATAAACCTACCCGAAAAAAATATTGATCTAACGAAACAAGTTCGGTAATTCAAAAAATGAAATGATAACAAAAACTCAAAGATGGAAAAAATGATTTTCATATTTTTCAAAAATCAAAATTATTTCCAATTTGAATGAAATTGTATTATTGTGATTCTTTTGACTGTTTTAACTCTGTGGAAAATTTTGAATTTTAGTTGTTTACACAATTAGAATCATTTTTCTTCTTATTATTTTTTTCTCTTGATTTATAGGTTAGTAGTTATTAGAAAATTACATAAATGTAAACATGAAGTATCTATTTTTATAGTTTTTTTGGTGTCTCTATTTTTATAAAAAGAAACTACTTATGTAATAAGTCATAAAAGTTTTGATTAAAAAAAACTTCAATTAAGAACGAATAGTTTGAGTTGGTCTCATCAGATTTAATTTAAGAATACCTTTGCCCGAGTATAATATAGATTTCGAATAAAATAATAAAAATGAAATTGAAAAAATTTTCAGTTAAAGTTATTTTTTAATTAAATCTGATGAGACCAACTCAAACTATTCGTTCTTAATTGAAGTTTTTTTTAATCAAAACTTTTATGACTTATTACATAAGTAGTTTCTTTTTATAAAAATAGAGACACCAAAAAAACTTTAAAAATAGATACATCGTATTTACCCTTATGTAATTTTCTAATAACTGAATAACCAATAAGGTCAAAAAAACACCAAGAATGAAAGAAAGATTAAAAATGCAAAAAAAAAAATACCGTTTTAACTATTCAAGTAATTCTAAAAGATATTTTGAAAAAGAGAAAAGAATGATTGAATTTAAAAAAAATACAGGGGGATTTTTTATGATGAATAAAGTATGGATAAAGAAAAATACTAATTTCTTCAATTTTTTATTTTATTCATTTGATTGATAATTTATTACTTATAAAATATGAACACATTTTCTGAAATATACTTATAAAAAAATTAGAAACCCATCAGTACAAAAAATGCATACATTATTATAATAACAATGCATGTTTCTGTTTACTATTGTAGATATATTATTAGATACTTGATAAAATCTTAATATTTTATTTATTAACTTTTTTTTGTTTTTAAAATTAAAAACCCAAAATATGACCCAAATTAGATAAATTTATTGAAAAATATTTTTTTCCAATCTCTTTATTGAATTTTAAAAACAATATATTTTTTAGTTTTTAAAAAAAATAAAAAAATTGTTAATTATATTAATTTTCTTTATGACTTTCTTTTGAAAAAATCTTTTTTATTGAAATTAAACTAAATTTAATGATTTTTATACATTTTTACTTTATTTAATTTATAAATAATAAAAAAAAAAAAAAAAAAAAAAAAAAAAAAAATTGAAAATAATGATTAGCTTTTTCAATAATTATGAACGATATTTTTCTGAAGAATTTGAATTAACACTAGACGATGTCTTAATTAGTAAAAATTCATATGATTCTGGGGTAGAGAAATTCAATATCAAAATCGATGGTATCAAATTAAATATCATTAATGTGACAAAGCCAATCATGAATGGGAAATGGTTAAACGTATTTGATAATGTGAATTTAATTATTTATTGTGCCTCACTTACGGATTATAATCGGCAATCAAAGCAAATAAGAAATAAAAAATAGATTGGTTGAAACAATTGAGATTTTTAGATCAATTTGCGGTTTGGAGTGTTTAAAAAACAATACCCATTACTCTATTTCTTGGCCAGAAGCAATCCTTTTACCGAAAATTAGAAAAAAATAAATTAAGCAAATTTTTTAAAAGGATTTCGTTCAGATGGCGACAATAAACGAGCTTTAGGATTCATTAAGAAAAAATTTTTAACAGAGGCAAAAAAAGGTTTCAGCCGATCGAAAAATCTTTGATTTTATAATTGAAGATAATAGTTTGGATGAAATATCTGATTTATTTCGTATAATTTCCAATTTAATAAAACAGGAAGTCAAAAGGAAGTAAATTCCTATTTTAAATTGTTAATTTTTTTTTATTTAATTATAAATTATTAATAAATGCTAAATAATAAATGGTATTTATATTTTTTTCATTTTGATTCAATTTATTTTTATTTTTATTAATTTTTTTTTTTATGTTAATTCTAATTTTAACAAAACATAATATATCTATATAAACCATTTTTCAGTCAAAGGGGCCCAGTTGTAATGGGTAAAATAAATGTGTTTAAAGGTTTTGAATCGATATTAGAAGAAAAAATTTTATTTTGGAAATTTTCAAAATTGAAATCATTTTTTCATATTTTTGTTTTTTTTTTTGATTATTTTTCTAAAACCTAATTTAGTTGCTAAATTTTTTTTTATTGCAAGATCAATATTCGCTTCGTAAAAATGTGTTATTCTAATGTTATTCAAACCTTGTAAAAGATTGTTGAGAAATGATATTGGTTTATATTGGAATTCTATTCGATCTTTGATCTGCTACTGATATTTGTTTAATAAATGTGAAAAATTTTCACTTCATTTTCATTTCCTTTTTCAAATAGAGAACACAAATACCAACACACTTCATTTGGGGACTTGCTTTCTAAAAGAAAAGTAGAAAATGAAGTGAAAATTGTTTCCTATTTATTATTCAAATACCAGTAGAAGTTCAAAACGAACATTGTTGTTTTTCTCAATGGGTCCCAAAAGAATTTGAGTTTTTCAATTTTTAAGAAAATATATTGATTAATTAGTTTTCTTTCATACATATATCAACAATTCTTTGGTGTTTATTATTCTGTATATTTCTTATTTTTTCTTCAAAGGTCAATTAAATAAAATAATTGATATTTGAAAAAAATGTTGGGCCCCATTGACTGAAACAGAGTTTATATAACATTAACAATCTTTTTGTTAAAAAAAAGTTGTATTTTCTCATTAAATTATTAAAAAAAATAGAGCCAATCATTGATTATATAAGAACTTGAAACATTAAAGGAATTTTTGTGAAAATAATGGTGAAAAAAGTGTTTAGTAATTACTCGGAAATATAAATAACTTATTTAAAGTGTATAGGGAAAATTTTATTTTTTTAAATGTTTTGGTAAAACTCTATTTTTTAAAAAAAACGTTAAAACAGCTTTGAAAAAATAGTTTTATTTCTTCAATTGTAAAAAATCTTTGTAAAATAATTGTTATTTCAAAATATTTTTCAAGTAAATTGTTTTGAAAATAGGATATTTAAATTGAATAAAAGGTAAACTGGATTTTGGGAGTACCAACATCATGACAACCACCAAAATTGAAAAATGTGATATTTTATGAAAAATTGTATTATTATTGATGAAAGAAGTGTAAATTACACGATAGATGTCTTTTTACTTAAATTTCCTTTGAGGGAATTTAAGTGTAAAATCCATAGATTTTACGATGTTCAAGAGAAATACATAACCAATTTTTTTTTTCTTGTATAAAGAAAAAGCAAAAAATTAGAAAGAAAAAGAAAAAAAAAAAAAGAATTTAAAAAGGGTTTATCAGAAGCAATTGATAAAAAAATCAAAAAAAAAAAAGGATATTATCTTTAATAAAGGACACCCAAAATCACATACATGATACTTTTTGTTTAGAGAATAAGTTGATAATTGATCATGAATATTCACATTGGGATCGTTGAGTATTTAAACGTTGTAACCCCCCCTTTTTTTTTTTTTTTTTTTGATCTGATTTATTTTAAAATTTTTTGATAATTTATAAATTTTACTTTTTCATTTTTGATTTTCAAGTTACTCATACTTTATGTTTTAATGTCATAATGTTAGTAAGTAACGACTTGATCTTTTTTCTTTGTAACTCTTCTTCCCAATAAAAAGGAAATTCAATAAGTGAAAGAAAAATTAAAAATAAAAAAATTTGTTTTCAAATATTCTTGCAAAATCTTAAAATGTGAAAATTTTGACTTTATAGTGGTTATCCATTAACATTTTTTTTTTTATTTTTTTTGTGAGGGGGGGGGTTATCACATTTCATATTTAATTTGGGATTCCTTTTGAAAAAACCTTAAAAATTAAAAAAAGACAAAAAATATGAAAATTTTCATACCAATATTCGAGAATTACAATAATTTATCCTATAGACAAAATTTAATCCAAGTTATTAAGAATAGAGATACTAAATAAATTTTTATCTATATCTTAAATATCATCTTTTCTGACAGGTTTAAGTTATTAGAATCTGGTATTGAATAATTTGAAATAAATTTTGAAAATAATACATTTTTTTTGTTTTTATTATGGTATGATTTAAAAAACCTTACGGCCAAATTTATAAAAATTCACCTAAAAACACATTTATTTCAATAGTTTTTCATTTTACCCGGTAATAATTTTAGTTTTAATAATCACTCAATAAAATTTATTAATTCTACCTTAACTAAATTAAACTCGTAATAAGAAATCTATTATTAATGAAATTTTTACCAAATAACAAAAAAAGGATGAAAAACTATATTTTTTTAAATAGTATTTTATTTAATGATTCAATACGAGATCACTCAATTAAACCAGCAAGAAAAGATTATACTCGAGATGTAGATTAGAAATCATTTGATACCCATACCCTTAAATTTGGAAAGTAAATGATTTGATCTAAAAAAATAAAAAGGTAAAATATATATTTTATTTTATCTTACAGATCCCAGAAAGCAACAAATATATTTTTAATACAATGAGAGACAACAATAAATTCGATTCAGATAAAAAAAATCGTTCAATTTTTTGAAAAAATCAATGTTCTTAAACAACTTTTTCAACTGATATTTTTTTTCATTTTCAAATGTTAACCATTGAAAATTTAACTTCTTTTGGATGGAGTATTAAATGAATCACTAACATTGAAAATTTCCACGACGAAGTGGAATAATTGAATATTGAATCTTTAAAATCGAATTCTCATTTAAAACCACTTTAATTTTCATTTTTTACACTTTTTATTTTAGGTTTCAAAAAAAAAGAATGAGCTCAATTCTCGAAGACGACAAAGATTTTGATCCATACCCAACAAGTTCCGAAATAGAAATTGAACAAAAGCCAATTATTGGCAAGCACCTTAACATTCAGCCAGCACCAATAACTTTTCCAAAGCATTATAAAATGAGAATTGACTCAATGACCTTACCCTGTTGTGATCCTGGTCCCGCTGGGCTTTTTTCTCTGTGCATTGGATGTTGTATCTTGCTTGCTGCAGATTTTGGGATAACTAATTCTACACTATTATTACGGGTGCCTTGGTTATTTTTCGTCCCAGGTATTGCACAACTTACGTCTGGAATCCTTGAAGTGTTTAGGAAAAACACTTTTGGATCATTTGCTTTTGTTGTAAATGATGATCACTCCTATATTTTTCTCTTTTCTCTTTGTTTGTTGAAACATTCATAATTTTTCTCTTTTTTTTTTTTTTTTTTTTTCTTTGATTGTTTTTTTTGAATATAGATTTATGGTGCGCTTTGGTGTGGGCTTTCGTGGACATACCTTCACATATTGTATGCAGACGTTGAAGAACCACATGAAGATCTTAAGCATTTTGGTGTTATTTGCATTGGCTATTTGATTTTTTCATTAATTCTTTTTATTGCAAGCCTCGGGATCAACAAAACATTTCCCGTCATCTTATTCTTCATTTCATTCGCTTTATTATTCTTAATTCTGAATATTTTTTTTGGTGTGTCAGCAATTCCTGTTGCTATAGGATTGCTCATTGTTGCAATTTTTTCTTATTATACTGGATTTGCATTTTTATTTAATCAGTTTTTTAATAGGCCAGTTCTCAATACAGGAAAACCGTTTGTGGATTGGGAAAAACGAGTGAAAAATAATTAAAATTTTTAAGTAAAAATTTCAACAAAATAAAATTAAACCCTAAACCCAATTTATCTTCAACAAAATAATAATCACTTTTTAATAATTACACGTGGTGGTTTGATTTTTTTTTATTCGTTTTGCACTTTGTACAATTCCTTTTTTTGCATATCTACTTTGAGAAAAATCCTTTAGATACTCGATCAAAAAAAGCCTTAAAAGAGATTCAAAAAGGTACTAATAAAAATGATTTAAAATTTTTAGATTATTTCTTTTGGTTAAATGATTCAAATTTAACTCTTGCTGAATTGTAAAATAAGGTGAAAAAAATTTTCATTCAACTTTCCAAAACAAAACCAAAAAAAAGAAAGCTGTAAATAAGTCCTGAAAACCCCAAAACCCTAAAAAGGGAAATTCAAAATATATTGTTATTTTGCCATTAAAAGATGAAATTTTTTGTTTCAAGAACCAAAACATTTTACTAATTATGCATAAAAAAAGTCAAAGAACTTTCTTTGCAAAATCAATTTGAAATTGAACTTTTCGAGATTTATAAAAGTTCTCTTAATCAACTTTGAGATAAACTTTTAAGAATATTTATTTGAGTTCAACAACAAATAAGATTTAATATCATTAAGAATTCAAATTTTTTCGGATCTTTTGTTTATTTTTTGCAGAGATTTTGAACAACTTTAATCACTTTATTTATCAAATAACTCTATTATTAGAATTGTTTGAAAACTTATATTTAATAAATTTTTTTTTTTCTCAAATAATTTGACGAGGTTTTTACAACAATTTCGATACAAAAACTTAACCTTTAATTTTGAAAATAAATTTAAAAACCATTTACCTTTCTCCTACGAAAAAAAATTATTAATAAAAGTAAACATTTTAATTTGAATTCATTATTAAAAAAAAAACTAAAAAATAACAAGTTTGTGTGTTTTACATAGTGTTTACTTTGACAAAGATTATTTTAAAAATTATTTTTGAAAATAAAAAAAAAACAATAGTTAAATAATCTTTTTCCAAAAAAAATGGGAAAATATCTTTTTTGAATTTATTTTTGTGATAATTTTCTAAAGAATATAAATTGTTTTTCATCAATTATTGAATCTTAAAAATATTCGATATTTTTTTTAGTACATCCTTACTTGTTTCAAACATAAGAAAAGTGCATAATATCTATTTTATATTATTTTTTACAAGTTGTAAAATCATTAAATATCTTTTTTTCTTTATATAAATTTAGAATTGTAAAAAATTTTTCTTATTTTTATTTAATTTTTGAGTTTTTGATTATTTTTTTGAAAAAAAAAGTTTTTATGAACCCTCCTTTTTAGATAACAATTTAGTAGATATTCATTCAAAATATCAAAATTTTAAATTAAATCTTTTGATTATTCTAAAAAAATATCTAATTCATCATAATTAATTTCAAAAAAACTAATTTGAAATAGTTTCTTAAATCTTCTAGGCTTAATATCAAAAATAGGGGCAGATTTTTCATCAGTAAAATATTCATTTACAGTCAGTTTCACTTTTAAGGCACAAACATTCAACGAAAATTAAGGCACAAAAAAAATCTCAAATTAAGGCAGAAAATTCAAATTCTAGTAAAAATAAATTGTAAAAATTAAAATTACAAATTTTGTGCCTTAATTTGAGATTTTTTTGTGCCTTAATTTTCGTTGAAAGTTTGTGCCTTAAAAGTGAAACTAACTGTAATTTTTTTTTATTTTTGAATAATAATGTAATTTAATAAAGCTTTTAGAGATAATAACCAATATAGATTAATAAATAAAAATATAGTGAAATCATTGTATTTTCTGAAAGACAAGTGAAAAAAGAATAAAATAAGAATAAAAAAGTTTTCTCCTAATTTTAAAATTTGGTTTTTGTTTAGAGTTAGACGTCTATAATTGTTCTTGATTTATTATTTTTATAAATCAAAATTGGATTTATCTCTTTTATAATTTGGAAATTAATAATAGAATATTGAAAGTATATTTCATTAAAGTAATTAAAAAAAAAGTTTAAATCTATTCAGTGTGTAATAAACTATATGAAAAATTGGTTGATATATATAAAATCATGTTCATTAAAAATATATTGGCAAATAATAAAAAAAAAAGTTTGGGTATAAATCTTTCTGAAAAAACTCTAATATTTATTATAGTATTTTAAAGAAGAATTTTGTTCCAGTTGATTTTTTAAAAACTTTTCTCTTTAAGAATTGGAATCAATATTATAAAGTTTGATGGAATAAAAGTTAAATTCATTATCAATTTTCGAATTTCCAACTTATTCAACTTGTAATTTATTAGATTTTTTACGAATTGAAATTATTTATTTTTTCTTTTTAATTTGTGTTTCTTTTTATTTTATGTGAGAATAGAAAATAAAATAAGGGTAATCCAATTCATAGATAGTTCATAGAAAACAATTAATAAGTTTTGGTAAAAAAATGAAACTCTACTATATTATTTATTTATTGTGAGAAAGGAGTAATCAAAGAAAATTTACTAAATAAAAAAAGAGAAGAAGAAAAATAATTAAAACATTAAAGTAAAAAAATATTATATCATTTACATGACCAAATTAAAAATTATCCACATCCTGAAACTGGAGGAGTAAAAACCCGATACAAAGATTATTAATAATAAGAATCCACAAACTGTGATTAATAAATTGGCATTCCACGACTCCGAAAAGTGGGGCACTATGTACCCGAATTTGTATATTTTTTTACTATTTTAGGAATTTTTTATTTTCTATTTTTTTATTTTCATTTTTTCTTCATTACCTTAAGTTTTCTAACTATAAGAGCTTTGATGAAGAATTCTAGACAAGAACAATAAATTTCGTAATTTTAATTAGCTAGATTAAAGAGCTTTTGAGTATTTTTTCTAAGGATAACATTTTTATATAAGTTTTTTTCGAAAATTTTTTCTATTTTTTTTTTCCATTTGATTCTGATAAATTTATATCTTTCACAATACCAAATAAAGTGATTTATATTTTCATAATATTGAGTACAAAAATCACTTTTTTTGCATTTTTCTTTTTTTTTAAATGTATCATATTCTGATTTCTTTTTTAAGACATATGAGTATCTATTTAGTCCGTTCGTAAAAGTGCGAAATTTTATAAAAGTAGTACTGGATTTTAATTTGAGATAGCTTTTTATTTTAAAGTTAAAGTTTTCATTTTTGATAATTTTATAATAATCTTTAATTTTCCAACTTTGATTGTTTTTTAAAATATTAAAGTATTGTTTTTTTATCTTAATTTTTAATTTATTAATATTTTGTGTTTTCCAAATATTTATTTCTTTGTTTGGATTATAATCAAATTTAATAAGTTTTAAACTCTACTATATTAATGAAATTTTAACTCACAAATGATTGTCATTTTATTTTTGGAAAATTTTTGTTGTCGAACAGTAAAAAAAAATCTTCAATTTAATTTACTGTTTTAGATAAGTATAAAATACAATTCAAAAACAATAAAATTGAAAAAAATAAGATTTTTTTTTTAAATATTCATCCAAATCGGAAAAATAATTCAAAAGAATATAAAATATTATTTTTTAATAAAGTGTTAAAACAAAAAAATTTTGAAAAAAATATTTTTTTCAGATAGAAAAATGAAAAAAAATAAGTTGCTATTATCCTTTATTTATCTTAGTTTTGAATTAGTCAAATTTCTTTTGAAAATATAATTTATATTTTAATAATTATTTTGTTTTTTTTTGACTTTTTTTTGAAACTTTCCTAATGTATCCATTTTTTTATACAATAGTAATTTGTAGATAAAAAGGGATATAATATTTCATTTAAAAGTTATTTAACTTTACTAAAACCCTGTTATTATTACAATGTGTTGATGAGTTGAAAACTTGTATATTTTACATCAAAAGGGAAATTTATTCTCCTTTTTCTTATTTATGATTTTCAATTTAATAAAACTTTTTTATTGATTTTTTCCTTTTGGAAAAAATCAGAAAGTTTACTTCTCTTATTATACAATAATCAATTTCTCACTTATTATCAGTTAATGAAAAAGTGCCGTTCATTAATAAAAAAAAAAAAAAAAAAGATTCCTTATTGTGATAATTCATCCTTGAATTAAGATAAAAATGAAAACCATTCAAACAAGTCCACATCATCAGAATATGTTGTTTGTAAAGTGATCAGTTTCATAAAAAAATCACCAATAGAATATATAATATCTTATTTTTGAACATTTTCATGTTTTTTTTGTTTGGCAATTCTAAAAAACCCTAATAATGGAAAAATAAAAAAAAAATTTTAAAAAATATCAGTTTTAAATTTATTAATCAAAAGAAAAAAAAAATATCAAAAAAGAAAAAGAAAAAGAAAAAGAAATTTTAGCTATCTTTTCAAGAATATAGTAAATTTATTAAATTAATAAAATCTAAATAAATATAAAAAGAAAAAAGAAAATAGAAAAAAGAAAAAAACAAAAAAAAAGAATGTTTTTTAAATCACCATATTTGTATGGAAAGCTCTTAAAATCCTGTCAACAAAGTCTTGCACAATAACTGCTTGGTCCGATTTTAAAGAGTAAATGGAAGTATATAAATCGAATCTTCTAATCATTAATTTGGGGTTTTGATTGTAAGTGTAAAGGGATTTTAAAACCTTTAGCAAACCAATTCTCACTTGAGCGTCTCTGTGTTTAAACCGTTTAATTAGTTCATTTACGAATGAAGTGTTTGATAAAGTTCTACTAATTTTTTTTGAATAATTTAATATTCTTAAAAAGGAAATTAATAAATTGCCAATTGTGCTATTACTGGTTGCACTAAAAATTTGGATTAAAATTTTGACGTTGTCGGTTTTTAAAAACACGTTTTCGACGCGTTCTCTTTCATTTTTCACCCAGAAGGATATTGCCTCTAATGCATGAATTCTCCAATAATTCATTGAAAGAAGATCGAAAAAGAAATTTATTCCGTCACATTTCATTAACTCCTTTCTAGCCTTTTTTGAAGACTTTGCCAGATCGCAAAGAATTTGCAAAGACAATTGCTTTGATTGCGCGTCATTATTAATAAACTTAATCAGGAAGGGGATTATTCCAGATCCTGCGACCTCTTCTTGTCTTTCCTTTTTAAATCTACAAAAGTCTAATACCGTGTGCAAGACTTCTGTTTGGATTCTTTCGATGATTCTGTTGCTGACTTGATCATCGAATTGTTGCAAAATTTGAATTAATTTTGGTATCAATCGCATTTCTTGGAAATTGTCTAAAGACTGTGGCTCCATGGAGACATGCTTCAACATCACCAAGACCTTTTCGAGAATTTCTGGCTCACTCGTGGTCAATGTATCAAAAATGATTGTTAAAAATTTTGGATCCGACATCTGGATTTTGACAAAGCTTCCTGCCTTTGCGAATGATATGATCATATTTGCGACATTCAGAATGTTTTCTTGTATTTTTTCGATTTCCAATTCCTTTTTTGTTTTCTGCTTTTCCTTTTCATTTCCCCTTTTCTTTTCTTCTTCATCTTCGTCTTGATCTTCATTAAGATCATTGCCATTTTCATTTTTTTTGCCGCCATTTAATTTAATTAATTCCTTTTCCAAGTTAATAAAGGTACACAGCATATCAGCTAGAGGTATTAACACGCCTGACTTTGTTAATAAACGGATATAATAACTTTTAGGTGTTTTCATTTGCACTTTAAACACAATCTCAATCATTTTAATTGCTGTCAAATACATTTCCTTTTGTTCGAATGTTAAAGTTTTGTGTATTTTCCTTCTTTTTTGTGTGAATTCTCTTTGCGTTTGCAGTTCTCTTTTCGATTGCCTCCTTGTTTTTTTGTTGTTTTTTTTATTTGTGAAGGATGCCTTTCCCTTTCTCCCTTCATCCACTTTCCCTTGTATCGATGCACGCACTTCCGTTGTCAAGAGATCTACAATTACTGATAACCCGCCACACCCTAAAAAGAATTTGAGTGTGTCTCGATTTGTCGAGCACATCTCATGTAAAAAAAGAGACGCCTGGTATCTAATTGGATCGATATATTCAAACCTTGCAAACTTCATGATCACCGGGATGCTACCTAAATGGCATAAATTTTCTTTAATAATCTGGTTGTCTTTAATAATTTGGTTGACAACTTTTAAAGTTGAATGTAAGACATCCGGATTTGACACGTCAAGCATATCTAGGATGGGAATCACACCATGATGCGTAATCAATTCCTTTTTAATCTCTGGATGCTTTCCAAAAATTTCCATTAGCTTTTCGCATGTTTCTAAAATGATTTCCGGTTCGCTTTTGGGCTGTAGTAGCCCGATTAATTTCATTACCTCTTTAGACAATTTTGTATTGTCTTCCTCTTCATTGTTTTTTGATTTTTTATTATAATTTTCCAAATCAAACGAGCCATCACTATCTCCAAAAAAATCATCGTCGTCATCATCCAAATCGTCAAACAAATTCTCGTCTTCGTCTTCTTCATCAAATTTATATAAATCTTCTTCAAATTCTTGTTCTTGTCTTAAATCAAATGACTTTGTTTGAGTTTTTCGATCTCGGAATTTGGCATTAAATTTAGCTGACAACGATAATGGCTTTTTTATTCCTCCACCCTCATTATCACTATTGCTACCACTGCCGCCGCCACTGCCGCTGCTGCTATCATCTTCACTTTCACCAATATCAAAATCGTCACTAAAATCGTCACTAAAATCGTCATCATCGTCTTTTTCTTGAAATTTTTTTAATGCATTTTTTCTTTTTTTTGAAGAAATTAACATCTCCGCATTTTCTGCTTGTTCAGGTTTAATATATCTAGATTGGCCAGTTCTTTTTTTTCCCCCTTTATTATTATTATTATTATTTTTATTTTGATTCACAATTAAATGTCCCTTGCCCTTTAATTTACTCCCCCCATAATTGTTTAACTTTTGTGGTTTTAACTGTGACGACAATGAACTATTTTTTTTAAGATCTTTTTTCGAAATGGTTAATTGCTTTTTTTTTGACAGTTCCCTTCTTTGCTGAACCAATCGAACCCATGGGTGCTTTAATAAATTTTTTGCTGTTACTCTTAAACTTGGATTTTTTTGAAAGCATTGCTCCAAAAAATTTTTTAAATTTGGACTAATGTTTTCAGGTAATGGTGGTCTATCTTCTTGAACAATTTTGTAGATCGCTTGCATTGGCGATAATTCGAAATATGGTGGCTGGCCTGTTATTAATTCAATAACGGTACAACCAAGTGACCAGATATCGCATGAAGTCGTTGTTGGTAAAAGTTCAATAACTTCAGGTGCCACTATATGAAATTATTCAGAAAATATTATTAATAATAATTATTTTATTCATAAATCAATTTATTTAGTTTTTAGTGATTTTAAATGAATTAAACAATTTAATTAGAATAAAAGTGGGAATTTGTGGGTTGATATAAATAGTTTTATTTTTATTGAATTTCGTATCCAAAAACTTTTTTTATATCAATTAAAAGTTTTTCCATTATTTGAAAGAAATAAATTAATATTTGCCCTTTGAAAATTAAAACCACACAATTTACTTGAAAGTTTGTTTTTGTTTTATTTCCCTAATTGTCAAATTTTCACGATTTTTTTCAAAATTTGTATGGGTATATAAGCCAAATTTTTAAATTAGGGGAAAACTTTTTATTTATTTTTTTTTTTTTCTTTTTTCATTTGTCTTTCAGAAAATAAAATGATTTCACTATATTTTTATTTATTAATCTATATTGGTTATTATCTCAACACTTTAGTAATATACATTTTTATTCAAAAAAAACAAAACAATTAAACAAATTTTTTTTCTGATGAAAAATCTGCCTCTATTTTTGAAATTAAGATTATAAGGAATTTCCAAAAAAGTGGAGAATTTTTTTTTTTACATTTCATATAAAATTTCCTTTTTGTTAGTGGCTCTATTCGTTAACTGGTAATATCAAATTAAGTGAAATATTAATATTGGTTAAATTAGTCCAAGTATTATTGTATAATAATTCAAAATATATTGGTTGAAATATTTACAAAAAATGGATAAAATAAAAATTAGTACTTTTTTTGGAAGAAAACAATGAACGGCCAATTTACTAAAAAACTGGACAATACAATAAGGAAACAGTATAAGGATTTTTTAAACAATAAAATACATTTATATATGTTTTTCATTCTATTGGAAATTTTGTTAAGATTAAAACCCATCTTAGGAAAACAATTTTTGAGATCAAAAAGAAAAAAATAACTTTTAAATTTTTTGACTTGAAAAAAATATCAGATAAAATTGAGATCCTGAAACTTTGATATATTTTATTATAGTGATTGTCATAATACTAGCAAACAAATTAGATTATTTTTAGGATCAATAAATGGTTTTTGACAATTTTGGCTCGTTAAATAGTTTTATTGAGAATTGAGTTAAAGAAAGATATATTTAAAAATAAATTTACACCACTTTTTTGGAAATAACTTACAATTATTGGAACAAAAAAAAGTAAAAATAAATCAAATAGTAATTAATACTTGGAATGTAAAATAGATACTAAATTACTGATAAATTAGAAAATATTATCAACAAAAGAAAAAATAATTATAAGAAAATGAATATTGTTTTTTAGGTTTTTAGAATGTTTTTTTGTTTCTTAACTTTATTGTCAAAAAAAATTATAAATCATTTAATTAAAATTATTGCTTGATATAAATATTACACAATTATGAATTTCAAATATTAACTTGAATTATTGTATAACATATAATGTTGTTCTTTTAATCCTTATTATATTATTATAGGGGTTAAATAGCGAAAATTCGATATATTCTTTTCTTTTTTTTTTTAAAAAAATTATTTTAATAAAAAAAAAAATGATGTAAATTAATATAAATTTTGGAAAATTGAATAGGTTTTTGTTCTCGATCTTATATTCAAAAAAATCTGATCCATTTTCAATTTTATTAACTTTATGAAAAAAATTTACCAATTCCAAACTAAATAACTAATTTGCATTTTTTCATAATTTTCGAAATTATTAATAACATTTCTTGATAAAATTTACAAAACCAAAAATCGCTAAAAATTTAAGAACTAATCAAATTTTTAAGAAAAAAATCCAAATTAATAAAAGTGTTTTTATGTAAAAAATTATTTTGGAATAAAAATTAAACAAATTGAATTACGAAAAATTCATGTTCATCTATTATCAAATTTCAACATTTTCATTTTCAGAATCAACATACGAAATTACTTTTATATTTCTACAATGGATTAATTAATACAAATAATTTTTTTTTGTTTTTATTGAAATAATGTTTTTTTTTTTATTTAGGGAATATATTTTTTGATGATTTTTTAATTGTATTAACATCACTAGCACAAATATGGAATGTTGTCAAAAATAAAGTTTTTACAATTTTCGAGATAAATAAAAAGTTTCATGCCTTTATCCAAATTTTGGTAATAGTAAATGAAATGGTTGTTTTGATTTTTGAACTCAAAGGGGTATACAAAATAAAATCGTTTGGTAAATGCCAATACTTTGTTTATAAAATGATTTTTTTTTTAAATAATTTGAAAGATTAGTATTTGCCAAACGATTTTTTGATTAAAATTATTATTAGTCTATTAAAATAATCAGATATTATATTTACTATTACCAAAATTGTGGGTAATTACATGAAACTCTTTATTTATCTTGAAAATTGTAGAAACTTTATTTTTTACAACATTCATATTTACACTTGTGATTTAATTTGATATGAAAGAAAATAAAATTTTATATTTATTTTTTTTTTTTTTTCATTTATTGATGTATATTGATTATTTTGATTCCATGCCTTGATATAAAATATATTTATAATATATTTTTTAAGTATTTAATGATATTCTGGATCAAAAAATTATCAAAAAAATTACAACAATCAAGTATTTTCAGGGCAAGAATTTTTAAATTTAAAATTTGAATATTTAAAAAAAAATAACGTTGAAATAATCACTTTTGTTTATTTAATTAATTGTTGAACAATAAATACAGATTAATATTAGGTATTTTGATGATTATTTTTCTAATTTTCAATTATTAAATAAATTAGAAAAGAATACAACAGAATAAATATAATTTCTTTTATTCATTTCAATTATCAAAAATTAAATAGTAAGTTAAGGGATTTGTTGGAAAATGAAAAATTTCAATTTTTTTTTTTTTATTTTTAAATTTTCAAAAAAGGAATTTTCTTTTTTTTTTATTATTTAACGGAGGAGTTGTTTATTTCCTCTTTCTGCCATTAGCTTTTCTTGAGTTTTCTGTTTATTCCGAAAATCAATAGATTTTCGTTAGGTTTTTTTGAGTTTTCTATTTATTTGGAAAATCAATTGATTTTCGTTAGGTTTTTTTTACTTTAGGAAATAAACCGAAAATTTTAATAAATTTTCGGTTTATTTTTAAAGTAAAAAAAACCTAGAACACTTCACAAATAAAATAGAAAACCTCAAAAAAACCTAGAATACTTAACAAATAAAACAGAAAATTTCAAGAAAACCGCCTTTAGCTTTTCCAAAATTTAAAAGAAAAGAGTAAAATCTTTGATTTTTCTCTATTCTTTTGAATTCTGGAAAAGATATGTAATCTACGTCACTTGATGGATACTTTCGTTAGGTTTTCCAGGATTAAAAAGAATAGACGAAAATCATAGATTTTTCTCTATTCTTTTGAATTCTGGAAAAGATAGGCACTCTGACAATCATCTAATACACTCCACGACACTTCCTGAATCATTAATTTGAATTAGAGATATTGTTGAATAGGATGAGAGATCGGAGTTGGTCAATTCTCTCAAGAATTTGACCCGCTCCATAAATTGAGACGGGTTTTTGTTACAATTATTTATTCTTTTTCATTTCATAATATTCTAAAAAGATTTAAATGGTTCAGGCGATTTCCCGCAAAGAATTAGCGGTTCTATGAGCATAAGCCAAATTTTTAATTAAAATTATACCTTGTTAGTTTTGTAACTTTTTGAGAAAATGATAAACAAAGTGGTTACGAGGGTTCAAACCCAACCTTCAGATTGTACGGTGGGCACTTAACCATTGACCCATTGTAGGTTCTCAAAAAAGAATATTTTGTTTTTGTTAAACAATTAATTTTTGCAAAAATTGTCAAAGATCTTTGTTTTTGGACTAAAAGAAAATTAAAAAACAAAACTTAAACATTTCTAATGATTTTTCAATAAATCAAAGGATCACATATTTCCAATATATAACTTAAAAAAGTAACTTATGGTTTTTATTAACAATTAAGTTCAGGAATGAGCACTCCAAATAGGCAAAACAATATTTGCAAATTAAAAATCAATGATTATAATCAAAATTACACAACCTTATGTAGTATAGATCAATCATAAATTAATTGCTTTTATTTTTTTTTCAAAGCTTTGTAATATCAATTGAGCTTATTAATTCAGAGGCTGTATTGTTGTGTTCTTCCTATTTCCAGATTTATTTTAAATTCTAAGGATCAAACAAATCCCTTAAAACCAAAATTTCAGAAAATTTTCTAATAATTTCTAGTGAGGATTGTATTGTAATTTGACTTGTTTTCAGAGTTAAAACTGATAATTATTGGATAAAATCGATAAAGCTAAATAAAAATAAAAAAAATGAAATGTGTTGTTCGATTTATAGGTTTATGGGAATAATATTAGTATTTTTGTAAAAAGAAGAGAATTGATTTTGAAAATTGAATGAATTTGCTGTGGTACTTCTTTTATTTGTTTTGAATGTGTGTTAAAATTTTTTTCAGAAAGTGGACGGTTTTCAAATTGTTTAATTGGAAAAGAAAAGAATTTTTATTTTTGGTTTTAAAGAAAAAGAAAAGGAAAATGAAAATGAAAATTAAAAAGAAAAAGAAGAATTATTTTACTCCAATAAGGTGTTCCAAGTGCACTGTTATCTCCAACTTCTTCACCTAAATTCGCAGAAACACCAAAATCAGTTAATTTAATATTACTTCCTTTTGTTGTTAAAATATTTGCTCCTTTGATATCTCTATGAACAACACCTAATCGTTCAATATATTTAAGGAAAAACAAAAAAAAAAAAAAAATGAAGGTGTTAATTTGATTGGCAAAAAGAAAAGGAAAAAAAAAACAATTTATCGAATAATTTTTTTTTTTTCATAAACCAAATTCAGAAAAGAAAAATGTTAGGAACATAAAGTTGATTGGGTTTTTACAAGGCTGAAGGAAAATTCAAAATACAATTACTGTTGGCACACTTCTTCAAAATAAAGTGTTTGGTTGAGAAAATTCGATCTGAAATGACAAAAAAAAAATAAAAAAAAACAAACCCTGATCGTGAAGATAAACAAGACCCTTGAGTGTTTGCTCAATATAAATTGCAACCAATTTTTCAGGGAATTTCCCAAACTTTTTTAAATTTTGTTGGAGTGAACCACTTTCAATGAACTCCAAAAAGATATAAAGGTGAGTATTAGTTTTTTCAGATCCCATGTATTTTACGATATATCTGTTTTTTAATTTCTTCAATAACTTGATTTCCAACATGACATCTTCGAGTTCTTTTTTTGGAATGTTCTTCAATGGGATCCCCTTAATTGCAACAAACTCCCCTGTTTCCAAATGCATCCCCTTATAGACAACACCAAAGGCACCTTTCCCTAAAACTCCACCAACTTGGTATTCGCCTATTTTCTCGGGTTGCTCATCTTTCAGAATAGGCTTTTGCTCTTTATTTCCTTTTTTAGAATGAGATTTCTTGTGCTTGTGGCTATGGCCATGCTTGTGTTTATGGCCGTGGCTGTGTTTATGGCCAGATCCGTGTTTGTGACCATGTTTATGGTTTTGTTTGTTTTCTTGACTCATTCTCAAGTGAAAAAAATGTTTTTTTGTTTCTAAAAGTTAAAATTTCTTCCATCTTTGAATGTTTTTCACTTGGTGAATTTTGAGTTTTTGAACATTCAATTTTTTAGCTTTTTACAACAAATATTAACTTATTTGTAAATGAAGAGAAAATATATAACTTCTTTTAGAAAAATATTTTTAAATAGGATAATTAAAGTCTATAATCCATGAAGAAATGGGAAAAAAGGAGATGTCCTATATAAAGTGTAGCAACATGTTATTTTGGTTCTGAGAAAATTGATCTTCAACGAGGTTTGGGTTTTAAGAGTGGCTCTCAAAATGGCAATTTTTAACAATTGATTTTTTTTTCCAAAATCTGAATTGAAGAGTGTAAGATTAATTGGATGGAATTAAAGTTATCAAAAAATGTGGTTTTTTGGTTAGTTTGATTGATTTTTTTAATTAGGTTTGGTTTTATTGGGAGCTTTAGAAAAAATAATTTTTTTTTTGTTCAAGCGAATTGACAAAAAAGTACATAAAAATTTTCTTCTACAACCCAAAAATTAAATCTTAAAAACACACCCCAACCAATCTATTAGTCTTCCACTTTTCAATTTGGATTTTCGGAAAAATCATCAAATAAATTATTTAAAATTTCATTATTAAACCACTATAAAAATCTAAACCAAGTACAAGATCGATCAGCGAAGAATCAAATTAACATGTTGCTACACCTATTGCAAGATAATCTTCTTTCAAATTTCAGAGATCATAAACTTTTGTTAAGTTTACTTTATTGATTTTTTAATTTTCGAGAGAGCCTAATTATGATCAAAAGAATCTTCTTTTAACTCAATTGTTTTTACAGTCTTTCAAAAGCTACCGTGAATTCGTTCAATATCAAATTTTGAAGTTAATATAAATTTTTAAAATGTTGAATATGCGGATAAGAAAGCTCATATTGAAAAAAATGTATATAAATGAGTTCTTATGAATATTAATTTTATGATATGATCGATAAAAAAAAATTCTTTTTTTACAATTAAATTTTATGTGGTTTCTTAGCGATTATTCAATATTTAGAGTCAGTTTGGGTTCAGAAAATTAATTTTTTGAATATCTAAAAAATTTCTCGAATATTCACTCATTTATATATAAATTTTTTTTTTGTTTTCAATATGAGCGTACTTATCCTCATATTCAACTTTTTAGTAATTTATATTAAGATCAAAATTTGAAATTGAGAGAATTCAAGTAGCTTTTGAAATCCTAAAAAAATTAAGAAAAAAAAAACAATCAGAATTCAATTAAATTAGATTAAAATGGTTTTAAACCAATGAAAACACCTTTTACTTATTTGAAGATATTGAAACATATAAAATATGAAGTTCAGAATATAAAATATGAAAAGTATTTAATTTTTTGAATGTTAATATCCTAAATTAGGAATTCGTTATAAAACTTATTTCATTTGTTTATTTACTGGTATTTCTTTTTACTCATTTTTAAAAAAAGTAAAATCGGCAGATAATATATATTTTTTAAGAGTAAACCATTTTTTGAGTAGATTAAAACGTACTGTATTTTCTTAATATTAACAAATCTGATTAATTCGTATTATCATATAAACAAGAATTTTATAATATTTATCCACCCCGAAAGAAAAAAAAATCAAAAAATAAAATTTTATGCAAGTATATTTTTCAATATCTTAATATTAAATCAAGTTTACATTATTCAGTATTAATTTTCTTCTAGATAAACATTTTTATATAAATAATAGAAAAAAAAGAAAAGAAAACAAAAAGCTATATGTTGATAATGATGAAATGAAGATAACAAAAAATTATATTTCAAAATGTTTAGAAAGTATATTAACCATTATTGACCAATCCAAGGTAGAAATAATTAACTAATTGTATCTAATTAATCTATTACAATCAACTCTTACAATATATTAATCATTATAAAAAATTTACCCAATCTAATATAACAGATTCCACAGATAAAAAAAAACAAAAAGATAGAATAAGCTAAATTTTAAAAATAGGGGCAGATTTTTCATCAGAAAAGATTTGTTTAATTGTTTTTTAATTATAATAATAATGTATTTTACTAAAGTGTTTAGAGATAATAACCAATATAGGTTAATAAATAAATATATAGTATAATAAGTTTATTTTTTGAATAAAAAATCATTAAAGAAAAAATAATAATTATAAAAATTGCCCCTAATTTTAAAATTTGGTTTAGAAGAAACAAACAATAAAAAAACTATAATAAAATTCAAAATTTTAATAAAGTTAAAATAGATAAAAGAATAACAATAATACAATTAAATTCAAATTGGAAATAATTTTGATTTTAGAAAAATAAGAAAATCATTTTTTCATCGTTTATTATTTTATTTTCATTTCATTTTTTGAATTATGTAACCTGTTTTGTTTGATCAAAAATTATTTTAAAAAAGTTGCTATTTGGTCGAATTTGGGTAATTTCATAATAGAAGAACTCAGATGAAATTTGTTAATAGTATCTAACAATTTGATCGATCAATAATTATTATTGAATTTTCAACAAATTTAGCAAATAATTTTTTTGTTTTTCCCATCTCCAAAATTTTTAAAACACTCTTTATTTATTAGTATTGATAATTTATTAATTATTTTTTGTTTTTTAAGTATTGTAATTTATAAATAATTGTTAAAATATCAATTATATGATGGTTCTAAATTTATTTTTGTTCTCAAATTTATTAAATAAGATTTTTTTATTTAAAATTGAATTTTGGTGTGTTAAAAATTTTGAATTGGAGTTTATTAGTTTATTAAAATCAGAATTATTTCAAAATTTCAATAAAATTTAGTATGTTATTTTCTAAATAATTTTAACTCTATCTAAAAAATTGAAATTTTTTTTAGTTTTTTTGAAAGTTTTATATATTAAATTTAGAAAGATAAGAAAAATTAAAAGTAATTTACAAAAGGAAAAAAATATTATTTAAAGGATAAGTCCTCTACAACAACAAAACCAAATATTAAAATAGTTTTTTGGTGATATTATCTACTGATAAATTTTGAATATACTAAAGTTCAGAAAATTCTGATTGAATAAGAAACACCAAAAAGATAATTTTGTTTTGTAAGATCAATTTTTTTTCCTTTTCTTCCAAATAAGAAAACTTTTAAATTCATTATATTTCAGAAATTATTATCTAAATTTTTTACCCTCTTTATTTTTTTTTACATCATTATTATACAATAAAAAATCTTTGTTGTTAGGAATATTAATATAAAGATTATTTTTCTTTTTTGAGATAATTATTTTGGTTTACCAAAAAAAAAATGATATATTAAACCAATTGGATAAGAATTTTATTGAAATAAGAATGACAATTTTAAAAATTAAAGTTATAAATTCATGTAAAAATTTTACTCTGAAATTTTGTTTTTGTTCTGAAATAAAATTCAATTTTTCAAAAAAAAAAATTTTTCAAGATAATTTGAGAATCCAGTAATTATATCCTCAAAATTCACAATCAATTTTTTTCTGACAAAAATGATTGAAATTATTATAAAGGTTTCTTCTGAATATGTCCAAACAATTAGATAAAAAAATTTTTCAACAATAAATTTTTTTGGTGTTTTTTTTTTCAATTTTTTGAAAATCAAAAAACAACTTTTTCAAACTGTAAAGAGAAAAAATATTTTTT
This sequence comes from Anaeramoeba flamelloides, assembly GCA_027625915.1. Classification (NCBI taxonomy): domain Eukaryota; family Anaeramoebidae; genus Anaeramoeba; species Anaeramoeba flamelloides. The sequence goes on along the minus strand of JANTQA010000036.1, from coordinate 2,477,589 downwards.
GCATAATAGATCTAAATTTAATTGATAAATTTCATCAAACTTCTATCAAATATTCATTTTTTGAATCGCCTATACCACAATTAGTTTTGTTGACTGAGATTTAATTTATAATAATTATAATTAAAAAGGATAACCAAATAAAAAATTAGTTTTCAAAATCAATACTTTTCAACATAAAACAAAAAATTTTGTTTTCCCATTTTCAAGAATTATCTTTATTTTTAATAAAAATAGTGGGTTACTTTTTTTAGTTTTATATTGGAAACATGCTAATTTTGGATTTCAAAAAATAGACTCAAATTAATAAATTGTTTAGATGAGGTTAACTCATCCATTTCATAAGTCGAAACACAAATTACAAAAAAAAAATTTTCATGTATCTCTCAAAAGATTTCATTTTATTTTTAAAAAATACTCCTCGGTTAAAAATAAATTTAGAATTTAATTTTGTAAATTTTTTTTTATTATTAAAATTATATGAAAAAAAATGATTATTAAAAGAAAATAAAATTTATATTTTGTAAAAAATTATAGAATCCAGATAATAATATTTTCTTAAATAAAATAAAAAAAAATAAAAGAAATAATATTTTTTAATAAATCAATAAGTAAATATTTAAACGTTTATATAAATATATAAATAAATAATAATTATATAATTGAATTAATTTTGATCTGTAGAAGTTGAAGATTCATTTTCAATTTTTTCAGCCTCCTTATTTTCAGATTTTTTTTCATCATTCTCATTTTCTTTTTCCTTTTCCATTTTTTCTTCCTTTTCTTTATTCAATTCATCATCTAAATCTGAGTCTTCAAACAGAATTTTGGCAGAATTTAAAGAAAAGTTTAATAATTGGAATTCTTTAATGAAATTTTGGTTTTTTTGGATTGAAAAAGTTAAAGTGGGTATTTCGCCTTTAAATTTGCTTTTACCCTTTTTTTTATTAAACTCTGTGGTTAATCTATTTAATTCTGTTTGATAGTTATTTCTCGCGATTTCAAACCATCTCAGTGAATCATATTTATCAAATTGACCCAAAATCTTCAAAATGTACGCGATTCCAATGACAAACCCATCATCTGAAAATGCGCCGCCTTCGCCTTGGTTACCAATTTTCGCCTTTGAAATGATCATGTTTTCTATAAAGTTAATTTGTAACGCTGGCACAATGATATAAAAGGTCTCCATATGTGCATTTTTTTTTGTTCTAAATTCCTTGGCAAAAACCTTGACTAGTGAAGCAAAATAATCGGAGCCTTCGCTGATCACTTGTGTTAAGTTCTTGATCATTTGGTCCATATTTTTCCCTGCTTCGATTGTGGTTTCCGATAATTCCAATTGTTCCGATGCCTCGCCAAACAAGACTGTTTCTGTAATATCAGGAATGAATCTAACAGAGTCCGAAATGAAATGGATTCCTCCTGCTCTTACCATTCTAACGTAAGCCATTGCATTGCCTATCTGTGTGATCGTTTCTCGAAATTTTGATAAATAATTCATATCCCTTGATCCAAGCTTGGATATTTTATGAATCAGATCTTTTGATTTGGAAAATTCATAGGTTTTTCTGTTCTTGTGAATGTTTTTCGAAAACCATTCTGATTCAATGATCAGCAAACTTTTGATATAGTCATCTTTTAAAAACCCAGAGAAGACTCTAAACATTTGCTTTAAGAATTGGAAAGTGACATGCACCGTGGTGTTGATGATTCCAATTCCATGGGTTTTGATTGAATTGGCAATTACGCCGATGCCAATTGCATTGATGTGCTTCAAATTGGACATTCGCTCAACAAATATCTGGTTATTCAAATTATAATTAAATTTGGAAACAAAATATTGGATGTTCCTCATGATTTGCAAAACATCTAGGCCAGATTTTTGAGTGGTGCTTGGTAGATATACGTCTGTCATTTCGATGCCATATTTTTGCTTTGCCAAATTCCTCATTTCGTCGTATTTTTTCCAATCTGATAGCGCGACTGTACTAATGTCATAAAAGGTGCGATCCAAATATTGCTTAATTTCTTGTTTAATTTTGATGGTGATATCAAAAAACCTCAGTGTGGATAGGTTTAATAATAAAGAATAGTCAGTAATTTTCCCCTTTTTTTTTAAAATGTTCTTCTCCTTGACTTCCAAATGGCTATGTGCATGATACCTGAGATCAGTCTCAATTTTAATGCACAGGGGCTTAATTATTGAACTGTTGATTAATTTCATGACGATTTGAATATATCGATCCTTTAATTGGTCCTTTTCTTCCAAGTGCTCAACAGTTTGTAAGAGCCTTCCGCAATCGCCAAATGCATGTAATAGGTATTGTAATCTTTCTGGATTGATTGGATCCCGAAATAGATTTCTTAAATATCGCTCGAATAAATCGTTCGAGAAATAATGGAAGGACATATCTGTGTTTGTCCAGATTTTTTGTTGTAAATCCCCCAGGACGATCAGCTTTCTGAGGGTCGAGATTATTGCACTCAATGCCTTGTCCTTCATGATCTCTGACTCATCACCGCTTAAGATATTTAAGATGATTAAGAGTATTTTAATCCTTTGAGAGGTTGGTGGGCCTTTCAAGCATTGGGTCGCCAATTGGAGTGTAAATTGGATATGAACAGCGAGCCTTGGATCATTCAGTTTTTTTAATGTGCCCGAAATCTTGGAAACATATTTTTGGAATAAAAAGGGTAACGTTTCTGCAATCATCGATCCCTTTCTGTGGAAGGTATATCTGATGGCGATTAGCATTTCGGCACATCGTGACAACACAAATAAAAGATCCTTTTTCATGTTCCGCTGTAATATTTGATGCAAAAATAATGATTCCTTAAAGATATTTAAAATCTTATTTGCCTCCTTGAGCCCCCTTATTAATAAATCGGATTGCATTGTTAGTACCCTTTCTGGATCCTCATATTCCGTAATGTCGCTATCCATTTCAACAATCCAAGAGCCCACAGAAATGAAATGCTGCTTGACCCGATCAGAAAAGGTTCGATCTAATTCAATAACATATTCAATTCTTGACTCCTTATTCATGTCAAGGTAGTTCTCCCCAATGCTTTCAATGATGCCCCTTAGTCTTTCGTTGAAAAAATTGTCGACTAAAAAGATTATCGAGCCATACAAATGAATACAGGGGAAATTCGTTCCAATTTTTAAAATCTTTGCCATCATTTTGATTTGCGTGTAGTCATTAAAGATCTGAGTGTAGACATAATATAATACACTTAGCCCAACAAATGACTCACCCTTAAAGTTGTCAATAGATATAATGTTTTTGTTATAGAGCTTTGTGTCCTTCCCATTGTTTGTAATTAAATTGAAGATCCTTCTGATCTCTCCAAAAAACTCTTCTTTAAAAATGTTCTTTTCTTTTTTTTTTTTATTAGTTTCTTCATTGAAGCTACGATAGGTCTTTTTTCGAAACATCTTGGAATGGAAATCAAAATCGCTATTGACTAATGAATGTAAAATGGTCCCATTAAATAAATGCTTCTCAATGACTTGTAATAAGACTTTTAAATTCTTGATATCTTCTTCAGTGGTATTGTATTTTACTGGATCAGACGATGCTAAGTTTATCATTCTAATTTTGGTTTTTGATTTTTTTTTTTGTAGGTTTTTATGTTTATTTTGGTTTTTGTTTTTTATTGTTGGTTTTTTGATTTATTTGTTGGTTTTTTGGTTTATTTGTTGGTTTTTGATTTATTTTGTTGGTTTTTTGATTTATTTGTTTATAAAGAATGGAATTTAGTTTTTTTTGAAGATTTTTATCAAGAACAAAAGGTATTTAGGAATATATTTATTTCTAAAGTAATGAAAACTAATTGTTAAAAAAAATAAGAATCTGTGTTGATAAAGTAGTTAATAAATTTTGGGTTTATTGGAATATATTAAAAATATTTTTTTTTGTTTTTCATATACAAAAAAAAACAAAAAATAACTTTATCAACTCTTGTCTGATGATTCTTTTTAAAAAGAATGTTTGAATAGTAATAAGAATTGATTAAAAATAATTACTTTCTATAGGTTCCCCATGAAGATTGTAACAACTCATTATTTACAATTAATTCATCAAAAGTATGCAAAACAACCAAAACTTTTGAAAGAAGAAAAAAAACTTCAGAAAAATGTGTACTTTTCCAAATCGACATATATTCTTTATTGCTTGTTGTGTATAATCTAGACATTTGGTTGATTACATTTTTAACAACCTAAATGGAGTTAATTTAGTAATTTTATTTGTTTTGTTTGTTTTGTTTGTTTAGTTTATTTGTTTTATTTGTTTAGTTAATTTTTTTATTTTGTTTATTTATTTTTGTTGTTTTTATTTGTTTTTTGGGTTCAATGTTGTGATGTTATTAATTTGTTTAATTTATTTTGTTTATTAGATTTGGATCAAATAATTGATTGTTATGAATTTGTTTAACGTGCTCTGTATCTTGGTTTGTTATTTTTAAAAGAAATAAAATATTTACTTCATAAATGTGCAGAACAAAATCAGTTAGTCGAACCAAAAAATTCATGAATTTGCCAACAAATAATTCTGATTGCCCTTCTTTTAATTCAAACTGAGGATTCAAGTTTTCATCAATTGATTCTCCAAAAATCGATAAAGGTGGATAATAGATCTTGTTTGCTTGATTGAGAATGAAGCTCATTTCTTCACATAAATGTGCAAAGATCGTAATAACCTTTTTTGTTTTGATTTGGGTTGGCTTTAAATTTTCATCAAGCTGCGAGCAAATTTCCACAATCGTTGCATTTTCTTTTGGATTTGTATTAATTGAAATTGGATCATAAACTGGATCCCAAGTCTAAGATTTAGTTTTGAAGATTAAATTTTGTAAAGTAGGTTAAGTTGTGTTTGTTTTTTTGTTGTGAAATTTTGTTTGTTTTACATTTTTCATTTTTTGTTGGTTGGTTTTTATTGAACAAAAAATTAGAAAAAAAGAAAAAAAAATATATTTTTATGCAAGATTATTTACATCGGATAAGATCGATTCTAAAGTGTCTTGAATTGTATAAATTTGTTTACCATATTGACTTAGAAAATCTTCAAATTTTGTTTCTTGTGTTGAAGATGCCTCAGGATCTGATTAGGTAGTCATTTGAGGAAAGACAATTGTTAAGTTAAAAAAATATTGTGTTTCAAGCGAGAAGTTTTATGAAAGGAAGAAAGAGAAAAAAATTTTTGTTTTTAGGAAACCAGTTAAATTGTTTGAAGTTGAGTTGGAATGAACTTTTTTACATTGTTTAGAGTGTTCGATTTCTTGAAAATCTTGAATATCTATTCCATAAATCGACATCAAGAAAAGAAGTTTTTTTTGCAAGTAAACAAGAGAAAAATGAAAATAAGAAAAGTAAAGACAGCAGTTTAGTAAAAGTGATAACGAAAAGTTGTCTGAAGGTTTGCCCATAAACTTAACTCTCTTCTTTTTATCTCTTTGAGTTCATGCTTTTTTTAAACTTTTTTTCACTTGTTCAAAATTGAAAACAATTATTCTTCACTTTTACTAACTTAACAATTTTGTTCAAATCTTTGTTTTTTTTTTAAATAAGGGAGTTTATTTATGTGTTTACCAATTCTAGGAATTAAATTGAAGATTCTGGTTTTATTCTTTCATTTGTTTTGTCGAGTTGGTTCCTCTCACCATTTTGATGATCTAGTTACTTTTTTAAAAGTTTATAACAATAATTTGTTTTCTTTAATTGAGTAGCTTCGATTGTTATTATTCAAATCACTTCTTAAAAATAATTGATAATATTTTTTCTTTGATATAAGTATATATATATTTTTATTTTCCAATTAGTAATTGAAATTTTTTCTTTCAAGTTTTCAAAATATTTTGCTAATTATTGTTTTAAAAAAACCAAACTTTCTTAGCAAAATCAATTAGAAATGCTAAAGATATTTCTAGAGATTTAATTCGGCTTTAATATTGACCTTTAAGATAAATTTTATGGTTAGAAAACCTGATAGTAACAGTATTGTAGTAATAAAAAAACCTGACATTAAAAAAATCCCTGACAAGATTTTTAATTGTGAATATTAGGAAAATTATTATGTAATTTCGTATTTAAAAATCTAATCCTTTTTATAAATAACCAATTTTTTTATGAACCCAGCAATAAACCTACCTAAAGTTCATTATTTTAGGGTGTCTATTGAATATTTAGTAACGATTTGATAACCAAAGTAGATCTACTTTTTTTGAAAAACAAAATCAAGTTTTATAGAAGGTTTTCGAAGAGTTTGGTAAAGGATAATTTTTATTCTTTTTTTTATTATTGGTTGAATTTTTTTTTGAAGAAGGGTAATTTAATTAATGACCATTTGAATAAGATGGTGAGTTATAATTTTAAAAAGTTTGATTCTTAAAAAAAGGATTTGATTATAAAGAAAAGAAATTTCACAACAATTTTACTAATATTACACAATTAAAAATCTATGTAAAGTATTTTTTTCATGTTAGGTATTTTTGTTAAACAATACCTAGATTTAAGATTTTGAAGTGAGTGAATTTTTTACAATCTTATTCCAATTAATAAATGAAAATTTTATTTCAATTTTGTAAGTCATCAAAATTTTGCTTGAGAAAATAATGTCAATCGTAGATCATTTTGACAATTATGCATGATGATTTTCGATTAGTGTTATTATTCCAACCAAAATAGACCCTGGTATACAATATATAGAAGAACTTTATCAGAAAAATAGAGATCCAAATTACTATCTTTTTTTTGTTAGTGTAAATGTACAAAAATGTGAAAGGAAATTTCGATTCTTAACTGTATATTCACCAAATATTAGAACAAAAAGTGTTTCGTTGTACAATTCTAATAAAAATGAAAAATATTTAACAAACCAGTTCCTAGAAAACAGTTTTAATTACTTTATGATTTCTTTTGTGGCTTTTGATCAACAATTAAAATTTTTTTTCGATTAAAAAATACAGCAACAAATCGTTAAATTTCTTTCAAAAATTTTAATCGTAAAATACAAAAGAGTCTATTGTAATGTAGTATTAGTAAAAAGAAATCAAGTCAATCCAAATACACATGTGAAAACGAAAAAAACAATTTAATTGTTCATTTTTTTCATTTCTCCTTCAAAAGTTATGAATATTTCAAATTATGAAAAGAAAAGTAAAAAAGTCAACTCACAAATAACCTTTCTGAATTTTAACCAAGACTATTCGTGTATTCTTGTAGGCCTAAAAAATGGTTTTAAAATCTTTGTAATTCCTTAACTTTTTTTTTTTTTTTTTAGATCTACAAGTTTTAACAAAAGGATCAATTAATTTTGTTTTTAAGAAACCACAAGAAAACGTTTCTTCTTTGCAAACAACAATTCTTTTCTTTCTTCAAATGCTTTTCTTTGGATCATCCTTTTGATCCAAAACGATCGTTCCACTTTTATTTTTAAATCTTGTTCTTTAGGAAAAAAGTTTTTTATTCTACTTCTTACCACAACAAAGATTGCTCCTATTCATAACATCTTGTTTTTCTTTTTTTCTTTCGATCACGAAAAATAAAATCAACAAACACTCAAAACAATAAACGAATATCCCCAAAAGAATATTGATCCCTTCAATAAGCATTTTGAGAAAATAGATTCAGAATTTCTTGTTGGAGACATGTTATTTTCGACGTCTCTCTTTGTTTATTCGTCTGTACCTGAGGAAACAAACAATTATTTTTTAAACATTTATAACCTCACATCAAACCAATTAATCAAAAAGATAGCTTTTAATTCACCAATTCTTTCCGTTCAAATCAACAACAAAAAACTTGTTCTTTCATTTCATGACAAATTACAAATCTTTGATTTCAAAGCAATGGAAATTATTGGAGAAATTCCAACTTCCAACCCAAGTGGCCAGTTTTACCTTTCGAAAGGAGAGGCATCGTTGATCATTTATCCTTCTTCAAAATCAAAAGTATGACAAATTTTTTTTTTTTCTTTCTTTTTATTTGTAACGCTCTTAATTTCAAACACAAAAACTACACGTTAAAGAACAGCTGTGGATAACCAAAGTACAACAAAACCATTAAAAAAATATAATTTTAAGGATCTAGTAACTTACCGTGAATTTGATCCATACTCAAGGAGGTAACTTGGCACCTAAAAAGGATATTGTTAAATTACACTTCTTTTGATTGAAATAATACCAATAACAAAAAAAAAAAAAAATTAATTCAACAACCTCGATTAAAAATTTGTTGTTTATTTTTCCTCTATTTGGAATTAATTTGTTATTTTTATATAGAGAAGAATGTTTGGGTGTGTTTCTTTTTATAAATGTTCTGATCATTAAAGTATGGTATGTTTTTTTTAACCTCAAAATGCTGTTCTGCAATTTTTAATTTTGAGTGTTTCTCGTTCGATAATATCCTCTTATCTTGTAAATGTTTCAAAACTAAAGCAATATTTAAAGAGGTAAGTTGTTATATCAGTTTTTGTTGGATGTGAGTTTTGGAGATCATTTTTATTGTCTCTCTTTGAAAATTTCGTTTCTTTGAATTTGTTTTATATGTCAAAAATCCCTTTTGATTTTGAAAAAGTTTTTAATTTGACAAATAAATTTAAAAATTGAATTTTAGTTAAATAAAATACTCAAAATGATTTCTACCGAGACGGTATTGACTTAGTATATAAAAAAGAATTATTTCAGATATCTAAGAATACAAATTATTGGATGTTTTTTGAGATTGGTGAATGGGATTATTTTTACAATAAAACATCTTTATTTAATATTTTGAAGAACTGGTATTCCTGGCATTTTTATTCTTATAATTCTAATAGTATTTGGGATAACAAAATCAAATATAAAATTTTCTCAAAATTGGTTCATTATTAAAGAATTTCCAAAAAAAGAGAGGTTGGTCCAATAAGATCATTATATGCAAAAATTCAAAAATCAAAAAAAAAAATTTCACATGAACTCATTTATAAAGAATGCAAGTTACTATTTTCTGAAAAATAAATTGAACAAAATTTTCATTCAACTTTGCAAAAAAAAGATTTTTTCAATCCTGGTAAATTTCAAATTTTTAATTGTGCTTACAAGTTTAAATTATTAATTTGTCTTTTAGAATTGGGTTCTTTGATGTTTTTATAATTGTTTTATGTGATTTTTTTTTGGAAAGCTGAATGAAAATATTGATCTTTTTATTATGCAATTAACAACAACAAAAAAAAGCTAAAAATAATTACAAATTTCAAAAAATCAAATTTTAAAAAAAAAAATGAAATTGATCTTTTTTATATTTCCAAACGATTAAATTTCCTCAATTTGAAAGAAATTATTTTCTTTTAGTATAAAATAAATTTAATTCGATTTTATCCAATTTGTGGTTATTTTGTAACCACTCTAAATTTGACAAAGTAAGGATTTTGTAACATTCTAACAAATAAAAATAACTCATTTGAAAAATGAAAAAAAAGAAAAAAAAAATCTTGAAGATCTCAAAAAGAGATAAAGAGTAGACACTTGGAAACCAAAACCGATAGAGTTGTTTTCAAAATTATATACTCTAACCATTCAAATCGGGAATTGAGCGATGTTCTTGGGCTCTTTTTTTCTAAAAATGTTCTCGTTTTTCATTGTTGATTTTTTGAGATCGATCGTACACCACAGGTTGGCTAGTTTTTAATTGATATAAAGTAATCATAAAAATTACAAATTTTTTTTTTTCCATTTCAGAAAATTGTTTTTCACCGTAATGACTCGACTGTTAATAGTTTTTTATTTGTGATCCGATCCTTTTTCACAACATTTTATTACTTTTTTTTTTTTTTTTTGAAATTGGACTTGGTTGAAATATTTCTTCCACTCATTATCCCTTTTCATTTCTTCAATATTGTTTTCGTTTAGAATTATTGATTCATCAAAACAAACAATAAAAAGTATCACTCAAACTAAATTTTCACTTTTTAGATTAAATCATTTTTTTACTTTTTACTTTTTTTTTTTTTTATATCTTTTCTTTTTTATTTTTTTTTTTAAAAATTAAATTTGAAAAAAAAAATGTTTGAAACTCCAAATAAACATTAAGAAAAGTTAGGCTTTGTACGTTCTTTTAAAATTCATACATTTAAAAGTAAAAAATCTTATAGTCAACAATTTTAATTTCCTAAAGAAATTGAGAATTTTGCACAAAACCTTCCATGAAAAGTACCCAAAAAAATTTTTTACTCATTTTTTTTTTGTTTGAAATTTGGGGTTAGTTCAGGCTTTTCTTTTATGATTTATCTACTCTAATAAGAAGTTTATTATTTCTCGTATTTCTAAACAATCTAAGTTTGGTTGATTCTTAAAAATAAAGTGACTTTTTCATTTTTGGCTAGGCATCTTTGGGTGAAATGGAGTTTACTTTTACCATCAAATTAGACCACACCTTTGATTATTTTTCTTCTTCTCTATTTTTTAACTAAGCAACAAAATACTAAAATATTCTTTTTTTTTGAGAAAAAAAGGAAATTCAAAAAAAATTTCTATGGAAAAATAAAAAGAACTTTCGTTATTCAACACAATTATATTACCAAAAATTTAAAATTAGTTTTTCCAAATAAATCAAAACGAATTTATAAAATAAATCGAATATTTCTACTTTTTCTTCTTTTTGTTTTGATAATTGTAATTATATTTTAAACATAGGGAACAGTAACTGTGTTTGACACCAATAATTTAATTGAGATGTCCCATGTAAAATGCCACAAAACAAAGGTAAGTACACTGACAATATCAAATGACGAGAAATATTTTGCAACTGCTAGTAAAAAAGGGACCATTATCCGAATATTTTCTTTTAAAAAATCCAAAAAGCATATTTGCCAAGTAAGAAGAGGATCAACCCAACGAAGGATTTATCATATATCATTTTCAAAAGATTCAAATTACTTAACTGTGACTAGTGACAGTGGAACAATTCATATTTTTAAAATACGTGAAAATGATACATTCAAAACCTCCACCAATAGAAGCTTTTCTGAAATTAAGTTCATTAATTTCCTTCCACATATTGCTTTTCTTGACATTGAAAAGGACAGAGTACACATTGTTGGCTCAAATGGAAAATTATTAATATATGATTCAAAAAAAAATTCTTCAAAAAAAATTTATTTGCTTACAAATAAAATAAATTTAATTGATTAACCACTAATCCGCAAAAAAAATTAAATTAAATTAATTTTATAAATACACACATTCAACGATATACTTTTATTTTGTTTTATTATTATTATTTTGAATACAAATTAAATGTTAGATTGATAATCTAAGAATTAATAACCTGATTGTTATTTTTTTTCGTAAAAATATCACAATTTAATTTTTTAGAATTTGAGTAATTAGATTGTTAGAAATTTTTTTTTTACTATCATCAAAAAAAAATTTCCTGGATGAAATAGAGGTTTTGATGATATCTATTCTTAATTCACGATAAAGTTACAAAAATCGCGATAATCTATAAAATCTCGATAATTATTCTAAATAATCGTTATAAATTCCAAAATATAGTAAATAAAAATTTAATCGCGATATAATAGTTGATGTGTTTTTTGGGATAATTGTGCAATATTTTTACAAAAACTTTTTTTTGATCAAAAAATAGATTATGTGAAAAAAAGTTATTCTTTGAAAAAACAACAAAAAAAGATACTTGATTCAATCAAGGATCAGATCAAAGAGTTTTATTGTGTATTTGTTTGGTTTGGTTGATAAACCTATCGATCCTTTTATATCAACAAAAAGATAAGAACTAAAGAGAAATAAATAATTTCTCAGTCAATCGTGGTGTTGTAAATTGTGTTGAATAATGAGGGCTTCTGAAAAAACCAACCCTTCACATGTTCTTTAAATAATGTGTTCTTGGGTTATAACATTTTCAATATTCTCAGAGAGCTAAAAGGGGTTGGATAATTTTTCAAATAAAAATACCACAACAACCTGTCGGAAGATCACCAATTATTAAGATTTTTTGTACAATTTTTATCTTCTTCTTCTTTGTATATCATATCTTTGTATTGGACAGAAAACACAACTAGAGCTTAGAGGTTTTTGTTTGACCGATCACCAATAAGAAGAAAAATCACTAATTATTCTTTTTGGTTATTTAATTTGTGAAGGTAACAACACCATTTTTAAAAAAAAAATCTATTGTATATTTAAATAAATTGTTGAAATGGATTATTATTAGTATGATCATAAATTTCGTTGAAAGATTTTATATTTTCAAAAAAAAAAAAATGAAAAAAAAAAGTTTTTTTTCCACAACAATCCAAACTTATTGCTTTTCCTAAAGTTTTATATCTTAAAAAACTTTCAAACAATTGAAGACAATTCACAACCCTTACAAACACTTTCAAACATTTATGAAAGGGAAAAAGTGTTGTAAAAGTCCCAAGGCTTTATAAAAGCCAAGAGTTTTTTTATCTGATTTCATAAAATAATTTTTCATTTTTTCGTGATAATTATGAATATCGAGATAATGTTGAATATCGCGATTTTATGATTTTTCGCTATAAAGTTGGAATAATCACGATTTTTTAATACTATTGCGAATTAATCTTTAATATTATGATAATATATGTTATCATCAAAACCTCTAGGAACCAATTTAATAATCAATAAATCATTCAAAAATTATTTTAAAATTGTTTTTAATAACAATTTAATTATTGTCTGTTTTTTAGAAAAAAATCATTTTTACTTCGATTTCTTTTGAAAATTAATAAAAACAATTTCAAAAAAGTTTTTTTAATCATTCTTAAAAATTAACAAAAGTTTTCTCAATTAAATTCATTTTTCCCCAAAAAAAATTAGATTTCAAAAAATAGAAATTGGTAAAGTTTTAAATTATGAACTCATTATTAAAAGAGAAAATAGAAAAATAAGTTTATTAAAAATTAAAAACCAGAAAAAGATGAAAACTGATTTGTTTTATTAATGTCAAGAAGTAAAAAATGAAAAAAAAAAAAAAAATAAAAAAAAAATTGAAAATCTGATTTTGATTATTATAAACTCTTTTTTAGCAAAAAAAGGCACAATTTTATTAAAGAAATAGAACTTATTATTTGAGTTTAATTCATTATTCTTCTCACAATAAATTTTCAATTTTTAAAACACAATTATTTTTTCTAATTTTTTTCAAATTTTCTCTTTCTTTTTATTCTTTTTTGATTTTTTTTTTTTTTTTTTTCATAATTTTTTTTTTCTTTTATTTTTCTTTTTCTTTTTCTTTTTCTTTGAAATATTTTTCTATATTTTTCTTGTGTTTTTTTCCCTATATTCTTATCAAAAAGATTTTCAATTTTTAGATCAAGAATCATTTTTTCTAATTTTGAAAATTTTTGTTTTACTGTTTCAAGTTTTTACTTTTTTTTGTTTTTCTTTTTCTTTTTTTTTGATTTCGAAACTTTTTTTTCCCAAAGATCTTCTGGAAAAAAAAAGATCACCAAAAGACCAATAATCAATAAGAAAATTGAGACTATGTAATGTCTTTTAAAATGAATTTAATTATTAATAAAAAATCTTGTTGTTAACTTTTTTCCAATGAAAGTTCAGTAATAAAAATCGGTAATACTGATTTCAAGAATTTATACTCATTTTTTTTTTAATTTCTTTGAGGTTTTTTTAATTTTTTTTTAATTTTTAAAATTTTAGCTTTTTATATATTTATTATAATTTAAAAGTGAATTAACAATCATATTTAATAATTAATTGTTCTTGAATACTAAATGATATATATATATATATAGATATATAGATATATAAACACCATTTCAAAAATTGTTACTCCACCTGAAATAATAAATTAAAAAAAAAAAATTATCCCTAAGTATTCAAGAACAATTAATAATTAAATCTGATTTGTGATTCACTTTTAACTCATTCTAAATATATAAAAACCTGATATTTTATATAAAAAAATAATAAAACCAAAAATTAAAAAAAAAATGAGTATAAATTTTTGAAATGAGCATTACCGATTTTTATTACTGAACTTTCATTGGAAAAAAGTTAACAACAAGATTTTTTATTAATAATTAAATTCATTTTAAAAGACATTACATAGTCTCAATTTTCTTATTGATTATTGGTCTTTTGGTGATCTTTTTTTTTCCAGAAGATCTTTGGGAAAAAAAAGTTTCGAAATCAAAAAAAAAGAAATTCAAAAAAAAAAAAAAAGAAAAAAAAGAAAAAAAAAAAAAAAAAAAAAAAAAAAAAAAAAAAGAAAAAGAAAAAGAAAAAGAAATTCAAAAATTATTCAAAAAACAAAACAAAAATTTGCAAAATTAGAAAAAATGATTCCGATCCAAAACATTGAAAATAATTTTTTGAAAGAATACAGGAATAAATCCTCAAAACAACTTCCATTAACATTATAAAATGATTCAAAATTTTTAAAAAATAGTTAATATATATATTCAATTTATTATTGTAGGTGAGTAACAATTTTTGAAATGGTGATTATATTGTTACTAGTTATATAGTTATGTCTTCTTATAAAGATTTTTTCAATTAAATTTTTATTTTCAGCTTTGAAATATGTACTTTAGAATAATCCCTTCTAGATTTATATATTTATATATATATATATATATATATATATATATATATTGTTGTAGTTGAGTTGGAAGTTTTCGTTTCAGTGATTAAGAAATCGAACCAAAGAGACAAATCTTTACAATGAAATGGTCTATTCAATTTCGCAAAAACTTAACAACTAATATATGATCGTGACAAACTAAAAAAAGTCAGATAATACTTTAATACATTTTTTTGTTAATTTTAAAAGATTATTTAACAGATCTCAACAACTATATAACGAAAATTACATACTTCTATTTCAGAATGATATTTTTTATTTTATTATTAAATTATGAAAAGCCAATCAAAAACAAAAGACACAAAAGTTCATTATTTTTTCTCGTCAATATTATTATTTAATATTTGAAAACGATCAATAATGATAAAATTAAATATTAACAAAATTTTGAAAAGAATAATAGATGTCTAGTAATTATAATATTACTAAACTAAAACATAATGATCAAAAAAGGAATTTATAGCTTGGTAAATTTTTTTTTTATCATTTTTTCTGAGCCTAACTCAAGGTAATATAAACTTTTCTTATTTATAAAAAGTATATTTACAAAAATTATAAAAAATAAATATATACAAGGAAAAAATAGGAAAAACATTGGCTCGGTTTTTGGAACTATCTTCTTATTTGATTTGCTTTACTTTTGTGTATGATCTTGGTTTTACTCTTCTAAAAAAAAAATACACTAAAAAAATTCTTCTAAATTACTTTTATGATCGAAGCTTTGCTACATAGAAGATTAGTACTGATAAATTCAAATAAATATCTGAAAATTTTTTACTTCGTTTTCCTTTTCCAAATTTTTTTTACTCTAGCTTTTAATATTGCATTCTATTGGTTTAAATGTGAAGAAACTTTGTAAAATTAGTTGATCCTTCAAAAGATTCTTTTTGTTGTGTTGTTTTAAAAGTGGTGTTTATTTGATTCCAAAAATGGAAATTGAACTAAAAAGTTTATTAAATATATTTCAATTTATCAGTGTTGGTTAACTGAACTTATTCTATTTAAATACAATTTTAAATTACACTGTACGTATATCAGTAAAAGAATAAATGTTATTGGGTGTAAAAAATCTCTTAAAAATTACCCTTCCTGTAAGATAAATTATTTTTACATTTTTTTTTTTGAATTGTCATAATTGAATCCAAAAATACAAACAGAAAAGGATTGGGAATCTTTTAGGAAAAAAAATTGGATAAAAATGAATTCTTTTAAAAATGATAATTCATTTCTCTAAAGATGATAAAGGAAGTTTGTTTATCGGGTTTAATTGTATCCTTGTCCAAATAAGTGCTCTATTACCTTTGTGGAAAAAATAAATAAGAGTTACAGCCACTGAATGAAACTTTGAGATAAAACTTGCAGAATTTCAAAGTCGATAAGAAATGAAATGTTTCGAGATACAGCTATTTTAAAAAAGTGAAGACGCTATGTTTTAAAATGTATTGCAGAAATTGTTTGATTCACTCTTTAAAGTGGTTTGAACAACACTTTGTAAAACTTTAAGTCTTCACTTTTTTAAAATGGATATATAATTCCGCTTCCTTTATGAACTTTTATGAGAAAATTTGTAAATTTTTTGATTTGAATTTATGGTAATTTCAAACAAAATATGATCCCATTGAAATTTGTAATTCTCAAATTACATAATTGATCTTAAAAAATCAGTTAAAAATTCTAAATTTAAGGATTTATTTTTAAATTTTTGGATTTGTTTATTAATTGATTGATCTAACCTTTAAACAAAGTGCTTTTTTTCGAACCTACGCTTAATCACCCAAATTTGAACAAAGGAAGCAATTGTAAGTAAGACTAATTGGAATGTTGACCACAGCAACACTCTTGCGTTTGTTGATTCTGTTGTATTTCTGTGCACTGTTTCTCTAATCTTTAAATATTTTACTAATTCCTTGATTTCTTCAAACTTTTCTGATAAGCCAATGGTACACTCACCAAGTAAGAGAATGTTATCGATTTCTAATGGTGTTTTTTCTTTTCCTTCTTTTTCTAAATTTCGATAAGATGGCGCGATTGATTGATACAAATTAAAATTAATTTCTTTTTTGTGATGTGAAGAAATAATGTTTTCAAAACAAAAAGAATATGGATTCGTTGAATGTGGTGTGAAGGAAAATTTTTCAGTTTCAGTACGTTGCTTGTTATACATAAGGACCCTTTGTGGCGATCTTACCTTTTGAAAGGCATTTCATGAAAAGTTGGCATACATTAAAAAAGAAAAACAAAAGCAAGAAAATAAAAAAAACAAAAAGATTAACTCGAAGAAAGAGAAAGAGTGCTTAGTAACCTAAAGAATCTATAAACACAAAGTTTTTACTTTTAAGTTGACATATTGGTTAATGCCATTTAGTACTTGAAAATCAAAATCTACTTGTTTTTCAGTCTCAAAAGTTTCATAAAAGCATTCGGTTCTTCCACTTGGCAGAGAGAAAGAGTGAGCACTGATTTGAGAGAAAAATAAGAACAAAAAAAGAACGGGAAATGATTTCATTTGGGGAAATTTACAAAAAATGATCTAACTTGTTGGCGGAAATTTTTTTTTTCTTGTTATTTTCAATCAAATTTAAGTTTTTATAGAAGGAATAATTATCGGTAGACATTTGGCACTGCTTTGTGTTTTTTTGAAAAGATACTGCTAGAGTCAAAATAATGCGTGATGAAAAATTTAATCCATGTTCCAAAAGAAAAAAGCGTGTGTTTTTGTTATAGAAGGCCTCAACATGATTCGATCCAAGAAATTGACAATAAAATCCTAATTAAAAATATTGTTTGGTTTCTTAAAGTTATATTAATTTAAAAGAAATTCTAAAAAATCAAGATCAACATTGCTAAATTTATCTCAAAAAATAGAGTAAATTTGAAGGAAATTATTTCAAATTTATAACCAAAAAAACAATTGAAAATAATTGAAAAATATCCCAAAAACTTTTAAACAAATTGCATTCTTAATTGAAAATTTACTGAAAATATCGAGGAATTTACTTTCAAAATTGATTCGAATGTAGGTATACTACTGGGTAGCAATTGGATGTTACATTGGAACAATAAGGAAAAAAAAGCACCGAATATATTTTGAAACACAATTTATTGAAGTTGGGAACGCAGTATTCTGATCACTGTGATTTACATTCAAAGATTTTAATATGTAGGAAATGTACTTTCCATACCAACCTAATTTGTATTTTGTTGTTTAAATACTATTGTTAACAATAGTACTTAAAAAACAAAATATTTAAAATAAAAAACTCTCAAACAAATCAATAGATGATCACAAATTTCAATTTGTTTGATTCAAAGCCCTCTCTCTGTCAACGAACAATAGTGAAACAAAAAATTAATTTTTTTGAAGCATAGAGTTGAAATATAAATTAAATATAAATCAATTGATAACTTTTTTCTTCCATCCTGGAATATTTCTTTTCTTTTGAATTCTTCTCATATTAATACTTTTTCCAAAAGAAATCATGAAAAGGGTTCAAACAAATAAATAGAACTCATAAAAGTATTTTTTTATTTCTTCGAAAACTCTATTAGTAATGTCACCAAAAAACCCCAAGCTGACTTGATTAAAATATTTTCAAAATAAAAAGTCGTGTTTCTTTTTTATAGAAATTCTAATCATTAATTAACCCAAGAAAAAAAATAATAACCAACAATAAGTTAATCAGATATTATTATTTTTAAAGATCTATTATTTAAAAGAAATTGTAAAAAGGAAAAATTAAATGGAAAATTTACTCTTAAATAGGAGATGAAATTTTTGAGAAAGTTGATTTCATAAAAAAAAAAAACAGAAATCTGAAAATTAGTTCAAAAAAAAACGAAAATTTAGTATATAGGAGTGAATAAAATACTTTACAAGAAAAAAATCCTGGCAAGATTTTTAATTTTTAATCTTATGAAGATTGTTTTTTAAATGTAATAATTGTAAAATAAATCCAATTATTTAAGAAAGAAATTTTGTAAATTATCAATCACCCACTTATTCAAATGATGATTAATGAAATTACCCCTTTCAAAACACCATCCAATTAATCAAAAAACAAGAATAAAATTATCATTTTCCATATTCTAGCAAACCTTTATAAAACCCTATAGTTTTTTCACAATTTTATTTTATTTAAAAAGCCATGAAACATTTTAATGAGTATTCTACCGACATCTTACTTTAATGAACTTTAGGTAGGTTTATTACTTGGTTCAAAAAAATTGTTTATTTATAAAAAGAATTTGATTTAAAATATTTTTAATTATTCAAGAATTTTCCGAATATTCAAATATTAAAATTCATTTCAGGGATTTTTCTTTTGTTAGATATTTATTACACTCCTATAAATTGAAAAAAAAATAAAAAATATTAAGTGAAAACAATTCAGAATTTCATTTTTTAAGAAAAAATAAATGAATTTAGCGAATGGGGTTAGATATTGATCCATATATAGATCTATTTTTTCAAAAATGTTATATTTCTTTAAGTTTCAAAAAAGTGGTTTTCTTGTTTTCAAAAAATGAAAAACAAATATAAAAGAATTTTTAACTTTGAAAAATTTTGTTAATAAATTGTTTGGTCTTATTCACAAAAATCTTTATAAGATTTAAATTCATAATTGGTAGTAAAAAAAAATGATTTTGAATTTTGACGATAAAAATTCTTTGTTCTCAAATATCTTCAAGAAAATTTAATTTGAAAAATTGAATTTTATCTTAGAACGAAAAAATAATTTCTAAGAAAATTATTTGGAAATTAATTTATCATGTTAAAACTACGATATTTAAAAAAATACTATTATTTTTTAAATTGGTCAAATAAATCAATTTTTTTTGTTAACCAAAAGAATTATCTCAAAAAAGAAAAAAAATCTTCTCATTAATATTCCTGACAAAAAAGACTTAATATGTATAATAATGATGGAAACAGCAATAAAAATTTTAAAAAAATTTTATTATAAAACCAAAAAAATTAATTTAATTATTTTCTTTTTCAGAAAAAATGGAAAAAAAAATTCGATCTCACTAAAAAAATTTTCTTATTTTGATTTTCTTGTTGGATCAGAATTTTTACAACACTTGAAAATCTACATAATTTGTAAGTAAAGAATACCATGAATAAAATATTTTAAAATTTTGCTCTGTTGTTGTAGAGTATTGATCCCTTAACAATAAAAAATTTACTCTTTTTATGAGAGATCTATAGTCCAATTTTATCCTTCATTTTTTTTATTTCTTTTTTAATAATAGAACCACAAGAAAATAATACCATATTAATGTTGTTTATTGTTGGTTTCTTGCATTAATTAATCTATCGGTCTTCTCTAAAAAAGTAAAAGATTTTTTATTTTGCAACATTGATTAAACTTTTTTATATACATTATTTTGATGAAAGTACAATTAAATATCAAGAAATAGATGAAAATTGGTGGTCTCTATTTATTAATTTTTGGACTTTTTTATATGTTATGTTGTTCTTTGCGAACTAATAACCTGAAAGAAGAAGAATATTTGAAAAGTGAAAAAAGAAAAATTGATCTGAAATTTTATCCGCTTGAAATTTCAAACATTTGTAAAGGATTTGAAACTGGGTTTATGTTTCCTGATTTTAATACAGCATTTGTTCAAACAGTAGTTTTTGTATCACAGTCAATATGAATTTCTATGTGCCATTATTCCCTTAAATTTTCAAAATCGTTTTCTCATTTTTTTGTTTTTATTTTTTTAATTTCTTCCTTTCGTTGCAATTATTTCGATTTCTTATTTCAACAAACCACACAAGAATTTCACAATTAAAGAATTTACAAACTGAAAATTTTAAAGAATGTCTTTTCACTATCTCTTTAAATTCATAATTATTGGAGACTCAGCTGTTGGGAAATCTTGCCTATTATTACAATTCACAGACAACCGTTTCCAGACCACACATGACTTAACAGTAGGTGTTGAGTTTGGGGCCCGTTTAGTCAAAATAGACAACAAAAACATTAAACTTCAAATCTGGGTTTGTTTTTCTTTTCTTTTTTTTCTTTTTGAACAAATTTCAGTTTTTATTTTTATTCGCTTTTTTATAAAAACAAAACCAAAACAAAACCTTCGTATTTTCTTTTTTCTTTACTTGAAGAAATTTTTTTAATTTGACGCAGGAAGTTTATGAAACCCAAATTTCTTAAAACTTAAAAATCAAACTATTTTTTACAGAATGATAAATTTTTACCCTTTTTCCTTTTCTTCCTTTTTTCTTTTCAAAAATTGCTTGCTTAAACTCACTTTTGATCAAAGAACTTTTCAATCCCTACTTTCTTTAAATTTCAAAAACCGATGAAAGGTTCGAAGGAAAAAAGTGCTCGCTTTGAAAATCCATTCAAAAAAAGTGAGGATCAAAAAAATTCAACAATCTTTCTCAAACAACTTAAAAGAGTGAACTAAACCGTAAGAGCAACGATTTTTAAAATTTTCAATCCTAACTTTTTTTTCAGAACAGCTGTTATTGAATCTTAAAAATTCAATTTTTGTTGATACCAAAATAATTTTTAACCACATTTGCCAAAAAAACCAATTCCCTTAAGTCAGTGATCTAATGTCCTTTCAATTTATTTAACTTTTGATCAATAAAATTGGTTTTACTAACAATTAAAAATAAAAAGTTACATTTATTTTTCAATTAATTCTAAAAAAAAAATTTTATTTTTTTCATCAATAATTCGTCAAAACCTCTCTCTTTAATACATTTTATAAACTAGGTTTTTTGAATTTCAAATTTAAATAAATTTTGGTTTCCACTCTGGCAAAATAACTATATTTTGATTGTTTTTTGTTGATTCAACTTTTTTCTTTTTTGATTGATTTTTCAGTTTTTTTCTTTTCTTTTTAAGGAAAAATAATAAATTTAAACTCTGTTTCTAAAAGAGTGCTACTTAAAAATTGATGGTTTTTTTTTTTTTTCTTTGGAAATTCGTTCTTTTTTTAAAAAAACAATCAAAACTAAAAATTTATCTTGTAAAACGAAAAATCCATAATCTTTCAACAAAAAAAAAAACAAAACAACAACTTATATTAACTTAGGATACAGCAGGACAAGAAACTTTTCGGTCAATCACCAGAAATTATTACCGAGGAGCTGCAGGAGCGTTATTAGTATATGACATAACACGACGAGAGACTTTTGAGCATTTAACTTCATGGCTCGAAGACACAACAAATAACTCAAACCCAAACCTCAATATTTTATTAGTTGGAAACAAATCTGATCTTGAAGAAAACAGAGCAGTCTCTTTTGAAGAGGGATTGAATTTTGCAAAAGAAAACGGAATGAGATTTATTGAAACAAGTGCCAAAACAGCCCTAAATGTTGAAAAAGTATGCCTTTACTTTTATTTCTATTTCTATTTCAATTTAATTTCTATTTCTATTCTTAGATCAATTATTCTTTCACAACAAAATTCCCTTAAAATTAATAATAAAAAACTAATCAAATTATTTCAATAATTTCTTTTTTTTTTCTCTATCACAACTAATCCTTTTAAAATCTCTTTTTCCAGGCATTTATGGAAACAGCAGAAGCAATTTATCAAAATATTAAAAATGGAGAAATTTCAGTTGATAATGAAGTTTGTTTTTTTTCTCTTTCTCTTTCTCTCTTTTTTACAAAAATTAAACTTATTCACTCTCTTTTCAAATAATGCTTCTTTTTGAATCAAATCAACTAACCATTCTGTAAAAACAATTGTCAAATCGGTTTTAATTGTAAAACAGTAGTAAATGTTCAAATTTTGAAATATTTTTTAATGTTCTTTTTTTATTCATTTTACAAAACAAATACCAAGTCCAAAAATTAGATTGAATCTTAGAATTAAAAATAGAATTCAAAACAACAAATTAAACTCAAAAATATAAGAATGTTCAATTTTTACCCAAATTTGAGATTTAATTGTAAACATTAGTAAAAGTAAATTTTTTGGATTTTTTTTGATGCCATGATTTTCCTATTCATGTTAAATTGGCTTTAAGCGTTTAACAATAGATATTAATCCAGTTTGGGGAATATCAATTCCATATATCTTCATTGATCAGTGAGCAAAAAGAAAAAAATAATTAAAAAATTTTCCTTTTCACTACCATCTTACAATAAAACCGATTTGATAATTAAAATCGATTTTGACAATTTTTTTTAAGAATGGTAATATTCTAAACAAGAAAATTGAATAGAGCTTTCAATAAAAATGAACTAAAATTCATCAAAATTTAAATTGTTATTTTTAATTACCAATTAATACCACGATTCTCTTTTATTTCTAAGACTTTTCTAAAACAGTGGTTTCCATTTATTTTAAAAATTTCTTTCTTAGACTAAATGCTAATATGACTATTTTAATATAGCCGTTCCAAGGCTAACATGGTTTTTTTTTGAATCAAATTTGATCTTCTGAATCATTGCTTTAAATCAGAATAAGAAAGCTGACATTCAGATAAAAAGAAAAAAAATCTCTAAATCAGATCATATTTCGAAAGTTTTTTTTCTAAACAATCAAAAAACTTTCAAGATCCCAAAACAGCTTTTAAAATTGGTGAACCAATTTACAAACACCCTAAAATATACTCAAGAAAAAAGGAAAATCATTATTGTAATGTTTTCAAAAACATTTTAAAAATAAGCTCATTTATGGTTTTTTTTTTCTTTTTATCTGAATGTCAGCTTTCTTATTCTGATTTAAAGCAATGATTCAGAAGATCAAATTTGATTCAAAAAAAGGCTTTTACAGTATCCTTGTAAAGACTGTAACCAAAATTGTTATTCACCGTTTGTTGTTTCTTAATTTTCCTTTAATTTTTTTGTTCATATAGGATTACTGAAACGAAAGATATAAAAAAAATTCTGATCTCTATTTTGTATGATTATTTTTTGAGTCTGAAAATGAGTAGTTATTTTTTTCTGTTTCGTCTTTAAATATTTTTTTGAAGAACTAGAGCTGATAAATAATAAAAAAAAAAAAAAAATAGAGTGAAAAACTGATAAATTAATTTTGTTGTCCAAATAAATACTCTTCATAATTTATTAAAAAGAGATCATTTAGAATTTCAATAAATATATCACATCATTATATCCTTTCATATCTTAGCACCAATTCAAAATTTTTTTATATACCAAAATTCAATTGTATAAAATAAAAAAAAAAAATCTTATTAAATTAATTATATTAGAAATACTAAATTAGAACCCATTAGCTAATTTAAATGTTAACAATTGTTTATAAATTACAACACTTACCCACAAAACAAAAAAAAAAAATGATTATCAAAACGAAAAAATAAACAACTGTGTTAAAAAATTTCTGAGTGAGGATTTATTGTTAAGGTCTAATTTGTTAAAAAAAAAAAAAACAGTTAATCTCATAAAGAGAGTGAATTTTTAAGTGGACAAATTTGTTTCTCTCTAATTCAAAGGACATCTGTCTACACACCAGTACCTAGAAACAGTCATTGGAAGTATTTTAAACTCAATTTTGTTTTCTAAGAAAAACATAAAGAGTCTATAAAAGAAAGTGAAATAAAAAAAAATAAATAATATAAAAATAAATTAATTTATAAATAATAGGAAAAAACTTAAAGTTATTTTGATCCATCTGAATTTACATATTTGGGGTTGTTAGAGGATTATTTGGAATTGAGCACCTTTTTCCTAATAGTCTGTTGGGCAATATTAGTCAAAAAGTATTCTATAATAATATTATCGATTTCTTTTATGTTCATTTTCCTTAGTAATTCGTCTGTATCCTTTCAGATAATAATATTAAAATCAAAATCTTTTGATTTTTTTGAGGTACTTTTTCTATTGTCTTTTTTTTTTTTTTAATATTTTTTACAGCCCCAAATGAATTGATCGATATTATCAATATTTCTTTTGTAGAATGATCATATTTTGGTACCTTTTTACATCTATGTGTGTATCTATTCAGGTCATTTGTAAAGGGTTTTAGTTGGAATAGAGTTGTTGATGATTTCCAGTTTAAATATGGATGTTTTTCTGTGAAAGTTTTCTGGAAATTGGGCGATTTTAAGTACTTTTTTCAATTTCCAGTTTTCTTTTTCTTTTAAGAGGATTCCGCTTTGTCTTGTATTGGCTTAATGTGGACCTCATGTAATTTTTTCTTGCTCTCTTCTTTTTCCATATTTTGCCAGGCAATGTTTTCTATTTGATCCATTTTTGAATCTTCTATTAGATTGTTTAGATAGGTGGCCAGTTTTAGGTATTGTTGATTTTAGTTTTTTGATGAAATTTGCTTTCCTTCTTAGAATCAAATGTAGGGTGGGATAAAGGGGTATATTATAAATTTTTAAATTTGGTAAAATTACAAAATTGGTCAAATTGAATTTTTTCGTATTTTTGAAGAGTTTCTTGATTATTATCATTGGTATGAAAGTTATTAATGTTTTTTTATAAACGTTTTTAATGGTTTTTAAAGATTGTGAGAGTAAAACTCAAAAAGATTATTTTGTGATTAGTAGTATTTTATTACTTAAATTGTAGAAAATCCAAAATTTTGAAATCACCAATACTAAGTATTTTTAAAAATTTGTTCGAAAGTCTATTTTAACTACCAAAGTTAATCCGAAATTTTTTTACTCTGTAAAACAATCTACAAAATAAGTCCAATTCCTCTCTTAATTATTTTTTTTTTTACAAAATCCGGACCAAAATTCACTAAATAACATACCATCTAAACCACCCAAACCCACCCAAACCCACCTTAGCATACCTTAACCTACCCGGAAAGGGTTTTTTTTTTAAAATACCTACAGCCAATATATTTCAATAGAATTGACTATTTTGAAAAAATTGAGAATTTGATCAATTTTGAAATTTGACCATATTTGAAAAGTAATAATTGTACCTGGATCAAGATCTAATTTCCCATTTCAGAATGTATGTTGAGGAAGCCCAATTGCACTTTGATAATTTTTTTTAATGTTATATTAATCCAGGTATCTATATTATTGTGATATCTGTATGTGTAAGGTTGGGAATGCCGAGTCTATATAACACTTGAGGTAAAACGGATGCTGCTTTGAAAAATTGAATTCTGGTGAGCATTGGCTATTTTTCGTTTACATATGCATATACAGATATAAATATCTGGAAAAATTATTTTAATCTTTTTCAAGATTTTTTTTTAATGTGTTCTTCCTTATTGATCCATCTATCCAAGTATTTGATTTTTTTTAAATTTGTTGGGATTTTCTGTTTTTCCATTTACTTTTAGGTACATATTTTGTGATAATTGGGCAAGCATTTCCACAAAGTTGTTTCTTCTATTATTTTTGTTCTGATTCTCCTTTCATGATTAAGACTAGGTCGTCAATGTACATTTATGTATGTATGACACGAGGCATTATTTTTTGGAATATAAAATTACTTAGATATGCAAAGAATATCAGGGATAGAGGATCTCCAGTATAAATCCTGACTCCATCACGATCATAATATTGTTCAATAAATTCACTTCTTGTGGTTTCTTTAATAAATTTTGGTGCTGTTTTAACTATCAGTTTCTGACGTACTGAGTCCAACCATTTTGATAGATCTATTTTTAACTTCCAAGATTTCACATCATTTTTTTTCTTTAATGAACTTATCCATAAAGTTCTTTACTGCAATTCTAGTTCCAATTTATTTTTCTGAATCCAAATTGAGAGCGATCTATGTATTTTTAAGATTGCTCAATTCTTTTGTAAATAAGTTTCAGGAAAATTCTCGATAGAGTGCTTTTAATGGAGGTTGGTCTATAATTTGGTGTTACTTCTTCATCGCCTTTTTTTTTGTGTCTCAAAAACCAAATCCCTGTCTTTATTGAATTCAAAATTATTTTCATAATGGGCTTTTGATCCAGTTTTGGAAGATTCTTTGAAGTGTTTTGGTGAATTTTCAATATTTTTCTTGATATTTTTTATCTTCTTTATTTTTCCTAGAGTCTTTTTTGTATATATAAATTTTGTAAAATTGTTTGACAGACTTATTTTTTTATCCCATTTAATTTGCTCTTCAATTTCTTCTCTTTCAAATACTTTTTTCATAGTATTTGTTATCCTTGTAAAAATTTTTTGGATCTTGAATTGCTGTTCAAATTTCTTGCTTATTTTTTTCTTAATTAATTTGATATGAACTTGATATTCATTTTCTGTTTTAGAGTTCTTTTTGATCATTTTGGGTTATTTCCTCTAATTTGATTATATTATTTCCGTAAGTTAATATTGTTGAGTATAAATATTAAAATAATTTTGAAAATTTTTTTCTTTTTACCCTGGTAATTATCTTTTTTAAGTTAGGGATCGGATCTGAATTCTATCATTCTTTGTATGGTAATCTAGTCTTCATTTCTTATATATTGTATGATGCGGATTTTTTTTTTAAATCTTTTTTTAGAATTCTGAAAAATTTTTTTCATTTAAATCCCTTTTTTTCAAAAATTAAATAAATTCTTCTTGGAATTTGACTTCGCCTCAAAGTATATGCTTCTTTTATTTTGAAATCTTTTTTTAATATTGATCTTATTTGGTATCCAATAAATCTACTAATTCATTCGATTCCTTTTTTGATTGTGTTTGCTTTATTTCTTCTTATTTTCATTTTTTTCCCCTTCTTTTGGTATTTTTGATGTAATAATGCATTTATTAATTTTCCTATTGAGTTTAATACCCTTTTTCAATAGATGATAGATATTTCTATTTCTTAAATTGGTCTAAATTTTGAATTTTAGTTGATTAATTATAAAGAAAAAACTTTTTTTGAAATCTTTAAAAATTCATTCTTCAAAAAAATTTGCAATATCAAAAAATCTAAAATTTTTTACTGTTTTTTAATTTTTCATTAATTATTATTTATCTTTTTTCATTATTATTATTTATTTAATTTGTTTAAAAATTATAATTTTTCTATTTAGAATTCTGGAATAAAAATAGGAACAACAGAAATTTATGAATACGATAGCGATAATGAAAATTCAAAAGAGAAAAGTGGTGGATGTTGCTAGAAACGATTTATTTTGAAGAATAAATATTTTTTTGAAGATAATTTGTTCACATAAACATTAATTAAAAAAAAAAAAATGAAAAAAAAATTGATAAAGCTGTTATCACACTCAAGCCAAAATCAATAATTTTCAAACTTTTAATACTATATCCAAGAAAATTATAATTTTTTGTTTGAAAAGTATTAAAAAATAAATAAAAATATTTGATAATTTGAATTTTTTTAAAAAGCATTTATTACTTTTTCACCCCCTTATTCTCCACTTTTAAAATATATGAATGCTATTGTTTTTAGTTATATTCTGTAATTTAAAATTTATTGTAAAACACAATTAAGCTCTTTTCATCAAAGCAGGGAAAATTTATTTTAAAATCTATTTATTAAACCTCATTCTAGTATTACAATTTAAATATCCAAAATTGTTAGTTCATCATAAATCAATTGTTAATAATAATTCAATTTGTTTATTCTTAAGATATTACTTTAATTGAAGATATCAAAGTTTCTTGATCTAAATTTTTTTTGATATTTTTTTTGTTGTGAAAATTGACGGTTGTTTTTTTCTTTGTAATACACAAAAATAGTTGTCTAAAGAGGTTTAATTTTGATTTAATTTCATATGAATAATTTTCAAGTTAAAGAGGCTCAGTTGAGATGGATGAATTAGGGATGTTAAAAGAGTTTGAATCTATATTAGAAGAATTATTTTATTTTGGAAATCTCAAAATTGTTTTCATTTTTTAATGTTTTTACACTTTTTTTGCTTTTGTTATTTTGTTTTTCTTTTTTGATTCTTAATTCATTTATAAATTTTATTTTTATTGCAAGATCTATTGGATTTAATTTAAAAATGGTTTATTAATATTATTAAAAGTGTAAAAAGGATTGTAAAAAAAATCTATATAAATTTTTATTAGAATCTTCTGAAGATCTTCATTTAAAGAAAAAAAAAAATATTGTAATTTTTTTTAAGTGAGTATATTGGTTTTAAAAAATGTACTTATATAGGTTATTAACCATTCTCTGGTGTGTATTATTGTTTTATTAATTTTTACAAAGATGCTGATTAATAATAATTGAGATTTAGTAATTTTTTTTGACCACTATGATTTGATCAAATTTATAGGGGGTCTGTATAAAATTCTTTAAAAGGTCATTTATATCAGGAAATTATAAAAAGCCCAAAATACTTGATAATGGAAAAAATTCACTTTTTCAAAAAAGTCTAAATTTATTGAAAATAAATCTTTTAATAGTGTTTTCTTTTGTTTTTATATTTTTTAAGATTTCTAAATATCGATATTTCATGTAGAATTTGAAATTTATTCGCAATGTCAAAAAAATCACATTATTTTTAAATTAAAGAAAATTAATCTAAATTTTTAACAATTGTTTGTTTTTTTTAACAAAATACTAAAAGAAGAGAAAGTAAATTTTAAAGATATATTTTTTGTATTTAAAAAATAAAAAATACTTTTTGATTAAGATAATATAAAATACCAATCTACTTTTAAGGAATTTTTATTCAAAAATTTATTTAAATTATTTTTTTTTTTAGTTTTTTTTTTTTGGTATTGATATTTTCATTATTGAAGAAATAAGTTAAATAATTTTAATTATAATTATGGAAAAAATATCTGTTTTAAAATCATCCCTGACAAAATTTTGCATTGTTACTATTAGGAAAATTGTTATGGTATTACTTTTCCTAATAATTAAATACTTTTTGTAACCAACCAAATTTTTTATAAACCTAGTAATAAACCCTTCCAGAAATTTATTAAATTGAAGGTCTCTCTAGAATACTCAATTTAATTCTTGGATAACCGATGTAGATCGAAATGTATTGAAAAAACAATAGATTTTTAAAGAGGTTTGTTCTGAATTTAAAAAGTGATATTTTTTATTCATGTTTTTTCATTGATTAGCTGTTTGTTTTGAACAAATATAATTCCATTAACCATCGTTCTAATATGTTGTAAATTTTAATTTTTAAAGTTTTATTCTTGTATAAAATGTTTTATTCAGTAATTACAGAGTTTTTTACTTAATATTAACATGAAAAATTCTGGTCAAGGGTTATTTTAATATCAAATATTTTTTTCAATACTATATTATTGTAAAAATATTGAACTAGAAAAGTTTAAACCATGTTTCTAAATAAAAAGCCATATTTCTTTTTTTCAAGATGACTATACATTAATTGATCAAATAAACCAACAATACACTCTAAATAAATATGGTATAGGTTTCTAAAATTGTTATAATTTAAAAAAAAAATTATCAAAAGGAAGGATTAAATTGAAAAATATATCTGTAAAAATAGAGTTAACTTATCATAAAAATTTTTATCTTGCAAAAAAAATTATCAAAAATTTTCAGAAAATTTGAGAATATTATGAACAAATTACACTCATAATTTAAATTTTATAGAAAAACCTCAGGCTTTTACTTTCAAAATTGATTTTAATTTAGGTATGATATTCAGTAGAAATTAGATTTCGTAATCAAACAAGAAGAAAAAAAAAAATTGATTATGTTTTAAAATACAGATTATTGATTATATGTATGTATTATTTTGATCACTTTCGATTTTATTTTAGATATTTTTACTCTTTTAATAGTTGTATTCAATATATCAACATTTTTTGAGACGAAATTTGAATTCACAATCAATTTTCCTAATCCCAACTTCTTAAACTTATAATTTATTCTATTTTTACTGAATTTAAAAGTATTTTTTGTTTATTCATTTTTCATTTTTTGTCATTTTCTTTTTTTCATATCTCGATGAAAAAAAGAGCAATTGGATCAAAAACTATTCAAAAAATATTCCAATTTATTTTCTAAGGTTCATTGGCAATAAGTGGTTGTAAAAACTGATAAACTAATTCCATCAATTATTATGTATGAGTTTGAGTGTTGTGAGAATGAAAGTCCATAAAACAAAATTTTATCTCAAAAGTTCAATTAGGAATCTTAATTAATTCCTAAAAATATCATTTCTCAATTGGCTTTGTAAAATGTTGAGGTTCTTTCCCTCCAAATTAATCTGTTAATAATTGTACAATTAAAATTTATCTAACAAAATTTTCCTTACATGATTTTTACTGGTAATTTAACAAGAAATAGGAAAAAATTTTGACTTCATTTCTCTAATTTCTAAAAATAAGATATCCCCCAAGAATAGATTATTATTTGGGTATCAGTTTATTTATTTCCGTCCTTTTTTTTCGTGTAAACTGTAGTACTTTCAGTGTACTATGGATACTTAACACAAGAAATTTTGAATTGAAAAATATGAAAATGAAGTGAAATTTTTTCCCATATTTTATCCCAATAACAGTATAAAAATTTTTTAAAAAAATTCAAGATTGACAGAGATCCAACTGTAAGTTTGTTTCACCACCTAAACACATAAATAAATTTTTCAAATTAATTATTGTTTCTCGATTGATTTTAAAGATGAAATTTTCCCAAGTGTTTATGAAATTTATTAATTCACTCTCAATAATCAATGAAAAATGATTTTTTTGGAAAAAATTTCACTTTTTTTTATTGAGAGATAACAGTGATTAGAAATATAACGATTTTAACCAAAAACATAAAAGGTAATTTGATCCTTTTCTTGTTACAATAGAAAATTCTTAAATTTAATTTTAAATTCCGAAAATAATTTTTATACAATCCAAAACCCCAACACCTTGAAGTAGTTTTAAATACTCTAGCTGGTTCTACGTTTTTTATTCACTTCAAAAACAAATAAAGTTTTACTTGGATCTTTTCAAAATCTAAACTCCAAATTATTTTTTAAACTTTTTTTTATTCCAACTTTCTTTATTTGGAATATGAATGAAGCTATAATAGAATTTTTAAAAACCCGAGAAGAGAATAGACTTCAACTTGAAACAATAGATGGGTCAGGAAAGTTTAAAGGTACCGAATTTATATGGTTGCTAACAACACACATTGTTTATATCTTAACCTTTAAAAAAAAACTCAAAGTCTTTCATGAAGCACACCTTTTAGAAATCGAGTCAATTGAGTCAAAAGATTTATTGAATGTAATCAAGATCTATTTTTCTTTTTTTTTTTTTGTTTTTTTTTTTTTTTTTTTGAAAAAAAGTGGATTTTGGGCAATGGTGAGAGGTCTTTTACCAAAAAAGAAAAAAGTTGGACGATCATGGGACTCGAAAAAAAAACACTAAGTGGTCTAATTTTTTTTTGAGTAGACCTTTTTTGAATCTAATCTGTGACAAAAATTTCTTTAATTCTCAATTTACCATTTTGTCAAAAAAAATTTTGATAAAGTTTCTCAATATTTAACTTTTTCACTTTTTTTTTGTTTTGAAATGATTACCGATTAGTTTACTTTCAAGGCTGCAAATAAGGAAGTTTCCTTTCGAACAACAAAAACAGACAAAATTCTTCAACAATTGAATGAACAGTATTCAATGATCAATGCAGGAAGTACAAACCAAACACCATTTTTAATTGAAATTAAGCCAAAACTGAGGAATATAAGGCTAGAAAAAATATTTAAACAAGATCGAAAGAACGCTGAAGGTATGATTACTTTTTCACTTGATTTAGATTTTTTTATTCATTTTTTGAGAAAGGCTTTTATAACCCAACCCATTTTTTATTAGATACAAAAAAATCTAAAATGGTGAATATTCAGAATGAAGAATACTGTTCATTGCAAAATATAAGGAACAAAATTTAGCATTCAGCTTTCAAATAAATAAACAAATCACAAGAATTAAAGCTAGTCACCAAACTCTTAGTTTCAAAACCAAATGGCAAATGAATAATTTAAGCTGATTCTGAGAATTGGGGATTTTGAATTTTACATGATTTATAAACTCTTTTTTTGGAAAGCTGAATGAAAATTTTTATCTTTTTATTTTGCAACAAATAGTAGAGTGTTTGATGATATCTTTTAAAGGCCATGCCTTTGTTCCAAATAATGCAATATTTTTTTTAAAATCACGATAATCGATAATAAAGCTATATTCAATAATATCACGAATTGTAATATACTCAAAATCATGTTAATTCTCGATCAAGTCAGGATAAGTGTCAAAGTGTCGTGAATAAAAATTAAATTGGGATATAAAAGTTGATGAAATTTTGTGCTAATTCAATAATATTTTGAAAACGAAAATTTTTGTTTGATCAAAAAACTAGATTAGGTGAAAAAAAGTGATTCTTTTACAAAACAACAAAAAAGATACTTGATTCAATCAAGGATCAGATTCAAAGAGTTTTATTGTATTTTCATTTGGTTTAGTTTACAAACATATCGATCCTTTTAGATCAACAATAAGAACTAATCAGAAATAAATATTTCCAGGGTCTAAAACTGGTATTATAAATTGCTATGAATATAAATGTTTATATAAAAATCCCAATCCTTTACTCGTTCTTTAAAGAATGTGTTCTTTGGTTAAAATATTTTCTTTATTCTCTGAAAGCTGAAAGGAGTTGGATAACTTTTCAAATAAAAATACCACCAACCTAGCCACATTACCACCAATTATTAAGATTTTTTAGACACTTGTTTTCTTCTTTTATTCTTCTTGTTGTTCTTCTTTGAGTATCTTTTAATTTGACAGAAAACACAACTAGAGCTTTGAGGTTTTTTTTTAATCGATCACCAATAAGAAAGAAAATTACTCTTTATTCTTTTTGGTTATTTAACTTTGAAGTTAATAACTCCATTTAAAAAAAAAAGGCATCTATTTTATATCTACAAATAAACTAAATTTCATAATAAATGGCCCACCTTACATTTGAATAATGAATTGCTTTTGTATCGTTTTGAAGTTTTTCCTCTCACAATAAAAAGTTTGCAAATAAATCATTTTTTCTCTTTTTTATTTTTTCAAAAGTGTTTTGTTAAAATGGAAAATGAAAATAAAAAATTTGAAAGAAGTAACAGATGAATTAATGAAAAATTTGGTTTCAAATACGAAAAAGAGATTAGATTTAGTTATTCAAATGGAAGGAGAATCGATAAATGGGTTTTTTTACTTTTTTAAATTGTCTATTTTTCATGTAATGCTTCTTTAAAAATAAATGTCCCAATTTTTTTTAACAGTTTTTTTTATTTTTCGTTCTTTTATTTTTAGACAAAAAATAAATATCTCTTGGGTATAGTATTGAATATTAAAATCTAAATTTTTATATTATAATGGATAACTTTAATTATTAAAAATATTTTTATTTAAAATTTGATTTTTAATGGGCCAATTATTATGAAAGACAGTTTATATTGTAAAATTTGGTTTATTATTTGTTTGATCATAAAATTTGTTGAGATTTTATATTTTGTTAAAAAACAAAAATGAAAAGAATAAATTTTTTTTCAACTACTCTTAAAACTCACATGCCTTTTAGAAATCTTTTCTGTCTTTCAAACTTTTCAAACACTTGAAGACACTTTACAAACATTTAAAACATTTTCTAACATTTTCAAATGGGAATCGTTGTAAAAGTGATAAAGCTTTATAAAATTCAAGTAATTTTTTTAGGTCATTTTGAAATAATAATTATCTTTTTATCTCTATAATTTATTTTATCTCGATACTGTGGAATATCGCAATTTTATGATTTTCCGGGATTTACTCGGAATAATCGCGAGTTTTTTATTCTTCGTCGCAATTTTATGATTTCTCAAAATAAAGTAGGATTAATGACGATTATTTAATATTATAGTGAATTTATTACTAATATCGTGATAATGCATGTTATCATCAAAGCCTCTATAATCAATCAATTTATTTTAATAATATCAGTTCAGGACATAAGATATTTCCAAAAAAAAAGAGGTATTTTTTTTTTTAAGGGTAGTTCTTTATAGCCACGTACTGAACGAATTACAAATATTTAATCTAACACACAAGGATTTTTACCAAATCAAAATTTGGGGAAAAAAATAAAACTACAAAATTCTTATTAATCAATCAACATTCGCCAATTTTATTGATAAAAAAATAAGCCAAACTCGATTCTGTAAAAGAACCATGTCCAAAAGAAGATTTAAATTAATTCAAAAATTAAAGCCCCTCAGGTTTGATAAAAGAGCTAATAATATTATATTTTGAAAGAAACAATTTTTTTGGAAAATATTAATTGGGAATTTAATAATAAATAAAAAATTAGAAATTGAACTAGATAATTGCCATTTACACAATATAGAGAATCAAGTTGTAAATATGATAATATTTTAAAATAATTACTATTCAAGAAAATATAAATCAACAAGGGTGCCCTTCTAAAAGGGAAAGGTTCAACTTCAATTTTAAAATAAAGAACTTTTACAACTTATTTAAATAGATAGTGTTATTTTCAGAATGAAGCTAAATGAAAATTTTGCAAATAGTGTAAAAAAAAAAATAATAAATAATTTGGATATCATTGTATATTTGTATTGTTTTTGTTGTAACTGGTTGTGTAGGATTTAACGGTGTTGGGGGTGGTTACTGTTTAAATCTAAAAGTATATCAATTTTATGAA
Source organism: Anaeramoeba flamelloides (assembly GCA_027625915.1). Classification (NCBI taxonomy): domain Eukaryota; family Anaeramoebidae; genus Anaeramoeba; species Anaeramoeba flamelloides. The sequence continues at coordinate 2,442,412 of JANTQA010000036.1, read as the reverse complement.
TAAACATAAAATTCGATAAAATATACTACAGCTTTTTTTTTTTTTTAATTATTGTTTTTTACGAAAAATTCTAATGATTTTCTTATCAAAATAATAATTTAAAAAAAAATTTCACTTAATTGTAGTCTCTCAGAATTTAAATTTACTTTTTAAATATTACCTTTAATAATAGACATTTAAAATCTGTAAAACCTAATATTAACTATTTAGATTTTTTTTTTCAAAAAATACAATTTTATAATGTCAAAATCATTAATTATTTTTCTAATAAATTTAATTAAACTTCACAAAACAAAAAATAATAAAAAAAATAAATAAATAAACCAAAAAACAATAGAAAATCTTGAACCACCCCAACAATATGTTGAAGCATATCGATCACAGTGCTCACTTTTAAAAATAAAACCGAATTTACATTTCATTAGATATATTTATGATCAAAATCTAACTAAAAATCAAAAGACCAAAAAAACCTTAGATTTGAGTGGGTTCAGGTACACCGAAGCCAAGAACAATCATCAATGCTATCTCGATCTACAGCCAGTATTTGCAGCACTGAATCATAATTCGTATTTTACAAAGATCCTTTTAAAAGATTCAAATAGGAATGAGTCCTTGCAGTTGGTTGCAAGTGTGCTAACCACAAATCAAACAATTACCAGTCTAAGTTTCCATTTAAATGGCGCCACGGAGGGGTTTGATGGGATTGCAGTTGCTTTAAAATCAAACCCGATGTCTAATTTGGAAAAGATCAATTTTTCAAATTTGAGGCCGACAGATCGATCGATTCAAAGATTTGTTCAAGAGCTTGGATATTCAAAAAAGGGGTTTAGTAGTTTGAAATTGTCAAATGTTGGGTTTAAGGGCAAAATGATCAGCTCATTATTAAACTCATTGGTTGAAAATGGAACGAACAAAACATTAAAGAAATTAGATTTATCTGATAATCAGTTTTTGAAATTTGGATCAAAATCCTTTATCGAACTTTTATCGAATTTATCTAGTAATGAACAAAAGGTCACACATTTATCTTTGTCTAATGTTAAATCAGCATTATATGTGGTTCTAAGTGGTATTAATTCTGAATTATCTCAGAGCTTGATTACATTAAATTTGTCGAATAATTCTATAAACAATTCTTGTGGCAAAGTTTTGATTGATTTTTTAAAAAAGTCCAACAATCTATTAAATTTAAATATTAGCGCTACAGGCATTTCGAAAAAAAATTTTAGTTCCATTTTAAATATTCTTAAAGACAAACCAAATGTTACAGAATTTAGTTTGAATTGTGAAGAAAATTCTCTAGGTACCAAGCCGGCATTGTATTTATCTGAAATTTTAGAATCTGGCAAGGATCCTTTCCGATCACTTTTCATAGGCGGAAACAATTTTGGTCATAAGGGTTGCCTTGCACTTTTTAAATCGATCTTAAATCACAAGAATTTACAAAATTTGTCTATTGGCAGAAATGTTAAAAAGGGTTCTGATACCTCTGATTTTGCTCATGTAGTTTCCCAATTCTTTTCTCAAAATAAAACATTAGTCAGATTGGATTTATCTGGATATAAAAACTACAAACTCCAGCACGATTTTGCACTTTGCTTTGATAGTTTAAATCAAAATTCTTCTCTTCAATATTTAGATCTATCTCATAACTTAATTGGTGACCAAGGTCTATTGCAATTATTTGGCAGTGTCAAGGAAAATAAATCCTTATTAAGTTTAAATTGGGAAGATAATGATGCCTCGGTGGAACTGTTGTCTCATTTTAAAAGAATTCTATTAACCAACAAAACTTTATGTGAATCACCTATGCCAATTAACTCTTTTAAAAGGAAAATGAAATTAAAGGATCTAAGTTTAAAAAATTCAATTGAAGAATTATTATTAGGTAACGCTACAGAAAATGAATATCACAATAATAGACGAATAAAGAAAAATTGGAAAAGTATGAAGACTAAAATAGTCCACGTTTATTCCAAAAACAGTGATATATCTGGTTTGGAGAATGCTGAAAATGAAAAGGGTAAAGGCGTTGATAATATTAATAATAGTGTTAATGAAAAAAATGATAATTTAGTTAATGATTTGATTCGTATAGATAATGGAAAAAAGGATGGTGATAATAAGGTTGACAAAACTGAAAAGGAAACTGGGGAAAAAAGGGAAATTGGGGAAGAAAATGAAATTGAAAAAAAAAATGAAATTAAAAAAGAAAATGGTAATGAAAATGAAATCAAAAGGGGAAATAAAGATGAGATATCTTATACCCCAAAAAAGAAAAAAAAAAAAAAGAAGAAGAAAAAAAAAAAAAAAAAAAAGAACAAGAATAAAAACAAGAAAAAGAACAAAAAAAAGAAAAAGAAAGGAAAAAAAAAATTGGATCTCTCCCTAAATGAAGAAAGCGATAAGGAAGATCCCCTCGAGAAAAATGTAAAACAAATAGATGAACAATTCAAAAGTTGTTTAATTTCTAATAATTTGGAGCAATTGGAATTAATACAAGAAAGTAAAATCTCATTGGATTTAACAGGTATAGACTTAAAGTCGTTAAAAACACCACTCCATTATGTATGCCAAATTGGTAATCCATTTTTTTTATCTTACTTATTAAATAATGGCTGTAATATTTTTATAAATACCCTCGATAAACATGGATTTAGCCCAATCCATGTTTTATTCAACAAATCTCGAAATGAAGAATGTATACAATTACTATCTGATTGTGGTGCGCGCTTTAATATTAGAGACCAAAAAGGAAGAACACCATTAATGTATGTTATTCAAAATATTCAATCGTTCCCAAGAAATAAACATCGTGCAATATTTAATTTAATCGTGAAAAGTGGTGCCAAGATAAGGATTTTAAATAACGAAGGACAAAATTTATTTCATTTAATTGCAAGATTTAAAGGCGCTGAATTATTAAAAACACTCTTAAAAAACAAATTGGATATTGATAAACAGGACAATAATGGAAATACCCCATTGCATATCGCAATAACTTGTAAAGATTTGGAAATGGTTTGCTTATTATTAATAAATAATGCAAATTGTTTCATTAAAAATAAAGAAAATCAATTGCCTTTAGATATTGCTATTAATTTAAATTTTGAACATGCAATTAAAATTTTGCAAATTAGTAATAAAGAAAAAATCAGCAATATTGGTGATGATAAAGATAAAGATAAAGATAACGAAAATGATAAAGATAATGAAAATGAAAAAGAAAATGATACGGATAACGAAAATGGCATTGATCAGAATGGGGAGAATGATAAGGATAACGATAACGATAACGGTAATGAAAAAGAAAATGAAAATGAAAAGGAAAATATTGATGAAGAGGAATTAAGATCAACAATTAAAAAAAAAGCAACACAGATGATTTCGATTGTAATTGAAACTAGAAAATATGAAGAATTTAGAAAAATGAAAATAGATAATGATCAACAAAATGTAAAACAATTTGAAGATCTATATCAAGAATATTTAAAAGATATTAAAATAAAAGATATCCAAAAAATGTATCCTTTAAAAAATCAAAATAAAGAAAATAACATCAAAATTGAAGCAGTTTTAAAGAATGATAAATTGAAATTTTGGTTTTTAAAATTTCTACAATCTCAATATTGTGATGAAAATTTATTATTTTATGATAGAATTAAGGAACTATCAGAAATTAATAAACAGCATAATTATATGTTCAAGTTGGCTTCAGAGGCAATTTATGATGATTTCTTAAAAGATAATGCTAAGAAATTAGTTAATGTAGATTTTGAATTTAAACAATTGATTCAAAAAAATTTAAATGAAAACCCTATACCTAGAAATATTTACACTAAAAGTCAGAGGTGGATTTATCAATTATTAAATCAGGATTCCTATCCGAAATTTCTAAGGAGTAATCATTATTATTTTATGAATTTAATACAAGAAAAATAAATATTTTCTTTTTTTTTAAATTCATTCTCTTTTTGTTATTTTTTATTTCTTTATTTATTTTTATTATTAGAGATTTTTTTTTTCTAAAAATTATATAAAATAAAAATTATTAAATTAAATTAATGATTATTATTTTATTTATATAATCAAAATTCTTGAGTTCATGGTCAAAAAGTAATTATTATGATTGGACAACAACCTTGACATTTTTTATTAAAAAATCAATAGAATTGTTTCATTAATTTTACATTGTAAAAAGTGCAATCTTCCAGTGTACCTCGTAGAATTAAAGATAAGAATAGTTTAATTCTCATTAATTTTGTTTAAAATTCAACTTTTATAAATTAAAAAATCATTCATAGTATAAAACGAAAACAATTGCCAAAAAGATATTGGTATTCATAATGAAAATTCCTTCAATTAATATTTGTTTTTATTATATGTAAAATCATAGATGGTGGTTATAGTTCAGAGAATTGAAAAAATCAATTTGTAAAATAGTAATAAAACTTCAACACAACAATTAAAAATTATCTTTGTTTTTGTAAAAAATTCTTGATTTTTTTTTTCGAATGTTGGATTGGTATTACAAGTGGAATTACAAGTTTGTATCACCAGAGTCAAGACTTTAGGATTGAAAAATATCTTTCTCCAGTGACTCAAAATGTTGATTAGGGGTGTTTGAAATATTCCCAAAAATACCCGAAAATTTTTTAACCACATAAAAACACATTATGAACAACTACAAAGAAATCCGATGCCAATATACTCACTTTAATGGTAAAATAACAATTTTACTTTCAGAAAAAATATTTTTTTTGAATTTTCTACTTTAAACGACTCTAAAGAGGTTTTGGTACTTTTGAGTGTATTTGAGTAATTGTTGGTACTTATTAGGGTACGTGTATGGGCAAGTCAGGGTATTTTTGGGTTATTTTATATTCTGCAAGGTATTGTGTGTGTTCGTATGTTTTGGTTAATCCAGTTGTTTGACAGATAGGTGACTTAAATAAAGTTTGGGTTGGGCCGCCTTGTGTAGGGTATGTGTATGTATTGTACGATTAGACATTACTCGGTTATTTTGGGATTGTATTTAAGATTAAAAAATTATAGGTAATGATACAGAATTAGAAATTTTGTTTCACAAGTACTTTTTCTCTCATTTAGTTAATACCATTTCAAAATGATCAGTAATATTTATCATCCAATATATCAATCCCTTTCACACATAATAGGTTGAATACCATTCCCTCAAATTTAATTTTTTTGAATTTTAATATTTTTAAAAAAAAAATTTTTCTCAATTAAAAGTCCAAATTTACCTTTAAACTGAGTACATCGGCACTAATGTTTCTTATAAGTTGTTCAAAAAGTGTTTTTTCGTGGTTAAAAAATTTTCGGGTATTTTCGATTTTGGGGTATTTTCGGGAATATTTGATAGATTCGTTGATTAGATAGTATAAAATTAAATAATTGAGGTATAATTTTTCAAGATAACTAGGTATAATTTTAAAATATGTTATTGGTGATATTATGTAATTGGAAATTTTATTTACATTTAGTTCCACTTTAAAGAAACATACTTTCAATGAAATTTATTACACAAAAATATCTCAAATAATTGTGCATTTTTTGGAATTTTTTTTTTTACAAATTATTTCACAAGAGTCTAAATTTTTTATCTTAATTTGAGATTTTTCTGTTGCTTAAATTTCGTTGAAAGTCTATGTCTTAATGGTTGAACTGATTATAAAAGAAAATATTTGTTTCAAATACACACCTTTTACGATCTATTATATTGGTTTATTATTCATGAAAATTTATCCGAACTTCAGAACAAATTTCTCGATTCAAAAATAAATTTAATAAAACCTAACTTCTGATCAAAAAATATGTTCAAATAAAAAAGAAATTTGAAGATTCTGTTTTGATTTACTTTTGGTTATTTTCACATATGGGGTAGTGAATAGTATTTTGGTTCCAAAGTTACAATATCTTCTGGCACTTAAAAAATCTTTTTTCAGTAAATTTCTTACAATTAAAATTTTTAAAACTGTTAGAATATATATACTTACTTAAAAAGGTATTTCAAAATCACAATTTTAAATTATGTAAAATTTAGTAAAAAATTCAGTAATAAATTTATATTACTTTTTTAAAAAACATTTAAACCTAGGATCCACTTCCGGTTTTCCTTTCAATTATACTATACTACAATTAAAGACAAATTTATATATCGAGGCAATCCCTTTAGTGTTTTTAAAAAAAAAAAATAAAAAAAAAATCAAATTAAATATAAAAAAGTTCATTTTGAATAATTTTATTTGTAAAAATGAAGATTTATTTTGAGTCTTTAATAACAAACGAAGAGCATGTGAAATGGTAAAAAATGAGAGTTAAAGTTGATAATTTCAGAGAGAAAAAATAAATATATATATATTAGGGACAAAATAAAATAAGAAAATAGATATATCGAGTATTTTTCACCAAAAACCAAGATGATCAATTATAAAATTATTTGTTGATTGTTAAACAAAGTGTGTTACAAGGCTTTTCACCCAACACTTTGAAAGAATGTTTTGTGTTTGGAGGGATGACCAAAGAATCACCAGGCTCAGCATTGTATTCTGCTTCAAGGACAGTGAATTGGATTTTACCAGATCGAACAAAAATCATGTGCCATTCATCATGAGCGTGTTTGTCAACAACTTGACCAACAGAGTGTTCAAGCAACAAAACATTGGAAGTCCCAATAGAACTTGTGTTTTGGCTGAAACATGAATGTTCACCGCCACTGTGATTTGATTTAATGAATAATGGTTTTACAATAGACATGATAAGTAAAAATATATGTTTTTTAATTGAGAAGAAATTAGAATTTTGAAAAAAAAATGATTTTCTTTTTGATTTTTTTTCTTTTTCAAGAGAATTTTGTTTTTCGGAGGTAATATTTGATCAGAAATAAATTTTGTTAGAATAAACCACATCACCAAACCTCTTCAAAAATTTAATACAAAGTTAATTTACAATTATAATTTTGGGAAAATTATTCCCTACATGAGTCTTTTTTAAACCAATTATTCAAAGCAATTTTCATCTTTGCCAAACCTTTTGAAGATCCAAGGTATTTTCCAATGGTACATTTGACTGAACGGTCAAATTCTTATGGTTTTTCCCAAAAGCTCTGATATTTTTATTACTGGTATTTGAATCCTAAGTGGGTAAAAATTTTCACTTCCTTTTCCAGATTTTTTCTTCACAATAAATAGTCCCCAAAGAAGTAGGTTGTAATTTGTGACTTTTTTTTCAAAGGAATTGAAAAATGTGGTGAAATAAAATCCCATTTATAATTCAAATACCAGTACTGAAATTTCTACATTTTATTTATCCAAGTATTATTACTTAAGAGACAAATTTGACAAAGTTGTTATTTTGCAACTGGCGTTAGAGATAAATCTAACAAAAATTCAAGGACCAAAAGTTGATTTGAATTAACTGGATATTTAACTATTTTATTAAAAAACAATATATTATATCAATTTCTAAATTAATATTCTTTCTTTATTTAAGGATAAAATAAATAATAAACCATCAGAAAAAATTTGTTTAAACTTCTACACTATTGAAAGGTTATTTATTTTCTATTCTTGGTTTAATTTTTGAAAATACAATATAGAAATATTTAAATTGTTTTGACTTTTGCTTTTTTTGAAAAAAGTTGAAGAATACTCGGATAATAGTCTTCAAGCTTTGTTGATTATTAATGAATTACATTTTATTAATTTTTGTGAAAAATTATGTGGGGATAAAAAGACGGTATTTTTTTACTTTATTATCTTATTTTGAACAAAAATCTACTGAAGGTTTTTGGTTTAATTACTCCTTTACAAAGTACTAATAAGCAGCAACTTTTGGAAAAGACAGTTTTGAATTTATTAAACCCAGTTTAAAGAAGAACAAAATAAATTTAAAAAAAGAGGAAAAAAAATCTTGTATCAAATTTGACAATTGAAAAAAAAGGAAATTTCTTCGAAACAGGAAAAAGTTGAAGATCAAAATTGTTATTCAAAATTGTCATTTCTTAATGTTTTGGAAAGATTTTTTTTCGTTAATAAATCTATTCTTCTTTTCTTAGAACCCAAAAATAAATTTTAAATTGATTGAATCTTGACTTTTTCAAAATTAATTTGGTATTCAATTAAATTAAAAGGAAACCCAAAAGATTTGCTTGAATTTGATACTTTAGGTAAGGGGGAACTGGTTAATTACCTTTATGGCAATTCTAATTAAAAATACATTTTGAAATCTACAAATACAGTTTTAGAAATTTGATACAATAGAGAGGTTACTAATTTTAACACAGACTAATTTCGAACTGAGTTTTTTTGGAGTATTTTGGATATTTTTTTCCCCAAAACACCATAAGAAAATGGCCAGTAAAAATCAGATCAAAAATTATATGATATTATCAGAAAATCTCTAAGGTTGAACTCCTTCTAAAAAGAGAAGGTTTGGATCTGAAAAATAAATATCTCCTTTGAATTCGAAGAAAAGTTCCAATTTTTATTGTAAAAGGATCTATCCAAAAAATAAACAATTATTTCGAAAATTTGTACCATTCAAACCAACTCTTATAAAAAAGATTTGGTGATGCTGTTCTTGGTAACAATAATTCTACTGTATTTTTGTTTTCTTAAAACCCAAATTCTCTTGAAAAAGAAAAATAAATAAACAGAAAATCATTTTTTTTTCAAAATTCTAATTTCTTCTCAATTAAAAAACATATATTTTTACTTATCATGTCTATTGTCAAACCATTATTCATTAAATCAAATCACAGTGGCGGTGAACATTCATGTTTCAGCCAAAACACAAGTTCTATTGGGACTTCCAATGTTTTGTTGCTTGAACACTCTGTTGGTCAAGTTGTTGACAAACACGCTCATGATGAATGGCACATGATTTTTGTTCGATCTGGTAAAATCCAATTCACTGTCCTTGAAGCAGAATACAATGCTGAGCCTGGTGATTCTTTGGTCATCCCTCCAAACACAAAACATTCTTTCAAAGTGTTGGGTGAAAAGCCTTGTAACACACTTTGTTTAACAATCAACAAATAATTTTATAATTGATCATCTTGGTTTTTGGTGAAAAATACTCGATATATCTATTTTCTTATTTTATTTTGTCCCTAATATATATATATTTATTTTTTCTCTCTGAAATTATCAACTTTAACTCTCATTTTTTACCATTTCACATGCTCTTCGTTTGTTATTAAAGACTCAAAATAAATCTTCATTTCTACAAATAAAATTATTCAAAATGAAATTTTTTATATTTTTTTTTTTTCGTTGTTCCTATTTTTTAAGACATATATTTACAAAAAAATCTTCTATTAAATTAATAGTAAATTCAATAAAAATTTAAAGTATCTTGAAAGTAAAAAATAAACTGTTAAATTAATTTCTAGAATATTAAACTTTCTTTTTAAGCTATTTGCCGAAATAAATTATTGTTTTTTGAAAATTTTGAACTATTTTAGTAATTTTTTGGAAAAGATCAAAAATCCAGCCTATTTACAAATTATTTCAAAAAAAAAATATTTTCTCTTTATATGCCAGAAATATAGATTGTTTTCTGTAAAGAAAGATAACAAAAATATCCTTGAAAAAAAAACCCAAATTCTTGTATAAAAAGTAATAAAATAAAAATATAAGATCAAAAAATTTTAATAATTACACTCTTTTACAAGACTTACATAAAGTTTTAAATAAAATGTAATTATTTTTTCAATTCTTATTTTCCATTTTCAAAAAAATTAAAAATAAGAATTATTATTTAAAAGAAAAATTAATTATGTTGTATTTAAAATTTTATGGTAGCTTTGGAATAGCTGTATAAACAACTTGAAAAAAAAAAAAAAATATTTTTTCAACTTATCGTTCAAATCATTTTTTTCTTTTGTGCTGAATCCACAAACTGAGTAAAAATTCAAACCATTAAATTTGAATTTTTTCCAAATAGAATTTATTGAAACTTGGATAAATTGGCTTAAAAATTTAGTAATGTTTTTCCATTGGATTTTATCTAAAATAATAATTAATAGCACAATATTATTGTTTTGTGATTTGCAAAAAATGTATTGTAATAAAAAAAATATATGTTTTATTATAAGTTCTCAGATTTATTAAATATCTTACAAACAAATAAAATTAATTCTAATAGATATTAATATAAGAAAAAAAATATATATATATTAAGAATTATTTTATTAATATAATAAATTTTTGTTATTTCAACTCCAAACAATTGAAAAAAAAAATTCTTTAATCATATAATATCCAAGAAATTCCATAAATAATTATTAAAAAAGAAATAAATGGTATTTTTTTTCTTACTCCAATGGTAAAATAATTGTTTTATTTTTTAAATAGTTTAAAATAATATAAAGTGGAAATTTTTATTTGGGTATAAAAACGATCAGAAAATCAGTCAAATGGGGGTTTCAAAAATCCAAAACTATTTTCCAAATTTTACTTTTTATTTTTTTGATCAGGAATTTTAAACCAAAAAGGATTTAGATCTTTTTACTGAAAAATTAATGAGTAAAATGAATTTCTATCCAAAAAATAAAATTCATTTCTTTTTAGATGAACAAGTTTTTTTATATTGTTTAATTGTTTCCTTTTGTAAATGGGTATTATATTACCTTGGGTGGGGGTGGGGGGTAAGTAATATTCACAAGTTCCTTAATCAAATTTTTTAAAAGAAATGATCATAAGAATTTTATTTTTCAATTTCTTTTCTATAGAGTCACACAAGACATATGACTTTTTAAAAAAAAAGACAAAAATGGAATAGAATTTTAATTTTGAAAAATTTAATAAAATGTTTAGTCTTTTTTAGAACAATATATCAATAAAAATTTAAATCATTTTTTTCCATAAAAAATTGATTTTGAATTTTGAGTATAATAATAATTCATTCTCAAATATCTCCAAGAAAATTCCATTTGGAAAAATCCAATTTCATCTGATAACTTTTAAAAATATACAATTTCTAAGTAAATTTTTTAAATAGAGGTAAAACTTTAATGTTTTTAACTGGTTACATTAATATAATACAATTGCTTCACAATGAGTTAATTGGATCATTTTCTTTTTAAACCAAAAGAAATTTCTAAAAAAAGAAAAAAAAAAAAGCTGTTCATTAATATTTCTGGTAACTAAGACTTGTTATTGTGTAATAATAATGGAAATGGGAATAAAAAAAAAAAAAAATTCTTTTTAATGTAGGAAATAAAATGAATTTAATAGTTTTCTTTTTCATTAAAAATTGAAAAAAAAATTATATCTCACTGAAAAAATTGTCTTTTCTAGGGTAACTTAGTCAATCAGAATTTCTATAGACTTGGAATCTACAAAATTAAAAATTAAAAAATATAGGTAGTAAAATATTTTAATATGTTGTTATATTATCCTTGAAGACTGATCGTCGAATTAGATTTCCTTTAGATGGATTTCAGCTCTTTTCAAATTTTGAATGTTCTAGTTATTTTTTATATATTCTGCAGAGGTAATTGAAGAAAATAATTGAAAATTTCAAATTTTTTTTTCATACCCTTTGTTAGAAACAAAGTTTACTATAAATTATCACATTTTTTACTCATGATCAAAATAAAAAAAAATTATAAAAATAAAAAAATTTTTGTAATTACATGTCAATTGTATTAATTTTTTAAACCCAATTTTAAAATCCATGGTACATTATAAATCAAATTTTGAAAATAATTACCGATAAATTCAAATAAATATCTGAAAATTTTTACTACATTTTTCGTTTTAGATATTTTTTATACTCTATCTTTGAATAAAGGATATTATTCTTTTAATTTTTAGAAACTTTGTAAAATGGGTTTGACAAGAGAAAGACTCTTTCTCTTGTGTTGTTTTTTAGGGTTGAGGTTATAAATTACAAAAATGGAAAGTTAATAAAAAATTGTTTTTAATTAATTTGAATTTATCAGTATTTTTATAAATCGACGTTATCTATTATAATAAAAAAATTACTATTTTAATATTCAGTTCTATACATTAAAAATATTTATTTATCATCTAAAAATAAAAAAAAAAAAAAGTAAAAAAAATTGTGAAATTTATTATGAAATTTAGTATATATAAATATTTCTAATAGATATTTTACGGTCTTTTGAACTATTCAAAACCAATACCATATAAGTTAAATAACAACAAATTAATAATAGAAAAATAACTCATAACTTTAATCACATAGGTTTTTTTCCGATTAATTACTTGACAGGGATTGTAAAAACCAAACCTCCATCAGCAAAAATGATTTTAAAGAATTTAAATGTAAGGAAATACAAAGAGTAATAATTTCAGGATTTTTATTGATAGAGGTGACATCATTTATTGATTTAAAAATTTTCTTCAATTATCAAAAAAAACAAAAGGTAAAATTAAAATCCTTTTGTATGATATCGCACATTGTGTCACTATTATTCTTAAGTCTGGTGGTTCACGCAAGTAAGTTATACAATGAGAAACAAGAATTGGATTGATCTTATTAACAGAAGTGAATTTTTGTTTTTGGAACCTTTTCTATTATAATTACGAATTTGGTGTTTTCCAAAATGGTTTTACCCAAATGAAAAAGTTTCCAAAAAATTGAACATTATTTTAAATTTGAATTAGGATTTCTTGACTCAATATTCTTTAAAGTCAAATAATTTGATGTTATTCAGAAAAGTAATATCCAAATTGTACAAAATCTGAATAGTCCTTTTGAATTATTTCCTACTTTTGTTTATAATCAAGAAAAAAAAAATTGTTTTTATTTTTTAAAGAAAATCATTTCAGACACAAAAAAGAAAAATGGAATTTGTTCACCCTTTAAAAAATTCTTTTAATTTGTTCTTTTGCTTATGATCTGTCAAAAAAATTTGAAATAAAAATTCAGAAATATTATTCTTTTTGATTAGAAATCAACATTAAAATTCAGAAACTCAACTCCTGTGAAATTTCTTATGGGATACATCACCTTTCGTGGAAAAAAAACCTTTAATGAAAAATATTTGGAACAAACTAAAAAAAAATTTGAAAAAACTCTCAGAAAAAGCAAATAAGGAAAAAATCTCAAGAAAAATAATTCGAAAATCTCACAGAAATCTGATAATAGAATTACCTTGAGACAATAAAATTTACTTTGTAAACAAGCCTTGAGAAAAAATCTTTTCTCGAACAACACCTTCCAAACAAAAAAACAGCTCTTGTGAAACAAACAATTTTCATCAATTGAGTTAGAAATGAAAAACGGAGATAAAAAAAATTTATTTAATTCTTTTTATGCTCTGATTCTTTTCTGTGCTAAATTTTGAATAAAACCAAATTTGCAAAATTCAAGTATTCTTACATCTAGTATTTACCCTCATCTTTTAATTCTTTAATTCGTACAACCAAAACTTTGGTTTTTTAGTTGTATTTTTGATGGAAAAATTACAAACAATAAATGAAATTCAAGTAATCCAAAGTTCGTTCTACTCAAGAAAGTTTGCAGACTATGGTCAAGATTTGGAAGTGGATGGAAACAAACCTCCAAATAATGGGTTTCTTTCAAAAAAAAAATTTGTGAAGAGGTATACACGCTTTCACTTTAAAAGGATCTTCCAGCTGATGGGCTGTAAACCTTTGCATTCTCATCAAATAACATGTTTGTCTTTTTTTTTTTTTTCTAAAAAAACAATAAAAAAAAAATTAAACAAAAAAATCAACAATAAAAACATACCACGGCTAAAACAAGAACAATTTACGAGACAGTAGTGTTCATTTCAAAGTAACAAAAAAACCTACCTCCAAAGATCTCTTTTTTTTCAAAGAAATTGGAACAAACCTCGAAAGTGACTTTTTAGAAATTCGAAATAAAAACCCAAAGTTGAAAAGTACTTTTGGAAATCCAAAATAAATCTGATTGATTCGTTTCTGAAATTCCCAAAAGAAAACAGATTTTTTTTCTTGTTCCAAAAAAAAAAAAAAAAAAAAAAAAAAACATAAAAAACTCATCCTAAAAATACTCAATCTCTAATCGTACCTAACCAAACAAAAAAATTCCAAAGAACAACTTTAATCTTTTTTAATTTTTACAATTTTTAATTCTTCTTTTAATTCCCTTTTGTCAAATTAAAAAAACAAAAACAAAAACAAAAAAAACCATAAAACCAAAAAAAGCATATTTGTTTGGTATTTTAGAAAACCCTGACGATTATGATCTGTTTGGCATCTTTGGACATGAAACTGTTGATCAAACCTTGCTGGAGTCTGAGGACATTGCTGAAAGAAGGGTCAATGGGACTGTGAAACTGCACCGCTTTGAATTTTTAAATTTAGTCCATGAGTCCTTGCAGCATTTCAATTACAAGAGAAAGGGGCTCATCGGCGATTTCAGTTTGTCTGCGCAAGTTCATGAAAAGAAGAGATCGTTTGTCATCTTGCTGTCTGGCACAAGTGGGTGTGGCAAGTCCACATTAGCGTCGTTGGTTGCAAGCAGGCTGGGGATCCAGAATGTGCTGTCTACGGATTCCATTCGGCACACGCTCAGGAACTTCACTCCGCAGGAGAAGTGCCCCATTTTGTTTGCGTCGACTTACAACGCAGGGGAGTTTGTTGGCGAGAAGGAAGTCTTGCAAAGCAACGACGGCAACTTAGAGGAAAAGATCTTGCATAAAAAGAAAACGCTTATGGGCTACCAGAAGCAATGCTCGTTAATTTATGACAAATTGGAAACAATTCTAAGCTCATACCAGGTGTCGAACCGATCCTTAATTGTTGAAGGCGTGCATTTGTATAACAAAACGCTGCTAAAGCTAATGAGGAAATACCCAAACGTGATCCCGTTTGTGCTGTATATCAAAAGTGCCAAGAAGCAAAAGGAAAGGTTTGCTGTAAGGTCCAAATACATGACCCTCGACACAACGAAAAACAAATATGCCAAATACTTTGACAACATCCGCCTAATACAAGGATCGCAGGTGAAATTAGCCAAGCTACATTTAATACCGACAATTGAAAACAGTAATACAGACAAGAGTGTTTCTTTAATCCACCATACCGTTTTTAAGTGCCTCAGGAAATTTGCGAATGGCGAAAAATTATACGATCCTAAAGTCAAAAAAGCAAAGACCATCCATCAAGTTTATGAAAGGAAAATCAAAAATACTCCAAACACAGAATCTGCACAAAAAATATTGTCTCAAAAAAATCTGATGGAACACCTAAATTTGGAAAGACAAAAAAATCCCCAAAAGAATGACTCGACGAGAAAATTAAATTTTAATAATTCGAAAGGAAACGAAAGAAACAATTTAAATAATGAACAAGAAACGAAAACAAATTTAAATTCTTCTTCAGTTTCTTCCTCGCCCATGTTTTCTCCTTCTGTTTCATACACCTCCTTAGTTTCAACTTCACCACAACAAGAGATTTCCAGTTCACCAATAAAATTATCAACAGATTACAGAAAAGTTAACAACAACAACAACAACAGCAAGATCAATGGAAATGAGATTAACGATCAGAAGGAGATCGACATTGACGATTTTAACGAACTCGACAGCTTTAAAAAAAAAATAGAATCATCACACGAATCAACAAACGAGTCAATAACAGAAACGTCTTCAGACGAAACATCTTCAGACTCAACTTCAGAGTCAACAACGGATTCCGAGGTCGAAAATATTACGACTTCAATTTTTGATAATGTCTTTGAAAATTATAATGATAATGAGATCGACAATAACAGTAAATATTTAAATAATTATTTTAATTATAAAAATCAAGAAAAAACATCGATAAATACAAACAAATTGTATTATAAACAAGAACAGGTGCAACCTTATCCAGAATTGCAAGACAAATACAATTCGGTTGTTAATTACCAAAGCACTTTCCAATCTTTTACAAATAATGGGCACAATAGATATCAAAATTACCTTTCCGATAAATGTAATATTAGAAGATCGAAAAAAAAAAAAAAACGAAAAGGACAAAAAAGAAAAGCCAAAAAATCAAATTCAAAAAATCTCAATAATTTATTTAATGATCAGAATATTCATTTAAAAAAAAACCTAAATATCAGCAATGATGATGATGAATATGATGATGATGATGATGATGAGATAGATAATCTCTTCAAAAAAAGAAATGATCATGCTTTCATTGAAGATGATGATTCTTATAGTTCAAGTTCTGATGGCTTAAGTGATGTGGAAGTGAAAAAATTTATTGTGAAAAAAAATGATCAAAAAGGCAAAAATATGAAAAAAAACAATATTATTAAAGGGAAAAAAAAAGTTGGTTCAATTTCAGAAGGCCAACTCTTTAGTGGCTATTATGACGAATCAAAACATCACAGAATATTTTCAATTTCAAACAAATTGATGAAATCTAGACAACAAGGCGAGGGAACATTGACTCAGATTGGATCAAAACTAATTTTTTCAAATGCTGTTAATGACTCTTCATCGCCTTCCGATTCAGACTCCTCTTCATCTTCAGATTCAAAATCAAATGATTCATCGACTACACTCAGTTCAGATTCTGAAGTATCAGAACTTTCAAACGATAAATCAAATATACCAGATAATAAAGACGGATCTTCTTCTAGTTCCGAAAACGAAAGCCTTGAAGAGCACTTTGATCAATTACTTTTAGACGCCCATGTTTTTTGAGATTTAATTCAATTTAATGGGTCTTATAAATTCGCCATATACTTTTTTTTTTTTTTTTTTTTATATGTACTTTTAACTATTTTTCTTGAATTTATCACAAGACATTAATGAATAAATATATTGTTAATTTGATTTTTGTTTTTATTTTTATTTTATTTTTTTTATAACTTGTTTATTTTTGATTTGATTTAACAATATTTTCATTCAATTTATGTTTGAATAAACTTAAAAAAGTAAAAAATATTTAAAATTAATCCACATTTTTCAAAGAATTTTTATAAAACTGAAGAAAAAATAGACCTAGTCAGAATTACAATTTATAAAAGAAGATATCAACTAAAATAAAAATTCGAGATTATATGTTCTGAATATAATTCAAAAAAATTTCAAAATAAAGATGAAAATAATAATTGGGAAAGTAGATAACAAAAAATTACTAGATCCAAATCAAAATTAATTGAGAAATAAAAATTAATTATCAAAATTGCTGGATAGCAAGTTTAAGAAAATTTAAAAATTATTGTATCTAATAATAATATAAATAAACTGTCAAATAATAAAGGAATCAGAGTTCTATTGTGTTTATTTGAGTTTTTTTATTTTATTTGTTAAGTGTTATAAGTTTTTTTGAGGGTTTCTATTTTATTTGTGAAGTGTTCTAGGTTTTTTTACATCAGAAATAAACAGAAAATTTATTAAAATTTTCTGTTTATTTCAAAAAGTTAAAAAAAAACCTAACAAAAATCTATTGATTTTTAAAATAAATAGAATAAACAAAAAAACCTAACCAAAATCTATTAATTATCCAAATAAACAGAAAACTCAAGAAATCCACAAAAGATTTTTTTAATAAAAGAAATAAAAAGAAAATTTATGAAATTTTCATTTACTCTATTCAAAAATTAAAAAAAACCTAATGGAATTTTCCAGTATCCAAAAGAATAGAGTAAAATTCAAGATTTTACTCAATTATTTTAAATTCTTGAAAGGTTAACGGTGTTTTTTTTTAATTTTGTTTTTTTTTTTCGAAAATATATCAATTTTCTAATCAAAACAAAAATTCAAAAAAGGTAACTACAAAAAAAAAATTAATTGGAAGGGTTCAACTTCCTTATTAAAACTAACAAAATTTACAAATAATCTAATATATATTCTTGTGTTTATGATAAGAATTAAATAAAAATAAAATCTTGTAATTTATGTAATAATAAATTCAAATTGGAAAATAGATGAAGATATCGATACTTTTGTTTATGAGAATGTCCATTCTAAAAAGAAAAATCAAATAATTTGTATTAAGAATTTAATTAAAATTAACTTAAAACAAATGAAAAAATATATTGTATACCATTCAAAAAAAAGAATAATTAATTATTAATATCATAATTAAACTATAAAAAAGATGATTATTCTTTATTAAAAATTCTAAATAAAAAAATACGAATTATGGTTGATATCAAGTACCACCAAGTGCCGTAAAGTACCTAGATTTTCCCGAGATTTTTCGTTTAATTAGAAAATCTATTGATTTTGCAAATAAAGGAAAAATCAAGAAAATCTAATGGTTATAAGATGACCTTACCCCCCCCCCCCTTTAAATAAAATAAAAAAATAAAATATTCTATATTTTTTTCAGAAATAAATTGTAAATTTTTCTAAAAAAAGAAAAGTAAGAACAAAAATATCCAAACTTGAAAACATTTATCAATGATTATCTTTAAATTGTCTTAAAGGATTAGTATCACCATAGATTTCTCTATAATCAAAAAGTGTACATAATTGGGTATAAATGATATTAGTGTAACATGGCTCAAACAGTTTCTGTGACTCTAAAAAAACTATTATAAATCTTATTGCACAATAAATTATTACATTTTTTACTAATGATCACTATTAAAAAGTTTTCATTTTTGAAAAAAATTTTTTTTATTCCTTTTCCTAATCGAAAAATAGAAACTCAAATAATTGTATCTGAGTATTAATAATTCATATTTAGAACTTCCAAAAGTAACTATTTTTATAATTTTTGAATTTCAAAGTTTAACTCAATAATCATCAACATAAAAGAACAAAGAGAGATTAGTTTTGTTTACTTTTGAGATAAAGGTACTTATAGCATCAATATATTTGCATGATTTGAGAAATAATTTGTCAAAAAAATTTATTTTTAATTATTTAATTTTTAAAAAAAAATGAATCTTTTAGTAACTAATCTACATTTTGCCTCATATTTAAGAAAGATATTTTGTGACGTTATAGTCTGAATATTGATAATTCAACCTTTAAATTTATGGCGAAATGCAGATTTTATTCTGAAATTGCTGGATTTTTTACTAATAAAATAGATCATTTTTAATTGATGAGATCAACAAATATTACTACTTGACTAATCGATTTTTTAGAGAAACATTTGAACCATGTAACACTAATGCAGTTACGTCCAATAACAACATACTTTGATTCTAGACTTCTCCTTGGTAGACGTTAATCCTTTAACAAAGATTTTTAAAATTTTGGAAAACGAAGATCAACATTCATCGATATTTTTTTCAATTTTTTTGATAATATAAAATCACACACAAAATGATGGCTTAATTGGATCTTCTTCTATTATTATATTTATATGAAACCATAACCTTTTGGAAACATTTCACTGTTTAGTAAACACAATAAAATTTCAAAAAGGAATAACAATCTCAATTTCTTTTAAATTTTCTCAGTAATCTAAGAATAGCTGTATTATGAACACTTGGATATAACTTTGTGATATTAAGTTCTTTATCAAGGGTCTTGACAAATATTCTTAAGAAAGGAATTCAAAAAGAAAAGATTATTAAAAAAAAAATTGATTTCAAAAAATTATTTTTTTACCAAAAATCGTGTGATGAGATGAATATTAAGAACATTGATCTTTATTATTTACCAAATGAAACTATTTTAATGTATAAAAATAAAACAGAATCAAAATTTTGTAAAAAAAAAAAAAAAATAGACTTTAGGATAAAATAAAAAAAGAAAATAAGAATAAAAAAAACAAAAGAAAATAAGAATAAAGAAAAAAAAGAAAAATAATAAAAAGAAGAAAGAAAGGGCAAATAAAAAGAAAAATAAAAACAAAAACAAAATAAATCATAATGATCCATAATTTATTAATTGCTTACAAATTGAAAGATCAAAAAATATTCTATAAAAACAAACAATCAATAAAATGATAAATTACTTTAAGGTGAAAGGAAGAACACACGAAAAGAATTGTTGCACCTTTTCCTGGTTATCAAATTGATTAATTTGTATTAATTCACCACTGAATTGCATTTGGAATAAAGAATAGTTTTGGAATTTATGATTGTAACCAAGTACAAATATCATTTCACGGAATATAAAGGGAACTATTGCTTGGATATTAGCCAATTGCAAGCTTACGATATTTTCAAATTGGGTAAAATTTGAATTGAATTTATTTAAAATAAAATTACCGTTTAAAGAATTAAAATAAAAAACATTCGGCTCATTATTATTATCAACAATGATTTGAATACTGTTCAACATTTTATCAATATCCTTTGATTTATAATTCCAATTTATTTTCTTGAAATCTTGATTAAAATCACCGATAACAATTTTACCTTTACCCTTTTTTTTATATAACAAAATAAAATATTTTTGCATTGTATTCATGGAGTATTCATTTTCATTTTCATTATTTAGTGCAATAATTTTAAAAATTGAAAAATTTTTTCCTAAATTAATTTCAATTATATTTGAAAGATATTGATAATCATGGGAATATTTGCCAATCAATAGTTTCCCATTAGCACCATTATAAAAAAAGAACAACAAATCATCCTTTCTTTCAATAATTTCAATATGTGACCAACCTTTCAACCAAAAGGCATTCAGAACACACCTTTCTTGAATACCATCATCATTTAAACAATAAACACAGCTTTGGCCATTTAAAGAATTGTATAGAAACAATTGATTTTTTTTTGATACCATTTTATTAATATTAAAAGTCGAGGGAATTGTTACTTTTTTATTAATTGATTCAATTGAGGGCTTTTCTAATAAATTATAGACCTGTAATAAATTATTCTTTGAAGAATAACAATAAATTTTCGGCTTTGGAAAAACCGAATTCATTTGAATTAAATCAATATTATTAACATTGCCCTGCTTAGCATAAATTTTGATTTTGATTTTATTTTTAATAATGATTTGATAAACAGTAATTATATTTGCCTTTTCGTGATAGAATAAACAAAACAACTTTCCCTTTAATATAAATGGTTTAACAATTGTGCAGTCTTCAAATAACGTTTTATTTAACAATTTTGTATAATTATTGAAATTTGAATCAAATTTATTTAATTTAAAGTCACCATTTTTAGAATTATAAAATAATAAATATGGTTCGTTTTCACTCAAAATAACAATTCCAATATTAGACCACCCGGTTTCTACAGTTGTTTCAATTTTCCAATTGATATGAGTATAATGTTCATTAATTTGCCCAATTAAGATTTTCCCATTTACCTGATTATAAAGCAAAATATTACAGACCTTACGCTGTTGCCCATATTGCTGTTGAACCATTTTCACTATTGAAAATCCCTTTTGATAATTTTGATCATATAAAGTTGAACCCATATTAACCAAATCATTAGAAAGCCTTTTAATTGTAAATTGACCACTAAATGCATTATACAAAGTGAATATTATGTCATTGTTTGTTTCAATAATTTCAATACTTGACCAGCCCTTTGACCACTTATTATTATAAATTTGCTTATTTACTTTACCATTTTTGTTCAAGGAATAAATTTGGATTTCCCCCGTCTTTGTATTATAGAATAGAAGCTGATTATTATAAGGGAGAAATTTCATTGTGGAATATTTTTTCTTTATGACAAAAGACTTTACCATTTGTAAAATTTGTTGGTTAACATTTAATTTAAAATTTAAAATTTTATTTGTGTTCATCAAATAAATAAAATTATTTCCATTGAGAAAAGCACAAGCAACTTGTGAATTAGTGAAATTCTCGTTCTCCTTGGTTGCCAATTGTAGAAAAGAATTTATTGAAATTTTATTATAATTAATCACAATATTTTGAATTATAAGATTTGATGAACGTGAATCATATCCCATCAAGAATATTTGACTATTGATAAATAATACCGAGATCCAACAAAAGTTATACTTTGCTTTCTTTCCATATAATTCAGAATAATTATTAAAATTTTGATCAAATTTACAAATGAACATTCGTTTATTTTGCATGCTATGGCAAAACATATATGGCTCACTGTTTAAAAAGAGAACTTCTATATTGTTCAAATTCTTTTCGATATTAGTATTTATTACCCAATTGAAATTATGGAAATATTGATTAGATTGCCCAATTAAGATCTTCCCGTTTTCTTGGTTATAAAGTAGCGCGGTATACATCCCACGCTGCATTTGTACCATTTTATAAAATGTAAAGCCCTTGTCCCACGTCCTATTAAAGACATTTGAAATGAAATTAAAATCCAATGAATATTTATCAATCGAAAATTGCCCAGTTTCTTGGCTATAATTGCTAATATAATAACTAACATCATTCATGTTATGGTTATTACTTATTAGAAGAATTTCAATGCCGGTATACCCCTTCGACCAATTATCGCTGTGTATTTCTTTATTTACGTCACCATTTTCATTCAATGAATAAACCTTCATGTTACCAGAAAGCGCAGAATAAATAAATAAATAATATTCCGATTGTAAATGATTATATATAGACCTGATAATATTAAATTGGCTATTGAAATGCCTCCCAGAAAACCTTTTTAAATAGATTGGCTTTGGATAAATGGTCGACGTAGTTAAATTCATTGAACGATAAGTATCTTGTTCAAATCTTAAAGCCAATGGGATGGACTCTTGATTATTATTCGTTTGATATATATTGAACATTTTCTTATTATTTATTGGGATTTCATCAATTTTAAATTTTTCTACAAAAAGTTCTTCTTGTGATTTTATTAAATAAATGTATTTGTTTTTAATAAAAAATTTTAAAGACAAAATATTGGGTTTCCAATAACTCTCTCCCCATAGATCTTTATACTGATTAAAATTGGAATCAAATTGTTTTAAATTTACTAAACCACTTAAACCGTTATACAATAAGAAATAATTACTTCCCTTATAATGTAATATTTCAATATCTGTCCACCCCTTTTCTAACTTTGTTTTATAACTAGTATTAATTTGATAAAAATCTTTACTTATTTGATTGCTTGAAAATTCCCCACTTTCTTTATTATAAAAGATAATAAAATATTCTTCTTCTTTATTATTTAATTGTTGTTGTTGTTGTTGTTGTTGTTGTTGTTGTTGTATAATTTTTACATTTGAAAAATTTTCTCCTACATTAAATTCATTTAAATTTGTAAAAATATTTTCAAAAGTATGAGATATTTTCGTAATTATTAATTTGCCACTTGACTTATTATATAAGGTAAATATGTAGTAATTATTAATACAAAATACTTCAATATTCGACCAACCTGGTGACAAATTACTTTTAAAAATTATCTTTTTAAATTTACCGTCCTTATTTAAAGAATAAACAAGGACTTTGCCATTCTTTGAATTATAAAAAAAAATTTGATTATTCTTTAAGTGCCTTATAATGGTAGGATCCACTTTAATTTTTTTTTTATCAATTAATTCGAAATTTTGTGGCTTTGTCAATAATTTTGAGAAGCATATTTGATCTTCTTTACAACTGAATAAATGAATTTCGTTATTGATGATTGCCACTTGAATTAAAAAGCAATCTAAATCTCGGATATTATTAATGATAATTTTTGATCCTGGCTTTTGTTTCTTCCCCTGTTTGTCTTTTTTTTCAGAATTAAATTTGCGTATAAGATATTTGCCACTTTTTTTTTTATATTGGAATAAATGTAATTCATTTTTGAGGACAAAGGGTTTGATGATTGTAAAATTTGAATTTAAATTTTTCGTTAATAATTCTGTAAAATTTTCAAAATTCGAATCAAATTTATTCAATTGAAAGTCACCATTTTTCGAATGATAAAAGAATACATATGGCTCGTTTTCGTTCAAAATAAGCACTTCAATATGTGTCCATTTTTTTTTTAATACTGATTTATAATTCCAGTCGATTTGATTGAAATATGCATTGATCTTACCGATCGAAAGTTCACCATTTTCAGATTTATAACGCAAAACGAAATATCCACCCTTTTTCGTCTGAACCATTTTCATCGTCGAATAGTGCTTCCCCCATTGCCTGTCATAAACGGTCGAAAGATATTTGAAATCTAATGAATATTTGTTGATCAGAAACCTTCCCTTTTTCTTGTTAAAAAAGCTCACAAAATATTCTTGATTCATTTGCACAACCTCGATCCCTGTCCACCCCTTGGGCATTTTTTGACGAAAGATTTCATTGCCAAGTGCGCCTTGACTGGAAATCTGATAGACAACCATTTGGCCCGTCCCCTCAGAGTATTGTAACAAATAGGTTTCTTTGAGTTGGCTATTGTTATTTACTCTTTTATCAATAAATTTGATGAAGGAAATTGACGCACTATTTTCCTTTTCAGACAAGACAGTTTCATATTTGGGCAATTCTAAAAATATGTTTAAAGAACACTCTTGTTTGTCTTGATCATAGGCCAATAACAAATTTTTTAATTCTTTTTTTTGCTCTTCCTTTTGATACACCTCAAGAAATTTGAATTTCTTTCTTTCGTTCTCTTTTTCTTTTCTGATAATGTCGTCCATTTTTTTTTTTAATTCCTCTTCTCTTTTGAAGATCTCCTTCTCCAAGTCTTTTAAATTGTTTTCTTTGATTTTGATCAGATCATTTAATTCGTCATTTGTTTGTTTGGAAATTTTTTTATTTTCTTCCATAATTTTCCTTTCGATTTCTTTATCTTCAATAATAAAATCGTCCTCGTCCTCAACGTATTCCTCAGTAGTTGAAATTTTGATGTTATTATTCGTACCTTTTTGAAGCAAGTTTTTTTTGAATAATAAATCTTTTGTGAGCTGTATAAAAATTTTCTTTTTTTTGTCTTTATTCTTTTTTTTTATTTCAAGCCATTGGATTTCAAATTGCTGTTCAATTTCGTTTTTTTTTTCTAATTTGTAAGTCTCAAATTCTTTCCTCAATCCTTTTTTGTTTTGATTTAATAGCATTTGACTCTCGTTTATTTCGTTGAATTGGCTATTGTTATATAACTCATTTTTTTGATCTGGCGTAAAGAAATCAGACAACTCCTTCATCGAATAAAATCCTGACTTTGAGATTTCAATGATTTCCAGTTCTGACATATTCTCCAAGAGGATCAGTTTTTTTAATTGCATTTTTTTTTTCTTTTGCTTTTTCTTTTTTTTTTGCTCTTTTGTCCCCAGAGTGCGATAATATTCCAGAATTAATTGGAAAATTTGGTATTCACTTACATTTTTATTACGGTTCAAGGGGTTAAAAATAAAGAAGATTGTTTCAATAGAAAAGTCTTGCAAAAGGACAGAACGGAAAAAATGATCGTCATTTTTCAGGATGTTCGTCGTTACACTTAGCACCAAATCACACCTTGTCAGAATGCTTTGGGTTAAAAGTGTGCTGTTTTCAATACTTTGTTCATAAACTCTGATTTTTTGTTGTAACTGTTCGATTTGTTTGCTTTTTTTTCTTCTCAGGGTTTTCTTCTTGAGTGAAAAGCTCGAAATGCTCTCAGTATTTAAATAGATTATTTGATCTTGTAATTTCTGAATGTTTTTTTCTTGTTGCGCTTTATTCTGTTCCAAATTGCTTTTAAAATTGGCCACTACCTGAATACAATAACACACAAAATCAGAGTAGTCCTCGCACCCCTTCTCAACTATTACACGGCACAAATGATCCAAACAATCAGAATAGATGATTAGCAATTTGTTTGTCAGAATAATCGAACAATACGTTGCAAAATCATTCAATCCAATCATGGCAATTTTCATACTTTGCACCAGTACTACCTTAAACTCTTCAATCGTTAGGCATTGCACTAATTGGTATTGGTTGAGATCGTTTTCTAAATCTTCCAAGATTGAAAAGATCTCGCAAAACTTCTTTTTTGTAGATTTTTGCTTCAGAATCTTGCCCACTACCTTCCTCTCAATAAATTCCTTGGATAACACTCCCAAATCTTGCACTACACCTAAAAGTTTCTCTCTCACAATTAATCCTTGTCCGACATTAAAATTATATGGGTTCATACCTAATGCCTGTAGCAATGTCTGTGCCTTTTTGAGTGTTGTTTGGTAGAGATCAACATCATTCCCAAACGATTCTATATAATCATTCACAAGATTGAAAAGATCATAGCAGGATAAAAAAACATCAACAACATTCATTTTGTTTCAGATTGTTAATTATGTTTTAGTTTTAAAAAGAAATAATTATTGTTCACATCTAAATTATTTTTAAGAATATTTTTTTCATTTTAAATAATAATTTTTTTTTCTTGGAATTTATGATTTCATTTTCAGGTACATTCTTGTTGTTTGTTGTTTTGTAGATTTCTGAGAGAATTATAAACACTTAATGTTTTTTCATAATTTTTTTAATTTATGATATTTTGAAATGTGTCTTTTTGGTAAATTTATTTGGGTTTTTATTTTTCGTTAAAATTTAAATTAAATTTCTTGGATCTTTGTTAATAACCGATTTTGAAAATCTTTGGGCTAATATATGTGTTTAGAATACTGTTTTTTTTTTGAACTAGTAGAATAGTTTGATAAGGAAAACAAATAAAATTTTGGAAAATTAGCTTTTTTTGATTAATTTAATTTCATATTTATTTGGGGTAAGATAAATATTTATGAATATTGTTCTTGAGAAAAAGTTCCTCAAACGATCCATTTTTATGAAAAAATATTAGACATGTGATTATTGGGCTTGTGGGTTAATTAAAATTAATAGATCTTTTTTTAAAAAGTTCTCTAGATATTTTTTTGGGTGTGTTGAGATTTCCTGTTTTTTTATTGACACAATAAATCAACTAAATTTTTCATTTTTTCGCAATTTTGAGTTTCTTTTGATAACAAATACAAAAAAATATTGAAAATTTCTAATTACAATCTAGGAGAGTATCACATTAAAAGTTTTTTTCAAAAATATAATGGTAAACCTCAAGTATACCTTTTTTCAAGTATTTATAAATAATTATCTTGGTAACAGTTTTTTCAAACTACTTTCAATTGATAGTGATTTAACAAAGTTTAAGTAGATTTTTAATGGTAATCACACTACAAAATAATAGATAATACTTATCAAAACTCTTAAAATATAGCAATACTAAATGCGACGATTAAAGATAAAACACAATACAGGTAAAAAAAAAAAAAAATTCATATCAGAGGAGTTTTTTTTGCTAAAGTCTTCTTTTTGTCTCTGTTTGAAGTTTGATTTCAAGTTGTGGGTTACTAATTTATTTGAAATATTTTTTTTTTTTGTAGAAATTTTTATAACAGAAGATTATTATTTGATTTCTTGGATAATAAGATTAAATTTCTTTAATACACTGACTATTATTATAATAAAATTATCCTTTTTTATGTCATTTTTTTTTGTTTTGATATGATAATAAATCTAAGATTCAAATATTTGTAAATAGTTCATGTTTTTAACTTTTAAATAGTATATATGGTATTTATTTTTTAAAAGTATTCTTTTCACTCAAATTAATACAATATTTTTATTACAAGAAAAGGCTTTCATACACCAAAAGTATCCACTTTGACATTTTTGTTAAACCATATCGTTAGATTATTGTTAATGAAAAAATATCACCAAAAAATTACTTTTTTTTTTTTAATTTTATTTTCCTTTAGTCCATTAGTCTACAGAAAACTTGGCTTTATTTTAGAACTCAAAAGAAGTTTTGGTTTTTTTCTTTGAAATTCTTGAAAGTTTAACAAATAAAAAAAGTTAATATTTATCTAATATTTTCAAATGTTCTTTCAAAAGTAAGTTAATAAAATTAATAGGAATTTAGTAAATTTGAAGTTATTTAAGATGTGAAATTAAGAAGATTTTTTTTTTTAAATCAATATTTGAAGAGACTATATACAAGAAAAATCATCTATTTGTTTTTTCTTTCTTCCACATTTAAAAATGAACTTAGTATTCCTATCACTAATGGGTAGAACTTTAATTACTATTGTTAATTTGAGTCCTTAAACATTCTTTGATTTTTCTACAGATTCTAATACATTTTTATTATCTACTCGGATTATTATGGACATTTGGATTGTATATTATTAATAAGAAAAATATTATTTAGAAGAATATTGAATGTTATTTTTTAATTCAGGAATTAAGTTTTTAAATTTATTTTCACCTTTTGGACAATTCAAAAGAAAATATTTTAATTTTTCAATTGTATCTGGATATTTATTTTTATGTACACAATTTTTCAACTCTTATTTTATTTTATTTTAAATTGGGTCCAAAGTTTCTAACTTAAATTACTGCCAAATATAGAAAATATAGATAATATTCAGAAAATTGAGTTACCGCAAGGTCTTTTAGAATGAAATCATTTATTAACAAATAATCTTCATTTTCTTCTTTTTTCATTGGAAATTGATCAATACAAAATCTATAATGTTCATTTCAAAAATATTTACTGTGTTTTTTTTATTTGCTGATTTTATTTTTTATTTTCATTTTTAAAATATATCTGTTTTATTATATATACATTAAAATAAAATAAAATTATCATTAATTTTTCATAATTAATAATTAATAATTCTTGAAAAAAAAAGAATAAAAAAATTTTTTTTTAATTTATTTTTTTAAGGCGAGTTTCAATTTTTATAATATAATAGAATACAATTAACCAAAATATAAACATAAATCTACCAGCAACTGATAAACACCCCCCACACTTTTACAAATCATAAGATAATATTTAAAATATAAAGACAATGTGTACTAACCCTTAGGTCTCATATTTTTCAAATAGATTTGATTATATTATATTTATATCTCGTATATTGTCTCATATATTGCTTTAATATACTGTATCTTTAAGTGGTAATTTATCTATTGATTTGAAAACTTTGGAAAGAATTCAAAGTTTTTTACTGATAACCCCCCCCCCCAACAAAAAAAAAAAAAAAAAATATCAGTTTTTGTTGTGATTATTATTTATTCTGTTTTTTATTAAAATTAAAAATAATATTTTTATTGATTTAAATGAATAGAAAATTTGTAATTTCTTGTCTTTTTAAATAATTTTGATTGAAATTAAATGATTTGAAAATTAGTCTTTGTTTAACAATGAAAAGGAAATTGAATTGATATGGTGGAACCAATCTACATTGAAGACCAAAAACCTGTAAGGAAAATCAAACATATGTTTTTTCTTTATTTTTTTTGGTCATGCTCTATGTATATAGAAATAAATGAGTAGATAAAAAATTCAGATTTGAACCAATTTTTAAGGTGAGATCTTTAATTTGTGTAAATGGTAAAGAAAGTGTGATTGATATTGTTTTAAGGACTATGCCGCCCCCCCCCCGAAGGTTTTTACAAATGTGATATTTTAAATACACTTCTCAAAAATAATTCTCATTCTGAAGTAAGTGGACAAAAAGTTATCCAATTTCAAAATAATTATTCAAACAAACAGAAAAATTTTTCAAATAGATTTTTGAGAGAAAATATATATAAAAAAAATGACATTAAGGGAATTTCAAGTACAAAGGCTAATTTGAAAACATTTCAAACCTGTGAAAGTTACTGTAAAAAATATTTAGCACATTTTGGAAATTGTTTGGTATTTATAGATTTGAAATGGAAATTATGAAATAGAAAAATCAAATTATGGTAGGATACAAAAAGTAAGAAATGTCTTGAAAATTGTTGGAATAGTAAATTTTTTATTTTTTAATGAAATGGAAATTCAAAGTGGGTAGATTTACCTGGGGATTATTGGACTCTTTCAAGAGCGTTTTATCAACTATTTCACTTTTTTCACCTAAAACCATAGTACTTAATTGGGGCAAAAATATTAAGTAAATTATTTTTTTTCAATTCCGAAAAATTGTGTTTTTAGGTTTTTCTCTTTCACCTAAAAAAATCTTTTTTCCAGTTTCAGGATTACTAACCCTAATAAAAAGAATTCCTCTTGAAAATACTCCCTTTTCAATATAAATTCCCCTTTAACTTTATCCAATTTCTAAATTTTGTGTAATCAAGAAGTTTTGTTGTTAAAAACCAAAAACAGATCTTGTTCTCTATTTTTTGTAACAAATTCATTTTTAATCTTTCTCGATCTTGAAAATTCTTTTTTTTCTTTTAAAAATTGATTGAAGAACATCATTTCTTGATTCTGTATTTTATTAAATCTGTTGATTTGTTTTTTTGTCTTTACAGAGAACAAATATTTCGACCTTTTGTTAAAATTTTGTTTAGATTTCAAACAGAAAGAACTTGAGGTATATCACTTTAACAATATTTTTAATATAACTTTGAATTGGAATCTCGGTTTTAAGATTTCAGACAAATAGAACCAATAATTAATAGATTGAATTACATATATTTTTTTTTGACGTTTCATTTTTAAAACTAACATTTAACCATCCCCTTCAAAAAAAAAAATTAGAAACAAACATCTTAACAACTTATTTTTTTCGAATGTTGACTGAACATACAAACAAACTAATTCAAGATATTTAAAATTTGTTAAACATTTATCATTTTTTATTGTTCCTCATTATGATTACTTGGAAAAGATTTGATTTTTTTGATTGCACTATAAATGATGTTAAACAAAACACAGAACAAAAACAAGAAGAAAAAGAAGAAGAAACCATTTACAGTCTATTATCAAACCCTGAAAATTGTGTAAAAAATGGAAGAAATTATCTCGTTATTGGTGGTTTGTTTCGTTTTTTTTTTTTTTTTTGGTTGGAAATATTTTTTTTTTTTTCTCTTTTTGTTCTTTTCTTCATTTCTTTTTATTTTGGGATACAAATAAATAAATAAAAAAATATCACACCAATAATAAACTTGAATTCTAAATGATAAATAAACAACCAAAGGAAACTCTGGAGACATTTATTTCTATAACAATGAATATATTTGTGAAAGAAAATTAAAGGCTTTTGAGTACTCTGTTTCAAAAATTTATGAAGCCAAAAACCAACACATTTTGGTTGCGTTGGGAAGCGATGATCCTACACCAGGAAGGTATTTATTAAAACTCTTTGATCTCAATTCAAACACTAAGAAGTGCATCAAAAAGATCAAAATCCAGACAACACAAAACTCAGACTCAAAAGTGCTCAGTCTCGCAATTAATGATGATCTCTCAATTGCAACAATCTCTTTTCAAAATGGAGCGCTGGTCTATATTCATGGTAACCTGATCAGGGATTGGTATTTCAAGCAACATTTACTTCGCCAGCCTGTTGAAAACAAAGAATTGGAAAAAGAAAAAAACAACAAAATTGAATTTATCGAGAAAATGCTGTTTCGGAAACAGCTGTATAACAAGAATGGCAAAATGGTGCACGTTTTATATTGCTTAACAAACAAAAGAATAATATCCTATTTTTTTACTCGATCTGGCGAATCTGAATTAATTGAATTAAGCTTGTTAATCCCAAAACCAAGAAATTTTACCTTAAGCAGCAATGGTGATTTAATCATTGGCATTGATCAAATTGTAATTTATTTTACACCAGAAGAACAGGGGCCTTGCTATGGGTTTAACGAAGATAAAACTGAAATAATGGAATTCAGGAACCAATTGGTAATTGTTGGCAATAAGAATGAAATTTCCATTTATGATGTGAAACAGCAATTTATTTCTTATTTTAAAAAATTTTCTTCGTCAATTAATTTTCTTCATATGTTCAATCAATGGGGCACAATTATAATTATAATCCAATCAGAAAAAACGAAAGTAATATTAATATTTTTCTTTTTTCTTATTCAATTTACTTTTCACATTATTTTGGTTATTTTTTATAACATTTTATGATTTATCATTCCTTTTTTTCTTTTTTTTTTTTTTTGTTAATCGGCCTTTGTACTTCAAAAAACAAAAAAGATTATGAACTTCTGATAAAGTCATTTTGAAACCAAGCGTGATAAAAAAAGATTTTAATATAATTATTTATTTATTTTTGAAGAGAGTAAATTACTTTTTTCTTGTGTGTCGTTAGGTTTTCCAGAATTCAAAAGAATTGAGTTAAATCAAAGATTTTACTCTATTCTTTTGAATTCTGGAAAACCTAGGCACCTTTAGTTTGTTTTTTTTTTAATTTTATACATTAAAAGAAAATTACTGAGATTTTCTTTTTATTTCAAAAATCAAAAAAGCCGCCGTTAGCTTTTCCAGAATTCAAAAGAAGAGAGAAAAATCTGAGATTTTACTCTATTCTTTTAAATTATGGAAAAACTAGGCACTTTACGGCACTTGAAGACACGATTACCTTTAAAAAATGATCCAAGTCTTCAATGAGATCAATTTTTAACTTTTCTTTACATAAATCACACTTTTTATTTTTATTTTTGATTGTTGCATAAGAGTACCTATTTAAGCAATTAGTAAAATTTCGAAATTTTAGAATTTTTTTTGAAGCTTTCCAGCTTAAATATTTTTTGTAAACTCTTTTTCAAATAAAAGGGCACATAAAATTTCAAGAATTATTCATAATTGAATCAAATTAATTGTAATATCATTCTAAAATTTAAAAAATTCTTTAAAACATAAAAAAAACATTCAACTGGATATTTAAAACTCATTAAAACAAAAAAAAAAACAATAAAAATTAAAATTAAATATTTTAAAAATTGATGTGCACTTTTATTTGAAATGAGAAATCTCGTTTTGTAAATTGTAGGGAAAAATAATTACAAAATCGATAAAACCGCTGAACAATGTGAATTGGGAAAAAGTTCTTTACATTTTATTGATAACTCTTTACACACCAAACTTTTGTTCTTTAAAGTCTCATTTTCAAAATGCCGCATTTTTTTTTGAATTTTCCTATTTCGTTAATCAAAAATATTTAATTTTAAATCGAATAATTTGCATTTCTCAGTATACCAATTAATATTTTCATTTTCAAGTCCCTGAAAATTTAGGAACGTTTTTAATTTTTTTAAATTTAAGAAGTCTAATTTTTCAATCATTTTATATTTTCTTTGGTAACTTTTTAATCTAGCAAGATCAATTTTTGTTTCAGTTTTATAAATTAATTGTAGTGAGTCACTATTAATTTGTAAGAGAATTGTAACTGATTTATTGATAAATCTATCAATTCTTTCAAAATCACTTTATTTCAAATCAAATATTTTGAAGACCATAATAAAGTTGACTTAAAATGGGAACTTTGAAAGAAGTTGTTATTTTGACCCCATTATTGAGTTTTTTTTTGTTGAAACAATCGATTAATTCTTTCCAAAAACTTTTCTACTTTTTTGAAATTATATCCAAGGATTTGTGTTTTTTCTAGCCAAATTCCAAGATAAAAATTATCTTTTAATTCTTTTTTGTATTGAGTTTTTTTATTATTTGGGTTCATACTAAATCTTTTTAATATTTTAAAGAACTTTTCTAAAGTAATTTTTAAAGAGATTAAATGGACCTTCATAATAAGAATAAGTTCGTCTTTATACATTTGGTCATGAACTGCTAAAGTTTTTAACTTTTTTAGTAGTAAATGTGATAAGAATTGAATGTGTGATAAGGGGTCCCCTTGATAAACCCCAATTCCTTCTTTGATATAATATCTAAAAATCTAATTTTTGATAATTTCTCAAAAATTTCAATTGTTACTCATAAATATTACCCGAGATCAAAAAAAATCTTATCGAATATGAATTTTATAGACATTATTATTTTTTTTATAAAGAAATAATTTAAAATAAAAACTAAAATTTATTTTATTATATCCTTTTTAAAAAACTGAAGAATGGAAAGTTTTAAAAGGTTTTATCGAATATTAAAAAAATTTGAATAAATCAGTTTTGGTTTCACTTTTGAAAACTTTTATTACTCACTTTTTTAAAACAGCTGTAATACAAGCTATATATCAAAATTTGTGAATCGCGTGCAGTTATAAATTGAAAAAAAATATAATTCTCTTTCGTTTTCAAGAAACAGCTAATTATTAAATCTGATTAATAATTCACTTTTAAATTATTCTAAACATACAAGGTATGACATTTTAAAAATTATAAAAAATAAAACCAAAAACCTATAAAAAAAGTGAAACCACAATTTTTGAAAAGAGCATTACAAAAATTTTTATTACTGAACTTTAACTGAAAAAGTTAACAAGAAGATTTTTTACTAATAATAATTAGATTCCTACTAAAATAAATTACAAAGTCTCAATTTTCTTAATGTTTATTGGCATTTTCAAAGAAATTTTTTTCTTCAACTTGAGATTTCAAAATCAAAAAAAAAAAGAAAAGAAAAATAAAAAAAAACAAGAATTAAAAGAAAAACAAATAATTTGACCAAAGCAAAATTTGCTGAAAGCAGAAAAATATGATTTTGATCTAAAAATTAAAAATATTATTTTGATAAGAATCTATGATAAAACCAACACAAAACCACCCTTAAAAAACATTATAAAGTTATTCAACATTTTTAAAAAAGACTAAATATTTATTAGTTATCAAAATTAATAGTTATAATTGACGTCTTTAAAAATTATAAATAAAATCAGATTATTAAAAAAGAGAATCATATTTGTCTTTTAAATTAACATTAAACACTTTTTGAAGTTATATCAAAATAATTCAACCATAAAAAAATAATTAAATCACTTTATCATTAAAAGTGATATAAAAATTTTTTTGAAATTATTTGAGTGATATAAACATTCAACAATTTACTCACATCTATACATATACGTGTCACTATACAATTTACATCTCTTTAATCACAAATCCAAATATATACAATTATGTTCCATTTTAATATAATTTTTACTTTATTGACAATTTTTTTTCTTTTTATTTCTTTTTTTTCTGAAATAGAATCTTCAAATTATTAGATTAGAAGAACAAAAATTGAAAACAAAATTAAATTTTTTATTTAAAAAAAATCGATATTTAACAGCAATTAAACTAGCAAATTCACAACAATACGACACAAATATTTTAGGATATTTATATCAAACATATGGTGATAATTTATACCAAAGGGGAGATTATAACAATGCAATTGATCAATATATTCATACAATTGGGATATTAGAGCCATCTTATGTTATTAGTAAATTTTTAGATCCGCAAAGAGTCAAAAATTTAGCAAAATATTTACATCAATTGGTTGAAAAAAATCATGCAAATGAAGATCATGCAACTTTATTACTTCGTTGCCTGACAAAGATTAGAAATGAAACCCAATTAGATGATTATCTTTCAAAAAATCCAATATTTAATATTCAATCTGGTATTCAATTATTATGTGATTCATCCTATTATAAAAGAGCATTAAAACTATGCATTGAAAATGAAAAACATGAATTTTATCTTCATATTAAGATTGATATCCTTAAGGAATATGAAGATTCATTAGAATATATTTCAAAATTGCAATTCCAATTAGCTTCTTTATATATAAAACAATATGGAAAATCATTAATGAAAAATCTACCAATGAAAACTTCCGATATCATCTTTAGATTATGCACAAATTGGAATCAAAATCCTCATGAATTTAAAAATAAACAAAATAATAATATTAAAATTGAAAAAGAAAACGAAATCATAAAAATGAAAAATAAAAAAATTAATAATATCAAAATTGAAAAAGAAAAATCAAAAGAAAAAGAAAATAATAATAAAAATGGAAATATTAATAAAAATGAGAATGGGAAACAATCAGCAAATTTTATTGATTACATTTCCTTTTTAATTGATTACCCACAAATCTTAATGTCTCTTATCGAAAAATTACTTCCCGTTTTAGAAAATCCGTCATCAGAACTTATCCAAACATTATTTGATACCTATCTAAGTATTATTTTTAATGATCAAAGAAAAATCCCAATTAAAAAGGAAAAGAAAAAAAAATATCAAATGAAGGCATTAGAGTTGTTGAAAAAATGGAAAAACAATTCCAATTTAAATCAAATGTTAATTATTGCGCAGGAATACAATTTTATTGAAGCAATGGTTTATTTATATGAAGAATTGCATTATTACCAAGAAATTTTACAATTATACATCGAATTTAAGGATCATGATAAAATAATTGAAGCTTGTAAAAAATACGGTAAACAAAACCCAGAATTATGGATTTTTGTTTTGGAAGATATAATTAATACCAAGGGGCCAAATACTGAATTAATTCAGATCGTATTAAAAGCCATAGAAGAAAATTCACTATTGTCTCCCCTCAGAACCATTCAATTACTATCAAACAATAATACAATCACATTAGGCGAAATAAATGAATATTTGAAAAAAGTCTTTAATAAACAATTCGAAAATCTAAATTCAACAAAATCAAATTTGAAATTGATTGAAAAAGAAACAGAATCAGTTAACAATGAAATCAAAAAAAAAATTACAGAACCGCAATTTTTTGGTTTAACTTTATGCAGCAAATGCAAATCACCCTTAGAAATACCAACAATTCATTTTCTATGTGGACACTCAATACACGAAAGATGTTTACCAACTCTGGAAACTGTATGCCCAATTTGTACTTATTCTGAAAAATTTGAAAAAGAAAATGAACAATTTGAAAATTCTTTCGAATTATTAAAGAATTCTGAGAATTTTGAACACCAATTCCAGGATTCAAATGACTCTTTTTTATTTTTAACTCAATATTTTGGCACAGAATTATTAAAATTGGAAGATTAAAGATATATTCTATTTAGAAAGGATATATACCTTTTTCTTCATTTTTTTATTATTTTTTCTTTTTAATCATTAAGGCATTTATAAAAAAAAAATAAAAATAAATATCTCAATTACAAATATTTATTGAAAAGAATGATAAAAAATTACTAATTAAAAATAAATTTTTTTTTATTTTTTATTATCGGATATTTTATTGAATTCATATTGTTTTTTTTTTTTTTGGAGATGATAATACCATCTCTATTGATTTAGTTAATTTGAAATTTTTTTAAAAAAAAAAGAGTAGAAAAATTTCATTACAAGATATACTTATTATTATACTAATTAATACATGTTTTTTCGGAAATATATATATTTTCAATAAACATCATTTCAAAAATTGTGACTCACCTGAAATAATAAATTGGATAAATATATATAAATATATCCTTTAGTATTCAAGAACAACAAATAATTAAATCTGATTTTAAATTAACTTTTAAATCCTTCCAAAGATATAAAAACCTGATATTTTAAAAATTAAAAAAAAATAAAATCAAACCCTAAAAAAAAAGTGAGTCACAATTTTTGAAATGATAATTAGGGATTTTTTATTACTGAACTTTCACTGAAAAAAATTTAACAAGAAGATTTTTTGTTAATAATTAAATTCATTTTAAAAGACATTATATAGTCGTAATTTTGTTAAGTATTATTTGGATTTTTGAAGATCTTTTTTTTTTTTTAACATGATCTTTTTCTTTTTCTTTTTCTTTTTGTTTTGATATAATTATTATAAATGAGTTAGTTAGATATTACTTTTTATTAAATACTCAATAATAGGTTTGTATAAATATTGTAAAAAGAGTTGGTAATATTAATAATATATTAACAATTTTTTCTGTCACACATGAAGCTTCATCACCATCTTTAAAAAGGTGATTTTTTTTTTTTTGTTTTTATATTTATTATTGTGAATTTTCTATTTAATTTAATTAATCTCAGAATACTCAAAAAAGGCAAAAAATTTAAAAAATAATATTTTTTTTATTATTTTAAAGTTGTTAAAAACAAAAAAAATCATTATTTTAATTGAAATAGTTTTACTTTAGTTAAAAAAAAACAAACAATTAAAAGGAAAAAACTGTTAGAAAAAATATGTAGTAGGATCTACCTATAAGTTACATAATTAATCTTATAAAAAAAAATAAAGGAATAAAATGACTGAAAATTACATGCCTCTTTTATTCACGTCGATATAAGTGCACAATCTTTTTAGAAATTCCTACTATTGAAAAAATCATGATTTTTTATTTATTGATGGAAGAAGTATAAATTACACTCTAGATATCAATTTACTTAAATACCTCAAAGGTAATTGAAGTGTAAAATTATAGATTTCATGATTTTTCAAGGGAAAGACATACCCA
This sequence comes from Anaeramoeba flamelloides, assembly GCA_027625915.1. Lineage (NCBI taxonomy): Eukaryota > Anaeramoebidae > Anaeramoeba > Anaeramoeba flamelloides. The sequence continues at coordinate 2,404,398 of JANTQA010000036.1, read as the reverse complement.
ATTTTTATTATGTTTAAAAAGTAAAAGGAAAAAATTGAAAAGGAAAAAGGAAAAAAAAAAAGAAAAGAAAAGAAATTTAAACAGGGTTAATAAGAATCAATTCGTAAAAAATCAATATATATATATATATAAAACAAATGCCATCTTTAATTAAGGAATCCCAAAATCACAGCTACCATACTTTTGATTGATTTAATAATTTGATAATTGATCATGAATGTTCAATTGGGGATTATTGTTTAATTGTTTTCATTTCTTTTTTTTTTTTTGATCTTATTTTGGCAAAACCTTTGGTCATTTTTAGGGTTTACTTTCGTTTTTTATTTTCAAGTTACTCATACTTCCATTTTTCGGTATCTCCAGTATTAGTAAGTAATCATTTGTTCTTTTCCCTTTGTAACTCTTCTTCCCAATATAAATAAGATTTAGCTGGGGAAAATGGAAAAAAACCAAAAATCATGTGTTTTTTTTGGTCAAGAATTTTTACGATTTTTTAAAGATAAATTTTATCTAATTTAAAAATTTATACTCAATTAAATTCTGTTATAACAACATATTATTTCAGAAATAAACTGCAAATTACTTTAAAACTATCACAAATAAAAATTTAATTCAATTAAATAAAATAAAAAGTATGAAGATTTTTTTTTTTACAATAATTAAATAATTAATAAAAAAGTTACTAATCTTCTTTCTTAATACTGTAAATGATAAATAAAATCTTTAGTTTTATTATTATGGGTTAAATTTTTTAAAATGGATATGTTATTCATTCAAGAGAGAATTCTGGAGTGATTAAATTTGTATTTCTAATTCAACGGGTGTTACAACATTAGTAAATGAACACAATTACATGAAGTATTTTAAACCTTATTTAATTTTCTTGAATATTTGAACAATCCTCTATCAATTATAAAAGGTATCTTTTCATTCAGAAAAATGAAAATAATATAAATTTTTACTATTAAAATTCAAAGTAATATTATAACTTTAAAAATAAAGAGGAAATCTTGGTTATAACCAGTAAATTCTTTTTTTTTGGGTTTTTTTCTATTAAATACTGTAAAATTTTTTTTTGAGAATCTTCTTTTTTCTCAAATAGTGTTTATAAATAAATTTATATTAGAAAAGGTTCAAAATTCCTGATATGTTTTTGAAAAAAGTTTAAAATATTTTCCATTAGTTTCTTTTTGAGTCATTGTTTTGTTAAAAAAAAAAGATTGAATATTTTTATGTTTATAAAATGGTTGCATCTTTCAGATTAGTGATTTTGATTTAATTAATGTTATACTCTGAAATTTTTAATTTTTTACAATATCAATTATTTTTTTGTTATATATATATATATATATATATATCGGGAGCAAAAAAAAAACAATATAATTTCTAGGGGTATTTTTCAATTGAACTTCCGGGTCTATGAAAATAATCAAAAAAATCTGGATATCTGGATTAAAAAAATTAATATATCTAATATATTAAAAAATATTATGATTGATATTAAAAGAAAAAAACGATACATCATGTTTATTATCTCTAATAAATCGAAAGTATTCTTGAGTCTTTTTTAAAAAAATTTAAATAAAAATTTGAGAATTCATGAAGTGTTGTCAACTGCCCTAGAGTACCTACGTTTTTTTTTTTTTAATTTGATAATTAAAAGACAATTAACAAAATTTATTTTTATTTCAAAAAGTAAAAAAACCTAAAGACGGTTTTCCAGAATTGAAACTAATAGAAAAAAATCATGGATTTTCCTTGATTCTATTAAATTCTGGAAAATCCAACACTGTTTTTTTTTTTTAATTTTGAAAATTTATAAGAAAATTACTGAGATTTTTTTTTTATTTTTTAAATTCAAAAAATCCTGGAAAAGCTAGGCACTCTAAGGAACTTGATGTACACTTTTCATTAGAGTTTTCCTTATTTAAAAGAATTAAAAAAAAATCCCAAAATTTACATGGACTTCTTAAGAAAATAAGCAGTTTTATTCAAAGTTAGTTTGTATAATAATTGATAAAAAAGATGGTTTGTTAAAGAATTTTTGTTAAAAAAAAACTTGAGGGATCTTTTTTTCAAAAGGAAATATTAATTGAAATGTCTTTCAAAAAAAAGAATTTCGTTTCCATTTTTTCTCATTTTGTGAGAAAAAAATAATTTTCGATTATTGAGAATTAATTTTTTGGAATAGAAAAAAACTCTTTTTGAGTTGTAAAATCAATTAAAATAAATTAATCACGAATTATCAATGATATAAATTGTTAAAATATTATATTCTAAACTCTTGAAATCCCAAAAATTCATGATTTTTTTATTTATTCGTAAAATAGAATTATTTAAAATTTAATGTAAATTTCTTTATGTTTGTAAAAAAATGCCAACAATTATTATTGGTAATATTTCCAATAAAATGCAGTTATATATCAGAATTGATCAACATGGTAAGAGTTTTTTTATGATTTTAATTTAAGTTTCTTTTCATAATACATATTCTAATTTAAAATGAGAGAAAAAAGATAAAAAATTTGGTAAAGAAATTAAATAATTTTCTTAAAAAGAAGAATATTTAAGTTCCTCAACGACTAAACAGAGAAAATAAAATAATTTTCGTAATGACAAATCCAAATAAAATCTTTTGCTAAAAATGTGTTAAAAGAAAAATGCAACAAAGTAAATACAACCCAATACAAGAATTGAGTCTCATATTTAAAATCCTAAGATACAATTTTTCAATCATAAAAGTGAAATAATTCGATATTTGTAGAAACTTATTTTTTGATTTTTTCACTTGTTACTTTTTTTTTATTTCTTTCTTGTATCAAAAAACAAATTTAAAAAGAAACCAACCCTCTTCAAAGACAAACCTTCACAAACTTTTTATTTTAATCAAACCCAAATCTTTCAGTTGTTCAGTACAATTTGGAAAAATTAAATAATGGGAAACAAAGGCACAACACAAAATTCAAAAGAAGTGAGATTAACTCCAAAAATAAGCAAATTGAAAAGAAGAAGAAGTGAAAAAATTGATAAGATGCTGATCAAAGATCGAATACAAAGATCCAAAGAGTTTTCCATTCTTGTTTTTGGAAATGAAAATATTTCTTCAGGTGTGTTGCTTAATACACTCAAACGTACAAAGAAATACAGCCAATCAAAAATTGAACAACTAAAACCAAAAGTAATTACAAACTTTCTTGGTCCAATTATTTCAACAATCCGTTCACTAGACCCCGAGTCAATTAATGAAAATACCAAAGTAATTATAAATTTCCTTCAATCAACAACACTTCTTTGGCAATTTTTTTTTGTTTTTTTTTTTAACATTTTTTTCTTTTCGATCCCAACCCTTCTTCTTTCTTCTTCTTTCTTTCTTTCTTTTTTTTTATTTTTTGAAAAGCTTTTTGATCAATTCAAAAACTTCTTGTTTACCATTTAAATTTTGTTTTTTTTTTCCTTTTTTCCTTTTCCTTAACTTCAAAATATCAACAAACAACAATCCCAAAAAATAAACAAAAAAGAAATCTTCGAATTATTTAAAATCTTTAACTACTTACGATCTAACAAACTATTCAAAAATTTACAAAAACTTGAAAATCATCTGGAAAGATCCAAGTGCACAAAAACAATGTTTAAATCACCATCACAGGAATGTCATTAAATAGTAAATTCTTTTAGTTTTTTTTATTTTTTCAGCTTTCTTTCTTTGCTTCTCCTTATTTTCCAACATTCCCTTTAAATTAGCTTAAAAATTCACTTCAAGTCAAAGAGTTTCAATTAAATTCTGTTTAAAATTCATCACAACCACCAATAAAATGCCTGAAATTTCTTTTTATTTTTTTTCCAATAATTTTTCCACAATGCCTTTCTAAAAAATTACAAGATTTTTTGATCTTCAAATTGAATGAACAAACAAACTTGTGTAACTCAAATATAGCATTTTATTTGAAACAAAATAATTTTTATTTCAAAATAATTCGACATTGTTTTCCACAAATAAACCAAGCCGAATAAAATCAAAACAACAACAAAAAAATACAATTTTAACAATAACAATACCAATAAATCCAAAAAAAATTTTTTGGTTCAATTTCTATTTTTGTAAATCAGATAACCTCTACTTTTAAAACAGTTTTCAATAAAGAATATTCCAAAGTACAACTAATTTTATAAAGTTTCTTAACATTAAATCAATAAAGTTATTTTTCAAAAGCTTACGGTTGAGAGAAAAATGTTTGACAGTGAAAAATAGTTGGACAGCAATTTTAATTGGGAACATTACTGAAAATGATTTTAAATTTCAATCGCTTGTGAAATAACTAAAGAAAATAACAATAATCTACTTATTAGAATAACGATTAATATAATTCTACTTTTTCAAAACCTTATTTCTTATAATCTAAATCAAGTTTAAAAATTACCATTTTCAGAATTAATAGTAAACTTTACTAAAACTTGGATTTTTGTTAAAATAGCATGATATACTTTAGTTATCAACCATTCAAATTAGTATTCTACACAAACCACAGATTAATAAACTTGTAACACATTTAAACCTGGATTTATATAAAATTCACATAGTTATCAATAGGATTTGATTTTCAATTTTACTAATGTTCCCAATTAAAAATGGTGTCCAACCATATTTCTGTGTCCAAAATTTTTCTCCCAACAGTTAAGGTAAAAAATTGAAAAAAGAAGCACAAATTTTCAAACATTTATTTGAATTTAACAATAATTAACAACAATTAAGATAACCAAAGGTAAAAATCACGATTCTAGTCATTTCAAAAAAGTATGAATATTAAAAAAAATATCAAAAACTATCTATACAAACAAATGACAAGTTTCAAGGGATCTATTTTCAACTCATATTCACAAGATTTTTGTAAAACTTTATTTGAATAAAATTTTTAAAATAGGTCAATTGAAGATTTATCATCTATTTTTCTGATACTTTTGAAAACTTTTTTATCATATTTTTTAAAAATGACATTCGATAAGTTTTCGAATCCTTTTACACTTTTTTAGCTTTTTTTCAAATTAAAAAAACCCACATTCGCTGAAAAATGAAAATGTGTTTTGCTATTTTAATCAATTTAACATTTTTTTGATCGATTATTATTACAAAAATACTGATAAATTCCAAATAATTTGAGAATTCTTTTCCACCTCATTTCTATAAATCCATGAAATAATTCAAAAAGTAAATTTAATTGAAAATGTTTTAGTAGATTGTGAGATTAATGAAACTAAAATTATTTGAAAAACAAGTGAAAAAAAGTGTGATTTTAAACTTTTTAATAAAATATCCAAAACTATTTTTTATTTTAAATAAGTTGAATTTAAAAATATTCTATAATTTTTTAATGTTGAATTTTTCCAGAAAATATTTAACAATTGAATAATAAACATCAAAACAATAAACTCTTTTAAAATTTTCAAATAATAATAATATTTATTTGTAATTATTTTTGATTTGAAATTAATTTCCTTAAAATTTATCATTTAAAAAAATTGAATATTTTGGAAAAAAGATCGTGAATTGAACATTGTCTAATTTCTCATGGAAAGTTTCATAAATAAGAGAGTTTAATAATTAATATACTGTTTTTCAATTTAATTTTACTCATAAAAACATTTGGATACAACATCCCAAATTTAAAAAATCCAAAATAATATTTCTTTTTCTAAAATATTTATGTTTTGAGAAATATGATGATTTCAGAAAATATAAAGATTTCAGAAAATATAAAGATTTCAGAAAATATAAAGATTTCAGAAAATATAAAGATTTCAATGGTATTTTTTTCTCTCTATACAATTTAATTTGAGTTTAAATACTCGAAGATTAGAAATAAAACAAAATTAAATTATTTCATTTATTAAGATTTTGAACATTAAAATTTTCAATAAATAGATAAAAATTGTTCAATCTTGATCAAAACTTTAAGATCTCATTATAAATTACCTTAACAATCTATTATTTTTTTCTCACTTTAAATTCAGAAATTAACTAATGCTCTCGTGTGCGTATGTGTATCCTTGTAAAATTCTTTACAAAAAAAAAAAAAAAAATTAAATCATAAAATTGTTAAATTAACAAAACAATTAAAAAAGAAAAAACAATCTAAATTTTATAAATGATAATTAAATTCATAATAAACCAACTTGAAAATTAATTTAAAAAAAAAAAAAAACAATCTTATTATATACTGCTTTTTAGGAAGGATTTACCAATTTTTACATAAATTAATCTCAAAAATTTAAAACAATCCTGATATTTTTTTAACCATTGAAAATACTATTCTATAATTTTTTAAAAATATTTTTAAATAAAAGTTTAAGAAAGTTTTAAGTTTAATAATTAAGACTTTAGATTTAATAATTTAAAATCTTGGTGTGTTTCTCTAATAAAAACTCTAAATTGATTTTGAAGTAGTAAAAAAAAAAAAATGAATTATTTTTTTTTTTTAAATTCAATCACAAAAAATAAATTATTTATCATTTATTTTTTTTTATTTTCAGGAAAAAATTTTTTGATTGTTTTGACTTTTAAATATATAATTTATTATCAAAAATACAAATAAAAAAATAAATTACCTTGAAAAAAAAAATTATTAAAAAATAACTGAATGTACAAAAAAGCTAAAAAAAAAACACCAAGAAGAATTAAAAATGTGAAAAAACAAAAAACTCATTTTAACGATTCAAAAAATTCTCAAAAATATTTTGAAAAAGAGAAAAGAATGGTTGAAATTTAAAAAAAATACAGGATTTTTTTTATGATGAATAAAGTCTTGAGAAAGCAAAATACTAATTTCTTCAATTTTTTATTTTGTTCATTTGATTGATAAAATATTACATGTAAAATATGAACATATTTTCCGAAAGATATTTATAAAAAAATTAGAAACCTATCAATACAAAAAATGCATACATTATTATAATAACAATACATGTTTCTGTTTACTATTGTAGGTATATTATTAAATACTTGATAAAATCTTAATATTTTATTTATCAACTTTTTTTTGTTTTTTAAAATTAAAAACCCAAAATATGACCCAAATTAGATAAATTTATTGAAAAATATTTTTTTCCAATCACTTTATTGAATTTTAAAAACAATGTATTTTTTAGTTTTTAAAAAAAATAAAAAAATTGTTCATTATATTAATTTTCTTTATGACTTTCTTTTGAAAAAATCTTTTTTATTGAAATTAAACTAAATTTAATGATTTTTATACATTTTTACTTTATTTAATTTTAAATAATAAAAATAAAAAAAAAAAAAAAAAAAAAAATTGAAAATAATGATTAGCTTTTTCAATAATTATGAACGATATTTTTCTGAAGAATTTGAATTAACACTAGACGATGTCTTAATTAGTAAAAATTCATATGATTCTGGGGTAGAGAAATTCAATATCAAAATCGATGGTATCAAATTAAATATCATTAATGTGACAAAGCCAATCATGAATGGGAAATGGTTAAACGTATTTGATAATGTGAATTTAATTATTTATTGTGCCTCACTTACGGATTATAATCGGCAATCAAAGCAAATAAGAAATAAAAATAGATTGGTTGAAACAATTGAGATTTTTAGATCAATTTGCGGTTTGGAGTGTTTAAAAACAATACCCATTACTCTATTTCTTGGCCAGAAGCAATCCTTTTACCGAAAATTAGAAAAAAATAAATTAAGCAAATTTTTAAAAGGATTTCGTTCAGATGGCGACAATAAACGAGCTTTAGGATTCATTAAGAAAAAATTTTTAACAGAGGCAAAAAAGGTTTCAGCCGATCGAAAAATCTTTGATTTTATAATTGAAGATAATAGTTTGGATGAAATATCTGATTTATTTCGTATAATTTCCAATTTAATAAAACAGGAAGTCAAAAGGAAGTAAATTCCTATTTTAAATTGTTAATTATTATTATTTTTTAATAATAATAAATTATTAATAAATGTTAAATAATAAATAGTATTTATATTTTTTTCATTTTGATTCCATTTATTTTTATTTTTAATATTTTTTTTTTTTTTTTTTTGTTAATTAAGATTTTAATGAATATTTGATATTTCCAAAAAAAAAGTGTGGCATTTTTTTTTATATTTTAAAACAATATTTTCTCTAGGGTATACTTATTCGCAAATTAAGATAAATGTTAATACTGATTGAATCAACACTTATTGAATTTAATTCAATAAAATGTTTATAAAAATATTTCCAAAAATGAAAAAAAAAAAAATTCCACATTTTTTCATAAAAAGGATACACAATGAGGTATGGCAACATCCAATTTTAATATAAATGAACAAAATGTTGAGTATACACACAATTGTTTCAACAATAAAATATATTTATACCTTTTCCATTCTAATGGAAATTTTGGAAAAGATTAAATCTTGATGGAAAAGAATTTTTTTTATGAAAAAGAAGAAAAAAATAGCTATCTATTTTCACATTTAAAAAATATCATATCAAATCAAGAACCGAAATTCTAATATCTTTTTTTTTATATAATTCCTTATAAAAAAACAAATTGTATTATTATTAAGAATAGATAAATGATATAACAATTTGGGCAATCAAAATATAGTTTCCTCAGATTTTGGTTTAATAAAGATCTTTTAAATAAATTTTATCCTCTTTTTTGAAACCAATTTTTTTATTCTATATATGAACTAAATTGCTATAATGATTCTTTTGGATAAGACCAAACAATTTGTTAAAAGAAAATAAAATTCAAAATTCAAAATTATTTTTTATTTTTTTTTTTCATTTTTTGAAAACAAGAAAACGAAAAAATTAAAAAAAAACTTAAAGAATTAAAAATTTTAATACTTAAGGGACTACACGATCATGAAAAAATTTTTTCAAAAAAAAATCAAACATTTGCTAATTTTTCACTTTTTGATAACTTCACTTATAATAAACACTATTAGTTAATAAAGGATCTTGGATCAAAAAATTATTTTTCAAGATATTTAACAATTTAAGTTGGAAAATTCAATTTTCCAGTAAGATTTTTTTCAAATTTAATAGTAAAAAAGTTGAATATTTTTATTTACACAGTTAAGAGGTTATAATCAGATATTTTAAAAGTATTTTAAATTTAATAAATATCTTCTAAACTGATAACGAATTATTTGGACTATTATGAAATTATCTATTAATATAAATTTAAAAAAATCTTTTTTTTTTGATTTTCCGTTAGGTTTTTTTTAATTTTTGAAATAAACAGATAATTTTAAGAAATTTTCGGTTTATTCCAAAAAGTAAAAAAAACCTAGGACACTCACAATAATTATCATCAGTAATTTTTTTTCTCTGTTTCAGTTTTATTAGATGAGTACAATGTTTTCATAACTATTCGTTATTACCTATCAAAGTAAATATCTCCAAGTTGAATTAAACGATAATTCATTCTTCTGTTTATTTGTAGTTTTTTACCCGAAAAATGCCTTTTTTTATAGACTAGATACTTTTAAAAAAGTTGGTTATACTAACAGCAATAAATACAATATCCTCAAGATTTTAAAGTTCTTGAATTTTGATTATATTATGAATAAACGTTATTATTCAAGATGAAAGGTTAAGGAAAGTAGTAGTTTTGTCTAACTTTTTTTTATCAAATTTTATTTTTTCATACTAGTATAGTCTCTATTAATTTTTTTTTTGACCAATAACTAAATAAGGAACCTTTATCTTGAAATATGTTTAAAATTGATAAAATACATGTTTTTTCAAAACTTGTACTTTTAATTCTTGTGTTTTTTTAAAATTTTACAATTCTGTCAAAAAAAGTGACTTTTAAAAATTTTTTTTTAAAAAAAATATCTTTAACGTAGGAGATTTTTTTGATTAATTTTGGATTTAATTATTGTTTTAAAAATAATATTTATTCTCATTTTGAAAAACGAAAAAAATAATTTAAAACAAGTGAATATTTTCTCTTTCACTTCTGTTCATCCAACTTGGCTCTATAAAGAACTCAATATGTTTTATCAATAATGACTTTTTAAATATTTCTTATTCTTTTATTTTATTTTTTTTTGACTCTGACAAAAACTTTTTGAATGATAATATGGGAATACTTGAAAAAAACCTTCAAATTCAACAAAAACAAAAGAGTGTCAACTCAAAAAGTAGATTCATGAAAAAAAAAAAAAGAATGGTACAAGAAAAGAAAGAAAATCTTTTATTTTGAGTAAAGCATATATTGCATATTTTTTTCGAATCAAACTGTTTTTTCATGCAAATCCAAAAAAACCTTTTCAGGTTTATTTTTCAAACTATTTTTTGTATGTATTACATAAAAACAACAAATTTTTGCTTTCTTGCTCATATTTTTTTTTATTTTGTATTTGTGCGAAAAGTTGAAGAAAAGCAACTTTCAAAAAAGTGAAAAAAATGAAAATTTTTTTATTTCTATAAAAACAATAACTAAATTTAATGAAATCCATTTATTGAGATTTCATTACTATACTAAGAAGTATTTTAGTTTGATTTCAAATCTAAGTAATTGGCAAAAAAATTCTAAATCTCTATTAAATTTACCTAAAAAAATTTAATAGATACTCGTCCCTTAATAGAAAAAAATTTTATTGATAATCTTTTGTTAAACTTCTATCAACATTAGATTTATATGATCACCTCTCCTTCAATTAGTTTTATTGGCTGATATTTTGCTTGAAATAAAAATATTAACAAATCAAAGAAAAAGAAACAAAATAACAAATTTTCAATCAAAATCAATACTTTTCAACATAAAAACGAAAAAATATGTTTTACCATTTTCAAGAATTAACTTAATTGTTCATAAAAATAATATGATACTTTTTTTCGTTTTATATTGGAAGCATGCAAATTTAGGATTTCAAAAAAGAGACTCAAATTAATAAATTGTTTAGATGAGGTTAAATCATCGATTTCATCAGCAGAAAACACAAATTTTCTAAAAAAAAATTGTTTTTTTAAGATCTTGACGAGATTTGATTTTATTTTCAAAAATGACTGCTCCCTTAAATAATAATTTATTTTGAAAAATTAGGGAACATTTGTTTAATTCCAAAATTATGATCATTTATTTATTTAAAAAGAAAAAAAAGGGTAATTACAGTTCTGTATAAAGATAGAGAAAGGGTTGGGGTGTATAGGTATAGTAGAGATGTGAATAATATATTAATAAAGTTCTTTCTTATGATCATTATTACACGATAACGAATCGTCTTGGTTAAAGGTACACATTTCTGAATCTTCTGAATTTTGTTCATCATTGTTATTAATCTGATCATTGATATCCTCTGTTTGATCAGAGTCAATGTTGTCTTCTGTGAAGTCGTTGGTATTGGTATTTGTATAAAATGTTTTCTCGTTAGTGTTAAAATTGCCAATTGCAGAGCAGGTATCACCTACCAAAATTGATGCCATATTTTTCAAGGAATCCAAGGTCTGTTTCCCAATTAACCGAGCAACTTCATGCTGGTTTTCATCTAAAAATACAAAAGTCGGCAATCCGATCAAATTAAACCGCTTCCGCAAATACTTGTTCTCTTTCTGCGAGACATCTATTTGGATTATTTTTAATTTCTTCCCGTTACATTCGTCCATAAATTGGCTGACTGTCGGCTGGATTTGTTTACAAATATGGCAATTTTTGGAATAGAACTCGATCAATAAGGGAAGGTTACCACCAGGCTTGCACTCCTGTTGATCAAGAAGATCTGATCGTGACCAAGGCTTTTCGATCAGGTCGTATAGCAGGACAACAGAGGTGAACAATAAAACGATTCCAAGGACAAACTTCATATATTTCAAATATTTGTTGATCTTGCGGAAGAAAGTGAGCACATAGCTGGCAAAGAGTGAAGCAAACAATAATGGAGTTGAAAACCCAAACCCGAAGGTGCTTAAATACAGGGCACCTTTCAGCATAGAACTGGCCCTAGACGCAGTGTATGAGAGAACAGAGGACAGTACGGGCCCAGAGCAAGACGTCCAATTTAAGGAAAAAACTACCCCCATCAAAAAGGAATTTACTAATTCAAAGGGGGTAGATGAGTCGAGGGAATGCGAGTTTAGCCCAAAGTTGTTTTCCAAAAGCGGGACATCAATTACACCCAAAAACTTCAATGAAAAAAGTAGAATGAAGATGCCTCCAACTAATTTGACAAGCGCCTTGTGTGTAAGTAAAAAGGTACCTAAGGCAGAAACGCCAATCCCTAAAATGCTAAAGACAAGCACAAAGCCTAAACTGAACGCAAAGCTACGCGCTAAAAGCGATAGCCGTGATTTGAAACCAGACACCTTCTTAAGTGAAGTGCCAGCCAAAGACGACATCCACAACGGTATAACTGGTAAGACACATGGACTAAAAAAGGTAAAAATACCTGCAAGATAAATTCCTCCAAGATCAAAAGAAGATCCCATTTTGTTTTTGAAAGGAATCAAGATTGTTTGATAATGAGAAAAATGATTTGGATTTAGTCTTTTTTTTGATTAGCAGATTAGAATTCCTTCTTGGGACAACACTGACGAAATAGACGGAACTGACCTTATTATTGCTTTTTATTATTTGAACTGATATTCGAATTTGTTACCTTGTTAGATCCCATAATCTTGTTTGGGTATTAATCGTTTTTTTTTCCAAAAATACTTGTTTAAATTGTGATTTTTGAAAAAACAATTTATTTCTTTCCCCAAACAGTCACTAATATTCCTTTTAAAAATTGTATTCGAATGTATACTTATCGTACTACCATTTTCTCTGCTTTTTGTTGTTCTGAATTTTATTTTTGGAAAAATATTAAATCTGCACATTTGTCAAAACTAGAATCTAAATTTTTTTAAACATTTTTCAACAAATAATGACATTTCTATTGAAATTTTGATCAAAGTTAACAAAACGTAGAGTAATTTGGTTTTTTACCCAAGACTGTTTATTCCTTACTTTGTCAAAATTAAACTTTTGTTAAGAATTAATAATGTATCTCCGACATATCAAAAGATACATGATTTTTGAAATTTAGCAATTTTTTTTTTCTGCTTTTAAAGATCACAAAAAATATTAATGAATTTATTCTAAAATTCCATTCCAAAATAGATTCAGGAAATCTAAAAAATTTATTATTCTAAAGTTTTTTGGAAGATCTTGGGTCCATTTTCTTTGTTTCATTATTAAAAAGTTTGATTGAAAAAATTGTAAAAAACATTTTTCATTGATCTTAGAAAGTTGAAGCATTTGGAAACAATTTCATATCATGATAATACACCCTCTCGGTATATTGTCATTAAAATTAAATCAGATTAGTGTTTTAGAGTTCAAATGGTACTAAAAATCTATTATAAATATTTTGAAGAAATAAATCTATTTAATTTTTACTAAGAGATCACTTTTTAAAAAATTTCATTTTATTTAGAATTGTTTTTTTAATCCCTTTTCGAAATCTAAAAATAGAAACTTAAAATAATAGTATTACAGTATTTCATTATCCATATTTAGAACAACCAAAAGTAACTGATTTTTATTTTTTTTTTTTAATTTTCAAATTGTTATTATAAAAACCCAAGATTTTTTATTTTTATTTCCATTCTTGAAAAAATTACACTCGTATTATCAATATCTTTCAAATATACAGTCTTTCCAAGTCTACCATAAAATTTTAAATAAAACACAATTGATTTTTATATTCTTATTTTCCATTTTCAAAAAATTTGGAAATAATAACTATTATTCAAAAAAAAATTTCAATAAAAGAGCTATTATTCAAATTTTGAAACATCAAAAAAAAAATTTTCTGATTCATGAAGCACCTAAAAATATTGTTCAAAAAAGGTAAATTTTTAAAGATCAGTCAATATTGATATTTTTTTGGGCTCTTTTGGACCAATAATTTTTAAGTTTTAAGTGATCTTGAATTTTTTTTTGAATAATAGCTATTATTTCCGAATTTTTTGAAAATAGAAAATAAGAATAGAAAACACAATTCTGTTTTATTTAAAATTTTATGGTAGCCTTGGAACGGCTGTATGTGAAATAATTGGTCAAAATAATCTATTTATAAATTATTGAATTAAAATTTTTAAAAACAAAACTACATTCTAATAGAAAAGTAAGATAGATATTTTTATTCTTCAAATTGATATTTTTAACCTTAAATTTGTGTTTAAATGAAGATTTTTTAAAAAATTGTTGGGTTTTTTACTAATACATAGATGTATTTTTAATTGATGAGTATCAACTTTGAATAACTACTTTAGGAATTTTTTTTCTAGAGGCATTTAAATCATAGAAAGTAAACAGGGTTCACATTCAATAATAACATACTTTCATTTTAGAATTCTCTTTGGAAGAAACTACTCCCTTTAATGATTTCCAAGTTAAAAAAATACTATTGTTTGAATAATGTTTGTAGAAAAGTTGAATCATTTTTCAAAATAAAAAGCCCGCTTTTTGGTCTTATAGAAGACCTGTGCATTAACTAATGAATGAAACTGACGATAAACACAAAGTATATATGGTACTGGTTGCTTTCGGTTCTATTATTTAAAAATAAATTTGAAAAATAAAGGATCAAATTAGAAAGTATATCTCCAAAATGGTAACTAAATTTTTGAGAAAATTTTTAAAAAACAAAAAATAATAAAATTGATAAAAACTGAGAAAAATATGAAAAAAATGCCTTTTTAATTTAAATTTTACTTACAATCTCAATAATTTTATCTTTAAACTTATTTTAAACTTAGGTATACTACCCGTCAGTGAATATAATTTACATTGGAACAAGAAGAAAAAAAAATGGGATTTATTTTGAAACACCAAAAATATTCATTTGGAACTCCTCATTTTGATCACTGTAAATTAATTGTTAGAATTTAAATAATATTTAAAAATTTTAAATGGAACCAGAATTTATTTAAATTTAATATTCTAGTAGAAAGGAAGATGGTTCAATTTTTAAAGCATGGCCTAATATTAAAAATTTAAAATAATAAATTTAATTGATTGTCCGTATAACTTGATTTCCTCTTATTATATTTCTTTAAGCTTTATATTAAATTGAAATGTTTTTATATTTCGGAAATAAATGAGATGTTGGTAGTTCTCATCCTTCTTCATAATTTAACTTTTTGAAGTAAATACCTTCTTAAGAAAAAATTCATTATTTTTAGATTTCAGCCTATTTTTTTGTATATGTTATTTATTCTTTGAAATCTCCAAATCTTTTGGAATTGTTATTTTGTATATAAAAGAAGAATGCTTTTTTTAATAAAAAATGAGTTTCTTTTTATCTCGTTTTTGTTATTATCACAACTTTATCAATTTTTTTATAATATATTAGATCACGTTTTCTGATTAATTTCAGTTTTGGTTAAAGTTTTTAAGTTTTTTCGATGTTATTATCAAATACTATTTTGTTTTTATTGTAACCAATTTTTCAAAATCATTGGCTATTAAAAATCAGATTTTGAAAATAAATATTTTTATAAATTGAAGTAATCTATTATAATAAAAAATTTACCATTTCAATATTCGGTTCTATACTCTAGAAATATTTGTTTATCTTCTCAATATCAAATAAAAAAAGTAAAAAAAAAGTAAAAAAAAAGTAAAAAAAAATTGGGCTCTTTATTATGAAATTTAGTTTACTTTCAAGTTCTCAAACAAATTTATTGGGGCAATCAGTGTTTGTTTTTTTTTGCAATTTCAGATTTTATAATCTCTTACAGTCAGTTCCACTTTTAAGGTACAAACTTCAACGAAAAACTAAGGCAAAATAAAAATCTCAAATTGAGGCACAACATTAAGATTCGAGTAAAATAATTTGTAAAAAAAAAAATTCAAAATTTTGTGCCTTAATTTGAGATTTTTTTGTGCCTTAAATTTTGTTGATAGTTTGTACCTTAAATTTTAAACTGGCTGTATCGCTATTCTAAGTAATCTAAATTCTTCCCTAATATCACCTTTTGGGATAACTTTTTCTTGGGTGATTAATAATTCCAATCCGATAATAAGTCAACTGTTCATAAAAGCTTTGACTTATCTCTTGAAATATAAAACTCAAAAACCAATCCACAAAAGAAATAAAAAAATTTTCAATTTTCATTGAGCACTCGAATGCACCAACCTTAATTTTCACAGAAATAATACAAAAACATTTCAAAATTAGGGATCGTTTTTGTGAAAAAAAAGACTGAATAATAAGGTTGTTTTTTTGTCGCCTTAATATTAACCTGATAAATAAATAGTTCTCATAAGTAGTAAGAATTTTCTTTACCTGATCTTGGGCCTGTAACTTTCTTGAGAAAAAAAATTCAAAAAGAATACAATTTTTTAAAAAAGTGAGGAATTTTTTTTTTATAAACAGTGGTTTTCTTCTCAACCCAATCTCTACCACGTATTTAAATATAGATGTCTCACTTTTTGAAAATGGAAAAGTTTGAAAAAATTTTAATTGTAATTAGCTCTTCTTTTTTCTAAAAAATTTATCAAAAAGTATTTTGGATCACTCTTTACTTTTTTTATAATTTGTCAGTAAAAAAACTTTTTAAAGTATTTATATTTAATAAAAAGAGGGATTTTTTTTTTTTTTTACAAAACAGGGCTTTCCTTCTCACCCCAATTCCAAACTCATATTTAAATATTGGTACCTCACTATTTATCAAAACCGATAACATGAAAATTTTGTTTTCTTTCGAAAAAAGTTTTCACATTTTTAAAATAGAAAACTTGGGAAAAGTTAAATAAGGTCATAACTTTTGTAAAATTGCTTTGGTACTCTCTTATACTTTGACCGTCCCAATTAAAAGTAATTGTGAGAATTTTCAGGCCTTTTTTGAAGTAATTACAATGTTTTTCCGTTTATTTTGTTTTCTTGATCCTGTTTACCTAAAAGATCAAATAAAAAAAAAATTATATTCACTTTTGAAATGAAAACTGTTTTTTTTACCTAAAAAACATGTTAAATAGATAATTATTTCCTTTTCTAAAAAGATTGTGAACGACCAACAATTCATTAAATCACATACACAACATAGTATGATCAAAAACTTGTAAAAAGGTTTTGTGGGAAAAGAATCTGTTAAACTTAAGTTGAGTTTTCCAAAAGTTGAAATAAAGATGGAAAATAACTAAAAAAAATTTTTTTTTCAATGTTTGGCAAATGGAAAATTATAGGAAAACAATATTGGTCAACGAACTAACCTTCAAAAAAATTATTGTTATTTTTTGATTTTAAAATTTTAATCAACCTGTCCTTCAAATTCAAAAAAAAAAAAAAAAAATTTTCACGATTGGTTAACAACAAAAACCAAAAAACAAAATGAAAGGTTCACTCTTAATAGGACTTTTTCTTTTCCTATTATTGCTAAATTGTTGTTTCTGTGACTACACTGAATCATTTATCACACCTTCAAAAGTACCACAGACTTTTTCGCCGGATTCTCTTGATGAGCTCAACAATTGGGCGAAATTGGTCTATACTGAAAACTATGAACCAACACTAAAACCCAACCCACCAAATTCGTTTGACTGGTACATGAACAATAACGCGTCTGCTTATGCGGTAATCTCAGCAGACAAGCCTGACACTTTTGGCTACAGGGTGGGCAATTTTGGTTTCAACTTGCCCGTTGTTTCCGACTCTTCTTTAACCATTCAAGAGATCAACTTGTATTCCACACGTGATGCAATTCAAAAGACTGGGAGTGATGCTCTGGATATGCAATATCTTTTTGATGTTTCGCTTGATTTTATTTTTGTGTACAATTCAACCGTAACAACCATTGAAGTGATCGAAAATGATCAAGTCAATGGCACCAAAAAAATGAGATCCTGGGAAGATCCAAATGACTCTTCAATTGTGGAAACTTTGAGGATATATGGTGGTGGAATGGAAGAATTTGAAAATACTCTCAACACCCGAATGGTAAGTGTTCAAAGTTCTAATTTACAACAAATCAACAAGAAAATTGTGTTTTCTTTTTTTTTTTTTTTTTTTTTTGAGAAATCTGGGTTTTTGTCGTTCTATAAAAAAAAAAAAAAACACAAAATTAGTTAGTCAGTCATTTTCTCAAACCGTTTTCTTTTAAAAATTATTTTCAACACAATGAGTTCTTATTTCAGAAATTATTGGAAAAAAAAATTTTTTGCAAAATCAGAATTCACAATCTTACCTTTTTTATTCTAAAATAATTAAATTTGACAAAATAAAAAAAAAAAAAAATTCCAAACAAATAGATCAATGATAATAATTTCTTTGTTCGTTCCTTTACTGAAATACGGAACCCACTCGATTCAGATCCAGTCGACTGGCCAAACTATAGCTTTAATGCTGTTTTGGGAAATCTGAACACGACAATTAAATATGAATGGACAATACAGGCTTGGGGTATCAGCCACGAAATAGGCGGCGCAGATGATCTTATTCAAGTTTTCCTTCACGAGGGATCTGTTGCAGAAAATGGAGGGTATGACGGGATCGATTGTTTTTGGATGTGCAAAATTGGAGAGAATATTTTCAAAAGCACACAGGTTAATGTAAACGATTCTTGGATTGGGTGCCAAGCACCATCACTTCAGATCGGCAAAAGTTATTCTGTCGATGTTTCGTATATTAATAATGCAAACCAAAACCAATTTACAAACTCTGGGCTAAATTTTTTTTATTCAGGTAAACAAATTTTTTTTAGCTTCTCATTTATGATTCCTATTTAGAATCTTAACCTTTCAAATAATTTCAAAAAAACACTCAACAAACAGGAAACAAAACATGAATTAAACCTTGAAAAAAAAAAAAAAAAAAAAATTTGAAGAGTTCGACCAACCTTTTAAAAATTGCCATTTTAAAAGAAAAATTTTTTTTTTTTTCTCAAAAGTAAACCTTTTTTGGAGAATTTAATAGATTGAACCAAATTCTTAATGGTAACAATTTAAAGCCTTTTCAAAAATTGTTATATTTTTATTAAAGGGATTTAAGCAAGATTCATATTTTACTATTTGTTGCAAAATAAGTAGAACAAAATTTTCATTCAGATTTCCAAAAAAGATTTTTAAAATCATGAAAAATTTCTATTTTTTAATTCCATAAATCAGCCCTAAAGTATTAACCTACTCTTTTAGAATTGTGACTTTTGATGATTTGTTTTAAATTCTTGATATGTGATTATTTTGGGAAGCTGACTGAAAATTTTGATCTTTTTATTTTACAATTAATATTATGTTCTGTAGGGATTGTAATACCTTCTCTTAGCCAATAAAAATAATTTAAAGAATGGCAATTCAAGCAAAGTAAAAATATTAAAAAATTTTTGAGTTTTATTCCTCAATATTTTTAAAAAAACTAAACTTTTCAAAATGCTCAAACAAAACAATGCAAATATAAAAATCGATTTTTATCATTTTGATATTGCTTCGGGTTCTATCGAATTCATCTAAAGGTATATTGATCTACTTGAAATAAAATATATGGTGATTGGAAGTAATTTTGATACAACCTAGCAGCCAGTTAAATTTGGATTTTCGGAACCTTTTCAAAGTATAGTAGGGAAAAAAATACCGGACAAGAAAAAAATCCCGGACAAGATTTTTAATTGTGAATATTAGTAAAATTTTTGTCTAATTTCAAGGAAATCCTTATTATAAATAACCAATTTTTTTCTGAGATTGTTAATAAACCTACCTAAAGTTCATCAAAGTAAGGTGTCTCTAGAATATTCGTGTAATTGTTTGATAGCCTAATGTTGATCAACTTTTTTTGAAAAATAATTCAGTTATATTGAGGTTTACTAGAGTTTGGAAAATTATAATTTTTCTTCTTGTTTTTTGATTGGTTGAATGGTGTTTTGAACAAGTGTGATTTCATCAATCATCATTCTAATAAGTGGGGGGGGTTATAATTGAAAAAGTTCGATTCTTAAAAAAAGGAATTTGATTGTAAATAGCTGAAATTACATAATAATTTTACTAATATTCACAATTAAAAATCTTGTCCGGGATTTTTTTCATGTCCGGTCTTTTTTTCACTGCTCTATATCATGAATTTGTTCAGAAAAAAAGGATTTTACTTAACGATAAAATTTCTGTAAAAAAAACTTAAATTTGATAAAGATCTCTTGACTCAACCCTCTTTTAAGTCAATAAATATGTTATTAGTTCTGAAAGTAATATTCTCAGAACATGAAATATGAATAGTCCATAACTTTCGATTAAAAATATTCATAAATCTCAAAAATTTTCAGCAACAATACCATTCTTTTTTATTATTATTGTTAATTGTGAGACGCGATACAACAAAATTACCCCCTTTTTGCCTTTAGGTTTTTTTTTTACTTTAAGAAATTAACCGAAAATTTTTGAAATTTTCAATTTATTTCTTAAACCAAGAAAACTTATGTTAGGTTTTTTTTTATTTAAAAGAATTGAGTAAAATCATAGATGATTTTTGACTCTTCTATTAAATTCTAAAAAGCCGCCGTTAGGTTTTTTTACCTCAAGAAATAAAAAGAAAATTTCAAAAATTTTCGGTTTATTTCTTAAATTAAAAAAAACCTAGGCACTTGACGGCAGTTGGTGACACAACTATTTCACTCTACGGCGCTTGACGGCACTCTGCGGCATTTGATGATACACCACCTCCCTGGTACTAGAAATTGTATTTAAAAATTGTTTGAAAAGTATTTCTTTCTTTTTTATAAAAAGTTTTTAACTTAAAAAGATTACATACAAATGGTCAGCAATACTGATAAATCCAAATCAATGTTTTAAAATTTTTACTTCATTTTCCATTTTTTTGAAATTTTTTTTACCTGTGCTTTGAATCAAGTATTTGATTGCTTTAAATGTATAGAAAATTTGTAAAATTTGTTGATCTTTGAAATATTCTTTGAAATGCAAATGTTTTGAAAGTAGGGTTTTCCAATTGAAAAAAATGGAAATTTCAAATAACATTTTTTTAAATTTATTATTATGAAAAAAATTTTGGACATGTATGAATAATTTTTTCTTGCTGTATTTGTTTAACTCAAAACATTATATCATTAATAACTACAAGTCATTTTATTTAACCATTAATTTTATTAGTGTTACCAAGATTTGTACTTTAATAATCGCAAATATTTGAAACGAAAAAAATCAAACTTTTCAAATTTTACAGGATATGGAATCCTCAAAGTTAAATAAATTAAAGTATCCAAATCTAAAATATTGACTTTCAAATTATTTTTTAAATTTTATAAATATTTCTCTTAATGTATAGTTTGTGATTGTGATGATGAATGTATAAATGGTGAATGTCACAATAACATCTGTGAATGTGATAAAGGTTGGAATGGTACTTATTGTTCAGAGGATATTTGCCAAGGAAATAATTGCTCTGGAAACGGTGATTGTAATAAAAATAATGGGAAATGTAATGAAAATTTTTTTTTTTTTTATTTTTATGCTTTTTTATATTCCAAATATTATTTTTTTTGTAATCATCCAAGAAATCTTAAAAAATAATACTCTTTAAAATAATATGTATATCCATTAAATAGGTGATTGTGATGATGGTTATTCCGGGGAAGATTGCTCAATAAATTTATGTGAAGTGGAATATGATAATTGTTCAAATCATGGGGAATGTTCATATCATAAGGAAAAGGGGTCTTGCATCTGTGACACACAAAATGGATGGGAAGGAGACAAGTGTAGCGAACAGATCTGCGATACGAAAGACTGTGGGCAATTTAGCACTCCAAATCAAGGCGAGTGTCTGATCAATGGCACGTGTTTGTGTAACTATGGATATTCAGGGGAAAAATGTCAAACAGATGACTGCGAATCCATGGATTGCATTCATGGCGTTTGTGATCTGGAACAAAACAAATGTGAATGTGAATCTGGTTATGAAGGGGAGTATTGTAATGAGAAAACATCAGCAGATTCTTGGAGTGAAAAAATGTCAGTCAAATTTGGTATGGCTGAAACTTCATTTTTAGTTTTATTTTCGTTTTTCATCATCATTATATCGTTAGCTGGACTCTTCTTTGGGGTAGTGATCAAAATCAAAATTAACAAAAAAAAAAGAAGGCAAGAGCAATATAAATCAATCTTGGGGTTACCAATTTTTGATTTCCAAACCCTCTTTGGTGACTATTATTTTATTTCAAATTCAACAACAAGCCAAATAACAAATAAAAAATTAAAACAAACCTATTTAGATCTAAGTGATTTATTAGTAACAAATCTAGATTTTGTTGAGTCCTTGTTACACTCGGAAGAAAACCAAGTTTTTGATTATTTAATTAGATCAATATTATACATTTTTGAATCTCAAGGTGAAGGCGCAAATTTATTAAAGCATTTCATTGTCAAAGAGATCAATGAATGCAACGATCCAAATTTCCTATTTAAAGGCTATTCAATCGCGACCAGGCTGTGGACTTCCTTTGCCCATTTGCCAGTGGGGATTAATTATTTACATCAGACACTAAGCCAGCCAATTTATGACTTAATTACCGAGATGTCCATCTCCGAAATTGAAATAAATCCAAATAAATTGAACGAAACGGATTCCATTTCAAGTAACAAATATAACTTAATGGCTGCGGTGGAGACAATTCTTTCCTCAATTGAAAAAAATTCAGACCAAATCCCAGAGCAATTTTGCTTCATTCTGGATACACTATCAAAGACTTTGAAACTGAAATGGCCAGAGCAAATTCTTCCTCAAATTGGCTCCTTTATTATCAGCATGCTTTTCAACCCCGTGATCACTTCTCTAAACGATTATGGGCTAATAGAGGAACCCCCAGAGGATTCCATAATTAGAATCTTCATTCTAATTGCAAAGGTTTTGACTCAGCTCTCCAATTGTTCGGTTTTTGATGAAAAAGATGATTATTTAACAGAAATGAACGAATACTTGACTAACAATCATGAAAGAATGAGTAAATTTTTATCTCAAATTTCAACACCTTTAATTGAGTTCGAGGAAAATGCTTTATTCCCACCTTCTCCGTTGCCTAAAAATATCTTTGAAGTTTCTTGTGCAAATGTACACAGATTCCTATTATTAAACGAAAATAAAATTCTAAATAATTTAGAACAAATCTGTGAGAACCAAGATAGATACCAGTTGCTAAAAAAGGAAATGCAAGAACTCATTTTTTTAATCGGTGAACCAATACCTCTACAAACACTAGAGGATGTATAATTATTTTTTTTTTTTGTTATGTTTATTTTTAATCTTCTTGTAATTTTTATTTTTATTTTTTTAGTCTTTTATTTAATACAGAAACAGAAAAAAATAAACAAAACTTTTAACACCATTA
Organism: Anaeramoeba flamelloides; assembly: GCA_027625915.1. NCBI lineage: Eukaryota > Anaeramoebidae > Anaeramoeba > Anaeramoeba flamelloides. The sequence continues at coordinate 2,381,071 of JANTQA010000036.1, read as the reverse complement.
AAACTGTTAGAAGAACAACAACATCACACTTTCATTAAAGTTAAAAATAATTTAGTTTTTGTCAATTATTTGGATCAAAGCGCAAACCTGTTTTCTCTATATATAGAGAGTTCAAATATATTACTTAAGGTTAAGTGTCACATAAAACACTGGATCTGTTCAAGAGAGGATTCTGAAGTGACTAGATTCGTATCTTCTAATTCAGAGAGTGAATAAACACAGTTATAAGATGCATTTTTAACTTTATTTAGTTTTGAAAGATAAAATGAAAATAAGGATCTTTATAAACAAAGAGTATTCAGAGAAAAATATTAAGAATAAATGAATGTAGAAAAATATTTTAGAGTTACTTGAATTGAGATGTGTTTGTATCACTACAGTATCATAGATAATTTCGATTTTAGTATCTTTTTTACATATATCTTGTTGAGTCATCTTGTCTAGGAGATATTTGATAGTAATTTCATAGATTTCTTTTATGTCTATTTTTCTTGGAAATTCATCTCTGTCTTCATTAACAACAATCTTAAAATTTTTGTTTTTTTTGTTTTTTCTTTTTTTTTTCTTCTTTTTTTTTTTTTTTTTAAAAATTAAATTTGAAAAAAAAAAAATGTAGGAAACTATAAAATAACATTAAGAAAATTGAGTCTTTGTAATTTCTTTTAAAATGGATAAATTTACTATTAAAAATTCCAATTCTCAACAATTTTAATTACCTTAAGAAATTTAGAATTTTGCACGATATTTTCTAATGAAAGTTGTTCAAAATTATTTTTATCAGTTGATTTTTTTTGTAAAATTTCTCGTTGCCTCAGATATTTATTATAAGAATATCAACTCTAATTGGAAATTTTAAATTTTTATTATTCATAAAAAATATTATATATTGGTTGATTCTTAGGAAAAATTGAATTTTTGATTTTTTAATACGCGAATATTTGGTTGAATACGGTTAATTTTTATGGTATATGTAAATTAAAATCTAGGAGTATAGGTAAATAATAAAATAAATATTTTAAACAACCAATATTATTATGAATTTTCTATTTTAATATTGGATAATTTAGGTAAATCTGGCTGTTATTTGATATAAATTTATCTAAACTAAAATTTAAAAAAATTAACATCGCTAAAACGGTTTATACAATAAATATAATTTAATTTCTCATAAAATTCGAAAAAATATTCATTTTTGAGAAAAAAATTAAAACTCTTTTTATCATCTTTTAGTTTTTTTATTTTCATTTCCTTCTTTAAATTACCTAACTTGTTTCAGTTGATCAATAATTTTTTTAAACAACCGATATACTGTCAAAGTTGAGTTCTCCAAAACTGATGAACTCTTAAAAAATTTAGTTGATGGTATCTAAGGTTTGATCGATCAATATGCCTAATAGAATTTAAACAAATTTACTCAATTATTTTTGTGTTCTTCCTCTCTCTAAAAATGTTAACAGACCCATAATTTTTTAGTATTGATAATTATTTTTTTTTCTTTTTATTAATATAGAGCTTTCTAAACAAGTGTTAAATTTACAATTAGAGAATGGTTCTAATATGGTACTTCTTCGAGTGGTAATTAAAAAAAATTTATTTTTTTCAAAAATTGAAATTTGGGTTGTTCAAAACTTTTAATTGGTGTTTCTGTCAATCAAAAATAAAAAGATCAACAGTTATTTTTTTTTTACTCTTTTCAAGTGCCATTATTTTTTAATAAATTAATTTTATTTTTTTTTTTTTAGTCTACTTTTAATGAAACCAGCTATTAATTAAATTTATTTTTATTATTAATGAATATTTATCGATCAAGATATATTAGCAAGAAACAAATAACAAGTAATTATTATTTGAAATTAAATATATATATATATATATATATATATTCAAAATATTTTTGAATTAAAGTTGTCTCTATTAATAAGTTGTATTCATTTTATTTATTTTAATAAAAAATAATTCAAGAATGCAGGTAAACTATTTTTCAGTCAAAGGGAACCCTTGTTTTAATGGGTGAATCGTATATATTTAAAAGAATTTTGAATGGGTAAAAGATGAAAATTAATTTTGGGGAATTTCAACATTTAAATCCTTTTCCATATTTGATTTTTTTTCATTATTTTTTTTGATACTTAATTCATTTGCAATTTTTTTTTTATTACAAGATCTTTAATCACTAAATAAAAATGAGTTATTCTAAGGTTATTGGATCAAGTAAAAATAACTAAAGTAAAATACTTTTGATTTCTATTTGAATTTTCTTTCTATATTCAATTGAAGATCAAAATGAACCTTGTTGCTGTTTTACTCAATATACTCCTACGAATTGTAATTTTTCAATTTTTAAGAAAATCTATTGATTTATTAGTTTCGCTTTATACAGAATATCAACTATTCTCAGATGTCTATTATTCTACTTATTTCTTATTTATTATTCTTCAAAGGTCAATTATAAATAATAATTGATATTTGAAAAATGATTATGCAACCCATTAACAGAAACAAAGTTTAATTTAATAATATATTCATAAAGATAGCATTACTAATTCTATTTCTTGTTATTTTTATTCTTCTCGGAATAGGATTACATTAAAACAAAAATTACTTTTCAAATAAATAAAAAAATATTAATGAATTATGATTTGAAAATTTTATTTTATTTTATATCTGATTTTGGATTTCAAAGAAAAAACAAATAGAAAAAAAAAATGCATAACAAAACAAAAAGTTTTTAAATGAGTTAGGGAAAATATATTTAAAATAAAAAAAAAATATAAAAGTTGTTTTATCAGACATAATTATAAAATTTGAACTGTTATATGTATTATAATTCATAGTAAAAACATTTAAAGGTTTTCATACATATTTGTTCTACTTGTACGATATCTATGAACAAAGAAACCGCCAATGAAGCAAGCAATACCAACTAATAATACAACCAAAAATACTAATCCGCCACTTAACCCGCCAGTATTAGAGCTTGGTGAACTTTTTGGTGATGATTTTACTGTTGGTGATGGATAAATTGTTGGATTTAATGGATCTTGTGGGCAAGCTATTTTATTTTTTTTAATAAAATAAATTGTTAAATAGAGAAACATTAAGAATTTTGAACAAAAAAATAAGATTTAATAAATAACAATTAAATTGACTCTTGTTTATTGGAATTTGAGATAAAATGAATATTTTTTAAATTGGGGTTAGAAATAAAATGATATTTTCTTTTTTTTTGATAAGACTTTTAAAAAAATTATTATACAATTGATTTAAATCTGAATTAATTCTCAATTAAAGAGACAGATTTAAAAAAATAATACACTCGTTATCTCCCCCTACATATAAAAAAAAAAAATAAAATGAAAAAATCATTTGTACAAGTGGATTTGACATAATTCATATTAAATGAAATGCTTGTTGTTTGATTTAAGCAATAACACTTTTAATAAGAAATTCAAAATGGTTATTTTTAAGAAAATAAAACTGTTTTTAATTATTTTCCATTTTGAAATAATTATCTTGTTGTTTGAATTTGCTATTTCAAAAATTATCACAGTTGTTTTAAAAAAGTGGTAATCAAACTTTTTAATAAAGAATTGCTCAAAATGTTGGAATTCATTCGTTAAGCTATTTGAGTAGCACTTTTTAAAAGTTTTGGTCTGCTATTTTTTTTAAAATACCTGTATTCATGGTTTTTTATAATTTTGGTGATCGTTTAAAAGTACAACTCTGTTGAATGTTTAAAAATTTTTTTTTTAATATTTGAGGTTACTTTTGTTTTCAAAATGACAATATGCTTTTTTCAATTTCTTATATATTCACGAATTATTATTTTTAATAATAATTGCTATCTTTAATTGAATTTTTTTTTTTTTTTTTTTTTATTTCAAAAAAAAGAATATAATAATAATTTATTCTATTTTAATCTTTGAAAATCAAAGCTAGAAAAAGCACTTATTGACATAATAAAATTTTTAGTAACTAACAAATAAAAAATTAACAAAATTTCTAGATGTTTTGAAAAAGGGAGAATGAAAAATTTTAAAAAAGTGTTTTTCAAACCACTTGAATTCACTCTTTTGAGTATTTTAAGTAACACTTTTTCAGACTTTTGTTTCTCAATTTTTGCTAACAGCAATAGCAAAAGGTCCTAATGTAAAACAAAATTTAATCAAAATATTTCAATATAAATAAAATGATAATTCAATATAAAGAAAAAAAATAATTCAAAAAAGTAAAGATAAAAAAAAAAAAAAAAAAAACAAATTAATAATCATACCATATTTTGAAGCTAAAGTAATTTCAGTTCTAGGTGGAATTAAATTTAATTCGTTAATTTCTGTAATATCACCATCGGTAGCTGGATCACAAATGAAATCATATTTCATTGATCTTGTTTTATGACCAAGAGAAGTTTTAACATAATATTCAAGAGAAACACCTTCTTGGGGGTCGTTTTCTGGAAGAGGTAACCAAGTGCTTGTGTCTAAATGACCAAGTTGTTGGCAAGAACCATCGCTTCTTTGAATCCACCCTGTTGCAACACCTGCAGTACAGCAATCACATCCACTAGTATGAACAACATAATCACATGGGTGGAGCAAATATTTATTTTCTGGTGTTGTATATGTATATAATTTCTTTGCTGGGGCCAGATTATATAATTCGTTACTTTGGATTGTTTGACAGAAATATGGATCGGGGGTTGGAGATGGGGTTGGGGTTGGTTCAGCTCTACAAGCTTTTTGAAAAAATTTAAAAAAATATTAAATAATGTAGGAAATCGGAAAATGGAGGTTTTAGTTTTATAAAAAAAAAAAAAAAAAAATATGAATTTTATTTTAATTATTTGAGCAATTGAAAATCATTAGAAATTGAACTTTGTTGGTTTGATTTTTTTTTTCTAATATATTTTATCTTTTTCTTTTTTTTTTATCTTTTATATTTTATCTTAGTCTTTTTTTTTTTTTTTTTTTTTTTTTTTTTTTTTTTTTTTTTTTTTTTTTTTTTTTTTTTTTTTTTTTTTTTTTTTTTTTTTTTTTTTTTGTGTAGTTATTTTTAAATTGTATTTTTTTTTTTCTTTTTTGTTCGACAAATTAGGACAATTAAATTTATCCATTCCAAAAAATTTTCAATACATTTTATTAATAATTAAGATTCAAAATTTTTAAAATGATTATATTTGTATATTTTTTTTTTAAATCAGAGAATTTATTTGATCATTTTCAAATTGATATTTGATTATTAAATGAGAAACAATTTTCTCTTCAATTTTTTTTTTTTTTTCTAGCTTCCAATCTTTCTTCCATGAAACCAATTATTCTTTCAGTTTGATTATTTTCATTTCAGAACTACTTCTCTAGTACTGATGCAGATTCATTCATTTTTGTTTTTAAAATTTGGAATTTTGACTTTAAAACTGAAGAAAAAAAAAAAAAAGGAAGAATATCGAATTTAAAATTTTCCCATTTAATAATCAAACACCAGTAAGAAAATGTTCAATATTTGATCTTCACAGTTCAATAATGTATAATGTCCGAAGATACAAAATTCATTTAATTATTTAAGAGTAAAAGTAGTATGATTTTAGTAAAAAGAGTTCCTTTAAAGACTACTTTATCAATAAATTCAAAAAAAAAAAGTTTGTTTATCTGTTTTCATTATTTTTTGTACTCCAGAATTTGAGATGTTACAAAGGTTTATTTTTATTTTATTTCTTTTCAACATAGAACAAATGAAACAAAATTTCGATTACATTACAACGAATCAACACACTTTTTTTTAAACCATTTCAGAATTATTTTTGAAAAAAGAAAACGAAATAATATGAAGGCATACCTCTTTACTGTAATTATTACAACTCAAGCATAATTAAAAAAAATTTTTTCAAAGATAAATAATTAAACTCATTTCAAAACATATTATCAAAAATTTATTTAAATCTCCTTTTCTTAAAAATATTAAGCAGACATAGCAATTACATTATCTTTTATACAGTACAAAAATTCGAAAAATAAAATATAAAAATAATTTTAAAAAAACTCCTTAGGTTCTTGAAATAATTTTTTCCTTGGAATACACACCCAATATAGTCATTGTAATAAAGTGTAACACCAAAGTTTTCAAAAGGAAACTTAGAACAGTCAATAAACTTCAATAAACCTATTTTTGTTACATATATCAAAAACTTTTATTTTGCCAAATTTTTAAAATTACTTTTAAACGAAAAAGAATAGAAAAGAATCTTAAAAGTACTAAAACAAAAAATAAGTAAAATGCCTTTAAAATGAAAATTTTGATTATTTAAATAAAAATAAATAAAATACACATAAAAAAAAAAAAAAAAAACTTAAAATATTAAGACACCACTTTTTGCACATGTGTAGCAAAATGATTCAAAAACGATAAGAAAAATGAATATGAAAAAACTCTCTTTTTTCTTTAGATAATCTTTTCTATTCAAAAAAAAAATAAAGATACAATCAATAGAATGATAAAATGTGAAAAAAAAAATTCAATAATCACTAAACTTTTTCTGAATTTGGGAAATTGGAAATTTTCTTGTGGGAATGGCAATTTTGATATACAAATAGGTTTATTTTAGACAAACAAATTTTTTTTATTGTATTTTTATAATAATTTTTTTAAATTAAAAGCCAACGAACAAAGATTACTAAACATATGGTTTCTGTACCATTTAATAAAATTATCAATAATTAACAAAAAATTTAATTTATGAAATTTTACTTGGATTGATCAAGGAGACATTTACACGATCAAAATAAAACAAATTATGGGTTATGAAATTAAAAAGTAATATTGGTCATTAACACAAAAATTAGTTCTTGGTTTCCAATCCTTTTCGATTTCATTTGTCATTGATCAGCTCAAATATAAAAATGTAAACAAAAAAGAAGAAAAAAAATTTTTTACCAGTATAAGATGCTGCATTAATTTGCATATGTGGTGGAATTGTGTCGTACTCATAAACTGAAAACACATTGAATGTCTAAGGTAAAGGAAATAAAAAAAGAAAAAAAAAAAAAAAATTTTAATAAAGTTTTTGTTCTCAAATTAAATCAAAAAAAAAAAAAAAAAAAAAAAAAAAAAAGAAGAAAAAAAAATAAAAATCTCCTTTTACCTCTTCTTCGTTACAAAATAAATTAATAGCAACCGAATAACTTGATGATGTTTGTGACTTTAGATTTGAGATAGTTACACCAACAAAATCGTTGTTTGGATCAATATATTTATAGCTGTATCCATTCTTCCATTCACCCCATTCCTTGCAGCTCATTGTTGTTGTATTGTAACTAAAAGCAGTATATTCTTTACTTGGGCTACAACATTTACAAATACTATTTGGTTCATCAACTGTTGCCTCACAGACATTGAAGACATATAGCATGTTGATATCATCTTTTTTAAAAACATAATTTCCTGTTGTATTTTTCAAAGGACTAAAATCATAAGTATATCCATTATCCTTCCACCTACACAACAAATCACCAGTGCCAGGTTTTGTGTTTTCAATTTGTGAAAACAAGACCAAAAATAAAAGAGCTAAATAGAATTGTAATTTCATAAGGAGAAAACAAAATAGAAAAAAATAAAAAAAATTAAGGAGATTTTGTTTCTTAGACTTTGACTTTCTATTTTGACAAAAACGAGAAAAAAACAGTTCGTTTTGAAGAAAACAGAAGGTTTTTAAAATAATGTTTTTTCATTATTTGAGGAAAAGGTGGTTTTTTTTTCTATTACTCCTAAGTATTGGACATTTAGTATTTTAGTGTTACTTCGTTAGTCTAAGGATTAATTCTAACTGAGTCAACGATTTTAAACATATTTTTTTTTATTTTTTTTTTTTTCATTTTAAAAATAAAGTTTTTTGAAAAAATCGACACTATTTATTTTTTCCAAGTGATTATTTGAAATCACAACCAAGAGTAAATTCCATACGGGCTATTAGGAAACGGAAAAAATGTACCTTTCTGATTCTGATTTACACAAAGATTTTACACAAAAAATCACAACCCAGTCTTCTAACATTGGAAATTGAAATGGAAAAAAATTTAGACTGATGAACTTTTAACAATTCTGAAACCTGGTTTTCACTTTGGGTTCTTAGTTTAACAAAAAATGTTGGCAATAAAAAAGGATCAAAGAAAGAAAAAAAAATTATAAATTTTGGTTTCTTTCTTGAAAAACTCTGTTTTCAAAAGGAACAAAACAACGAAAAAGAAGTGAAATCTTTTCGTTCTATAACTCAAACACGTAAGAAGAAAACATTTTTGAAAGATACAACCAAAATTTGATTGTTTGTTTCAATTGCTCTTTTTAAGGTGTATGTTAGAAAAATAAGTCCATACAAAAAGAAACTAAAAATGTTTTTTGTGTAATAAACTTTGTTGTAAACAATAAGGACTGTTGTTAAAATTACAGGTTTAGAACTTTTGATCCGTGTTCCAAATCAAATAGGTGTTTCTTTTTCGTAGAATTACCTTACATTAACCAATCCAAGAAACATACAATAAATAATCATTTAGTCTGGTTTTGGTTTCTTATTGTTCTATTATTATTGTTAATATGACAATAAAAGGAAAGACACAATTATTAAATTTATCTCAAAAAATAGAGTTAATTATTATAAAATTATCAAGAATCAAAAAAACTGAGTAAAATCAACCTATAAATTTTAATTGTTTACAATTATAATTTAAATTTTACGAAAAATATCAAGGGGGTTAATATTCAAAATTGAGTTGAAATTAGATATACTCTTGGTTAGTAAATGAGAGGTTATATCAGAGCAATAATAAATTAATTGTTTTTAATTTAGAAACACAACAAAAGTAAGAAAAAATACAATTAACAATTCCAAGTCATGCAAAGCTATTACTTTCATTTAACATTTCATCCCTGGTTAATCACATTTATTCACTATATAAAATACAAACCAGTCTTAAAAATCGTGAGGCTGTTCTATTTATTGCTCTTAATAGTACTACCCTTTTTAAAAGTCTCTAGTTGAGAAAAAAAGGTCTGTTTTGTGGTAATTTTTTTTTGGGATTTGATATTTTGTCTACTTAACTATTTTTTATGGAAAATAGTCCCTTAATTAAAATTTTTTCAAAAAGTGTTTTCTTTATCCAAATTTTCAACACTTTAAAAATCTATCTCTTTATCAAAATGAAATATCAAAAAAATTTCATGATATATTTGGAACAGTGAAATTAATTGATATGAATAAAAATGCTACTCAAAGTAAGAAAGTTTTATCTGCACTCTAAAGAATGTTTCTGGATTTAATTTATTCTTTGAAAGTATAGTGAGATGTGTAATAATTCGAAAACTTCCCCAATAACATCGATACATCATTGCGAATTTAAACTTCGTTTGGAATACTTTATTTCTAATTTTTATTCTTCATCTTACGTTATATTTGTATTTTTCATAAAACAAGAACGAGAGGATACGATTTGTTAATAATCGATCACCAATTAATTGGGAAATACCTCTTTCTTCTTTTTGTTTATTTTTTAAAACGAACTATTCGAGTTTTGAGTACATTTTTTTGAATGGGGTACTTGTTGTTTGATTTTAAAATCGAATGAGGTTGTATATAATGTAGTGAAAAAAATACCAAAATGAAAATAATACAGGACAATTTTTTTTATTTTTTGTGAATATTGGGAAAATTGGTGTGTAATTTTTTTTATTTATAATCAAACCTCTTTTTTAAGAATCAAAATTCTAAAATTATAACCCGCCCACTTACTAGAACAATAATTAATGAAATTACACCTTTTCAAAACATTATTCAATTAAAAAAAAAAAAAAATAAAAATTATCATTTTCCAAACTTGTAGTAAACATCTATAAAACCCAATTGTTTTTCAAAAAAAGTTGATCTCTATATTTTATCTAACAATTACTTGAGTATTCAACAGACACCCCACATTAATGAACTTTCGGTAGGTTTATTATTTAGCTCATAAAAAATTTGGTTCTTTATAGAAAGAATTTGATAGAAAATAAAAGAAATTACACTTCAATTTTCCTAATATGAACAATTAAAAGTATTTTCAGGGATTTTTTTTATGCCCAGTATATATTTCCCTACTATATAGTCAAAAAAAAAAAAAAAAAATGAATTTTTTTTTCCAATATACTATTATTTGAATTAATATTGTGAAAAAATTTATCACTTCATTTGTCTCCTTGTTCGATTTTAAACATAGTTTTCAACGAGGTGGGTTGTAATTCGTAACTCTCTTTGAAAAAAAAACATAGAAAATGAAGTGAAAAATTTTCCCATTTAAGATTCAAATATCAGTAAAAAAAAACTGATGAATTTCATAAAGCTTTAGGATTATCTAAAATAAAGCCACAGTTTGAGTTTTACGTTTAAAAAATATCATTTGATTAGATTCGTTATTGGTTTAGATCCAGAAGAACTATAAATTTTCAAAAATATAGGAAAAGGTAATTTATCAAGATCAGATATTTAATTGGAGAATTTAGTGAAACCCACCAACCAACGATGTTTCTTCGAATCCAATTTTAAAGGGGGTTTTATTGGAAACTAGAAAATATTTCAATCAGAGGAAAGATGGTTAGGTTGTGGGGTTTTCTATCCCTTCCAATTAAGCATAAGATCTTGTTAAATTATCTATTCCAAAAATTTCCAAATTTTATAGTTCTTCGGGATCTAAATCGATAAAGTGTCTAATTCACTGGTTTTTTAATTCTTAAGAACTCCCTGGTGTATTTATTATAGATAAATATTAATGTCTTCCAACCCTTTTAAAGAATGGAAGATAATTCATATCTCCTTTATACCTTTTCAAACATTTTTAAAGCAGGGAAGAGTTTTAAAAGTGATAAAGCTGGGATAAATTCAAAAAAAAATTTTTTTATTCTATTTCAAAAAATTATTTCTTTATTCCATTGCTATTTATTTTAAGGGAATAGTAAACAGAAAAAAATCTTCAAGTAAATTTAACAAAACAAATTCCAAAAAAAATTTAACCACGGTTTGAAATTGAAAAATGAAGTCCAGACCTGATTACTACAAAACCAAACTGACTTTTAATTCTATTTTCAGAAATGAATTGTTGTTTTTCAAAGTTTGATCAATTTTTCTCATTTTTGAAAAGATCAAAATTCAACATATTTCTAAATTATATAAAAAAAAATTATTTCTAAAAAAGAAGGAAGAAATCTTATTGTATGCCAAGGAAGTATAAAAAATATACTTTAAAGAAGAAACAGTTAAGTTCCGAATTAAATCATAATAAAACATACACTTAATTTAAAAAAAATTAAAATACTTTTTTGTATACTTGAAAAAAATATAATATTAGAATTCAAAAAACTGTTCAAATCATTTTTTTCTTTCTGTTAAATTAAAAGATATATATATAAAAACAACTAAACATATAAATTCAAAATTCTCCCAAAATACTTTTTCAGTTCCTCGAAACTTCAACTAATAATCTAAAGAAATACTTTTGAATTTGATTATTTATAATCAATAATAAATACACCAAACTTAATTTTTTTTCAGTGGATTGTTAACAACCCAAAGATTAAATTTATCAATAGAATTTACCATTATTAATAATTATTTATAGATTTTCAAACAAATATAATGAATTCAAATAAATAATTCTAATAAGTAAAAAAAGAATAGATACTATCCAATAACCGATTTTAATACAAATATTTCCTTGTTTATACTCTTGGTATTTGAAAAAGAAATTACCTAACTATTTAAATTTTAAGAAATGTAATAAATATTTGTGAATAAGATAAATGACGAATTTTTGTAAATCTTCAAGGATACAATATTTGATATATTTTACTTGTATTTTTAAAATCAGATTCTAGAACCAAGTTTATTTGTTCATATAGACTCTTAGAAATTACTAAAAGTGAGATTTCTTACCAATAAAAATCTTTGGAAAATTTTTCATTTTTGAAAGGATCGAAAAATCCAAAAAAAAAAAGATCAAGATCTTTTTGGGTGTTTGGAATATTCTTGAAAATACCCAAAAATCTAAAATATCCTAATTTTTTTTAACCATATAAAAACACTAATTGTCAACTTCTAAGAAATGGTGGTGCCAATATATTCAGTTTAACGGTAAAATAACAATTTTACTTTCAGAAAAAATATATTTTAGTTTTGATTTTTCTACTTTAAACTACTCTAAATAGTGTTTGGTACCTTTTGAGTATATTTGAGTAATTGTTATACTTATTAGGGTAAGTTTATAGATATTTCAGGGTATTGAGATAGGCTGTGTCAAGGTATATTTGGTATGTATATGTATATTTTGGTTAAACCACTCCCACTTTAATGGAATGGGAAGTTAAATAAATTTTGGCTAGGGTAACCTTGTGTATGGTGTGTGTATGGGTATTTATTGTACGATTAGATTTACTAGGTTAATTTTCGATTGTATTTAAGATTAAAAAATTATGGGTAATGATAAACTATTAGAAATTTTCTTTAGAAGTACATTTTCTCTTATTTAGTTAATACCATTTCTAAATCGTCATAAATGTTACATTCATCCAAGACACTAATTATTTTCACACAAAATGAGTTTTAATACCATTCCCACAAATTTAATTTTTTTGAATTTTGATATTTTCAAAAAAAAAATATTTTAAAATAAAATTCCAAATTTACCATTTAAACTGAGTATAGTGGCACTTTCGATTCTTATAAGTTGTTCAAAAAGTGTTTTTTCGTGGCACAAAAATTTTCGAGTATTTTCAGGATTATTTGATAGATTCGATTCTTTTGGCTCTGAATATACAGTGATCAAAATAATGCGTGCACAACGACTATAATACGTGTTTCAAAATATTATCCGTGCTTTTTTTTATTCTTATACCAAGGCAACGTCCAATCTACTACTAAACAGTATACCTAAGTCCAAATCAATTTTGAAAGTCAAGGTCTTGTTATTTTCAGTAAAATTTAAATTATTCACGCAATTTGTATAGAATTTTTTGTAATATTTCAATTTTTTTGAAATTTTTTTGTTTTTTTGAAGATTAAAATTTTCTAAAAAATTAACTCAATTTTTTAAGATAAATTTTCCAATTTGATCCTTCATTTTTAGAATTTCTTTTTAAATAATAGAACTTTAAGAAACCAATACCATATTTTTTTAGGGTTTATTATTGGTTTCTTTGATTGGTTAATGTATAGGTCTACTATAACAAAAAAACACGCTTTTTGTTTTGAAACACGCATTAAATTTTTTTGCACGCTTTATTTTGACTACAGTAATTGGGAAACATGAACTCTTTTAAATTTGATAACTCATTTCTTTAACGTTGATAAAGGGGTTTTACATATCGGGTTTAATTATCCTTATGTATATAATTACTCTATTACCTTTTGAAAAAAAAATAAGTGTTACTAGCCCATTAAGGTTTACAATCCCTGAAACTGGAAAAAAGATTATCTTGTGTTTGGTGTGTCAACTTGTTATTTTGGTTCTTAGCTGATCGATCCACAACTAAGTTTGGATCGTATAGGTGGTTGAAAAAGGCTATTTTTGTGATTTTATTTATTTTTTTTCCGAAATCCGAATTGATGAGTCTAAGATTAATTAATTGGAAGGTATTGAATTGAAAGTGTTAATTTTTGGGTTGTCAATTGAAATTATCATTTTCCTTTTACAGAATTAGGAGTAAATAAAAAAAATTATTTTTACAAGCATCAAATAATACAAAGCGTAAATAAAAATTTCAACCTAGAAAACAAAAAATTCAATTACTAATTAAATATCTTCCAATTAATTAATCTTAGACTCATCAATTCGGATTTCGGAAAAAAAATAAATAAAATCACAAAAATAGCCTTTTTCAACCACCTATACGATCCAAACTTAGTTGTGGATCGATCAGCTAAGAACCAAAATAACAAGTTGACACACCAAACACAAGATAATCTTTTTTCCAGTTTCAGGGATTGTAAACCTTAAAGTAATTTAATAGATTATCACAATTTTCTGATTGTTGGCAAGAAAGCCAGATTAATGAGGATTTGATGAGTCTAAAGTAAACTTATTGCTAACATAATGAGAATAACTGTTACCATTAATACTGGTATTTGAATTATAAAGAGGAAAAATTTTTGCCTCATTTACAAGATTATTTTTTCAAATTGAAATAGAGATCGAAACCACAAATTACCTCTTTGAGAACCCTATTTCAGTCAAGAAAAATATGGAAAAAGGAAGTGAAACTTTTTACCCAAATAGATTTCAAACATCAGTATCTATTATGTTTATTCCCTAACTATTTTTCTCTATTTTTTACTCGAAATAAATTTGAGCTGATTCTAAGATCTAATTCAATGAAAATTCAACTCACGAAATTTAATCACATTTCAGTTATAAACTTTGGAAAACTTTTTTTAAACAATACAAATTCTCCATATATAATAAATTCAAAAAGAAAGTTTACTTGCTTTAGACAAACATAACCCTCAGGAAAATACGTATAGTTTTAGTTTTTTTATTTCCATTCTATTGAATAGGTACAGGAATTGATTCTTTAAAATTTTGAGAATTTGTAACATCCTAAAAAATTTATATACTATTATTTTCGAATTAAAAACAATAAATTTTTATCTCAAAGTATCAAAAATGGATCTAAAATCAAGATTATCTTGATCAAATGATCTTGTGAAGATCTTGTTTTTTTTCTGTGATTAAGATTATCGTTGAATAAATATTTGAGAATCTGAAATAAAAATTTTTCAATTTTAATTGGAAAAAGGCAGTAATTCCAAATTTAGGAAACGGGCTTTATGTACAAAAATTTCAAATAAAATTATCAAGCTTGCCTCAACCTAGACATTCGTTTTAACTCAAATAGGCAATTACTTTGAATGCAAAAATTGAATTTGAAACGAATAATTTTGTCGAAATTAGTTAATTGACATATTGAAGGAAGAGTATCTTTTTTCTCAAACCCTATACCACTGAGTTCATTGAGAAAATTATTTTACAAATTTTTGAACAGATAATTTCATAGACACCAAGACTTTGAGCGATGATCGAAAAAACTGTGAGATTAAAAACTGTTGGAAAATGATAGTAACTAATATGAGAATTTTCATTTGTTTATAATTTCGATCAAATCATTGTTTAAAAAAAATTGTGTTTTCACTCCACAGTTCTAAATCAAACAACCTGGCGGTTTTGTCAATTTTTCAAGAACTTGGAACGTTTTTAAGTGAAAAAAAATTTTTGTTTTTTATGAATGTAAAAATCAAATTTTTTTCCAAATATTTTTTGATAAAGTTTTCATTATTCATGATCACTGCGATCTAACGAATAAATTATTCTTATAACTCTTATTCCTTTCCCAAAAGTTGATAATATCGGTTGTTTATCCATTTCTTAATAAATAATTTAAAAACTCAAATTTTACTTTCTAGCGAATTTTTTTTAGAAAAATTATCACAATCTAACAGTACACTCAAAAAAAGAGTTTGAGTTTTGTATTTAATTGCCAAATCAAACCCAAACTTTCCTAAAACCAAAAATTCGAAAGATGACATGAGCAAATTCTTATCAGACAAAATCAGTAAAAGAATTAATATCATCTGTACATCCCAAAATGTCACTGCAATTGATGAATCTTTAATTTTTAAATTGTTATATAAAAAATATTTTTTTCAATTTCAAATTCATTTTTTTAACTTTATACTGTTTCTAAACAGACAAAGCCTTTTAAATTTTTACCTATTTAAATTATTTTTATTTTTAATTGGAACGATCCATTAATTTTAAATTATTTCAAAACTTATGAGTACCGAAAAAAACAAGAACAACACAACTGCCTCAATCAAGGTTTATTTTAACGAAGAATTCCGAAGATTTTCTGTCCCTAACAAAACTACCTTTACCGAGCTATGTGAATCACTTGAACAGATCTTTAATATTGATATGAAAGAAAACAAGCACACACTTCGATACAAAGACGACGAAGAAGAATTTGTTGTCTTTTCTTCTGATCTCGAACTTAGCGAAGCACTACATTTTGCAAAACAAAACAACCCTCCTGTTTTACATTTATATATGTACCAAGCGAATGAAAACGAAGAATATAATTTTGACGATGATGAGTCTGATGATGAGGAAGAAGAACAGGAAAAAGAAAAGATCAATAATTCTGTTTGTGAAAATTGCCCTCTGAAAGGAAAAAGAGGAAAGAAATGCCCAAAGAAATGCCCAAAGAAATGCCCAAAGAAATGTCCTATGAGAAGAAGATGTGGAATGAGATGCCAAATGAAAGGAAGAATGGGAAGATGTGGAATGGGAAGAGGAATGAGAAGAGGAATGGGTTGTGGAATGGGTTGTGGAATGAGATGCCAAATGAAAGGAGGAATGGGAAGATGTGGTAAAGGATTTGGTATGGGAAGATGTGGAATGGGAAGAGGAATGGGATGCCAAATGAAAGGATGTGGCATGGGTAGAGGAATGGGGTTTGGAATGGGATGCCAAATGAACGGAGGAATGGGAAGATGTGGCATGGGTAGAGGAATGGGAAGAAGAGGAATGGGAAGATGTGGCAAAGGATTTGGAATGGGTTGCCAAATGAAAGGATGTGGCATGGGTAGAGGAATGGGAAGAAGAGGAATGGGGTTTGGAATGGGATGCCAAATGAACGGAGGAATGGGAAGATGTGGCATGGGTAGAGGAATGGGAAGAAGAGGAATGGGAAGATGTGGAAAAGGATTTGGAATGGGTTGCCAAATGAAAGGATGTGGCATGGGAAGAGGAATGGGAAGAGGAATGGGGTGCCAAATGAAAGGAGGAATGGGAAGATGTGGTAAAGGATTTGGAATGGGACGAAGAGGTATGGGAATGGGAAGAGGAATGGGATGCCAAATGAATGGAAGAATGGGAAGATGTGGTAAAGGATTTGGTATGGGAAGACAAGGTATGGGAATGGGATGCCAAATGAATGGAGGAATGGGAAGATGTGGAAAAGGGTTTGGAATGGGAAGAAGAGGAATGGGATTTGGAATGGGCTGTGGCATGGGATCACAAATGAAAGGAAGAATGGGAAGATGTGGAAAAGGATTTGGAATGGGAAAAAGAATGGGATTCGGAATGGGCTGCCAAATGAATGGAGGAATGGGAAGAAGAGGAATGGGATTTGGAATGGGTTGTTCTTCCCCACAACAATTCAACAAAGAAATGTATGAAACTAACAATTATCAAGAAAATGATTATGAAGATTTTTAAACACATTTTTCAATTTTGGTTTTGTTAATAATAAATTCAATATTGATTATTAAATTCCTTTAATGACAACTTGAAACAAATAATCAATTTTTTGTTACATTAACAAAACATAATTTGAACGGGATCATTGATTAAGAACAAATACTTTACTAGAATTGATCTTTTTTTTTTTTTTTTATTATTTCACTTATTATCCCGTCTTATTTTTTTTTCTTCAATTTTTATTTTTTTTCAATTTTTTTGATCTTTTTTTATTTTTTTAGTATAAATAGCACTTTTGATTTTGTTCAACAATTTTCTTATTTTTTGAATAACTTTTTACAAAAAGTAATTTTACTTCTTTTCTCAATTTTCATTTTTGGAATGAGTAAAATTTTTATAAAAAAAAACAAAAATAAATATTGATAGTTTTTTTTTTTATGTTGAAAAAGCCTTATTTTAATTTTCTAAATATTTTTGTCAAGTTTTAATCAATATTCATGCTCAATAAAACTTTGTTTCAAGATTTTTAATTTGTTTTTTATTTTTTCGAAATCTTTTGATCTGTATATTTTAATTAGTTTTTAATTGATATTAGTTTCTCATAAAAAAAAAAGTAATTTTTTTTTCTCCAATTTTAAATTAATTTTTCTGTAAAATGATTAGATCTTAAAAAAAACACGACTTTTGATTTAAAAAAAGATCGTAATGAATGAAGGATTTACTTAAGGGAGTAAAAACACCAAAAAATCACCGATATTGAAATTTGTGATATTTTTTGAAATATTAAATCACTTCTCTTACATTCTAGATTCCCCATGAATTTTTAATCTAAAAATGAAATAATTTCATGTTACTAATATCTAACATTAAAATTTCAGAAAAAAAAACTTTAAAGTAGTATTATTTCTAGAAATTTCTTTAATTTTTTATGTTTAGTTATTTTTGAGATCTAAGACTAAATTCCCCACTTTATATTTCCAGATTTTGTTTGTATTATATTTAGAAATTATTTGAAAATAATTTTCACTAATTTTTTTTCTCAAAATTCTGCTTTAGAAAAGATATTTTCAAATTTAATTGGTATTTCTTCTATATCTTTCTCTTTATTCGTTCGGTGTCTTTCAAAACAAACATTATTTTATAAGGTAATGAAATTTAAAAATTATTCAAAAATTGATATTTTAATTAATTAATTTCTTTTAAGAATGATATAAAAACTAAAATTACAAAATTTTCTACACACATTTAAAACAGTTCCAAGAATCACAATAACACAATTTTCATAAAAATTGTAAATAATTTAGATATTAAATAAATAGGTTAATCATTTTTTCATCGTATATAGATTTTTTTTCATTCCAATTTTTGAATTACGTAACTTGTTTCGTTAAATAATATTATTTTTTTAATTGTTTGATATGAGCTAAAAGTTGAGAATTTCAAAACTGAAGAACTCAAATAAAATTTGGTGATTGTATCTAAACATTTGATCAATCAACGATTGTTATTGGAATTTTAATAAAATTACAAATGTATTTTTATATTTTTCTCATCTCCAAAAAATTTGTTACACTGATACTTTATTAGTATCGATAGTTAGTTATTGTTTGTGATGTAAGCATTGTAATTTATAAACAAGTGTTAAAATTACAATTAACAAATGGTTTTAATTTGGTATTTCTTTTTGAATGGATTTAATTAGATTGATTTTACAAAAATTGAATTTTGGTGTGTTAAAAATTTTGAATAAGAGTTTAGATATATATTCATTGGAATATTTTTCTTTTATCAACTTATATGTAAGTAATAAAATAATCAGTCACTTTTTGTTGTTATCGGTTAAAAATATCAAATCTATTTATAAGTAAATTATTTTTAATTTTGATAAATAAAAAATATAATATTATTTCGAAATTATAATAACTAATTTTTTTTTTATGAAAATTTTATTATAATATTTTCACGAAATTAACTCAATAATGTAACAAATGATAAATAAACAATAAAATCAAAATTAACTTTTTATATTACCCTTTTAATCTTTAAATTTTCATTATTGGAGAGATTTACAAATTAAAAAATTAATAGTAATTATTCTTTTGAACCTTTAAAAAGGTTATTTATCATTTTTATTTTTTTTTTTCATGAACCCCAAACCAACATTGAAAAATAAGTAATTATTTGGAATAGTGGTGTTCTCAAAGTAGAAATCAATAAAAAAAACGGATAATAACTTTTAAAGCAGTATTGAAAATTAATTGTAATTTAATACTTTATAAATTATCAAGTAATTATAAATTCATACAAATTCAAAATATTTTACAAACCAAAATTCAATTTTTGTAAAAAAAAATCTAATTTCAACAATTCTCGAAGAAATACCAGATAAAAATCATTCACTAATTGGGTTATTAATAATTATTTGTAAATGAAATATGAAAAAAAAAAAAAATATATATATATATATATATATATATATATGTATCAATAAAAATAATTCAAGGGTGTTATAAACTATTTTGGAAATTTTGGAGATTTATAAAATAATGAATTGGTAAATTTGTTTAAATTCTATTAACAATTACTGATCGATCAAATGTTCAGATACTACCAATCAATTTTATTAGAGTTCTTCTATTTTGAAGAACCCAACTTTAACCCAATATTAGCATATCAAAAAAATAACTGATCGAACTTTCCAAGTTAAGTAATTCAAAAAATGAAATGTAAATCAAAAACTTAAAGATGAAAAAATTATTTTCATATTTTACAAGTAATCAAAATTTATTTCAATTTCAATGAAATTATATTATTTTAATTGTTTAGGACTCTTTTAAATATGTTAAAAATTTTTAATTTAAATTTATTTTAAAATTATGAAAAGGCGATTGGATTTTTATAAGATCCTTCAAGAAAACAATCAATTTGAAAAATACAATTAAAAAGAAAGAAATTTAAGAAGTGATTAACTCAATAGATATATATTTTTTTTGGTTTATAGGTTGATGGAACATTTACACCAAGGATACATACCAATTATTTGAGTAATAATTATTTACATTATTAACTAATGGAAAATGACAAGAACACTCAAGATAATAAATATCATTAAATTTATTCGATATTTTTAATTCTCTTCAGTTAAAATAATTGCTGACCCAAAACCTTCATTTTAAGTACATCTGTTTAAATAGTAATTATTTCACAAAATTTTTTAATATAGAATGATAGTTCTGAAGATTTTTTAGGATCCCAGGGTTTTTATTTGGTCAAACTTGCAATATTCCTTATTAATTTCTAGAGAAAGTTCAATCAAAATTAGATTCGAATATCAGAAGCGAACAATTCCAATTTTTGATTTTGACATGAATGTAAATGAATATAAAACTAAAAAAATCTTAATACCAAGGAAAATTTATATCTTGGGGTTTAGTTAGACAAAATAACCCATCTCAAATTCAACTTTAATCAAGTCGATTTCAATTTTAAAAAAGTTCTTCATATTTTTAAAGAAATGAATTTTTCTTATGGGTTAGAATTTTAATTCTTTAAAGAGGAATTACATATTTTCAAATATTATCTGGGTTTGAAATATTTGACTTCACAGAATCAGATTTCGAAAAAAATGATATTGGGATTGATAAAAAAAATTACAGAAAAATTATTAAAAAATCCACATTAACGAAGACTTATCTATAAAACTGAAGTTAAATTGATTTTACAAGAATAACAATATATAAAAGAAATTTTAAATTAATTCAAAAATTAAAAATTCAAGGATAAGATAAACTTATAAACCTGCTTCCCATTTAAAGAAAAAGAAGTCGAAAATATTAACTGGAACCCTAAATATTTATTAGAATTAGAACATTACCGAATTAATCAAAACAAAAAGGTAGTCTAATTTAAAATGTCGTTCAGTTTTCCAGAATTCAAAAGAATTGAGTCAAATCTTTGTTTTTACCCATTACTTTGAAATTACAAAAAACCTAACAGCGAAAAAATAGTTAAAATTGAAGGGCTCAACTTCCATTTTAAAATTAAGAAATTTCACAAATTATCTCAACAGATTTTCATCATTTTATGATAAAAATATGGTAAAAACAAAATTCTGTAACTTATGTAAAAATCATTCTAATCGGGAAATAATAGAAGATATATATCATTTTCTTTGGGACTGTCCATACCACAGAAAAATCCAATATTTTGGATTCAGGAATTATTTCAAATAAACAAAAATAATAAGTAATTCAAGAATAATTTTCTTGATATTATTTGAAAAAAAGACTCATTATTTATTTTATCATTAATAAATGATCAATAAATTTTTTATGATTCTTTTTTTAAAATTTCTAAACAAAAATTTACAAATTTGGGAAAGTGCCATAGAGTGCTGTAGAGTGCCTAGCTTTTCCAGAATTCATAAGAATCAAGGAAAATCAATTATTTTGCTCAATTCTTTTAAATTATGGAAAACCCTAGAATATCTAACAGTGGTTTTTTTTTTAATTTGAGAAATAAACCTAAAATTTATTAAAATTTTCTTTTTATTTCCGAAATTAAAAAAAACCTAACGGCTGTGAGAGAAAAATAATTTCCACCATCCAAAATAAAAAAAATAAAAAAAAAAATAATTTTTCAATTAATATAAATAATAATAATATTGAAAATATTATTAATAACCAAGATTCAATATCTTTATTGGATCTTGAAGATAATAAACCTTTATTTAAATCTTTTAAAAAATTTCTAAATTCAAGTTTCCTAATTACAAGAGTGCCGAAGAGTGCCTAGCTTTTCCAGAATTTAAAAGAATGGAGAAAAATCAAAGATTTAACTCAATTATTTTAAATTCTGGAAAAGTTAAAGGTGGTTTTTTTAATTTAAGAAATAAACCAAAAATTTACAAAAATTTTCTGTTTATTTCTCAAATTAAAAAAAAACCTAACGGCAAATAAGAGGATTTTTAAACTTCTCACTTAAATTACAATAAAAAAAAAACAATTCCATTTTTTTCATATATTTCCTAACAAGGTCAGATAACTGTATTCTTTATTTAGTTTTGGTTTTGTTTGATTTTGAGTATTCAAAGTTCCTTCTAGAAAACAATTCATCAAATTTTTTTTTAATATAAAATTATATACTAAGATAGTATTTCAAGGTTTTAACACAGGGTAAACCCATTAACATTTTAAAAAGTAGCTCAAACAATTCAAGTTAGCATTCTAATATGAAATTTTTCACTTCTGACGAAAAAAAAATGTTTTTTAATGAGGTTCATTTGAATAATAAAAATTAACTAAACACTTCAAAGCAAAAAAAGTTATTTACTGATCCAATTGAATAATCATAAAAAGTGAAAAAATTGGCTTTAAGGTGTTTATTTCCTTATGAACTTGAAATTCTTGATTGTTATCTTGTATATTTTTGTTTAATAAGATGATAAGCCAAAGCAAAACTAATTTATTCTTATATCTTGAAAAAGTTCCTTTAATAACCACAAAAAGTTTTCTCCAGACCCAGAACATTTGTGTTTCGATTTGAAAATCTTAATGAACTTCAAAATTGTTACCAATGGTTTTTCTTTTCTTTTGTTTGAACTTACTAATCATTATCTATGAAAGCTTCTGCAGAATAAATAAAAAAAATTGAAAAAATCAATTCAACAGATTAAATAAGAAATATCTTCAAAAAGATCAAAATTATTGACTTATTAGATATTCTGTAACTTGACTTTTTTACTCGAGAAATAATTCGTTCTAATTTAATTCCTAAGTGTGAACTTTTTCGAAAAAATGATTAAATTTTTTTTTTGTTCATTTTCACAAAACAAGAACTGTTTTTTCTACTTTTAAGAAAGAAGAAAAATAACTTGAGAAATGTATTCAATTTTAAGGTGAGAGTAATTTTTAATTCACTCAACAAAAAAGATCATCTTTGTTATGTATTCACTATCTAAAAATAAAAGAGTTTGAAAATATAAAGAACAAAAATAATCACAAATTACAAAAAGAAAAAAGATTCAAATTTCCCTGTCGACAAAAGGCAGAGAAAAGCTTAAACATAAGCCTCTTCTCTTTATTCTTTAACACAGACTTTAATCCTTTTTAGTGTAAAAAAATCTTTTGTCGTCAATTAATCATTATTTATTTTTCCATCTTCTAATCTTTAAACTATTATTGTTCTTTTTAAATTCCAACCCAAAAAAACCTTGACAAACACCAAAATTTTCTTTCCACCCAGTTTTACAAAAACAACCTTATCCTCAAAATGTTTCTTGATCAACAACCAAAAGAAGGCAAATGCAAGAATTTACATACAAAGTTAAGCAAGAGCGTTTCAATAATTGAAGAAGCTGTGACAAGGTATGGATACGAAGGGCTGTCCCTAAGTTATAATGGGGGCAAGGACTGCTTAACAATTCTAGATCTGCTACATTCGATCGCAACTGGGAAGATCCCAACAAACCTTACCAACCCGGAAAAGTTAAAGGAGATCTTTGTTTTTTATTTGCACAACGAAGACGATTTTGAAGAAATGGAGCAATTTGTTGAAACTTCCATAAACCAGTATGGCTTCCTCAACTATAAAAAATTGACTACAAATTCGTTAAAGCGAGGCTTTATCCAAATTTTAAAAAATAACCCTTCAAGAAAAGCAATCTTTATTGGCACCAGAGTTGCAGATCTGAAAGGAAGAAAGCAGGACATTTTTGCACCCACGGATGGAGACTGGCCAGAGGCCATGAGGATCAGTCCAATTATGCAATGGCATTACTCTAACGTCTGGGAGTATATCAGACAAAACCAAGTCAAGTATTGTGTGTTGTATGACATGGGGTACACATCACTCGGCTTAAAATCACAAACAAAACCAAACCCTAAATTAAAAAAAAATAATAATGGGGGATTCTTTCCGGCATGGAAATTATCAGAAAAATCCTTGGAAAGGGAAGGCAGGTATGTTACAAATTCAAATAAACAAAATGTAGAAAACAATTGAAGAAAATCAAAAACAACGAAAAAAAAAAATTATATTCCAAATTCATTTTGAAAAAGAGAAAACAAACAGTTTGAAAAACGTTTTCAAAAAATGGTTTCAAATTTTTAAATAGAACTATTTTTTTTTGAACACCATTTCAAAATTTTTTTTCTTTGCTTTTGAAAAGGAACTGATCATTTTTGAATTTCCAATATTTTTTTATTTTATTTCAATTCCCAAATTCGGACATTTATTTAAATGTTTGTTTACATCAAAAAAAAAACGCTTAAATGTGAATGGCAAACTATAAAAAATATTTTTTTTAATTTGATTTGCTATATTTTTTAAATTTTATTAATCACAGATTGTGGAATTTTTATTTATTATTGATAACCTTTTTATTGAGGTCTTTGCCAAATCTGTGGTTTCTGGGAACGTGTCTTCAAGTGCCATCAAGTGCATAGGCTTTCCAGAATTCAAACGAATAGAGAAAAATCAAAGATTTTACTCAATTCTTTTAAATCAAAGAAACTTAACTGCGATTTTTTTTACTTTTTGAAATAAAAAGAAAATTTCAGAAATTTTCTTTTGATTTCTAAAATTAAAAAAAACCCAATGACAAGAGAGAACAGTTTTTAATTTGGTTATGTAAATGATATTATTATTTTTTATATTAATAATTTAATTACTGGTATTTAAATTCTAAATGGGAAAAAATTTTCACTTCCTTTTTCAATTTCCTTTTTTATATTGAGCGACAAATTACAACTTACTACTTTGAGAACTGTATTCGCAAAAGAAAAATATCAAAAATGAAGTGTAAATTATATATCATTTATAATTCAAATACAAGTATTTTTCTTGTCTTTTTTTATTTTATTGCTATGATTTTTCTTTAATTACTCCTTTCTTTCAATACAAAAAAATAATACTTAAATTTATGGAAATTCAAAACAAATAAAAAAGCGAAAATATTTGAATTAAAAATGTTTGTAATAATTTGAAAATTAATCGATCATTAGCCCATTTATAAATTCTAACCCTTCATTTATTTTATAAATTTGTTTGATTTGTTTAATCGTTTTATACTTAATTATAACAAATAGTTCATAAGTTAAAATCAATTATTATTTTTCAAAAATATTTAAAAACTCAAAATAAAAGAAAAAAATATGGATGTATTTTTTTACTTTCTATTTTGAATCAATTTTTGATTCTTTCTTCTTAATTTAATTTTAAAATTTCTTTCAAAAATTATGATTCATTTAAATAAATAAAGTAATAAAAATATATCAATCTTCAATATACAGCAACGAAAAATGATTAAATTTTATTTTGGTATATTCAATAACAGGTATTTTCTGATCAATTTGTTTTTTTTTTTTGAATTTAAATGTTATCAAAATTATTTATTATTATTTATTATTATTTTTATTAAATGGGTGTTTACTTTTTGTCAAAATATTGGTAATTATTATTAGTATTTTTCGGTGTTTTTGATAAAATAGAAAACTTTAAATTAATTACCTATATCGGGGAATATTTATCTTGAAAAATTACCTTTTTTAAAAGAACCGAAAAAACTTCTCAAAACTGAAAAAGTTAATATTTTTTTTTGATTTTTTTTCTTTTTAATCTTCCCTGAAACCTTTTTTATAAATATTTTCTATTCAATATGTAAAAAAAAAACCAAGAATATATCAAATTTAAACACTACATCATTACAATCCTAGAAGGAATTTAAAACTTGTATTACAAAAACCAAATTATTTCAAATACTCACCCTCAACGTTAAAGCACAAAAAAAAAAAAGAATTATTGCAAGAAAATTTCAAAAAGTACATTTATTATTAAAAAATAATAAAACATAAAAAGACAGATTATTTGACATATAGTAATGGTTTTCTATTTAAATATTTTAAACCTTTAAAAGTCATATATATATATATATATATATATATATAAATTATAAACAATGAACTACTGATATTAAAATGATTAACGAGGTAAAATTTTCACAATATTTTACATTTCCCCTTTTCAAATAAAGGTCCCCAATAACAAAAAACTTCTAATAAAATTTTATTTTTAGGGGAAAACTCGATAAAAGGAAGTTATTATTAATTCTCATTTATTTATTCCAATACTAAACCACATGAAAAAATAAATTTTTAAAAATTAAAGTTAGCGAAAACTACAAATTAAATTCCCGTTATACATCATTTTATCATTATTTTTTTCAAAATAATGATAATTTTATGTAATTCAGTAAAGATAGCTATTGAACTAATTAAGATTTGAATATACCCTTTTCAAAATGTCTTGCTTTTGAAAAAACACCTATTTTTGGGCTATTTATTTTTTAGAAATAAGTTAGAAACATAATGAACTATATATTGAACATTAATGAAAAAAAAAGGAATAATTCTTAAAACAATTTGCCGAAATAACTAGGAATATATATATATATATATATATATATATAAACTCAAATATTGAAAAAAAATTAAAATGATAAAAAATACAGTCAGTTCCACTTTTAAGACACAAACTTTAAACGAAATTTAAGGTACAATAAAAATCTCAGATTAAGGCACATATTTTGGAATTTATTTTTTTCACAAATAATTTTACTAGAATTTATATTTTGTGCTTGAATTTGAGATTTTTTTGTACCTTAAATTTCGTTGAAAGATTGCGTCTTAAAAGTGGAACTCACTGTATTCCAAAAAAAGAAAAAAAATCACTCTTTCTTTTCTTTTTTCTTTTCTTTTTTATTTAATGAGTGAGAAGTGAAAATTACACTCTCAGTACCTTTTTACATAAATTTTCTTTAAGTAAATCTAGTTTAAAATCATAGACTTCGCGATTATAAATTAATGAAAATAATTTCAAACTGTCATATTTTTAAATTATTTAATTTAAAAATAATTCTTAATTTATTTAAAAATATTAATATATCCCATGTTTATGAATAAAAAAACCATAAAAAGTGATCAATATTTTATATTAGCTCTTTATGTTGATATTTTAAACTTAAAAGATAAAATGTATTTGGTTTTTTATTAATTATATGCAATTTCTATTTAAACAGTTAGTAAACGCGCTAAATATTAGAATCGTTGAACTTGATAGATAACCTAAATATTTTTGATTAATAAATATTTTTTATTTTTTTTGATTATTTTAAAACATTCTTGTACTTTTTAACTGGTAGAATTCAAAAAATCGTTAAATGTGTACTTATATAGTTCTTCTTTCAATTCAATTAAATCTTTTGAATTCCAATTGATTTTATTGTTTATTCACTGATTAAATTTTATTAATTTTTCCAAATAAGGTAGAGATAAAATTTCTTTATTTATTTTTGGATTTAATTTTTTTGTTATTTCCTTAAATTGGCAAATAAATGAATTTAAATTCTGTTTTATAAAAATGAATTGGTCTATTTCAGTTTATTTTGTATATTTCGGTAATACATGTGTTAATCCTGGAATATAAATAATTTAGGTTTTTTTCTATTGTTATATATTTCTAACCCATATGTCAACTGACTTAATATAAAAGATTTAAATAATCTAATTTTCAAATTATTTGTGAGTGAATTATTATTAAATAATTTTTTAGAACTGTTACTAATTATCTTTACAATTTCAGATTATATACTAAATGTGAAATATTTCCAAATAAATTCAAAAATATTTCTTCTTGCATAAATCTTGTGATATTTCAATTTTATTCTTATTAAGTTTTAATCCAAATTTAATAATTATTTGATTTATTAATATTAATTTTTTATTTATTTTATTTATATCCCCTTTAATAACTAAAATTAAATCATATTCAAACATTTTGCAATGATTTGTTAATGGTATTATTATTAAGAAAAGAAAATATGAAAAAAAAAAAAATCATATTTTTTCTTGTTCTATTTTCACAAATATTTAAATTTATTCAATTTTTAACAGATTGTTTGCTTTAAGTACTGAACTAATTAAATTCTATTTGATCTTATTTGGGGTTATATTGCATACTATCAAGATTTTACAATATAAGGATTTTAAGAATTTTCTTGGGAAAAAAATCCCTCGTTAGATAAATAAAAAAAAAAAGGTTAAAAAATGTTCTAGATCTCTTATATAGATCGATAGAGTTACCCTTTGAAAATAGTAAACAGTTTTATTCATAATAATAATTCACAAAGATTTAAATTGAGAGTTGAGATTTCATTCTATAGAATATTTTCTTGGACGTTCTAATTTTTCTTTTTTATGCCGATAGATCAATTGCAAAGATTTTTTAAATTCGATCAAAGCTTGGATAAAAAAATTGCTATATTTTTTTTTACCATTTCAGAGAATTCCTTACACTGTACTCTTAATTGAAGAGTGAATGGATTAAATCATAAATTCAACCTTTCAAAAATTAAAACCCAAGATAAAAGTACAATTTCAAGACTTGAATTCAGAAAAGAAGTAAAGTCTTACAGTCAGTTTCACTTTTAAGGCACAAACTTTCAACGAAATTTAAGGCACAAAAAAAATCTCAAATTAAAGCACAAAATTCAAATTCTAGTAAAAATAAATTGTAAAAAAAAAAATTCCAAATTTTGTGCCTTAATTTGAGATTTTTTTGTGCCTTAAATTTCGTTGAAAGTTTGTGCCTTAAAAGTGAAACTGACTGTAAATATATCGTGATTCTCCTTTTCGAATTGTGGACATTGATGATATAATGGTATTTGAAAAATAAATGGGAGTTTTTTTCACTTCATTTTTAATTTCTCTTTTTTAAGAGAAGTATGATCGAGAACCTCAAATTGTAACCTAATTTCTTTGAGAACTATATTTTTTTAAAAAAAATATAGAAAAGGAAGTGAAAATTCTTTCCCATTTAGAATTCAAATATCAGTATGTTAATTCTTGAGATTTTGAAATTGTTTTGGGGGTGATGTATGAAAATTTTGTTTGGTTTCTTATTAATTTAATAGTAATGTTTCTACCCGAAAAGCTTTGGTTTGAGTATAAAAGGAATTTCGTGCCCGAAAAATCATTTTTTGTAAAATTCCAAAATGATAAATCAAAAGAGTAATATCCAAAAATCAAAATTAAAGTACATGAAGGATAAAAAAGGTTAACAATTACATTTGCCGTTTCTAATAAATTTAATTCTTTCCAAAAACTTTATGATTTTAACAATAATAGTAAAGCTTTAGAATATTTAATTGACTTTTATCAAAAAAATAATCCAATCCAACAAAAATTGAAAAGAAAAAGATTTAATGAAAAAACGAAATCAAATTCAAAGAATCATCAAGAACATATATTTTTAAATATTACCTATAACACAAAATATCTTATGATTCCCAAATTAATATTAAATTATTTTCAATTCGCTAAAGTCAATGAAAAAGTTGCAGAGAAAAACAAACACTACACACAGTTTTCTATAGAAAAAAATAATAACAAACAAATCGTACATACAAGTGATTATATTAGAAATCAGCAAAAACAAAATGAAGACATCTTATTAATAAGTAATTTGTTGTTTTCAAGTATTGGGTATACAGATTATACCGTTTTATTTAGTCTAATTTTGGGAAAAGAAAAATTAATTAACAAAAATCTTTTTTATAAAATCCAAAAGGAATTTATTTTCCCAATTATAAATAAAATTTGGGAAAAAACATCAAAACAAGATTTCAATAGATGGTTTTTACAATTTAATTGTTGATGGGAGGTTTTCTCGCCCACAGAGAAAAAAAGGACCATCGCGTTATGTAACAGAGGTATGTATTAATGAAAAAAAATTATTAGTAATTGATTTATTTACACTTTCGATTTTTGAAAAACAACCAAATAAAGGGAATTTAGAAGCACAAGCTTTCTTTAAAAATATTAGAAAAATTCCCTCTGAAACACAAAACAATTAATTCAATTATCTGTGATGAAAATTTGTCACTCATAAAAAAATTAAAAAAAGAGAAACCGAAAATAAAAATAATTAATTGTATTGGTCACAAATCTAATTCAATAAAAACGAAGTGGAAGAAAATCTGCAATTCAAGAAAATTATTGACTGAAAAGGAGAAAATCAAAAAAAATATCATAAAATAAAAAATATTTTTATAAGTTCGAAAACTTAAAAAATTATAGTGATAAAATATCAAAACACTTTAAAATTTGCTGTAAGATGTGTCAAAATCAAAATGAATTTAAAAAATTATGGTTTAATTTCGCAAATCATTTTCACAATAATCATGAATTATGCTCCAAATTCTTTCCAAATAGTAAATGTTGTAAGAAAAACTATCAAGTTAAACATTTATTAAATCAAAAAAAACTTTATTCTCTGTAAAGAAATTCTTGAAATGATTTGGAAAGGTAATATTTCTAAAAAAATTGATAATTATTTAGAAGCAAAACAAACATCTATCATAGAATGTTTCAATTCCACTTTATCCAAATATACACCAAAACAGAAATTTTTCCAATATGAAACTTTTGTTGCAAGAACTTATTTATGTGCTTTAGTTTGGAATTACAAACATCTCGATAAAACTAAAACACATTTATTTGAAAAAATTAATAAAAATATCTTAACTTCAACCAATTAATAAAACAATATTAAACAAAAAAAATTTCAAAAGAAAGTTAAATAAAAAAAATGTTCTTTTTTCGGGCACGAATTTTTTTTTTAATGCGACCACTGCTTTAAAAAATTAATTCTGAGAAGGTAAAAATCTATAATATTTAAGTGAAAAAAAAATATTTTTAGTATTTTCAAAGTGTTTATACTTTTAACTCAACAATAACCATTGTAAAAAATCAATAAATTCACAGACACATTTGAAATTTATTGACAAAAAACTTGAAGACGATTTCTATAAAGCCAAAACAATGAACAATTATTCAAAGAGGATAAGTTAAAATTTCACAAAAAAAGATCCAAAAAAACCTAACCAGTCAACAATTTGATACAATAAATTTCCTTAATAATTCTCTTTTAAAACAAACGACCACTATTTATTTCAAATGAATAATTCTGAAAAGAAAAAAAAAGTCTGTTTGTTTCAAATTTGACAAATTCATAAAAACACAATTTTACTTTCCAAAAACAATAAAAATAAAATGGCTGGAAGGACTTGAAAAAAAAAATGTTTCAGTTTAGTAGGTAAAAAAAAAAATACCAAATATTGATTCATTTTTTTTTTTTTTTGCAAAATTTACGAAACAAACAAGATCGGTTTCTTGTTTCTTTCAAACCACAGAAGAAATAGAATCAAGGAACAATGTTGTTTATTCTTTTAGACACTATTACTTCAGTTCTTCAGATCTTGATGGGCCAAACCGGGCAAGGCAAAGAAGCAAGCTATTGGGAACAGATCTATCCGCTGATCCGAATGGGTGTGCTCTTTGCTGTAGCCGGCTATATCACGTCAATGCTCCATAACAAATTCCGAGATTTGATAGGCTATTTAAAGCAACGAGTTTTGACCACACTTACGATTAGTGTTGACAATTCGCTGTTTCCAATTTTAGTCGAGTGGCTGACGAAGCATCCTGATTTGCGAAAGACAAACAATTATTTGTTGCTGTCGAGGTTTGTTTCAAAAAACGAGTATTATACCAACACGGAAGACGACTCTACAGTCTCGATCAAGAATCCAACGTTCAACGACAATTTGCGAAGGAACGGGCAAGGTGAGATTGCAAGGCTCTATTTTTCGATTGGCTATGGGCAACATACGTTCCAATACCAAAACACAAATGTGTGGCTTGACTACAAACAAGAAAATTCAAATAACAAAGTTAGTGTAAGAATGGGGAAATACAGCGAAATTATGAAAAGGGAAACTTTAACTTTTGAGGTCTATGGGAAAAAGAAATCCTTTTTTAGGGATTTAATTCTTGAAGTGGTCAATTTAAAAAAACTAATTGAAAAGCAAGAAACAACCATCTATGTGATGGACCAGTGGGCAGAGTCTTGGGACAAGGACACTTCAAACACAAAGCCAATTAAAATGGATTTTGTCATTTTGCCCGAGGGGACCTCGGATGGGCTAGTTGATGACTGTAAAAAGTTTTTAAAAAGACAGCAGGTCTATGAAAGGCTAGGCATCCCCTTCCGAAGAGGCTATTTGTTTTATGGCCCGCCTGGTTGTGGTAAAACGACAACAGTCCGGGCATTAGCCGGCGAATTAAATATCCCCATCTGTATCATGTCCCTATCCAACGGTGAGCTTAACGATGATGGGCTTTTGAATTTAATTAATAAGGCTCCTAGGCCCTGTATCATGCTCTTGGAGGACGTCGATTCTTGCTTTGTCCAAAGAGAGGCCAGCGAGAAAAAGGATCAAAACAGAGTTTCCTTTTCGGGGCTATTGAATTGCCTTGACGGAATTGGCTCACAGGAAGGCAGATTATTTTTTTTAACAACAAACCACATCGATAGGCTAAGCCCCGCTTTGATTAGACCTGGCAGGGTCGATCAGAAAATTTATTTCCCCAGGGCACAGAAATCCCAAACCAAGAGACTATTTTTAAAGTTTTATAAAAACGAAACCAAATTAGCAGATCAATTTGCGGAATTAATCCCCGAAGAAGAAATTTCAATTGCAATGATCCAACAACATTTTTTAAGATATTTACACCAACCAAAAGAATGTATCGAAAATCACCAAGAATTACTAGAAGAATTAAAGGAAGTCAAGAAATTAGAAAAATTGGTAAAGGAAGAAGAAGAAAGAAAGAAAAAGGAAGCAGAAGAAAAGAAGAAAAAAGAAGAAGAAGAAAAAAAAAAAAAGGAAGAGGAAGAAAAGAAAAAGAAAGAAGAGGAAGAGAAAAAGAAAAAAGAAGAGGGAGAAGAGAAAAAAAAGAAAGAAGAAGAGGAAAAAAAGAAAAACGAAGATGAAATTCAGAATTCCAAGAAAGACGATGAAAATAGAAATGCAAATGATGAAAAAGAAAAAGAAAAAAATAATTAATTTTATCAAAATAAATTAATTTCTGTTTTTTTTTTTTATTATTTTTTTTTTATTTATAAGAATATGTCCTTAATTAAATTAAGCACTATTTTTTTCTGATTAATATTTTTCGAAATCTAAGTTTATAACTTAATTAAATTAACCACTGGGATAAATTTTTTTAGAATAAAAACACTCTCAACTTTTGAATATCAAAATTATTTTTTGAAATAAGTGTGTACTTTTTTATTGTTTTTTGAAAAAATGGGGTTGAGAAAAGTTTGAAATCAAAGAATAAGTTAATATATTAAATTAGAATGGTTTTCCAGAGATTTTATCTTTTTAGTTTAACTTTTTTTTAATTTTACCAGCTAAAACTAAAAAAAAACATTTGAAGAACAAATTAGTGCCTTTTGTGAAAAGAAAATTCCCCATAATTTAGAATTTGTTTTAGTAAATGAGTTAAAACAAGATAGTGTATCAAAAAATATACATAATTTCAAGTGTGAATTTAATGATTCTGACAAAAAATGTTTTCAAGAAAAAGTTAAATTGAAACTTTATTTATTTTTATTTTTTCATTTAGTTTTTTTAATTGTATTAATGGAAAGTATTTGATTAGTTTTCCATTTTTAGTGTTTTTTGGTTCCTAGTCACATATTATTAAATCTGATTTTATTTTATGGTGTGTGTGTGTATCATCGTGCATTTTGTAATTGTTTAAATTCATCACTTTAAAATTTAATAAAACAATTAACAGATATTTTCTGAAAAGTTTTTTACTTTACAAAAAATTTTTACAAAAACTTTAGATGAGTTAACATGTTCAATATAGATGTTTGATTTCTTTTTTTTTGATTTTTTTTAATTGTTAAGGCTTGAATCCAGTTAACATTTAATCTGATAAGGTGAAAATTTTGATGTGAATAAATTTCGATCTTCGAATTTAAAGAGTGTCTTGAAATGTTATTGACTTTTTTGATAACTTAATAGTAAATCATGTTAAAGTTTCCCAAAATAAATGTTTTTATATCCCTTAGCACCCCCGATTGAACTAAATTTCACCAAGTTTATAATAAAAATATTGAAAATGATATTAATGTAGTAATTTATTTATTTTATTATTCATCTCCGATCCAGATTTTAATTATAAAAAAAGACAAAATAGTTTAAGGATGAATTAATTATGTTATTATATTTTTTTTTTTGAATATTGGAAAAAAAAATAATAATTATTCCTTTTTGTATTTTTTTAGATATTCTTAATTTTTTTTAAATTTCTTAACTCAGAAAATTAAATTCAACAAATAGTATTAAAAACACACTAAACTAAATCCCAAAAATTTGGAGACATTTTAAACAGTTGAAAGAATAACAATACCCCACTTGAAATTCAATTTGGGGATAATTTTAATTTTTTAAAGTAATTCATTTTTTGTCTTTTTTGTTTTGTTTTCATTTTCTTTTTTAAAGTTAGTAAATCTGTTTCGTTAGATCTGTAAATTTTTTTTCGAGGGTTGTTAGATGGTTAGTGTCGAGTTTATAAAAATGGAAAATCAACATATAATTTGTTGATGTTATCTTATCATTTGATCGATCAACAATTGTTAGTGAAATTTCAACAAATTTGCCAATACATTTTTTGTTCCACAGCTCGTTTCATTATTTTATACACACCTGTTTTTATTTTTGAGTTTTATATTTTTTTCTTTTATTTGGGTTAAAATGATTACTGGTTAACACATTCATACTGGATAACTTAAATGTGGTTTTATATTATTTTTGTCAAAATAAAATAAATTGAATTTTATTTTACCTATTTTTGATTTTGGGTTGTCAAAAATTTGGAATGGGGTCTATATCGATTAATAATATTAACCCTTCAACACTATTGTTAATTTTATGATAAATAAAAAAAAAAGTACAATGTTGAAAAGGAAAAATTTTTTATGAAAAGGTCGAGATTAATTTAAAAAAATTTCTGAAATATTTTTAAAGAAAGGAATTTTTCTAATGGGTTAAAAATTCAATTCTTTAAATAGGTATTACATAGTCGAATATTATATGGGTTGAAAATATTTGACTTCACAGAATCAGATTTCAAAAAAATTGATATTGGGATTAATAAAAAAATTACAGAAAAATTATTAAACAATTCACAATAACGAAGACTTATCTATAAAACTGAAGCAAAAATAGATTTGGTAAGAATCAAGAAATTTAAAAGAAATTTTAAATTAATTCAAAAATTAAAAATTCAAGAATTAGATCAACTTATAAATCTTCTTACCTTTTAAAGAAAAAGAAGCAGAAAATATTAGTTGGATATCTAGAAATTTAAAAGACTTGGAATTAGAATTCGAAAATTACCCAATTAATCAATTAAAAAATAGTCCAAGTTGGAAAGTACAACATTATTTGAATATAATTTTGAACCCAGGAAAATCCAATGACAGAAAATATTTAAAATGGAATTGTTCAATATCTATTTTTCAAGTTAAGAAATTACAGAAATTATTTTTATAGATATTCTTATTTTATGAACAAAAATAAAACTCAATTTTGTCAATTGTGTAAAATATATAAAGATTTAGATATCATTGAAGATTTAATCCATTCTCTCTGGAATTGTCCAACCTCAGTAAATAATCATAAAATATAGATTTCTCAATCAAAAAAAAATAATTTTTCAATTATTTTAAATAATTATAATATTTTCAATATTATTACTAAACCAAGAAACAATATATTTATTCACTCTTGAAGATAATAAACCTTTATTTAAATCTTTTAAAAAATTCTAAATTCAATTTTCCGAATTACAAGAGTGCCAAAGAGTGCCTAGCTTTTCCAGAATTTAAAAGAATTGGGAAAAATCACAGATTTTATTCAATTCTTTTAAATTCTGGAAAAGTTAACAACAGTTTTTTATAATTTAAGAAATAAATGGAAAATTACGAAAATTTTCTTTTTATTTATCAAATTTAAAAATAGACCAGCGGAAAATGCCGTAGAGTGCCTAAGCTTTCCCGAATTTGAAAGAATGAATAAAATCTATGATTTTAATACTTACTTTAAAATTCTGGAAAACCTAATGGTAAATAAGAGGAATTTTAAACTCCACCATATGATAAGGATAGAAAATATTTTTTAAACAATAAAAAGTAGAAATAATTTTTCTGTTATATTGGAAATTCTGACAAGATTAAACCCCTCTCAAAAATTTTTATTAGTTTCAAAAAGAAAACAATAACCTACCTATTTTTACCCCAAAAAATAACAGAGGTGTTGATGATAACATATATTATCACGATATTAACAATAAAATTGTGATGAGATAAAAAAAAATTGATTAGTCCAACTTTCTAGTAAAAAATCATAAAATTGTGATATTCCATATTATTACGATATAATAGTTATTTAATCGCGAAAAAAAGAAAATTGATTTTTTTGAAATCACTTTAAAAAAAATCTCTAGGCTTTTAAAAAGAACTTGATACTTTTACAACACTTTTTCCCTTTAAAAATGTTTAAAAGGGTTTGAAAGTGTTTGTGAATTGTCTCCAGGTGTTTGAAAGTTTTGAAAGACCGAAAACTTTTATAAAGGGAATGAAACACATTGTTATGGAAAAAAAACTTTTTTTTTTTTCATTTTTTTTTATAACAAATTATAAAATCTCAAACAATTTTTATGATAATACTAATAATTATCCCATTTCAACAATACCTTTGTAGATAAAATAGATGTGTTTTGTTAAAATGGAATTATTATCTTTACAAGTTAAATAACCAAAAAGTTGAAAGAGGAATTTTCCTTCTTATTGATGATCGATCAAACAAAAACCTTTAACAAAATCTAAGTATGTTTTCTGTACAATACAACGATTTGAGAAGAAGAAGAAGAAGAAGACAACAGTTGTACTAAAAATCTTAATAATTGGTGATAATCTGGTTAGGTTGTTGTGAAAGCTTTTGAAAAGATATCCTAACCCCTTGGAACTTTCCTAGAATATTGAAAATGTTTGCACCCAAGAACGAATTCTTTTAAAGAACGAGTGAAAGGTTGGGTTTTTTAGAAGCTTCTTTTATTCTTGGCAATTTACAACAACACCAGTTTTGACTGTAAAAATATTTATTTCTCTTTAGTTCTCATTGCTGTTGATCTAAAAGGATAGATAGATTTGTCAACCAAATCAAACGAAAATACAATAAAACTCTTGGATGTTATCCTTGATTGAATCAAGTATCTTTTTTGTTGTTTTTTCCATAGGAATAAATTTTTTTCACGAAATCTATTTTTTGATCAAAAAAAAATTCATTGTAAAAATATTGCTCAATTAGCCCAAAAATACATCAACTATTATATCATGATTACTTTTTAAACAATATTTTGGCATTTATCACGATTGTATAATAATTATCACGATTATATAGAATATCGAGATAATATTGAAAATCTCCTTTTTCTAAAATATTGCGATTTGATAGAAATTATCTCGATTTTTGTAACTTTATCGTGAATTAAGCATAGATATCATCAAAACCTCTAATATATATATATATATATATATTATTCAGATCAGATACTTTGATATCTTTAATTAAAGTAATGTCCTTTGAATAAATAAATTGGATGATTGTAAAGGAATTAGTTAATGATGAATAATATTTTTTTGTTTTAGTAGAATAGTAATATTAGATTTAAGTTTAATAAAGATGTTTTAAAATAAATTTGCCCAGCTTTTTAGGAAATATCTTAAATATATTATATAAAAAAATAAATAAATCATTGGAAAACTTAATCATTTTTATTTAAAAAACTTTGTTTAATGTTATCAATTTCTTGATTTAAAATTGAATCATTAGACAATAAATAAAAGCTTTGAGCATTTTCCAACTCTTTGACAATTAAAGAAACATCATCATCTTCTTTAATACAAAGCTTATTCAAATATAAGAATTGTATAAAAATTTGTAAAGAACGACTGGATTTGTCTGTATAATCTGTGACCGAATTATTATCATAGTTTACACTTTGGAACATATTCGAAAACATTTCTGATCTTGGTGCCAAAATTGCTTTATGAGACTTGATTACTTTGTTATTTTGAGAAAATATTTGGAAATCCATGGAACTTTTATCATTGTAACAATTGTTTAAAAAGTTCCTTAGGCAATAATCTGGCTGTATATCACAATTCAACAAATCAGATATTTTTGTTAAGGTATCATTTTCAAAAACAATGCCTGTATAAATCCAGATAAAAAAGCAAATAAGTTCGTTTTCAATATTTAAATCGCTTTTATTTTTTTCAATGATTTCCTTAACGTTTTGAGCCGACATTGAATTCTTAAGCCTCATCTGAATCCACCAACTGTGGGTTGGTATGCCGCATATCTGGATATCCGACATGACACCGGCTTTAAAATAATTATAAAAGTCTTTCAGTAAAGGGTTTGTATGGAATAAACGATTTTTTTCAAGCAAATTTGTATATCTCAAAATCTTGGCTTCATCTAACGATCCAATCGAAGCGACGTCAATATCTAAATTATGGTTATTTTCAATCAGACTGAACAAGGGTGGATAGCATTCATTTGAAAGGCTTTGATATCCAAATAAATATATTTCCAGTAATTTCGCCTTAGACTTTAATTGTAGCTTTTCATTTAAATATTTTAGAGTGAGATGATCATGCCGATTATTAAACACCCATACCTTTTCCAAATAATTGGATTTATTGATCAATTCGACTAAATGCTTCCACCCGCCACCAGATACCGAAAAATGATTATGTGAGAACGAAATGGATTTCAGTTTTGGAACCGATTCAATTAATATCTTACAAATAACCTCCATATTTTCATCATTAATTTGGTTTCGACTTAAAACCCAGTTTTCAATATGCGAACAATAAGGCGCCCATTTTTTAATTAATAAAGTTAACGTGTCAGATGACTCAACCGCCAATCGGGTTAAACGGATAGTTTTCAAGGAGGGCGATTTTGAAATTCCTAAAAAAATTGAATTTAGTCCTTCTTCGCTGAGTATTGTTTGATTAATGTTTAAAACTTGTATTTTTTTCAAGATGGATAAAGTTTTTTCAACAGTCGAACAACACAAATCACAGATCTTACTTGAAGAAAGTGTTAAAGTTTCTAAATTTTTATTATATTTCATATTTTTATATACAATTTCCATTGGGCAACCATTAAGGTTATTGTTTTCATTTTCGTTGTTGTTGTTTTCATTTTCGTTGTTGTTGTTGTTGTTGTTGTTGCTGCTGCTGCTATTGTTATTTGTCGTTTGGTTATTGTTTTGTTTTTTTTTAGTATTTTGATCATTATTGCTTTTATTTATATTAATTTCATTTTTATTACAACACTCATTATCAGAATTTGTTGATTGAATTTTATTACATTTATTATTATTATTATTATTATTATTATTATTATTATTATTATTATTGTTTTGGTTTACACAAAAATTTCTCGATAATTGCAATGAATGAATATTCCAATAATTTTTTAATAAATCAGAAAAGCTTGTAATATTCTTTTTTGATTTATAAATCATTTGCACATCCAAATCTAATCTTGGCAAGTATTCCTTATCTTTATAAGTAGCTAGACAAATTCCCGTGAAATCGGGGTTATTTACTGTACTTAAAGAAAGTTTAATTTCCTCTAAACGATGATTATTTTTCTTTTGAAAAAACTTTATTATTGAACTAATTAGTAAATTTCTGTCTGCTATTTTTTGCGATGCAAAGAGAATATTTAAAGTAATTTTTTCCAGATTTTCTTTTCTAGTGATAGCATTTAAAATTTCGGAAAGATGCTTTTCATACATATTACGAAAAAACCTGGACTCAATTACAATA
Source organism: Anaeramoeba flamelloides (assembly GCA_027625915.1). Lineage (NCBI taxonomy): Eukaryota > Anaeramoebidae > Anaeramoeba > Anaeramoeba flamelloides. The sequence continues at coordinate 2,340,980 of JANTQA010000036.1, read as the reverse complement.
TTTGTAATATATTTATTATCTTGAATTGATTTTGTTAAATTTTCAATCACAGAATTAGAATGTTCAATTGACTCTAACACCAAAGCTTCAAGTTGTGATTTTGGAGAGCCAATCGACTCCCAAAAGGCAGATCGTTCCCTTTCATATTTTAATAACTGCTTATTGAACTTGACATTTCTTAGCCTTGGCGATTTCGTGATCAAGTTTCCAAGAATGTTTCCACAGTCTCTGGGGAAGATAGAATTTGAGAAAAATATCAGAGTATTTATACTTGGATGATTTTCGAATGACCCAATTAATTTTGAAAATTGTTGGGTTTTCAGTGATGGGATTTGGATTTTTACTTTCTTCAAGCTTTTGTTGGAGGAAATACTTTTGCAAAACCCTAAAAGATCCTTTGTCATTATTACCAAAGAACTAAGAACTAAAACTTCAATTGTGCTATTCACTAATAATAACCTAGACAGAGGCTTTAAGATACTTGAGTACTGGAGGTATTGAGATTGGTCCGATTTCAATGTTTTGATCGTACGGTTTGTTTCCAGTGAACTTAATAACAGCTCGAGATGGGCCATATTTGAAATAAAAAAGTCAGACAGGTTTAGCTCAGTTAAGTAACACTTATTCGTTGCAATGTTTTTCATTTCTTTTAAAAAACCAATTGGTGGCAACTTTTTTTTGCGTAATCGAACTTTTTTTATCATTCTGTCAAGTGGCAGTTCGTCTTTTTTTCGATCTTGTTTTTCTTTTTTTGTTTCTTTTTCTTTTTCTTTTTCTTTGATATCGGTCACTATTTCTTTTTCTTCTTCATTTTTTGTTATATTTTCATTCTTTGTTTTTGTTTCCTTTTTTTTTTTTGTTTTTTTGGACATGGTATCTTTGGAGTTTTTAAAAAAATGATATTTTTTGCCAAAAAATTTACTTTTCCTTAATTGGATGCAAACAAAAACGAATTTGATTGAATTTTAAAAGATTTGCTTTCTCTAGGCATAAAACCTGTAAAACTTTTTTAAGGGTCAATTCTTGAAAATTACTTATTTTTGTCGTTCTGTTGTTTCTGCAGAGATCATCATTTTTTTAAGAAATTGTTTTTAGAAATATACACACCTAAATTTGATTATAGTATTATTAAACTCAACACTTCTAAACTATATTGGTTCACTAAACCCCCATAATCTTTTTCTATAAAGTGAAAAAAAAATAAAAATAGATTTCAAACATTTTATTATATTGAGTTACTTGACAAAACAATTCGAAGACCAGTACAGAGGGTTTGAGGATTTAGGTTGTTTTTTCAAAATTCGAAGAAAAAAAGAAAACAATTTTCTTTTTATGTAAAAATTGAAATTTCCTTCGAAATTTTTTCTTGGAGAAAATATAACTCTTTTTTTTTCTGTATCGAGTGGAAAACACTCCACCAAAACAAAACACAAATTAAAATCAAAATTAAAATTAAACAAAGCTTTCCATGATTTGAGAAATTAATTTCACTTTTTGTTCTTTTCTTCAATCAGAAAAAGATAAAATCTAACAACTACCAAACACTCAATATACAAACGGTTTTTAATCCCAATTAACAGCATTTGTAATATTTTCAAACATGCTTGGTAATAAATAATCTCAAAAAGGAAATCTCATTCAATGAAAATGTGTACCAAATCATCAATGTCTATTGAATATTTGATTTGTAATGGTTTATTCATGTACCAGTGGAATTGCCCCATATTCAAGGAGTATCTTGGAACCAAAAAAAGCCTATTGTGAAATTCCCCTTCTTTTGATTGAGAAAATTCAAGTACGGTTGTCCAAATAAAGCCCACAGAAAAGTTTAATCTGTGTTTCAAAATAAAAAGCTGTATTTTTGTTATAGAGGACCTATAAATCAACGTATCAAAGAAACTAACAATAAACCCTAATTAAATATGATATTGTTATTTGGTTTCTTCAAAGTTCTAATATTTAAAAAGAAATTCTAAAAATGAAAGATCAAATTGCAAAATTTATCACAAAAAATAGAGTTAAGAATCTTTCAGAAAATTTGTAATCATCAAAAAGACAAAAAAATTTCATAAAAATAGAACAAATTATGAATAATATTCAACAAATTCCATACCTAATTAAAATTAACCTAAAATATGAAGGGGTTTACTTTCTGAATTGATTTGAACTTAGGTATACTATTGGGTAGTCAATTGGATTTTGCATTGGAACAAGAAGAAAAAAAAAGTACGGAATATAAATCAAAACATGGATTAAAGTTCTTGTGCAAGCCTTATTTTGATCATTATAACAAAAAAATTTAAGCAGATCTCAAAGACAGAAAAATCAATTTCAAAAATCAAAGTAAAAGTATTCTCAATTAAAAAAAAAAATTCAAAATAGTTCTCAATTTCAAAATAAATAAAATTTTTTAAAAAAAAACAATTATTTTATTTTTTTTAAATTTCCAAAGGTGCTGAATTTCTTTAAAACAAAACAAATAGTTTTTCTCAAAGTACAAAATCAATTTAATTCAATTTTTAAATAATCTGTCTTTAGATTGTAACTCTATACATTGTGAAAAGGAAGGATTTTTGTAAAATTCTGGAGAAAAAAATATCAATTTGGGTCTAGAAAAAAAATGAAAAAAAAAATCATCCCATTCTGTTAAAGGACCAAAGAGTGACACTTCAAAACTCAACATGGATGTTTTCAAAATTATAATTCACAAAAATTCTAATTAGAAATTGAGTGTTGTTCTTTGGAGCATTTTTTTTTTTAATATCCTCTTTTTTGCTTGTTGATAATTGGGGATCGATTGTACTTCATATGCTGATATTTTTTGATTGGAATTCTTTATTAATAACAATAACAATTTTTTTTAATCTATTTCAGAAAATTCTTTTAACGGTAATGACTCGGCCATTAAAATAAAATTTCATTTCAACAGAGCAATTAAATACTTGTTTTTTTGTATTAATCTAAACAAAATCTCTTTTTTATCATATTGAATTTGAAATCATAAGTATACACTATAAGTATAAATGAATATGCCCATAAGTTTTCTGATTTTTTTTTTTTTTTAATAATTTTGGTTTTTACCGATCCTACTATTATTCAAATTTTAAGTGATAAAAATTTTAAACTTGATTTTCGATTTTTTTTATATATAGAGCCACAAATTGTAAATTACTTCTTTGAGAACAGTATTTCGAAAAAAAATCTGGTAGATTAAGTGACATTTTCGGCCGATTTAGTATACAAATATCAGTATAAATTAAGAAATGATCTAATTTTCAATTTTTTTAAAAACTTATTCTTGGTCTTTTATAACCAAACTAATTATTCAACCAAAAAAATAAATTTTAGTTTTATTCTGTTTTTTATATAATATTAAAAATAACCAAAAAAGAAAATCAAATTTTAAGTACCGTTAAATTTTATTTATTTCCAAAAGGTAATCGTACTTATTTGTACAAATACTTTAATTAAAATTGATGAAAAAACTGGATATTTCAACTTTAGACAAATATTTTATCATTTTTAAAAGTGTTAACCCCACCCACCCCTCCTCCTCATTAAATTTTTATTTAAAAGATCTAATATTTTTTGTTATTTCGATTTTTAGATTCAAAAAAGAAAATCAAGAATTTTCAAAACATTATTATTTAAATGAAATCTGACCTTTAGTTATTTCTGAGTGTTTTTATGAATAAATAACCTTGTAAATTTTATTCTTATTTCAAAAATATAAGAAAAATAAATCAAATATTGCATCCTTCACGATCGAAATAAATTGATGTTTTATTTTACACAAATATTTCAGACATTTCTTGATATTTCAATTATTTTTATTTTTTTTTGTCAATTATTAATAATTTAAATAATGAAGAAATATAACTTAAATAAGTTATTTCATCATATTTATTAATTTTTTTTTTATAATTATTTATTTGAATTGATTTTATTTTTTTGAAAACATTTAAAACATTTAGAAAATGATAATAATATAAATTCATAATATTTATCCATAGGTTGTTAATTATTACAAACTCGTTGGAAGATTTAAGGTTTGCTATTAATTATTGATTAATAATCAAATTCAAAAGTATTTATTATAACTGAAAGTTGAATTTTCCAGGTTTTAAAAAAGTTTTTTGGAAAGCTAAATGCAAATTTTGTCCCAATTTATTTTCAAATGAATAGTATTTGAAATGCTTTGCGATACGTATTAACTGATAAAAAAAAACAGTTATAGGTATTAAAAGTTACACATATACATTTTAAAAAAGTGATTAATTTTTTTTTTTTTACGATAACACTAGAAACAAAATTTTTATCAAGTTTTTGATTCGAATAAAGTTGGAAATTTTTTCAAAAAAAGTCTTTACTTCAGACTCCAGCCTCAACACTATATTTAAAGGTTGGTCCCCCACTTTATTTAAATAGAGAACTTTCAAAAAGTATTTATTTTAAAAAAGTCTAAACTTTTTACTTTAGAAAACTTAACAATAGGTCACTACGACCCAAAAAACACTAAAAAGGGAAAATTGATCCAATACTTGCATTAAAAAAATTGAAAAAACGAAATGAAAAAAAAAAATAAATAAAGTTTCCATTTAACTTTTTCTTGAAAACATTTTTTGCCAAAATGATTGATTCCAAAGTTGAATTATATATATTTTAGATATACAATATCTTTTTTTAACTCTTTTACAAACACAAATTCTAAATTATGGGAATTTTATTTTCACAAAAGGGACTCTTTTGGTCTTCAAATGTTTTTTTTTTATTTTTAAATGGTAAAATTAAAAAAAAAAGTTATTTAAAAAATATAAACTCACTAGAAAAATATTCTAATATAATATATTAACTTATTCTTTGATTTCACAATCTTCTTAACACCCTTTTTTCCAAAAAAATAATTAAAAAGTGCACAGTAATTTCAAAAAATATTTTCGTTATTTAAAAAGTTGAGAGTGTTTTTATTACAAAAAAATTACCCCAGTGGATAATTGAATTTAGTTATAAGCTAGATTTCGAAAAACATTAATCAGAAAAAAATAGTGCTTTTTTATATTTTTGACATAGTTGAATTATAAAATCTCTTATATTTTTAAAAGCGATGTATGTTTTTTAGAATTGTTTAGAAGGTGAAAAAATCTCCAAAACTATAAAGGAAAGAAATTTGTTATTCTCAAACTGACTCGTTATGTCCTTAAAAAAATAAAATGGTTATTAGGTTGTCAGATGATCGAAAATAAACATTTTTTTATTGTTTTTTTTTCAGCATTCATGTCTACAAAACAAGACAATCCGCCAAAAAACCAAAAAAAACAAAAAAACAACAAACACACAAGTGAGCAAGAGCTTTTGTATCTTCAAAAATTGCTCAAACGAGAAAAAACATCTTTTGATTCAGGTAAATAGTTCTACGAATAATAAATAACAAATCTTTTCTTTTCTTTTTATTTACTAAAAGCCGATCTGTTGCAAACAAAACAAAAAACTTTTGAAAAATAAATAACAAAAAATCTCAAAACAAAGAAAGGATTTCTTTAGAAAATGTTCAAAAAGAAATGAAAGTCTTAATAAAACAATTACAAATAAGTGTGGTTGAGTCTATGAATATGAATAAAATAATGGTCAACCTAAATTCATCCAAAATCGATTATTTATTGCGATCTCCAGAAGAACTCAACCAGTGGCAAGTTAAATTTTCTCAGCCCAACGACCGAAGCGCCCCGATGAATATCAAGATCCAATACCAAAAAATGCTTCGTCAATTGCTCTACAATCTTGACTTTTTCATTGAGGCGATTACAACAACCGCAACTTTGATCTCTCAAACGGAGATGGACATTTTAACACACTCCTCAATCTTTGCATTGTTTGGCAATCTATGTAATGACTGGGAAGAAAAGGCATTTCTTAATTTCCTATTAAGCCTTATTGAAAACGAATTTCAAGAAAACACAAAATCTAAAATATTATTGTCCAGAAATCTCATACTGGCGAAAATTTTATCCAGTTATACTAAAGTTACGAACACATACCACTTTATCGTTTCTGCTTTAAGAGAACCAATCTTACATGTAATTCAAGAACCATCTCTTAACTTGGTAATTATTTCATTTTAATCATGTATTTTTATTTTCTTTTTTTTTTCAATTTTTTTTTTTTTTTTTTTTTTCTTATTTTTGAGATTCAATTTTTTAAGGTTTTATTTTTTTCTTTTATTCCCTTACATCTTCAAAATGATTAAAATCTTGTTTTTTTCTTCTTCTTGATCTTGTAGATAACGAGTTTAGTTTTTCAAATACTGATAAATTCATAATAATGCAAAAAATTTTAGTTCATTTTCCATTTTTGTAATATAGTTTCTCATATAACTCCACTTTTAAAACAACTCTTTACAAAGAATATTTTGAAGATCAACTCATTTTACAAAGTTTCTTAAACATTTTAAGAATAAAATTCTTGATTCAAAGCTTTAGGTAAAAAACAATTTGTAAAAGGGAAAAGGAAGTAAAAATTTTCATACATTTATTTGAATTTATCAGTATCAGGAAATATGATCTTGGAAATCTATGATTTTTACACGTAAATTACCTGAAGGGTGATAAAAGTTAAAGTACGTCTAGGGTGTAATATAAGCTTCTTCAATAATAAATCCTTTTTAAAAAATTATTGTCTGTTGTGGAAAAAAAGTTCAACATTATTATTAAATGTGAAACATTAATAGAACCACAGAAACCTGGAAAATGAAAAGTAAAATCAATTAAAAGAAAAAACAAACCAACTTCAAAGAATAATTCAATTTTATTATTATCAATCAAACCAACAAAAGAAACTTATATCTTTTTATATTGGGTTCCGATTAGTCGTTTTCTTGATCTCCAAAAAGAGTTACATTTTTTAAACAAATATTTAATCAATAGATAAATCAAAAAATAACCTCCAGAATAAAATAGTACAAAAAAAAAACCCTATTATTGTGATTAATTACTCTGTTTTATCTTTAATCATTTTATTTTTTCTGATATTAATTTATCTTACTTTTCATTTTTCAGGTTGTTGTAGTTCTATTAAGTTTCACAATTAAAAATAATGTTTAACTTTTTTTCCACACCAATTAGTTAAAACTATTCCAACACTCGATGGATTTTTTGATAATAGTATATTTTAAGAATTTCTTTTTTAAGGACTACTTTTTGAGGTGAAAACGATGAAATTGTGGATAAAAACATGAGAAACATTCATTAATTATCAAAAATAGATCATTTTAGACTTATCACATCCAAAAAGCATTACTAAATCCACATTATAAAAAAAAATATTTGATCTCACAAGCCCAATAAGGAAGAGCCAAAGTAATGAGATATACTTAATAAATATCAAAGTACTATTATTTTCCAATTAAAAAATGAAAATTTTTAGTTCAATTCCAAAATATTTTTCTAGTTTTAAAGTTGAAGAAAGTCCAAAGATCTTTACAACCTCGTTTAGTAATGATATTTTTAGACAATAAATTAAACTTCCTTCTTGAACCCTAAGAGAAAATGTTTACTCTGCTAATTTGGTTGTAGCAGTAATAATTAATATTCATTTTGGAAATTGAAATAAAAATTTTCATTTATTAATTGGAAAATAGCAGTATTAGACTAGAATTGGTTTTCTCGTTTTCAATTTGAATATTCCATTTTATTGTTTCAGTTCAATGATAATTCGAAATGAAAGATTCTTGAAGAATTAAAAAATGATAATGAGATAATATTATATCCTCATTTAAATTTCAAATGTCAGTAATAGGAGATAAAGATTTCTATTTTATATTTTTTTAAAGTGGTTTTGAAAGAATTGATAGATTTATCAATCAATCAGTTACAATTTTTTTTACAAATTAATAATCATTCCCCATAATTAATTTATAAAAATGAAGCAAAAATTGATTTAGCTAGATTTAAATTATACGGAAAAAAAATATAAATTGCTAAAAAAAAATAAGATTTCTTAAATTTAAAAAAATTAAAAACAGATCCTAAGTTTTTGAGAACTTGAAAATGAGAATATTCTTGGAATACAGAGGAACTAAAATTATTAGATTTAGAATTAAAAGTAGTCCGGTTAAAGAGATTAGAAAATTCCACTTGTTGGAAATATCGTTAGGTTTTCCAATATTTATAAAACAACAAAATTTCAATTTCAAATGGTTATGTCGCCAAGTGCCGTCAAGTGCCTAGGTTTTCCAGAATTCAAAAGAATAGAGAAAAATCTTTGATTTTGCTCAATTCTTTTGAATCCTGGAAAGCTAACGGTGTTTTTTTTTAATTTCTAAAATTAAAAAAAATCTAACGGCGGTTTTCTTGAGTTTTTCTGTTTTATTTGAAGTGTTCTAGGTTTTTTTTACTTTATGAAATAAACAGAAAATTTTAATAAATTTTCGGTTTATTTCTAAAGTAAAAAAAACCTAACGAAAATCTATTGATTTTCCAAATAAACAGAAAACTCAAGAAAAGCTAACAGCGGTTTTTTTTTTACTTTAAGAAACAAAAAGAAGATTTAAGTGATTTTCTTTTTATATCTTAAAGTAAAAAAAACCTAACGATGTTTTTCCAAAATCATCCAATAATCGAGTAAAACCTTTGAGTTTACTCTATTCTTTTAAATTCTAGAAAAGTTAACGGAATTTTTTTGAATTCTTGTTTTTTTTTTAGAAAATAAACTTTGTTTCTGTCAAAGGAAAGGAGCACAAATTTTTTTTGTAATATCAATTATTTTTGATAATTATCCTTCAAAGAATAAATAAAAAATAAGTAGAATAAAGCACATATCAGAGGATAGTTGGTATCCGTATGAAATAATTCTAATCAATCAATATATATTTTCTTAAAAATTGAAAAACTCAAATTCTTAGAGACTCATTGAGAAAAACAACAATGTTCGTTTTGAACTTCTACTTGTATTTGAATAATAAATAGGAAACAATTTTCACTTCATTTTCCATACTTTTCTTTTAGAAATCAAGTCCCCAAAGGAAGTGTGTTGGGATTCTTATGAAAATATGGGAAAAACAACAATGAGGTTTATTTTGATCTTCTATTGAAGATCCAAGAAAATTCCAATAGAAATCAATATGATTTTTCTACAATCATCTTCACACTCTTACAATAGCATTAGAATAACACGTTTTGACTTGGTGACTATAGATCTTGTAACTAAAAAAAAAATTGCAAAAGAATTAGGTATCAAAAAAAAATAGAAAAAAAAGAAAAAAGCAAAATGAGAAAAAATGATTTCCATTTTGAAATTTCCAAAATTTAAATTTTCTCTTATAAAATCCTTTCAAACCCTTTAAACACGTTTAATTCATACATTACAACAGGGCATTTTTGACTGGAAAATAAACTAAAATTCAAAATTTTCCACACAGTTAAAACATTTAAAAGAATCACAATAATACCAAACTAAAATTCAAAATTTTACACAAAGTTAAAATGTTCCAAACAATCAAAATAATACAATTTCATACAAATTTGAAATAATTTTGGTTTTTTGAAAAATATAAAAATCATTTTTTCATCTTTTTAGTTTTTTGTTTTCATTTCATTTTTTGAATTACCTAATTTTTTTAGGTTTGATAAAAAAATTTTTCAAAGATTGATATTATGATAAAGTTGAGTTGTTTAAAATAGAAGAACTCAAATAAAATTAGTTAATGGTATCTAACTATTTGATAGATCAATATTCCTAATAGAATTTAAACAGATTTTCCAATGTAATTTTTTGTTTTGCTCACTGCAAAATTTTCAACACACCCATGATTTATTTGTATTGATAATTATTTATTTTTTGTAATTGTTGAGTATTATAATTAATAAACAAGTGTTAAAATTTCAATTATAATAAATGGTTCTAATTGTGTATTTCTTCTAGAATTGATAAAATAAGATTTTTTTTTTTCAAAAATTGAATTTTGATTTGTTAAAAATTTTGAATTGGGGTTTAGTTTATATTGATTTTCTAATCAAAACAAAAATTAAATAAAACCTACCAATGATTTTCCATGACTTAAAAGAATAGGGTAAAGTCAAATATTTCACTCTTTTCTTTTGAATTCCAGGAAAACGAAAGACATGCGGGGAAAAGTAATTTTAATCTCTTCAAAAATAAATATAATAAATAAATTTAATCTTTTTTACTTTGATAATTTTTCTATTTAAAAAAACAAATTATTGAAATTAGAATGAAAAGGACGAAGAAAAACTCGAAGGAAATATTAAAAAGTTAATTTACTTATCGAGGGAATTCATTGATTTACTGAATAAAAAGGTTCCTTTATTACCATCTGGGTTGAGGTATTTTACAAAAAAATTAAAAGAGTTGTGCATAAAATATGGTAGAAAAGAGGATCAAGAATTAATTATTGGGGATTTTCTCTTTTTAAGATTTTTAAATCCAATTATTTTAACACCTGAAAGATACGGTATTATTCCTGATTTCCCGATACATGATACTGATCGATTTAATCTATCACAAATAGCAAAGATATTATTAAGTTTAAGCCACGGTTCCAGTTTGCTCAGAACATCAAATAAACTATTTCATCGCAAATTATTTAATAAAAAATTAAGTGTTACGCATCTTTTTAATAATATTGCTAATTTCAGTGATAAGGGATATTCAAAGGCAAACATTAAACATTTTGGCAAAGAAGTATTGATTAATGAAACACCAAGAAGTAAAAATTTAATTATTTCGTTACAAGATTTAACTGTCATTCATAAAATCCTTTACAGTCACATTACTCAAATCTTAGAGCAAAGGCCAATTGATAATAAAGAAATTTTACAATCAAACTTTGTACAATTTATTAAAAGTTTGGGGAAACCCATATTAATGGTTGAAAATGAATTTGAAAACAAGTATTTTTCTTTTTCCTTAAATTTCATTTTACCACCTCCTCCCAAAATTATAAGAAAAAAGAAAAGAAAGGTCAAAGTCAAGAGAAGCCAAACTGTTGGAATGTCAATAATTAAAAAAAAAGAAATAAATAAAGTGATGAATAACAAAAATAAAAAAATAATAAGAAAAAGAAGAAAGACAGTTAAAAAAAGGCCAAATTTAAATAAAAAGGAATTAAAAGTGGTTAGGATTAAGAAAAAGAAAAATATAACCATAGACAGTACTGAAAAAAAAGAAGAAAAGAAGAGTAATGATGAAAAAGAAATGAATGGAAAAAATGAGAAGGAAAAGGAAAAGGAAAAGGGAAAAGGAAAGGAAAGGGTAATAGAAATTGAAAGGGGAGGAGAAAAGGAAACGGGAAGAGAAAGGGAAAAGGAAAAGTACGTGGAAACGGAAAAGGAAAGAGAAAATAAAAATAAAAAGAAAATGGAGGGGGAAAGGGAAATTGAACAAGAGAAAAAAGAAAATAAACAGAAAAACGATAATTACAAAGAATCTGGTGATGAATCTGATGAGAATGAATCTGATGATGAATATATAAAAGAAAATTATCAATGGTTGGATGTAAGGGGGAAAGATTATGAATTAAAAATAGATGCAATAAAAAAAAAAATGGAAAAAAAAGTGAGTGTTGGCAATTTAAATAAGGCATTTCCAAGTCAAAATGATAAAATAATGAAAGAGGCCGAAAGAAAATTAAGGCGAGCATTGATTGATATGGGCCCAATTAATTTATATTCTTCTAATGGTAGATCCAAAATAAAATTTTTGGATCTCTTAAAAAGGGAAAGGGATAAGGCAAAGTCAACAAAATCTGTTAACATGGCATGCTCCTTAGATTCCACAATTAAAACTTTAGAATTATTACCAAGATCAGTCAAGCTTTCTGAATTCCGCCCGTTAATTTGGAAATTAAAAAAAGAAAACCAATTTCGATGTAAAAAATTAACCTTTTTAATAAATAAAAAATATGATTACCAAAACGGAGTCAATCATTTAAAATTAAAAATGAATCAAACAAAGGAAAAGATGAAATGCTTTGAAACATTTATCCAATCTTTGCTATCGATTCGATTAATTGAAAAGAAAAAAAAGCAAATAACAGATTATCAAAACAATCTAAAGGGCATTGAAAACGAAAAGGAACTATCGAGAAATGTCAATCAGATTTTTAAAAAAATTCATCACTGGGTCAAGAATGACACATTATCGAAGGTTTATAAGGACAATTATAAAAATATTATTCAAATTATCGAAAACTATTTTTTCCTTCATTCCTTTGATTATCTTTTTTATCCAACATTTCTTAAGCAATCCTATTTAAAAGAAGACGAAAATTTCTCAATGAAAATTTTTGACATCTATAAAAACTTGAATCCTCAGTTTTTAAATATCCCCGAAAAGCTCTGGGGTAAAGAAATTTGGATTCTTGCAATTAATCAACTTTCTTCTTTGAACAAGTTTAAAACACCCCTCTTGAAAATTGAATGTTTAAGTAAATGTGCAAATATTGTAAACAATATAATACGCTTTTCTGGGCAGAGGGAATTTGGCGCAGACCAAGTCTTGCCCATAATTATTTACATACTGATAATATCCAACCCACCAAATTTCCCTTCCAATATGAAATATATTTCTTGTTTCGCTGACCCCTATTTAATAGAAACAGAAATTGAATATTGGTTTACAATGCTCAAATCAGCTTTCACTTATTTAAATAATTTAAAAGATTCAGAGCTTCCCCAAAAAATCATTTCTTACGAGAAATTGGATATTTGGGAGAAAAATTAATTAATTTTTTTTTTTTTTTTTTTTTATATATGTACTATCTAGAAATTATATTATCCTTTTTTTTCTTTTCTTTTCTTTTCTTTTCTTTTCTTTTCATTTCTTTTCTTTTCTTTTCTTTTCTTTTTTTTTTCCTCTTAATTATTTTGAAATTTATATTCAAGAAATTGATTTATTATATAAAGATGCAAATTAAAAAATTATTTTCACAAGAAACAATTTTGTTACTTTAATTTTTATAAAAAACAATAATTTTGTATTGTTTTGGTATAAATATATTTTGATTTATTAATTTATTTATTTGGGAGAAAGGAGTAATTAAGGAAAATTTATCAAAATAAAAAAAAGAAAAGAAGAAATATATATTAAAATAAAAAAAATAATAATATCATTTGCAGCATCAAATTAAAAATTATCCACTGTCTTTTGAGTTTACCAGAATTTAAAAGAATAGAAAAAAATCAAAGATTCTACTCTATTATTGAAAACTCAAGAAAATTTAAGGAAAGTGAGTAAACTTATTAAGGACGATCAAATAGTCCAGAAAATACCACAAAATCAAAAATACCCGAAAATTTTTTAACCAAACAAAAAAACCTTTTGAATAACTTTTTAAAAAATACCCGAGGGTTCAGAGATCAATGTTTATGATAAAATAACAATTTTACTTAAGACAATCTATTTTTTTTTTTGTACTTTTCATTAAAAATTATTGTTGTTTTTTTTTGGAAACTTTTGAGGATTATAAAGTATGTTAGTTCTTTGTATGGGAAGGTACATGTATATGGTTATACCTGGGTATTAGTATGGTGCGTTTGTGTCTGTTGGGTTGGGATTAGGTTTGATTAAACAAATCTCTCTACTGTAATCGATAGTTGAATTAAGTTTGTTATTGGTCATCCTTGGGTCGGGTGCGTAGATACTCGATTAGATATTACTTGGTTATTTATGGATTACTTTTTGATGACAAAAATTTCTTCTCAGATAGATGGGTAATGATATACAATTTAAAATTATCATTATAAAAATAATTTCTTAAAAGTTGCATATACTATTTAGTAGAAATCAAATTGTTACAAACATCAAAGATATCAATTCCTTTATGAAAAAATGGGTTGACTACTGATTGTAAATTTTTTAACAATTTCTAATATTCATTTTTAGTCAAAAAAAAAAAAAAAAATCTACAATAAAATTCCAATAGTATAATCAACCCCAGTGTATTGGCAGTAGAGTTACTTAGATGTTGTTCAAAAAGTTTTTTATAGTTGTTAAAAAAATTTACAAGTATTTTTGATTTTGTGCAATTTTCTGAAATATTTGATCGTCCTTAATAAATTTATTCATTTTCGTTAAATTTTCTTGAGTTTTATATAATAGAGTAGAATCTTTGATTTTTTTCTATATTTATTTTTTTATTAAATTCTTGATATTCCCCTTGTGCTTTTTTTTAAAAAATGCAAGTTGTTAAAGTTAATTTCTGAAATATTCTTTTTATTTACCAAATAAAAAGGGGGTATTTAGGTTTTATTGGGTTTTTTTGTTTAATTTCTAAATTCAAAAGATTTTATGAATCAATCAGAAAAATTCAAGAAGCCTGTTGTTTACTTTTCCAAAATTAAATATTTAAAAGAAAATTTCAAAACTTTTCTTTTTATTTCTGAAATTAAAAGTAGTATCACCACTTGAAAGTACACTAATCGATTCACGGCTCTCTCGCAGAATTTATATTGAAGTGTAAAAACTTGATAAAAAGCTAATTGATTTGTTTTTTTTCTTTCAATGATATTTTGCTCCTAATTTTTAAAAAAAAATTTCCAATTAAGAAAACATTTTATATAGCAATAAATCAATAGGTTTGCAGTATCTATGTTTGAGAAATCAGATTTTTTGAATATAGAGCAGTGAAAAAAAAATACCTGACATGAAAAAAATCCCGGATAAGATTTTTAATTGTGAATATTAGTAAAATTATAATGTAATTTCATTTATTTACAATCAAATTCCTGTTCCTAAGAATCGAGCTTTTAAAATTATAACTCACCCACTTATTAGAATGATGATTGATGAAATTGAACTTGTTCAAAACACAATTCAATCAATTAAAAAACAAGAAGAAAAATTATCATTTACCAAATTCTAGTAAACCTCAATAAAACTCGATTGTTTTTCAAAAAAAGTTGATCAACATAGGCTATCAAACAATTACTCGAGTATTCTAGAGACGCCTTACTTTGATGGACTTTAGGTAGGTTTATTACTAATCTCATAAAAAAAATTGGTTATTTATAATAAGGATTTCATTGAAATTAGACAAAAATTTTACTAATACTCACAATTAAAAATCTCATAGGGATTTTTTTCATTTCCGGTATTTTTTTCCCTACTATATAAGATATTTCTAAAAAAGTAGCATGAATTTATTTTATAATTTCTCAAAATTAAACTTAAACCTGATAAAAATGTTTAAACACACAATATTTTTAATGAACTTAATAATGATGTTTTTTTTCTGAATTTATATAAATAAAAGATATTATATTTCATAATCTCTATTTTATCAGATATTTTCCAAGATAATAGAATTTATCGTTATTTTTTTTTTTTCGGTTAAAAAATCGTTTTCTTAAGAGTGAAAATCTCAATATATATTTATTTTGGTAGAAGAACTTAAATATGGGTATTATTTTTTACAAAGTTTATTATTTCGAGAACAATTTGCCGGTTTACTATGGAAATTAGCTTTACATGGTTTTCTTCTAAATAAGTGTTTTATATTTTTTGTTTTTCAGAAATTTTTAATTGGAAATATTTTTAAAATAAAAGAAATACCTACTAATTCAATTAGTTTTTATATTTCATTTTAATTTTATCTTTACAATTTAAAAATTACTCTACAAATTAAAATCATTTTTTATAAAAGGTAAAAAAAAAAAATTTAACCTTTTTTTGAAATATATTTTCTATAAAAAAAGGTTCTTTTTTCTATAGAGTGGGGAAAAAAATACCGGACATGAAAAAAATCCCTGAAGAGATTTTTAATTGTGAGTATTATAAATATTTTTGTGTAATTTCAAATATTTACAATCAAATCCTTATTATAAATAACTTATTTTTTTTTATGAGGTTAGTAATAAGCCTACGTAAAGTTCATTAAAGTAAGGTGTCTCTAGAATACTCGAGTAATTGTTTGATAGCCAAAGTATATCAACTTTTTTTGAAAAACAATCGAGTTTTATAGGGGTTTACTAGAGTTAGGAAAAGGATGATTTATATTCTTGTTTTTTGATTGATTGAATGGTGTTTTGAGCAAGTTTGATTTAAATTAAACATCATTCTAATGAGTGAGTGGATTATAATTTTAACTTTTAAATTCTTAAAAAAAGGATTTGATTGTAAATAAATAGAAATTAAACAAAAATTTTCATAATAATCACAATGAAAAATCTTATCCGGGATTATTTTCATGTCAGGTATTTTTTTCACTACTTTATATAAAAATAATTATAAATTGAAGATCAATTAATGATTGGATTGCTTTTCTGGTAATATACAAATAAGGTAAGGCTAAAAAAATAGATTTTTTTTTTGTCTTTCTAATAATATTCTCTTTGGAAGTATTTCTATTTGTAAATTAGGAAGTTAAAATTTAAGGGTTCACAAATCCTGATCGAGTGTATATATGATATTTCTTTCAAAATAGAGACATAAAAATATTTTCAAAAATTGTAAAAAAAATAAACTTCTTTTATCTACACAACAACAAAAGACCAATTGAAATAAAGTATAAAAAAATAAACTAAAAATATCCAAAGTATATAGGGGCTTTTTTAAACGCAGAATAAAGTTTTACATTCTATGGGAAATTGTACCAAGATAAAGATATTGAGAAGAAAATTTTTTTATCAGATAGAAAACAATTACTGATAAATTTTGTAAAATAAATATTTTCATCAAAACATGTGATCAGAAATTTTAATGTCTTGAATTAATATACTATATTGTTAATCAAACAATTTTATTATTATTTTCAATCTATTAATGATGAATCATCAATTTTTAACAATTTAAAAGGTAATATTGGAACTGGGTAAACGTTGTTTCTATAAAAGTTTCTTAGCATTTTTTTCAAATAACTATTATTTTTTCTAATTGAACTTTTAGAAAAAAAAACAAGGAGCAAGTAAAATGCAAACAACTAAATAAAAGTTGATATTGTATTAAATAAATCTAATCAAATCAATATATTTTCTTAAAGATTGAAAAATTATCATTTGTAGTTGTTCTTTGAGAAAAATTAAAAAGTTCATTTTGATCAATATCTAAAGATCGAATAAACTTTCAATAGAAATAAATTTGATTTTTCTACAATCATTTTTACGGTTTCAATAGCATTAGGTTTATAATTTTTTATCAAGTGGCTATAGATCTAGGAATAAAAAAAAAAATAAAATAACGAATTAGATGTATTAAAAAAAATTGTAGAAAAAAAGGAAAAATGTGAAAAAATGATTTCACTTTTGAAATTCCCAAAAATTAATTTTTTATTCTAATATTCATTAAAAAACCTTTAAAAGTGTATAATTTACTCCTCGTTCCTTGGTCATTTTGACTAGAAAATGGTTTATAATATAGAAATTATAAAATAAATGTATCATGTTTTTTGGAAATAGCTTGATTATTAATATATTATCAAAAAAAGTGTAATTCATTATTTGTAAAATATATAATATATGTCCCTATGACCCAAAAAAAAACTAAAAATGAAAAACTGATCAAATACTTTCCATTAATACAATTAAAAAAATTAAATGATAAAATAAAAATAAATAAAGTTTCAATTTAACTTTTTCTTGAAAACATGTTTTGCCAAAATCATTGAATTCACACTTGAATTTATGTATATTTTTCGATACACTATCTTGTTTTTACTCATTTACTAAAACAGATTCGAAATTATGGGGAATTTTCTTTTCACAAAAGGCACTAATTTGGTCTTCAAATGTTTTTTTTAGTTTTATTGGTAAAATTAAAAAAAAAGTTATTAAACTCAAAAGATAAACTATCTGGAAAACCATTCTAATTTAATATATTAACTTATTCTTTGATTTCAAGCTTTTCTAAATCCCAATTTTTGAAAAAAAAATCAAAAAGTGCACAATAATTTCATAAAATATTTTCGATATTCAAAAGTTGAGATTTTTTTTATTCTAAAAAAAATTATCACCGTAGTTAATGGAATTAAGTTATGAACTTAATTTCGAAAAATATTAACCAGAAAAAAATAGTGCTTAATTTTATTAAGGAAATATATTAAATAAAGATTTTATTTGACTTAATAATGTTAATTTTTTGGGTTTTTTATTTTTTAATCTTATCTGCGAGTTTAAAATATTACTGATTCCGGTTTGTGATTTAAAGTGGTTATTAATATTTTGAATTAGTTTTGTGTTACAACAATTTAGGTTTAAATTTTTTGTCCTCAATTTTGTTTTGTTATAATAATATAAATTATTTTTTTTATTGTTATATATTTTTGAATTTATTTTCTTTTCCTGGATTAATATATCTTTTTTTGGAGTAATTTTCTCAAATTGAGAATTTAATTGTATATCACCATTTAAAATCTTGTTAATTATTTCTTTTGGTATATTTACATTTCCAAAATCTGAATAAAGAGTATTATTAAAATCATAATTGTTTTCATTCTTTTTTAATCTCTTATTAAAATCTTTCTTATTTTGGATGTGATTACATTGTGGTTTATAAATTGAATTTGCTTGTAAATCCAGTTTATTAATAAAATTATTTAGTTCAATACGAAGATTTTTTATATGTTTTAAAAATTCGATTTGTAGTGTTTCTCTTTGTAGTTCTTGTTCCCTCATAATTTGGAATTTTTTTATCTTTTGAGTTCCATTGGTTATTTTTTTCCTTCGATCACCCATTTGTAAAGAATTGGTTATCCTTGTTTGTTTTTCAAATTGTTTTATTACCTTCTCCTGTTTGAGATTTTGTAATTGAAGTTTTTTGTTATCAAGAATGTACTTTTGAATTGTTTTTGAATTTTTTAGTTTTAAGTCTTCATATATTTCTGAATAATTCAGTATCATAGATTTATAAAAGTAAATTGTTTCATTCTTTCTATTTTCAAATTCATATATATTTGGAGCTAAAAAATCATTTTGTTTATTTAATTGGATCTGAAGTTCTTCATTTTTCCTTTCTAAATAAGTTATTCTATCTTTTAAAGAGTCTATTTCCAGATTATTTTTTCCATTTAAACCAACCAGGTCCTGCTTTGGGTTATTAGTTTTCTGGATTTTAAATGAGTCTTGGTTTTTTAAAGTTATATTTTCTCGTCTTTGTTTTTGTTGTTCTTTTAATTTGTATTTGATATATTCAATTTTGGTGAGATGATTTTTATGTAATAATTTCCTTTGGGTTTCCATTTCTCTTACTCGAAAATAATAATATTGTTTGTCTTCTACTAATTTTTCTATTTTGTTTTTCTTCACTTCTAACATATTCTTAAGATTAATATTTTCTCTTTCATATTTTGTTAAATTGCCTTCCAATTTTTTAATCATTTGATATTTTTTTATTACTTCTAAAATTATTCTTTTACAAACAAGATTACTTAAATCCAGTAGAGTTTGTTCATGTTGGACACCAAAGTTTTTGAGTTCAATTAATAAACTTTTTAATTCTTTTGTTAGGAGTATGATTGTGGGGTATTCTTGGTTTGGGTTGGTCAGTTTTTGGATCAAATTATTTTTGTTTATTGATCTTGTTTGATCTCTGTTTTTTTTCTTGTTGTTCTTGTTTATTACCTCAACGTCATTATTACTCTTGACATTTTCTAGGGGTTGGGCGTTTTTTTCTTTTTTAACAATAGTATTGTCTTTAATGTTTGCTATTGGGTTTAGTCCTTTTTTTTTTTTATACTCAAGCATGTAATTCTCCTTTATGTTCTTTTTAGTAAAAGTTTTAAAAAAAATAAATATAAGATCCCTGTCAAAACAGTTAATTTGTTAAATTTTCAGATTTCTTTTGGTATAATTTAAGTTCTTGAATATACTTTGTAAAATCTTTGTGAGAAAGTACGAAATTGCTTGAGAAATAAATAATTAATAAAATATTATACTTATTCCAAGAATTTAATGTTTTCATAGAGACGAATAATGAATGAGAAATTATCTGAAACTATCTTTGCTCAAGGCTTATAGTAGTTGAATTTTAAAAAATGGAAAAATTACTGGTTTTTACATTATAAAGAAGTCAAAATTTTCACTTTGTTAAACTGATGTTTCTTTTTCAAAATAAAGTTTTCAATAAAAATTCATTACATTCACTTTGCTTCTATTTGAAAAAGGAAAAGAAAAATGAAACGAAATTTTTTCCGATTAATTAGGCAACTATCAATAAAAAATCAAAAAAAGGTTTCAGTTTCTAAAGCGACTAAAAGTTAATTTGATT
The DNA here is from genome assembly GCA_027625915.1 of Anaeramoeba flamelloides. Classification (NCBI taxonomy): domain Eukaryota; family Anaeramoebidae; genus Anaeramoeba; species Anaeramoeba flamelloides. Next base: position 2,320,769 of record JANTQA010000036.1, on the reverse strand, counting down.
ATCAGTGATAAAAATACATCTTAAGATCTATGATCTTTTTCTTTATATAGAGTCTTTTTTATTGATTTTATTGTTTGATCCCAAAAATTAATTGATTTTTTATCCACAAGATACTTGTAAATTTTCAAAAATAAGATTTTGTAAAACACTGATCCCTTAAGGTTCTCGTCATACTGTTAATTGAAAAAGAAAAAGATCAAAATTTTCATTCAAGCTTTCCAAAATTATCACATTCCAGAAACCAAAATAAATCATCCTAAGTTCACAATTCTTAAAAGATAAATTAATTATTTCTACTTGTTCAAAGAAATTAAAAGTTGAAATGTTGGCTTGACTTAGAAACTTTTTGTGGAAAGCTGAATGAAAATTTTGTTCCATTTATTTTGAAATAAATAGTAAAGAGAAAAAGAGATTTTGTAATTAAAAAATACTTTTTTTGGTAATTATTAAGAGATCCTATTAAGAATCAAAAATCGATCGAGTATCTAAGATAAGATCGATCTCAAAAAATTAAAAATGAAAAACGAGGACATTTTAAGAAAAGGGGGCCAAAGAGAGACCCTCAATTTCCAATTTGAAAATTTGTGAATAATAATTTTGAAAACAACTGTTTAGGTTTAAAGTGTTTCTATTTGGCAATTTTTAAGATCTCAAATAGTTTTTTTTTTTCATTTTTTTTTACTTTCTCAAATGGGTTATTTTTATCAGAAGAATGTTACAAAACCATTGCTTTGTTAAATTTAGATAATTTCAAAATAACCACAAATTGGATTAATTTGAAATAACTTGATTTTGTACTTTTAAAAAATAATTTGTTTCGAATCAGAGGAAGTTTAGAATTTGGAAATATAAAGCCGAAAAAATGATTTTTTTTAAACCATAATTTGATTTTTTGGAATTGAGAATATTTTAAAACTTTTATTTTTAAATTGGATTTTTTATCATTGAGATCATCTTGACATTTTTTTTTATTTTTATCTGAATTTTTGTGATAAATATCCTTTTTTATCTTATATTGAATTTTTCATTATTGAGAAATTTTTATTTTTTTTTAGTTTTTTTAATATTTTTTTAATTAGATCTTGATTTTATATCATTTTATAAATTTGAATTTTTTTATTTCTAAAATCCTTTATGTTTTTTTTTTTTTTTTTGAATTCTTCCCCTTTAAATGATTTAAATTTTCTTTTATATTATTTGTGTATTTTGATAATTTTTTATTTTTTAAATTTTTTATTTAGATCCTGTGAATTTTTTTGTTTTAATTGATTTTTTTAACTTGAATAAGTTCAATTTCATATTTTTTTTTTTTGATAGTAATCCACTCCTTGGATAGGAAGAAAAATTATTTTAGTTACTAACTGTTTTAGAATGGATTGTCTTTCTATTACGAATTGATTTTGTCTATTTCATTTTTAAATGTAAGTTCCTACAACCAAAATTTATAAATTGTCAGAAGATTAAAAAAAAAATGATATTAATAACAAGAAGAAAAATCAATAGGGGTTTCTTAATAATTGAAAAAGTTAGAGTTTATTTTTTTAAAAAAATTATACAATAAATTGCTCAGAATTTTTTATATTCATTATGAGATTTTTGTGACAAATATTTTTTAACTCAAAACCATCTTTGTTTTTATTTGAGATTATTTTAAAAATATTTTCTAAAAACTTGGTTTTACAAAATAAATTATTTTGATATTTTTTTGAAATTATAAAATATTTATATTTATACTTAATTGGTTTGTTTTTATAACAAAATACATAAAAAATAAGAAATAATTTTTATAAAAATTAATATCAAAAAGTTCTAATAACTATTAATTATAGGATTATTTGTCGAGAATTCTCACTTATTTTTTTTTAACAAAAATTCTAAATTTGATTTTTCTCAGTTCTCATTCGGAAATAAAATATAGATCCATTAAATAATCTTTCATTAAAGTAAAAAAAATCAATTTTTCTATTATTATTGAAGAAGTATACATTACACTCTAGTTACCATTTAACTTAATTTCTGAAAGGTAATTTAAGCGTAAAATCATAGATTTCACGATTATTAATTAATGAAAATAATTTCAAACTATAACGGTTTAAAATTATTTCATTAAGATTTATTTCTTTTAATTTATTGTGAAAAAATAATCTATCTTTTTCAAAGAAAGGGTATATCCATAAAAAATGATCAATATTTTCTATAATTTCCGTCTTCTGTATATTTTAAACATAAAGAACAAAATTGATCTTTTTACTTTAATGAAAGATTATTTAATGATTATATATTTTATTTCTGAACATGAACTGAGAAAAATCAATTTTTTAATGAATTCCTTTCAAAATAAAATTTTTATAAAAAACAATGATTTAAAAATCATAATTCATAAAATATTTTTTTGGGAGTAAAAAAAAATGTTTTCGAATTTTTAGGTTAAACTCTAATAGTTTTTTAAAATGGTTTAAATAAAGAATTTTGTTTAAATTTACTTTTTGATAACTTATTCTTATTAGTCAGTTCAAATATATATATTAATCTTTTATTTCATAATAAAATTTCAAAATCAAAATCATTTTTTTTTTAATCATAACGAAGTAGGGTTTGTTAAGAGTAAGTATAATGTGTATTTATGTTGATGTTGGGTGTAATTTATATTAGTGTTGAGATGTTCAGATATCTCTAAAAAAACAATTTATAAAATAATTAAACAATTTAACCTCATCAATTTGAAATGATACTTGTCTAAGTAAAAAAATCAGAAGAATTTTGGAAAAAAAAGATACATTTCAAGACAAGTTTAAAGGATGAATTCTCAATATTATGAGTCTCAATTTGAAAAATATATCTATTAAATTTGTTATGAAATATAGATAAGTTGTGAAAAAAATTAAAATATTAATTATTAGATTGTTTTGAATATTTCTTAAATATATTTAAAAAACTGGAACTGCCCTTATTCAAAGTAAATTAAAGTAAAATATATTTCATTTTTTTCCTAAATAAATAATGGCTGAACCTTAAAATTGAGAAAAAATGAAAAAAAAATAATACTTTTGAATATTCTAAAATATTACTTTTTAAACATCAAAATACTATAATTTTGGTTACTATCTTTCGATTTAGAAAGATAATTATATATATATATATATATATTATTATTATTATTATATTATAAATAGTATAAATTTTAATTCTGGATCATTCCATAATAAAAAATGTTATAGCACGTTATAAATGTGTTCAAAAGGTATTATAAAAGGTTAAAATGTTCTATAATTTTAATATGGCAACTTTTATAACATAAAGTTTTTAGAGTATGTGTAATGATATTTTAGCATGTTTTAAGCTTGTTATAAGAATATTTTTTTTTTTCAAAATATATTCATTAAACCATTATGTTAAAGGAAATTTAGTTCAAAAATTGTTAAATACATGTTTTAAAAAACAATATTAGGGGTTAGTAAAAAATCTATAATTTATTATTCAATAATATTTTAAATGGTTTTTTTAGAGTAATATGAACTTTTAGTACTAATATAATTAATTTAAATTACAACGCATTTTAATATCTTCGAATCTATGATCACTCTAATCCGTTACAAGGATCTAATTTTTTTTTTTTTTTTTTTTTTTGATTTATTTTTAATTACTGGTATTTGAATTCTAAATGCGAAAAAATATGCACTCCCTGTTTCAGGATTTTTCTTAAATAAATAGAGTTCTCAAAGAATTGTGATTTAATGTGTGGTTCGCAATATATATTTCAAAAGTAAATTGAAAATGAAGTGAAAATGAGTAGCATTTATAATTCTAATATCATTATTAGAAAATAAAATGGTATACTTTTTTGTTTATATGGTTATATTAAAATAATTAAGAAGAATTTTTTGAAAAAATTTTAAAATGAAAAAAACTAAATTTAAAAATATTATTTGATTTCTTGTTTTGTTAATTTAAACCCTTTTTTAATTGTTAATCGGGTAAGATGCCGAAAAGTTTATAAATATAGTTCTACTCATAAAAGATTTTTTAACTCTTTTTGTTATTTTTATCACTCTTAAAATATGTTTTTAGAGTCTATATAGTAATAATTATAGAACTTATATTCATTTATAATGAAAATTTATATCTTTTTACAGAATAACTAAAATTTTAAATTTAAATTAAGGACAAATCTTTCCGACGTGAAATCCCTTTGTTAAAAAATTGAAAAAAAAACATGTAATATATAACACTCTGAAATTTCTTTCAATATAATGATTTGTTTTTTCCTTGTTGGCCTTCAAAAAAATAATTCAAAACAATGATTCCATATCTCGTTCCAAAGTATTTGAGAAAAGTAATATTAAAAAATATTATTTACATAATTTTCTACACTTTATAAAATTTATCTACATATGAATCTGGGGTGTCATTTAAATTTAACTTATTTCATGTTAATTAGACAATGTTTTTCAAAGGTTTCTATTCGATATATGGTTGAATTATTAAAATTTTCAATATAAAATCCATTTGAAAATAATTGGAAAATTAAAAATCAAATTTTGGAATAAATTTTTTTGTAAATTGAATTTGTCTATTATAATAAAAAAATTATCATTTTAATATTCAGTTCTATTACTAGAAATATTTGTTTTTAATCAAAAATATTATAAAAAAAATGGGCACTTTTATTTTGAAATTTAGTTTCGATCTACTTTTATTTGTAAAAAAAAGTTTGGCTTTTGAAACTATATCCCCACTTTAGATCGAAAATAATGAATCCTCCTCTTTAAAGTGTTTTTTTTTATTTAGGCTTTAATAGGTTTATTCTATAATTATTATAATTCAATGAGGATCATTCAGAAAAAATCATTATTAGTAAAAATTGCAAAAAATGGAAATATTAGTATAATAACTAGACTAGACCCTTGATGAAAATTTTGACAATAGTAAATGTAAATATCAGAAACAAAAAAGACTTTTATGGGTTTTTTTTTTGATTGTAGCAAGGCTGATTTTAGTGAAAAAATGATTAAAAGTTTTTCTTTTTGTATGGAGAAAATACCTTGTCAAACAAAAAAATCAGTGAAAAACATTTAAAAAAAGAGAATTGATATCGCTCATTCAAAACTACAATGATTGATTCGGAACTCAAAGAACAAATAATTAAATTTACACTTTTGCAAAATTTATAAATTTTGAAAACACCAAAACCTTCTCAAAATTGAATTACATTTCTACTTTGTGATTTGTAAATCAAAAATTTGATTAAATTTCCTAATTCTGAGAGATTTTTTTTTTTTTTTTCATTTTTTCCTTTTTCTTTTTCTTTTTAAAAATTTTCAACTTTAATATTAAACCTTTTCTACTTTATCATTAAACTTCAAGTGTTACTTAAATGAGTGAAAAAGAAAAAATTGTAATTGGTATTGATTTTGGGACCTCAAGAAGTGGGTTTGCATATTCCTTTATTGGCGACAAGGAACAGCAAATCTATGGGAACAACAATTGGGCTGATTTTAAAACCGATTCTGCGATCCTTTTAAAGAAGGACAAAAATGGAGACTGCAGAGCAGGAGCAAACTTGATTGAAATTGTCGAGTTTGGGCAGGAGGCAATCCGAAAATATGTCGAAATGCTCGAGGAAGAAGAAGGGGAGCTGTATGAATTATTTCGTTATTACAAGATGTCCCTATACAAGTCGAGGACATTTGTCAAATCTGTTGCAGGAAGTGTCTTCAAGCTAGTCGACGTCATTGCCATGTCCTTACAATGGATCAAAGACACCGCTCTTCAACACATCAATTTGACTGTCAGGACCCCCATCGAGACCGATCAAGTCAGGTGGGTCTTAACAGTTCCTGCAATTTGGACAGAGAAGGCTAAGCATTTTATGCGAGTGTGCGCACACCGCGGAGGCCTGATTGACAATGAAGACTCTGAGCATTTGCTTTTAATTCACGAGCCAGAAGCTGCTGCTATCGAAGGTTTCTTCTCTGCAAATCCAATTGTCAGCGAAGAAGTTTTTGAAACAGGAAAGGTTTTAATTCTTGACGCAGGTTCTGGTACTATCGATATTACAGTTCTTGAAATTGATAGAAGCCAACGAGAAAACTCGGATAAGGTTTGATTTAATAATTTTATTCAACTCTTTTACAATTTTTTCTTTTTTATTATTATTTTTTTTTTTTTTAGATTCTTATTACTTTTTTTCTTTTTTCTTTTGGTTTTTCTCTTTTTCTCTCTTTCAAATTCGAGTTTGTGATAGGGTTTTATGATTTTTTTTTTTTTGCAGTCTCAAAATTTTGTAGTTTCTTTTTGAAAATAAAAAGAACACAGACGATTTAAAAAGAACAAAAAATTGTTTTTTTTATTGAATTAATTAACTTTGTGAATTTTTTAAAAATTTATTCATTTTTCAACAAACACTTTTTAAATTTGAATTTTACTCAAGCCCAAAAGCGCAAAATAATTGATAAAATTATTTGACAAAAAAACCTTTTTCATTTATTGGATTCTTTTGTCCAAAGCCTTTTTCAAAAATCATAAACTAAAAACTATAATAGTCCACCCTAAAACTCTTCTATTTGAGCTGTTAAACCTTTTCATCTCTACTTTTAAAACATTTGGCTTTTTAACTTTTTCAAAAAATGTCCAACAAGTATTTCTTTTTTTTTTTTTTTTTTTTTATATTTTCAAATAGACACATCTGTCCTAATTTCTTTTCGTTTCCTTATGAAAATTTGATTCCCTAAAATTAAAACTCTCTATTAATAATCCAGTCATTTCAAAAAAGGTATGACAAAAAGATTTTTAGAACTACCATTAATACAGCCAATAAACTTCAATAGACATTTTTAGTACATATATTAAAAATTTCTTTGGTTGCACTTTTTTAAAAAGAACTGTATTATTTACACCACTTTTATTTAAAGTTATTTAAAAAAATAAAATAATTAGAGAATGAATGATCGAATATTTTGTAATTATTTCAGCAAAGTTCTAAAATTTGGCTTTTCAAATAAAAAAATGTTATTTTAATAACTCTTTTTGATTAATCAAATTTATCTCAAGGATTTAAATTTTGAATCTTTAAATTTATCAATTCTTTTGATATTCATATAAAGTAATTTTATCAGGGTGAGATTCATAAAAGGTGTTTATATATTTCCTAAAAATATTTTAAAGTTCGCTGACTATTTTAAAATTTATTTTGAACACTTTTTTATTACACTTTTTTAAAAGATCTCGAAGTAAATCAATATCTATTTTGTAATAATATTTTTTAACTTTCAATTATTATAATTTTTATAAAATCATCACAAAAGCAGAAATCTTTTCTATTATAATAATAATAATAATAATAATAATAATTGATGAAAGTTGTTAAGAGGGATAAGAAAAAACAAGTAAAAAAAGGAAAGGTGTAAAAAAAAAATCCATCAAGACAGATACGGATAAACTAGCTGCTGTTGTTAGTTTTTTTTTTATGATTATTTTGATGTTATTTATATGTATGTCTCCGTGTATTCATTTATTTTGCCTTTACTTTGAATTGGGAAGATTATCTTTGTGCTTCTTAAAACTTCGTAAACTAAACAAATTTTCATAATAATCTTTTGTAAATATAAAGAAATAATAATTTCTTTGATGAAATTTGGAATTTGAGTATCAAAGTTAATAAACGGGAATATAATATTTCATAAAAACTTTATTTTGATTGCAAAAAAAAAAAAAAAATGAATTTAATTAAAAACAAAATACTTTAAAGAGTCATAATAAATTTATTTTTAAAGATCTAATTCATTGGTATATTTTAAGTGAAATTTTTTCTTGATCTAAAAAATGATTACACATTAAAATTATATTTTTTAATCTGTTAATTCTGTATTTTTTTAAATATTTTTTATACAAAATTATTTCATTTTGAAAGAAAATCATCAAAACTGAAATTACAAATAACAAAAACCAAAAGAATTGAATATGCATATATCTAATTAGATATCAAAACAAAAAAAGTTGTAAGGAAATTATTTTATTTCAACAAGAAAAATTAAGAAAATATCATCGTATTGTTGTAAAGTTTAAATATTTTTAAAAAACATTAATTAGGTAAATGTTTGAAAATGTAATTGAAAAAAAAATATGTAATAACAAAAAAAAAAATTGGGGGATAATGATTTCAAAATTGTTGGTCAAACTGTTTGACTTTCTCTTTTAAGCAATCTGAGTAACAATTTTGAAAACTATTGTGACTAACTTTTTTAAAATGACCAAACAAAAAAAAAAAAAAAATAGCTAATTTTCAAAGCTTAATTGATTGTTTTATGAAAAGTTTTTTGCTTTGTTTTGTTAATTAATTAATTAGAAATATTTTTTTTTTATTTTTTTTTTGTTGGTAATATTGCGTTTAAACATCTCAATATTTCTTTGATACTAAACTAAATTCCAAAATTTTAGGTACAGTTACAACAGCTGGAAGAATAACAATACTACATTTTATATTCAATTTGGAAATAATTTTGATTTTACAAACTATTTTTTTCATTTTTTATCTTTTCTGTATTGTTATACATTTCCTTTTTTTTAGTTAAGTAATTTGTTTGGTTTGATTTGGAAAAAATTTTTCAATGGTTAATAGAATTTTAATGTTGAGTTTTTTAAATTGAAAAATCAAAATACAATTAGTTTATGGTGACTAATCATTTGATCGATCAATAATTGTTGGTAAAATTTCAACAAATTTACCAATACAACTTTTGGTTCCGCTCGTTTCATCATTTTGGACACACCGATTTTTTTTTTTTTTCGTTTTATATTTTTTTTCTTTTATTTGGATAAAAATAATTACTTCTAAAAACATTAATACTCAGTAACTTAAATGTTATTTAACATTACGTTTGGAAATATACACTAAATTGGGTTTTTTTTTTGTCTATTTTTGATTTTTGGGTGTGTTCAAATTTTTGGAATGGAGTTTAATTTAATATTCATAATCATAATCATAATCTTTATTAAATATTTCAAGAACATATTTCATTAAAATATTTTATTAATAAAAAAAAAAAACAATAAACAAAATCTACCAATCATAAATAAATCAAATCTAAATAGATTAAAGTTATTATTCCAGCAAAAGGAGGAAGCGATGGGTCAAATACTATTGATAAGAATTTTGTGACCTTTTTAAAAAAATTTTTAGGAACCGATGACTTTGAAAGCAATCCCGATTTTATTGATCTTTTCCAAAAATGGATTGAAGAAAAGCACCGGGTAAGACTAGATTATAAAAAGGCAACGACACCAATTCGGTTTACAATTCAAGAATCCTTGTCCGGGGAAACCCCTGTTGAGGAACTTGTTCAAAAATGGAATGAAGGCAAAGAAAAAACCGATCAGACTTTTATCAAATCGGGAATGTTGAATAAAAGGAGTATTAAACTATCAAAAGCATTTTTGGCATCCTTATTTGATAAGCCTGTTAATAATGTGCTTGAAAATATTGAAAAGGTGTTCAAGAAATACGAACAAACCTTACATGATGTTAAAGATATTTTCATGGTTGGTAGTTACTCCAATTCAGATATTTTATATAACGCAGTTAAGAAAAAATTCGAAGATGATCCATATAACTTGACGGTCTTGGTTGGTACCAACCCTGGTAGGGCAATCGTTTTTGGTGCAGTTAGATATGGCTTGAATCCAAATATTCTCTCCTCTAGAACTTATGAATATAATTATGGTTTATTATGGTACCCTAGATTTGAAGAAGAGAAGCATAAACAATCGAAAAAAATTTCAAAGGGTAATTATTGGTTGTGTAAAGATGTTTTTAAACTTTTAGTTGAAAAGGATGTTGCAATAAAGGCCGATTATGTAAATATCATTTTTTTTTTTTTTTTTTGTTTTTTTTTGTTTTTTTTTTCTTTTTTTTTCTTTTCTTTTCTTTTTCTTTTCTTTTTTTTTCTTTTCTTTTCTTTTTTAAAAAATCTAATTTCTTCTAATTTTTAATTTTAAAAACACTATTCTATGACAATTTTAATTTTTATTAATACATATATTTCTCTTGTTTATATAATGTTTTATTCGATTTCTATAGGTTAAACCGCAAGAATTTATTTCAATGGGTAGAGATTTAACATTAGAAATTTATCGAACCAAAAGAGAATTGGATCCTAATGTTGTTTATTATATCGATGAAGATGGTTTTGAATTTTTTGGTTCTACAATTATTCGAAATATCCAATCTGAAAATGATCAGCCAGTAGGAATAACTATTGAATTTAAATTTGGTGGTACCATGATTAAAGTCGGTGTAGTGAATAAAGAAAATAATATGACATTCCCTGGAACAATTCTTTATAAAGAAAAAAATATCTAATTGTTTTTTTTTTTAATCAAATTTTTTTTTTTCATTTTTTTTTTTTATATTCGAAAAATTTGTTTACTTTCTTCTTCTTCTTCTTCTTTTCTTTTTTTCTTCTTCTTTTTTTTATTTTTTTTCATAGTTTTTTATAATTCTTATTCAAAAATATATTGAAATTATTGTTGTTTTTTTTTTTTTTAATTTTTTTTTTTTAACAAGAATCTTTTATTTTTAATACTGTGTCTTTTTTTTTTGAAGACTGTAAGTGCGAAAAAGATGAGAATTCAATGGTCAATTTTTGGGAATGGGTTTGAACTTTATATATAATATTTTTTGCTCAACCTAATATTTTGAAGAGTATTTCTGAAATTTTACTTTTTTCAGCGAACTTTTTTGTTCATATACAAAACAATTTTATCAAATTTTGCAAAATCTTCAAAAAATATTTAATGTAAAAATCAAAAACCAAGAAAAAACTAGATAAATTCAAAGACAAAGAGTTAGTTGTGTAAGTTCTAACATTTTTTTTAAAAACCAATGAAAAATTTTTTATTTTGATTTAAATAAAGTGCAGAGAAAAAAAAAATTCGTTTCCCTTGTAATCTTTTTTCTATCCTTCAAAATCCAAAAAATTAAACTTTCTTTATCAAAAAAGAATTGTATCTCAATCTTTTACAACAGTATTTTTTTTTTTAATTTCTTAATGTCGCCATTGGATTACCATCTTTTTTGGGTCTGACTGTTGTATATATTAAATAATTTGGTATTAAATTTGAATAATGAATTTATTTGGTTATAATATGTTCATAAATAAGTAAAATTCGATATTGATCTTTATAAAAAAATGAAACTTTGTTATCTATTTATATATAAACTACAATTCAAAATTTTTAGCACAACAAAATACAATTTTTGAAAAAAAAAATCTTATTTAATCAATTTTCAAAGAAATGTCAAATTAGAACCATTCACTGATAGAAAATTTAATATTTATTTATAAATTGAAATACATGTAAAATAAAAAAATGATAATTATCAAAATTAATAAATCATCAGTGTGTTGAAATTTTGGGAGAAGGGTGGACAAAAAATACATTGGTAAATTTGTTGAAATTCTATTAACAAACATTGATCGGTCAAATAGTCAATTGACAATCAACTCGTTTTATTTGGGTGATACTATTTAAAAAACTCGACTTTGACTAATATTGACCGTTAGGGAAAAGTTTTGATCAAACAAAGTCGACCACATAATTCAAAAAATACAATGAAAACAAAAATTTGAAAAATGGAAAAAATGGTTTTCATATTTTTCAAAAAATCAAAATTATTTACAAGTTTAATGAAATTGTAATTGTTTGATTCTTTAAACTTTTTTATGGATGGGGATATATTTGAACTTTAGTTTATATTCTTACTAAAAATTTTTTATAATAATTAAACCCCAATTCAAAATTTTTAACACACCAAAATTCAATTTGTGAAGAAAAAAACTTATTTAATCAATTCAAGAAGATTTACCAAATTAGAACCATTCACTAATTGAAATGTTAACACTTCTTCATAAATTACAATACTCCTAAAACAATAAATAAATAATTATCAATACAAATAAATGAAGGGTGTGTCAAAAATTTTGGAGAGAGCAAAACAAAAAAATACATTAGTAAATTTGTTTAAATTCTATTAGGATTATTGATCGATCAAATGGTTAGATACTACCAACTAATTTTATTTGAGTTCTTCTATTTTGAACAACTTGACTTTAACCATAATATCAATTGTTCAAAAAATTTTTGATCCAACGAAACAAATTACGTAATTCAAACAATGAAATCAAAACAAAAACTAAAAGATGAAAAAATGATTTTCATATTTTACAAAAATCAAAATTATCTCCAATTTCAATGAAATTGTATTATTGTGATTGTTTGGAACGTTTTAGCTGTGTGGAAAATTTTGAATTTTAGTTTAGTTCTTAAACAATTTTTCTATATTGTTTATATATATTTTGATTAACAGTTATTTCTCTTTTATTTATTTTTCTTTGAAATTTTTCTGTTTATTTTTTAAAAATTCTCTTTTTTTTTGAAAAATTTTTCTTTCTCTTTTTTTTTCTCATTTAAATTTTTTTTATTTTTCATTATTATTTTTTTTTTTTCAGAAATTCCATTTGTAAAAAAAATATGTTATTCAAAAAATTCAATAAAGATCAAAATAGATGAAGTTGTGTTTTTTAACATCTATCTTATTATTTGAATAAAAAATCTTTGTTTTAAAATATTTTTCTTGAATTTTAAAAATATCAATATTATTTGAAGATTATTTCATTAAATATGGTGAACCATTTTATTGATTTTATTTTTTATGGATCTTTAATATTGGGCTTTTAGTTATTAATCATAATTAAAAATACATTTTTGATGATATCTATTTATTAGTTATAAACGGGAACAAAAGAATATTTTATTTCTTTAAATTTATTATCTCGGCTCGGTCACATTTTTTATAATTAAATTTATTTTATTTTTTTTTGGTCTTAAGACACATTCATGATATGTTTTTTTAATTATTTTTATTTCTTTTTTCTTTTTGGTTCCTTTTTTATATTGTTCCTTGATATTAATGGTCTTGTTCGTTTTTTTAAAAAACGAGGTATATAATTTATAACCGTGTATATTATTGTGGATAAGAAGCCTTTTAATCCCTTTTATTTTCACTGTTTTACCCATTATAACGAAAATTTAGATGGATAAAAAATAACCAATAATAAAAAAATTATTTTTTTTATATATTTTAAATGATAACAAGTAATTTATAAACGAAAAAAATAATCAATTTTTTATTTTTTAGTTGTGTTAAAAGTGGTTTATATTAGATTCCCCATGATAAAATAAAACTGTTGTTAATTTTAATGATTGGGCTATTACTGTGAAGCATAATTTTCTGAAAGTAAAAAAAAAAATAAATAAAAGTTTTAATGAGTATCAAATAACAATCAAGAATAAACCAAGATTCCATTTATAATCTGTCTTCAAAAATCAACAATCAAAAAAGAGTTCTTTTTTTATTAAAAGGTAATTAAAATATATACAGCTTTCGATTTGAATTGTGTTGAATTGGAATTTTGAAAACAACAGTGTTGGTTTCGAATTATCACTCTTTGACACTTTTTGAGATCGCAAAGATTTTTTTTTTTTTTTTTTTTCTCAAATGGATTATTTTTTCTCAAGAATTGATAAATGCCTTACTTTGTAAAATATGGGGTGTTACAAAATTATCATGTATTAGAATAAATCGGGTTAAATTGGATGTGTTTAAAAAAATAAATGGTTTCAAATTTTTCGAAATCTAAACCTTTGGGAATCTAAAATTAGAAATGAGTATTTTTTTTTTTTTGTAATTTTATTTTTTTTGAAATTGAAAATTCTTTGTTATACTATTTTTTTCATTGAATTTTGTGTTAGGGGGTCTGTTAATTTTTTTTTTTTTTTTTTTTTTTCTTTATTCAAAGTAGTGACTTGAAATTAAAAAGGGTATTGTGAAATAAAGCTTCTTTTAATTGGAAAATTGGGTATGGGGTAAATATATGTTAAATAGCTAGAACCTGGACTTGGAAGCATTTTTGAAAAGAATTCAAAAAATCAAGAGATATTAAAAAATTAAAATGAAAAAAAAATTTTTTTTTTGTAAGAGTATAACTGATCTGAACAAAATGTGGTTGACAAATAAAATTTTCAGAATTTATTTAAATATAATGAAGTCTCAAAATATCATATTTGTAATTATTAAGTATTAAGAACTCATTTAAAATATAAATAATTTTGAATTGTTTTTTTCTCAAACTTTTTGCTTTTTTAAACTAACTAAAACATTTTGTATAAATATTTTTTTTTTTCAAAATATCATTAATTAAAGTTGTTTAATATTTATAATCCATAGATTTTTTTGAAAAAAAATATCTTGTGTTAGGTCTAGTAACTGGTTAATTCTGTTATTAGCTGTTCGGTGTTTCAATTTGTATGGATTTTAAGAATAGTTCGACAAGTTAATCTTTTCAAATTCCAGTTGCTGTAAACCTCAATAGGTTTATTTGAATTAAAAAAAAATGATTTTGAAAGAGGCCATTTAGGTTGATTATTTGATCTAGAAGTTAAATATAACAAGTTGGGATTTTTCAAAAATATGGGTGGGAAAAATTCAACATAACTTTTTATATTTGAGGTGTGATTGTAAATGATATAAATAAATAAAAAAAAAAAACAGTAAAGAAAAGGTGCAAATGACAATTGTTAAAATATCAAATAAAATAATAATACTCGTATTTGGGTGAATAATAGGTAGTTGGTTCTCTTCTTATTCCAAATATTTCTCTACGGGTAGTGTTTTCCAATAAGTAGGGATGAATTTAAGATATCATGATCTATTTTTTTTCCCCCTTTTTGTATGTGTGTGTGTTTATTGGTGTGTTTCATAAAAAAAAAGGATCATAAATTTGAGACTTCTATTTGGAAAAAAAAGATAAAAAATATGAAGTGATATTTTTTCCCATTTTTATATTCAAAATTAAATAGATCATTTCTGCCATTTTTAATATTTATTATGATTTAAAGAACTTATAATCTAAAAAAAAATATTCAAGTAAGTTTAATAGCAAATCCAAAAAAAAAAAAAAATACCACATCTTGGGATTGACAAAACAAGAAATAATCTGATTCCTAAAAAATCAAGAAAATTTACTTTTCAAGCTATTTTCAGAAATGAATTATTGTGTTTCAAAGTTTTTTCACTTTTCCTCATTTTTGAAAAGTTCAAAATTCAACATATTTCTGAATTATTTCATAAAAAAATATTTTCTTTGAATGGAAAAAGAAATCTTATTATCTGTAAAGGATGTGAAACAAAATAGAAATTAAAAGGGAATCTCTAAGTTCTAAAATACTTATATAAAAAATCTACTTAATTTCAGAAAAAAAAATGCAATACTAAATTAAACTGAAAAAATATAATTTGTTTTTCTAAAGAACTGTTCACAACAATAATTTCTTTTTTTTTTTTTATCTAAAAATATAAGAGTAAAAGAATCAAATCATTAAATTAAAAATTCTCCAAAAATACTGTTTTAAAACCTGGAAAAACCAAATTATAAAAAAACAAAAAAAAAAATACTTTTTAATTTGATTATTTATAATCAATAATAACTCACCCTATTTAAATTGTTTTCATTGGGTATTTAACAACTCAAAGATTAAAATTATCAATAGAATTTACAATTATTTCTCATTTTTTTGAAGATTTTCAAACAAATAAAAACAATTCCAATTAATAATACTAATCAAAAAAAAAAAAAATAGTTATTATCAAATAACTTTTCGTAAAACTAATAAACTCTTTTTCAAATATAATGAATCACCTGAAATAATAAATTGAAAAAAAAAATATTCTTTAGTATTCAAGAACAATTAATAACTAAATAAGATGTGTAATTCACTTTTAAGTCGTTCTAAATATATAAAAGCATGGATATATTAAAAATTAAATAAAAATAAAAACCAAAAACTAAAAAAAAGTGAATAACTATTTTTGAAATGAGTATAGGATTTTTTATTACTGAACTTTCACTGAAAAAAGTTGAACATCAAGATTTTTTATGAATACATAAATCCATTTTCAAAGACATTACATGGTCTCAATTTTCATAGTGATTATTTGTCTTTTCGAAGATCTCTTTTTTTTTTCCACAGGATCTTTTTTAAAAAAAAAAAAGAAAAAAAAATCAAAAAGGAAAAAAAAAAACTAAAAGAAAAAAAGAAAAAGAAAAAGAAAAACAAAAGAAAAACAAAAATTTGAAAATTCAAAACTAAAATTTGCAAAATTAGAAAAAATGTTTACGATCCAAAAATTTGAAAATATTTTTTGTCAAGAATACTGAAATAAACAACTAAAAACAACTCCCATTAACATTATAAAGTGAGTCAAAATATTTGAAAAATAGTTTAGTTCCTTGTTTATACAATGGGTATTTGAAAAACAGCCCTAATTTAAACTGGAAGAAAATATAGTATTTATTTAACATTTTTATAACAAAATTTCCAATTATATATCCTTAATATAAAATAGTACTATTTTTTTCTGATTAATCTTTTTCTAAATCTAGCTTATAACTTAATTCAATTAACACTGGAGTGAATTTTTTTTCGAATAAAAACACTCTCAACTTTCGAATGTCGAAAATATTTTTTTGAAATTACTGTATACTTTTTTATTTTTTTTTGAAAAATTGGGATTGAGAAACTTTTGAAATCAAAGAATAGGTTTATATAAGCAATTGGGTTATTTTCCAGAGAGTTTATCTTTTTTAAATAACTTTTTTTTTAATTTTGCCATTTAAAAATAAAAAACAGTTAAAGCCCAAATATTCATGTTTGTGAAAATAAAATTCCCTATAATTTAGAATTTGTTTTAGTAAATGTGTTAAAATAAGATATTTTGTATAAAAATTTACATAATTTCAAGTTTGAATTCAATCTTTTTGGCAAAAAATGTTTTCAAGAAAAAGTTAAATGGAAACTTTATTAATTTTTATTTTTTCATGAAGTTTTTTTAAATTTTTTTAATGGAAGATATTTGATCAGTTTTCCATTTTAAGTGTTTTTTGGGCTGTAGGGACATATTCTGTGTTTACTAAATTTTTTTGATAAAATATTCATATAACAGGCTTGTAACATGTTATAAAATGTATAACACGTTTTATAACAAAAGTTTATGTTATAAAAGTTGGTATTATAAAATTTTATACCATTTTAAACATTTACAACACCTTTACAACATGTTTATAACTTGTTAAAAACGACTTTTTTTATTAGGGGGTATTGCTTAATCTTTTAATTTTCAAGAAATTTAATAAATATTTGTAAATAAAATAAATGATAAATTTTTTTAGATCTTTTAATATTCAATATTTGATTTATTTTTCTTGTATATTTAAAATAAGATTCTAGACCTAATTTATTTTAGTACATACAGACTCTCCAAAATTACTAAAAGTGAGTTTTCTTCAAAATAAAAATCTTTTTGCAAATTTTTATTTTTCGATTTGATCATAAAGAAAAACTATAAAAAAGGATCAGATCTTTTGACTGAAAATTTAAATGGGAAAAATGAAATCTTTTAAAAAAAATGAGAACTGGTTTCTCTACAGTTGATAAATGAAGATGTGTATCCGGGTTTAATTGTGTCCTTGTAAATAATTACCCTATGACCTATGGAAAAAAAAATCAAGAAGAATTACTAGTCCCTTAATCTGAGTGTTTCAATCTAGTGTGGGTGTGAACTAAGAGTTAAAAACTCTATCTGCTCCCTTAAAAAAAAAAGGTTTTACAATTTTTTGAAGGATCGATATGAAAAACTTTGAAGTTCATTTTCTTTTTAACTTTTTTGCCAAAGAAAAGTTTCCAAGTATTCATTTTGTTTTGGAATATCTATTTTTATTTGTTTTTTCCTTTTTTGTTCTATGTGTTTATTGGTGTGACTCAATAAACAAAGAAATATAAATGGAAGAGATCTTGATTTGCATACGGAGTGAAATCCAAAATCAGTTGAAATTTTTTCCCATTTAAATATTAAAAATCAATGGAAAATTATTAACAAAATGGAGAAGTGTTGAAATTAAGAAAGAAATACCTTGAAATGTGTTCCTATCAAAAAATATTAGATAAATAGAATAAAGATAAGGGGGAAATAAAATTATTTTATTATCAACTAAACAATACGTATCTTCATCTATCCTTATAAAAATTTCTTCTATACATTTGCCAAGTTGGAAATTATTTCACCAAATAGTATTTAAGGAGTGTAACAACCTCTCTCAATTACAATCAACATGTTCAATTTTGCCTTTTTTTTTGTTTCTTCTAAAACTCAAAAGTTCTTGAGAGTAACTCCGAAATTGGAAGTGTTTTTCCCAAATAATTTTACCAAATCGCACTTATTCTTTTTTTGATGTTTTTGGCAAAAAGCAAAATGTCTTTAAAAATGGAAAAGTGTGAAAGAAGAGAAAAAAAGCAAGTCTAAGAAAAAAACTTGTGAGTTATTTAAGTTCCCTTATTGGTAGTGTTCTTGCCAATGCTTTTTAAATTTCTAATCACTCACAAATAATTATTTTTTGAAGAAAAAAATTTGATAAAAGAGAGGCAAGAGATCATCAACTTCTGTATTGAAAAATCCAAAATTTCCAAAAATGAGTAAATTTTAAATTCAAATTTTACTTTTTTTCATTTTTTACAATTAAGATTTTTTTTTCATATTTTTTTTTTTTTCCTTATTTTTATTTTATCCTTTGTTTAACTCTTTTCAAAATTATTCACAAAACATCAAACAAAAACAAATTTACAAATACAATATTTTTTACTTTTTCGACACAACAAAATTTAAAACAAACAAGACAAGGCGATGGAAATTATTGATCAAGAAATTCTGAATTTTGGGGATTTATTTTGGGGATTTGGTTATTACCTTTTTTGCTCGATTGACGACAATGAAATCTTTCGAGAAAAAAAAATGCGAAAGAATTTTTTGGGTGCTTTATTCCCAAAAAGTAAATCAAAAAGAAGATCACACAAAAAACATTTAGAATTGGTTTCAGTTTTGCTGAACCAAAACTCTGTGTTTCTTCGACCCGAAAGTAAAACAGTTGACAAGCCTGTTTTAAACAACACCACAAACACAACCCAAATCAAACGACGAAGGAGGCACCACGTACCACACCTTAACCAATATTTTTTAAACGCACATTGGAGAACACTCTTCATGGATCCTAAATACTCCTTTTCACCTATTTTCGAAAAGAAAATCAACCAAAAAACTGTTCATCGCCTTCCTCCAAAAAAAAGATCAAAGAAATTTTCACCACAAAGGGTTTCCCATCCAGATCGTACAATTGGTATTCTTGGCTTTAAAATTCATAAAATTCTTCAAAATGGTCTGTGTTTTTCTTTAATTTTGACAATTTAATTTTCTTTTTTCCTCTTTTTTTCTTTTTTATTTTTCCAAAAAAATTAAATTTTTTTTTTTTTCTTTTTCGTTTCTCTCAAATGTTTCCTTTTATTAAAAAAAAAAAAAAATAGAACCAAAAACTCGTGAACAAATTGAAAATGAAACACAATTTCCAAGACAAAGAGTCAGTCTAGTTTTATCAGTTTACAAAAGCTTAAAAATGATTATTGAAGATCAATCCACGGGATACTTTCACTGGAACTATGAGCAGTCGGTCAATTTTCCAAAGACAACAAATTATTTCTCAGAACTGATCAAGGCAAAAAAAACAAAAGAACTTTTAAAAAACCGTTTAATTACACTAAGCAAACGGTTCATGGAAAAAGCAGAACAAAAAAACAAGCTGACACAGCAAACAAAAAAGCAATTAAACACTGTTTTTAATCAGCTTTCAAATCAACAAACTCAAAATACCAATACAAAAATTAATACCAACAAGGAACAACCAGAAGAAAATAATAATGAAAGCAAGGTGACAGTCCCATCAAAAAGTGAGATTCAGGAACTTTTAGCTTCGTTACGACAAAAAAGAAGACACCTTCAAAGACTAAGAATCCATACCCAGAATGTTCTTGATGGAAACAATTCAAATAACAAACATTATTGTGGAAACACCGCCATAATTGAAGAAAAAGAAGTTGAAATGGTAACTCTTGGGAAATCAGTTACTGTAAACAAAAAACAACGAAAAAAAATTCAAAAACAAAAGACAAAGAAGCAACAAGAAATACCATTTAAAAGAAGAAGATCAAAACGTAGACTACAACAAATGGGTAAAAACACTTCCTATCTTACAAACACAAACACAGACACAGATGTTTCACAATATGAACAACCCAAAACACCTATTTTTGATCAATTACAAGTACAATCACCCAAAATGGAAACCTTACCCTCAAGCCCAGTCTCGTTATTCCTTGAAAATAACCGACAAGACATGATCGAAACCGATACTTCAAGTGATGACGACGATGAGAACCAACAAAATAAAAATTGTATGCAAATTACAGACACACGCGAAGATCATAACAAAACCACTTTTACACAAGAGGAAATCTTATTCAGAGGAAGAACTAAAAAGGAAACAGAAGCAGTGCAAGCAATATTACAGTTAAGGCCAGTCATCTTTAACGAACCAGCACACAACAATTCCTTTAATTTACAACAACAACAACAACAAAATAATATTAACGTTTCACATCAAAAAATTTCAACATTTATGTCATTATTGCAAAATACATCTTTTAACACTTTATTGAGTTATCCAAATAACTTTCTTCATACATCGGAGAGCCAAAAAAATTAATACCTTCGGGTCAACAGAGGTACCTGTAGGTATATTTTTTCGCATTTATTTTTTTTTTTAAAATTTTTTTCATTTTATTTTACCTTTTATTTCATATGGAATTATGATCGAGTCTATAATATTTATTAATATTATAATTCATATTTTCTTTATTTTATTCGCAATTTTTCCTTCTTCATTCTTTTTCTTTTTTACCTTTTTTTTATTTTTCTTTTTCTTTTGAGTTTTTTTTTTATTCTTATTTTTAGGCATCCTTTTATTTTGAGGCATCCTTTTATTTTTAATTTTCATTTATTTTTTCTTATTTTTTTTTATTTCGGATCTTTCGAGAATTTTTTTCTATTTTCATTATTTCGAGAAATAGGAAATTTATCCACATACTTTGAGGTGGATTGAAAAATCTTTTTTCAAGTAAAAAAGAGATTTTATTTACTCACAAAATAATAATTTTGAGGATATTTTTAAATTTTTTTTTTTTTTTTTTTTTTTTTTTTGTTTTCTGTTTCTTTAATAAACTTTTTTTCAGTCAAAATGTCGTAGCCCAATATATTTTTCAAATACAGTCTTTCCAAGTCTACCATAAAATAGAAAATAAGAATAGAAAACTCAAATCTGTTTTATTTAAAATTTTAAAGTAGCCTTGGAACGGATGTATCAATTTTTTTTTTATAATTATTCTTTAAAGAATAAATAAGAATTAAGTAGTGTAAACTACATATAAGAGAAGAGTTGGTAATAGTCTGAAGTAAATATAAAAAATCAATAGATTTTCTTAAAAATTGAAAAACTAAAATTCTAGGCCGAAAGCATTTTAAAAAAACAATAATATTTATTTTGATCTTTTATTGAAGATCAAAGAAAATTCTAATAGAAATCAATATCATTGTTCTACCATCATTTCCCATCTTTTAATAACATTAAAATAACAAGTTTTTGCTTACCTATAATAGATCTTGCATTAAAAAAAATTTTTTCAAATAATTAATTATCTTTAAAAAATCTTGAAAAATTGAAAAGAGAGAGAAAAAAAAAAAAAAGAAAAAGTAAGTGAGAGAAAGAACTAAAGAGAAGAAAAAAAAAAAAAAATAGACAAAATAATTAAAAAAGAGAGGATTTTGAGATCTTAAAAAATATCTTAATTTGATAGATGGGAAATAAAACTCTCTAGATTCATAAGACATCATTTGTAGTAAAAGACAAGCTAAAGGATAAATTTCCATATATTTTAGTATCTGTATTTTTTCATAGTAACTCACATTAGTTTTTAATGAAAAAATTATTTGTTTTTTAAAATCAAATCCTCAAAATATTAATTCTGTCAAATATTCTATATATTAAATAACAAAAGAATGTACACAAATAAAAACTAACCCACAACAAAATTATTCATAAATGATTGAAAAATCTTATTCTCACAAAATGTTAAAATCAAATTAAATAAATGAATTGTGTCAAAAAAATGTTTTTTTTTTTATTTAAGGGATTAGCGTCTACCAAGGAGAAGTCTAGGATCAAAGTATGTTGTTATTGGGTGTAACTACATTAGTCCTACATACTTCAAATGTCTCTAAAAAATCGATTAGTCCAGTAGTAATATTTGTTGATCTCATCAATTAAAAATGATCTACGTATTGGTAAAAAACCCAGCAAATTCATAATAAAATCTGTATTTCGCCATAAATTTAAAGATTGAATTATCAGTATTCAGACTACAAAGTCTTAAAATATCTTTCTTAAATTTTTGGCGAAATGTAAATTAGTTACTAAAAAATTCTTTTTTTTTTTACAAAATAAATAATTAACCAATAAATTTTTTTGACAAATTATTTCTGAAAATCATGGAAATATTCTGAAGTTTTAAATAGCTTTATAAAAAGCAAACAAAACTAATCAGTCTTTGGGTTTTTATGTTGATGGTTATTGAGTTAATCTTTGAAATTAAAAAATTTTAAAAATAGTTACTTTTGGAAGTTCTAAATCTAAATTATCAAATACTGTAATACTATTATTTGGGTTTCTTTTTTTAGGTTTGGAAAAGGAATTAAAAAAAAAATTTTCAAAATGAAAACTTTTTAATTGTGATCCTTAGTAAAAAATGAAATAATTATTTGTGTAATAAGATTTATAATAGATTTTTAGAGCTATTTGAGCCATGGCGTACTAATATAATTTACACCCAATTACAGCATACTTTGATTATATAGAAATCTATGGTGAGGCTAACCCCTTAAAAAAGTAAATTTTAAATACGAAAAAATTAAGTATTTTTTTTTTTTTTTTGGACTTTTAAATTTCATCTTTTGAATTTAAAATCGAAAAAAAAAAAAAAGAAAAAAATAAGAATAGAAAAAACAATTCTTAAAAATTTTAAAACTGATTGAATTACTTTTTATAACGATAGGATCATTCTAATTCAAAAAAAAATAATTTGGAAAATAATAAATTAAATTTGTTTCCAAAAATAAAAATCAATAACAAAAAAAAAAACAAAATTATTTTAAAAATCTAATTCATGTTCAGAATTCGAATTAAAATTTTCACTTAAATCTGAACCCGTGTTTGAATCGGTGTGTAAATGTGTTGGCGACACTTGTTGATAATTTGAATTTTCATTTTCGCTTAACTCTGAATCGGAATTGGAGACGGAATCAGAACTTTCATTTTCAGCATTTTCACATTCAGAAGCGATCAATTCAATTTCCTTTTTTAAATATCCATTAGCTTTAGGGTCGAGCTCTATTGCATTTGAAAAGCAACTGATTGCAAGTTTCCACATTTTTTTTTTTTTATAAATTTTGCCCATCAACAAATGTACACCAGCCTCCTTTGAATTGGACTTATGCAGCTTTTCCAAAATTTGCAATGATTTGTCATACTTGTTTGTGTCGAACAGGATTGTTGCCTTTTTGTAAATGGCCAAAACGTTATTAGGATCCAACTTGATTGCCGTGTTGAGAGCGTTGACTGCCCTGAAGATTTTATTTTTGGCGTAGAGCGCCATCGAATAAAAGCAATAGAGGACCGAACTGTTTTGGGAAATCTGGAGTGCGCTTTTGAAGTGCTCGATCGCTAGTTCAAATTTTTCTTGCTTGAAGTATACGAGCCCGAGCCCCGCGTATGCGTTCCAATGCCTGTCGCTCACCTTGAGCGCCATTCGGAAGCAATTGATCGACTTTTCAAAGTTCTCGCACGCAAGGTACTCGTGGCCGGACAGTGTGTAGGCGTACGCAAAGTTGGGATTGATTTGGATCGCGCGTTCAAAGAATTTGATCGCCGTCGTGTGGTCGCCCTGCAGGGAGAAGCAATTCCCGACAACACACCATGGCTCGGGGCTTAGCCGATCGATCAAAATCAACTCCTCGGACAAAATGGATAATTCCACTTCCTTTTGCAGCTGCCACAGGACCGTGGAGTATATGTCCATGTTGACGACTTGGTACCGAGCCTTTTCCCTCACAGCCTGGAAATATTTGTATGCCTTTTGGTATCTTGACAATTCAAAATTGCAAGACCCAAGCTGCGATAAGATCCATGGCGATTGCCTTTGCCTTTTAGGCAATTTCTCATAATGATCTATGGCCTTTTTGCATTGATAGGAATGGAAGGATTTGTGCGCAATACCTAAATTTACAAAAAAATTCAAAGCTTTCATACCCGACAGCCTTTTCCCATTTATCATTTGATCAAAGATTACTTTGGCTTGATCAAAATAATTATCAACATTGCCATTCTCATTATTATTATTATTATTAGTGCCCATTCCCAAGTGGTTGGTCTTTTTTGAAACAACCCCAAGATTTTCTTTCGGGATTTTGGTATATTGTGTTGATTTTTTCTTTTTGCTCATTTTTCTTGTTGTATTCTTGCTTTTTTGGTTTGTTGGCTGCTTTTTTCGAAGATTTTTTTTGCGTGGTCCCTTTAATCTATTGATCTCACTTCTTTTTTTCTTCTTCTTTTGATCTGTTTTCAAATTACTGCTCGTTAATTTTGATCCAGTGGTTATTGGCGTTGTCGAAAAGGATAAAAAGGTAGATTGCTCAGGTTGCCTTTCGAGTCTGTCTCTAATCCTTTGAGACTTTCGGATTTTTGGCCTCCCAGTACCCGTTTTTAGGCTTGAAAGGGTACTATGTTCAGAAGTTGAGCTCAATTCCCCCAAGTTTGTGAATTTGAGATTTTTTTTCCTCATGTCTCTTCTTTTTTTGCCCTTCCTGGTGGTCTTTGTGGTGCTCGTTTCTAAATTAAAACCAGAGCTGGGCGAAGGGGTAATTTGAGAATTTAAATTGGAAGTGTTCCTTCCCCTTTGAATGTTTGTGTCTGTGCTGGTGCTGGTACCGGTGCCTGTCCCCGTTACCGTTGAAGAGAGGGTGGGTAGCAATAAAGATAAAAATTCCTTTGTGGCTGTATTGGGTGTTTCATTTAAAAATTTTTCTTCCGAATTTGAAATCGTCGATATTTCTCCATATTGGTTGTTTGGTGTCTGGACATTAACAGTATCCCTTTTTTGTGACTCAAAGGTGATGACCCTTCTTGCGTTATCCAGCCCCTTAATTGGGAATTTGGAAATTGTTGAGGGTGTTGACGATTCATTAGAATTCATATTCACAAATAATTTTTGATTTATTTGTGGTGTTTGATTTGAGAGACTTATGTTTGTACTATTAACAGTATTGTTGACATTTGGTGTCTTAGGATCTAGAGTTTGGTGATTTGTATTTATTATTGGGTATTTTGAATTTTTGAAATTCTTCAAATCCTTATTCAGCGAGATTAATAATTGATCTGTAATTTTCTTTTTTTGAAAGATTTTTGTTGGATTTACTTTGCACCCCATTTGGCATAATTCGTGAAAGGCAGCCCATAAAAATGGGTTCAGTTCCAATGAGAGTCGAAACCATTTTTCTGCTTCCCTTTTCCGGTTTTGTCTTTTACAAACTAAACCTAAAAGAAATAAACTTGCTTCGTCTGTTAATGTTTGCTTTTTAAGTTAAGGGAGAAATTGAAAGTATAATGATAATAAAAGAAGTATATAAATTGAGAAATTAGTTAAGGAAGTAAGTACATTTTCCCATTATGAAAAATTTTAATTGTGTTAACATTACTGATAAATATTTTTTGAGTGCGAGCAGATATTGAAAATTTGGAACCAAAACACCATCTACTGGTCTATTTGTGAAAAGAGTCAAAGTAATTCAGAGTTGAATCTTTCATTTTTCAATTTTTTGAACATTGTTTTTTGATTCAATTTTTGGTTTTATTAAATTTTGTTTGGGATCTAGAAATGTGTTTATACAAATACTTCTAATTAATCCAACAGTAAACCAAAAAAATATACTCGAAAAGGTGTGCATTTTAAACAAATATTTTCTTTTAGAAGACCAAACACGAAAGATCACCATTCCAAATAAATTTGTTTAAATTAAGAATGGGAAAAAAAAAAATTGATAAAAGCCTATTTTCGAAGATTAGTTTTCTTTACATTCTTAGTTTGTATGATACAAACTATTTTTTTCATTAAATTTCTCACCCCATTACTATTTATTATTATTTTAAAAAACCTTTTGTGACAAATTTGCTTTCAAAATTCTTTTTTAAAATATTTTTATCAAACAAAACCAAAACAAAGAATACCATTTCAAAAATTAAAATAGAGGGGTTGAATTCTTGGAATCAAAAAACAGTTACAAAAGATTCAAATCAATATAATTGAAAAATTCAGAAAAAATTTCAATCAGATTCAGAATTATTTTGAGTTCTCATTTTAATGGAAAATAAATAACTATAAAATCAAACAAATTTGCCCAATAAACCCTTATTCTCAAGAAAAATTTAAAAAACATCTGATTTTCTGAACTAAAACTAGAATTAGATTAATTAAATGAAAATAGGATTTTTAAATTCATTTTGGAAAATTCTTTAGAAATAAACAGTAATTTGTTTATCAAAAAAATTTCAAACAAAATTATTTTCATAAAGAATTAAAAATAAAACCAAATAAAGAATAAGTAATTGTGTTAAATGTTATAGATAAGATCAAGTAATAAATGATTTTTATTTTTTTTTTTTTAGATTAATTTTTTCATTTTTTTGATTTCTGTTTTTTTATTGGTATGAAAATATCTTATACTAGGATATATTCCACACTCTAGTATTTATGAAAATATCAATGTATTTGACTAAAGAAATGATTTGAAGAATTCAGTTTCAGATAAATGGTGGCACTCAAAAAATGAAAAATGTACTTACCCCCTTAACCAAAAATTTTCTAATAATTTTTGAAATTATTAAATTCAAATTATTAAAGAAGAAAATTTTCTCTCAAAGTTCAATAAGGAAGAATAATTAAGGGTTTATTATTAAATTTCAAAATTGGTCAAATTGAATTTTTTCACATTTTTGAAGAGTTTCTTGATTATTATTATTGTCTTGATGATTTTAATGGTTTTTTATAATTGTGGAAGGAAAAATCAAAAAGATTATTTTTTGATTGGTAGTATTTTATTACTTAAATTGTAGAATATTCAAAATCTCGAAATCACCAATACTAAGTATTTTCATAAATTTGTTCGAAAATTAATTTTAACACAAAAAGTTAAGTGGAAAATTTTTTCCCCTTAAAACAAGTTGCCAAAGTCTAATTGGTCTCTTAATTATTTTTTTTTTTCAAAATTCCTTGCCAAAATTTCCTAGTATACCATTCAAACCACCCAAGCATACTCTAACATACTCTAACATGCCCTAACATACCCTAATCTACCAGTAAAAGGTGTTTAAAAAACATACAATCAATATATTTAAATAGAATTAGCTATTTTGAAAAAAATGAGAATTTGACCAAAATTGAAATTTAATAATTTTCCCATAATTAAATCCAAAAAATAAAATTTCTAATTAATTGTGTGGACTTGTTTGGGTTTTCAACTTATAGTCTGTTAAACAATTTTTAGGATCTTGAAATAAAAAGTTTCGTTTGTTTATTGAAAATAACAGTATCAAGGCTTTGTAAATGAAATTTTCCAAAAAGATCTTTTATTACTATTCTTGTAAAATTGTGTGAAAACATTGTTTTAAGATATAATCACTCAAAAAAAAAGTTATTTTTTCAAAGTTATTTTTGACTTTTCGTTTATTTATTGAAAATGCAATAATTCTTGATCAAACTTTGATTACGTTTCCATTTTTTCAAGAAGGCGGAGGATTTCCAATCTTTCATTTTTTCTTCATTAAAATGGTAATTATAATAAAGGATTGAATTTATTTTTTTAGTGCTATTTCATGAAGAAGTAAAAGCAAGGTTTGTGTTTTTTTCAATATTGACAGTCAAATCTAACACCTGGAAATTTCGGCCATAAGAAGAAATTAATTTCCTCCCTTCAAAAGGCAATAAAAAAAAATAAAACCAGGGAATTCCATTTTTCTGATAAATTGGGAATATTAGTAATAAGTGAAATTTGTGGGTTTTAGGTTTGATTAATAAAAAATCAAAATGCTTGTAGCTATTACAAAACATTAGTATTATTGTATAAAGTCTATTTTTAATATAACATTTTTCTTTGCTTCTATTTCAAAAGAAGTATATTCTTTTGTGACAATTTAGATCTGATAGGTGTTCCAAAGACTTGTTTTTTATGAATCAGAATGATTCAAAAAAGTGAGATTGGAATCCTGAGATTTGCTGAACAAATGGGGAAAAATTTTCACTGATTATCATTTTCCTTTTTCAAATAGAGATCACAAATTAAAAACTACTTCTTGGAGAACTTAATTTAGGAAAAGAAAAATCTTGAAGAATGAAGTGAAAATTTTTTACCATATATTCAAAAAAACCAGTCTTGATGAATTTATTTTTAATTTCCTTCGATTTGGTTGGAGAATATCTATTTCTTTGTTGAAAAGTATAATAAAAATGAAAAGTTTACCTTTTTGAATCTAATCTAATAAATTCCAAAATATTTGACAACTTATTTCCTACCTCTTGTAAAACATCTCTTTGGATAATTTTAAAAAGTTATTTTGATTTACAACTTTTGGTAGGTTGTGAGATTCAGAAACTTTACTTTCTGATGGATCAAGCTGAAAAAAATGATAATTAAACTCTCTGATAATTGATAATAAAATAAAAAAAAATAAATTTTTGTTTATTTTGCTTACTTTGTTGGTTTTTGTTGGTTGGAGTATTTGTAAAACATCCTGATATTTACCAAGTCTAAAACAGCACATTGCAAAGATATATCGGTTTGCTGGATGGAGGTATTGCTCAGGTCCTGCACCTAAAAGGATTTCATATGCTTGTCGAATTCTTCCAGATTTTAAATAAACAGAGGCGAGTTGTTTCAAATTAGTATTCGATTGGTTCTCTGCAAAAAGCCTTTCAGCAAAAAAGATTGAATTAGAAAATAAAAAATGGTTGTTAGACCATTTTAAACAATCTAATAAAATTGATTCCATTTGAAATAATTTTTAAAAGTGGTCGGATCGAAAAGAAAAAAGAAAAAAATGAGATTCTGTTGATTGGAAGATTTTGAAATTTTTTGATGGTGATGATTGGTAAATTAGTATTTTGGGTGATTCAAATTTGTAAAAACTGATCTATTACATGGTCACCTTTATTCATAATTATCAAAAATCCCTTAAAAAGTAGTCAACTTTTTATTTTATTTATTAATAACGGTTAGTCAAAAACTTCATTATTTCAAGGAAATGATTTAAAGAGAAATATAAAAAGCATTATATGTTATATCGAATTAATTAAAGATATATTTTTCAATTATTAGCTCAATATTTTTAAATGTACTGAATTTAATACTTTCTAATTGTTAGTTGTGTTAATCATTTTCTTTGTTTTTTTTTTCATTTTTTTCAAAATTGGTTTTTCTGATAACAATCAAATGTTCACATTAATTTTCAAGATCAATCTCCTGAAGGAGGTACACTCCAAATGAATTCTTAAGATACATGGATGATAAAAATACTATTCCTTTTATTTTGATTAAGGAGTTTACGATCTTTTATCCACAGAATAAAATAATTTTTCTTTACTGTTGGGAGAAAAATGGTTGGAAACCATTTTTAATTGGGAACACTAGTAAAATTGAAAATCAAATCCTATTGATAACTAGGTGACTTTTATATAAATCCAGGTTTAAAGGTGTTGCAAGTTCATTAATCTGTGGTGTGTGTAGAATACTCATTTAAATGGTTGATAACTAAAGTATATCATGTTATTTTAACAAAAATCCAAGTTTTAGTAAAGTTTACTATTAATTCTGAAAATGGTAATTTTTAAACTTGCCTTAGATTCTAAGAGATGAGGTTTTGAAAAAGTAGAATTACATTAATCGTTATTCTAATAAGTATTTTATTGTTATTTTCTTTAGTTATTTCATAAAAGATTGAAATTAAAAAATCATTTTCAGTTAATGTTCCCGATTAAAATTTGTTGTACAACTATTTTTCTATTTGCAATATTTTTCTCTCAACAGTTACTTAAAAAATGGTACCTTTTTTTGTTGTTATTTTTTATTCTCTTGTCAATACCCACTTTCCACAAAGCAGCAATGAAGATTAGTATTGATCTATAGGGAAATTATTATTAATTTTTATCGAGTTATTAGGAATCTTGTACAAATAACTTGCTTAAATGAAAAAGTTATTCTATAAAAAACTTATTAGGTGTATTTTTTAATCTATCAGAAGTGAAATTTTTCTGTGCTTTTTTTTTTAAATAAGTCACACACACTTGGTAAAACCACACTACAAGGAATATTTTTTCAAAAAAAAATCTCTAAATTTTATATTTTTGAATACACTCATTTAATAAACATTATTATACATAACAATTTTCAAAAAGGTTTACAACTTTAATAGATATTAATGAGAATTGAAAAAAAAATGAAAATTTTTCAGTAATATTTTTTTCAATTTTAATTGTAAAATTTTTGAATTTCTTTAATTGAATTAGTAGAGAGATAATTTTCAAGTATTTTTTTAATAGTCTAAAAAGAAACATATTTTTCAATTTTAAAATATCACAAAATATTTCAATCAAAAGATATCGCTAAATTTAATTGAACATCTGATTTTTTATCTGTTTTTGGAATATTTTTTATCATTTTATTTTTTTCCATGTTTGAGTTTTTATATACATTCCCGATTTTTTTCTGCAAATTGCTTTAACATTTATTCTTTTTTCAATCTTAATGTTCAATCAAAAATTAATTCATTTCCACTTTTTTCATTAAAAAAATACCCCAAAAATAGGTGTTTTTTTTAAAAGTCAGTATTTTTGAAAAGGGGGTTATTCGGATATTCATGAGTTTAATAGCTATCTTTTTTTATTACATAAAATTATGATGACTTTGAAAAAATAATTTATAAAAGAAGTATAACTGAAATCCAATGTATACTTTTGTCTAACTTTAATTTTAGGTGTTTAAATTTTCCTTGTAGTGCAACTAAGCAAATTTAAACCCATTTTTTTTTTCTAGAGAGCTTATGATTTAAATGATCAAAGAAACCAACAATAAATAGGAACCAAATATGATATTGATTTCTAAAAGTTCTCTGATTCAAAAAAGAACAATGATATATTTTTTTGTCAAGAAAAGATCATTTTGTAATAGTTGTCCTTAAAAAAAACCATCAAATTTTAATTGTAATAGTGAAAAATTAGGGAAAATTAAATAAAAAAAGACAAGTATCACAGTCAGTTCCACTATTAAGACACAAACTTCAACCAAATTTAATGCACAATAATAATCTCAAATTAACATACAAAATTCAGATTCTAGTAAAATAAATTGAAAAAAAAAAATTCCAAATTTTCTGCCTTAATTCAAGATTTTTTTGTGCATTAAATTTCGTTGAAAGTTTTTTGTCTTAAAAGTGGAACCGATATAAGTAGAATGGACCCCAATTCAATTATTACAACCCAGAATAAAATAAATTAATACAAACTCTCTTTTTGTAACCAATTTTCAAAAGAGTGATAATATTCTGAAAAATCATTTAATTTCATCGAATTTATTTATTCAAAATAATTGCCTATTATTAACATTTATCAAAAGTAATTAAAAAAATTTATTCAAAAACAAAGCAAAAAAAGAGAAAATTTTTTTTAAAATTTATTATATATCTCTTGTAACCAATTAAAAAAGATTTAAATTTATGGAAAAAAAAAAATTTGCAAATAAGATCCCAAGAATTATAATCGATTGAATAAAAAAAAAATCGGGATTTATTAAAATAAATTAGTAAAAGAGAAAGAAAAATAAAAAAAAAAACAAAATAAAAAGATTTAAACATTAAATATTAAGAATAATAACAAATAATTAATATTAAAAACATTAATTTTAAAAAAGTGTAACAACAAAAAAATATTTTTTTTTAATACAGTTCTGATAGTATTAAATTTAATTGAGTTGACTGTTTTATAGAGACTTCAGATAACATAGGTATGCCCTTTTGTCTCGCACACTTTTTTAAAATAACGAGTATTTTCACTAAAATTAAAATCAAAGAAAAGAATTAATCAAAATTGGAAATTTAATTTTGGTCATCATTCATCATATTGGCACCTTGATTCATGTCCGTATTACCTAGTCCAATTTTTGATTCCATTTGCATGTTGTTCATGCCCATGTCCAGACTTGTGTTCATGTTCATGTTGCTCATACTGTTCAATGGTTCTATGTTGCCCATGTTTTCCGTGTTGTTCATACCCATGCTCGTGCTCATGTTCATGTTGTTCATGTTTTTCTCGTTGTTCATGCTGCTCATGTTCATGTTCATCATGTTCATGTTGTTCATATTGTTCATATTGTTCATATTGCTCATGTTGTTCATGTTGCTAGTGTTATTCATCATCATTGCCTGTTCTTCTAATTCCTTAGGACCCATTTGGTGTGTTTCATCAAAATTGATCTCTTTGTATTCCTTCTCTGAACCTGAAGTGGAGGAAGATGATGAAGTTGATGAAAAGGAAGAGGAGGTTTTTTTATCTTCCTCTTTTTCGATGTTTTTAGGATCTTTACTGAATTTTTTTTCACCCAACATAAAGATGAAACATCCAATAAAAATGATAGACCCACCAAAGGCACATCCAAAGGACACTGTTGATAACCCTGTCCCTACATCATCACATATCGCACTTTTCATATCTTCCCATGTTTCTGAAATTAGTTCACAGTTAACAGCACTTTTAACATTGTCAAGCATAATTAAGAATTTATCAAAGTCATCAAGACCATCGATCAGTGCTGTGGCACCATCCTTTTCTTCTACATTGTTACACCTTTCACTACATTCTTCAACAGTCAAAATTTCCATACAAAGATCCGATGTCCAATCATAAGTAGCGCCTAATTGAGTACAATCATAGGTCTCTGGCTGATGACATTCTTGTTCTTGTTGTGGATCTATTGTGTTATAACAACCTGAAACTAAATTTGGTAATCTTTCATATCTCCAATTATCTATAAATATTAAATAATAATTAATATCCAATAAAATTAGTAAAAATATTAAATTCATTTATGTTCGGGATTTCGTTTTTTTATTATGATTTTGGGTTTGGTATTTTTATTTTTTTAAATTTTTGTTTTTTTAAATATATCCTTCGAGGGAATATCTTTTGAAAAATATCAAAATAAATTAGATGATAAAAAAAAATTAAAAATTCAAAGCAACCCATGAAATTGAGGCAGTTTTTTTTATTTCTTTATTTCCTTAAAAAGTTTCTTGGAGGAAAAAATTAGAAATAATTTTTAAATGTTCATAGTTAAACCAAAATTTTAAGAAGCCAACTAGAAATCAGCTTTTGTGATTATTTGTAGATACTTTTTTTTTTTTTGTTTGAAAATTATTGTGGGGTGTTTATAATTGTTTTCAAGAAGAGACAAATTATGTACATTTACAGTTTTTTTACAATTTTTATTCTAAATATTAAAAACAATTAATTTGTTTGCTTATAATGATTGAGTATTGAGTGGAAATCTGTTTTTGATTATTAGAAAAGAATAATTTACGATGTTGGTTGGGATGAATGCTTATGATACAAGGATTTTTTTACTTTAAAAATTTTACCAAGAATAAAAATATTGTTTTTTGAGGAAAAGAGACAATTGAAAAAATGAATTGTGACCAAACTTTTGAAAATTTTTCTACTTGACTTTTTTCCAATAGAACTACATTATTTCACACATATACATTTATACCATCTCTTTCGCATTATATTTTTTTTTTGACTCTCTCCAAATAAAGACAAAGAATAATAAAAGAAAATAAAAAAAAAAAAAAAAAAATAGATAATATTACCTGTATTATTCCTATTACAGGTACTTGTATCATTCACACAACTCTCACCAGAGATGTCCTCCTTTTCTTGACAGAAACTAGAAATACCATCACACATGGTCTGTTCAACACTATCTTGTGCCTCTTCAATTGCAATGGTAAATTGATTAAAAATTGATGAACCTGAGCAATCCATTATTGAATCAAGGTAACCTTGTTGAACTACACTATCAGAATCATCTAGATTTGTCCCTGAAATATCATAACACACATCATTTAAAAGAATTGAGAAAGTAAAATGGGCACCAAACGAAATCCAAAGCAGGGATGAGAAAAATAAAATGAACATTGCAACACAAGTGGCTGATTTTCCTTTATGCATATATAAGGCAATATAACAGGCCAATAAGAAAAAAACACAAACTATTATAAAGCCAGCAATTGTAACACTCGAACGAGGCGAATCATAACTCAAAACTAAATCTTTTGTATCTTCTGAATTTTTTCTATTATAATGATTTATATTTAACAAAAAAAATTTAGATTTAAATTTTATTTTTTGTTTTTTGTTTTGAGTTTTTTATTTATATTTTTTATTTTTAGTTTTTAGTTATTTATTTTTTATTTTTTGTTTTTTATTTTTTATTATATTGAGAAAATTTTATTAATGCTTTTAAAAAACGATGATTTTTTAAATCAAATAATCAAGTGATAAAAATTGTTTTTTTTTTAGATCAAAAATAATAATTTTTTTTTTTTAATTTCAAAGTGAGGAAATTAATTTCCTCTAACAGATGTTATGTTTTTCAGAATTCAAAAGAATTGAGTAAAATCATCGATTTTCCTGTATTCTTTTGGATTCTGTAAAACCGACGTTTGTTTGTTTTTTTGTTTTTACTTTTTGAAATAAAAAAAAACAGCCGTTAGGTTTTCTTGAGTTTTCTGTGTATTTGTAAAATCGATAGATTTAACAAATGAAACAGAAAACCCCAAGAAAACCTAGGCACTTGACGGCACTTGACGGCACTTGACGGCGCTTTAGGGAAATCAACAACAATTGAAGGCACTTGTAGAATTCCCAATTTTTTTTTAGAACTTTAAATAAAGAATCATAATTTTCTTTATCATTAATCAATGATAGGATAAATAATGAGTTTTATTTTGAATAATATCTTCAAATATTTCTGAGTTAGGAAAAATTATATTTTTCCTATGGAAATTGTAATGAAAAAAATAATTGAGGAATTTTTGATTTTTTATTTGTTTATTTTAAATAATATCCAACACACTACCATAGTATCAATGTGTTACCCAATTCAAAATAAGGAAGAAGAAAAATTAATATTAAAACATTTAACAAATCGATTTATTATTATTATTTTTTAAAAATATAAATCCAATGATAAAGTTAATATCAATTTGGTAAAAAAAATATTTATATATCCCATTTGAATTATTGGAGAGAAATATTTTTTCTTTTTTTTTTGGATCTTTGAAATGTATTACTTTCACAAAAGAATAAAACAAAACCCATTCTTGGGTAAATATATAGAAATATAGAAAGGCTATAAATTGAACTAAACTGGATCGGATCAAATCAATTTTGTAGTGAAAGAAAAAGATTTTTTTGAAATTGAGTACTTTTATGCATTTGGAAATATAAAATAAGAAAAAGATAATGGTTATTTTTTTCACAAACTTTGAATATTCTAAATTGAGATCCGGAAAAATCTTTACTATTATTTCTTTATATTTTCATCGTCGTGAGAAGCCCACTTTCAAATTTTCATTTTTAGTGTATAAGCCTAACCTGAGCTTTGAAGAAACTCCATCATAGTTACTAGGCACTAAAATGGAAAAAAAAATTGATTCATCCTCCTTTTTTTACTTTAGAAGAGTTTCTTCAAAGAAAATAAATTGAAATTTATTCTCATAATTTTCACAGAAAAGAACTTTTTATTGTTTATCTGGTGAGATTCTGTTTTATTTAAATTGATTATTAAGATTGTAGAATATTTTGAATCGATAAAAGAAAATATATGAAAATTTTATCACATTTGAATTTCGAACACCAGTTTAAATTTTAAATTCTATTTTTATTTTATTTTTTGATTCTAAAACAGTTTTTGGTTTTCAAAAAATTCTTTAACATATTTCCCACAATATCTGTTTTTACCTTGAAAAAAAAAAAAAAAAAAAAAAAAGTGGAAAATGAAGGATGAACTAACTAAAATTTTAATTACAATTGATAGAATATTCACCACCCAGATTTAATAAAAAACAATTAAAAATTAATATTTTCAATTTCTCCTGAAAAAAGTTCTATTTCAGAATGAGAAGGGCGAATGATAAAAACTCAAATTTGAAATTTTGAAATTCACAACATTGAATGATTATCATAGTATCTTTACTAGACAACATTTCTTTTATGACTCGCAGTACATTTGTTGACCTAAAAGAATGTTGGGCCAAGGGATTTTATTAAAAATTTGGGATTTTTTGTTTTTTTATAATCTTAACATTACTGATAAATTCAAATAAATTTGATAAAATTTTTAGTTCAATTTCCATTTTTGAAAATCAATTAACTCATGAAGAAAACAACTCAAGAAAAAAAATCTTTTGAAAGCCAAATCAATTAACATAGTTTCTTCACATTTAAATGCATAGAATAATTTATTCAAAGCTTGTGTAAAAAAATTTGTAAAATAAGGAAAATGATTCAAAAATTTACAGATATTTTTTTGAATTTATCAGTAGTGAAAAAACATTTTTCTCAATCTTTAATCCACAACTTGATTTGAAAAGTTCAAAAATAAAAATCTTAGTATGTCTAGATATCCCTTCGCTTTGAATTATTCAAGATTTTAGTGTAAGGGTATACATATATTTGAATATAAAATGGAAAGTAAGTGAAGTTAGAGGTAAATAAAACTGATTACAATTTCACCTTATTTTATTTTTTCGCAATTTTGAAAAGTTTTTTGATCAATAAAATGATTGTTTTTAAATTTTCTCAAAAACCAACACAAAATTTTTGTATTTCCTTTAATAAATCACTTTTAAATCATTTTTATTGACTTTTTGTATTTAAGCGATATACTTTACCCTCAGGAGAACATAAAATAAGAATAGTCCTTCAAAAAAAAAAAACAGTATTTTAAAGAATTTTACCAAGAAATATTTTTCACAAAACTTTTTTCTGTAGATCTAAAAACAGGTACACAAATGATTGGAATTGCGGTTTTAATTTAGCTTAACAGATGCTTTTGTTGATAAACAAATGAAAAAAGATAAGAATAGGAAAGAATAGAAAAATTTACTTGAGCAATTTAACAGCACTAACAATGCTACTAAGATCAACAGTAACTATGTCGTTAAATCCGTCAAGGTCTTCTTGTAATTGTTCTGCTTGATTTATCAATTTTTCCTCGGTATCAATTACTGAATCAAAAATGTTTCCAATTCCTGTATGAATTTGAGAACTTCCAACCAGTCCACAGATCATGGAAACACTGTTTGTCAAATTAATTAGTTAATGAATTAATTCATTCATGAAATTGTGAATAAAACGTAAAAAAAATGGATCACTAAATTATTTCAAACATCTCAAAAAAGTAAGTGTTGAATAAATAAAAAAAACTTACAGCATCATCGTACCCGAAAAAATTAAAGCATATCTGTAGTGTTTTATTGTGGCTTTTGTAAAAACACTCTTAGAATTTGATTTGAAGCAACTACAACAACTAGCACAACATTGACAACATTTATAACATGTCATTAGGATAAACAAGATCAAACAAATAAAAGCCATTGCCATCCCAGACAAAAACATAATCACCAATGACTCTCCATATTTGCTCCATTGGCAAGACCCATTTTCAGTCCTCCCGCAAAAACGATTTGGTACACTGTTACCAGAGAAGTCATAACGCGCAGTAGCTAACTTTGATTTTGAATAACCGTCATCTTCACAAAAACAATTTTGACAAAGTATAAACACGATAAATAAACAAATTGAAAAATTCATTGTTTTTTGAAAATATAATAAAAAATAAATAGTTTTGTTTGATTTTTTTACTTCAATATCTTTTTTTTGTTTGTGATTTATTGGATATCTTTTTTTTCTCAGAAAACCAATTCTTTTCATTAAAAAGTTTGACCTTGGAGGTATAAAGATAGATCATTTGGATATGTATAAAAATTATTGTTTTCCAAGTAAAAATATTTCGAAACAAAACAAAACTTTCGTTGAAGAAAATGGATTCCATATTTCAAATACAACTTGAATTTTTTATTAATAGAATTAAAGATCAGTTTTTTATTTTTCGGTTTGATCCAAAAATACAAAAGCTGTTTTTAATAAGTTAAGGTTTTTTTTTAAAAACAGAATACCTTTTTCTCAGGGCTAAACCAAAAAACTAATATTATGTATGAAATTTTCAGTAATTTTAAAAAAGCCGGTAAAAAAAGTTTAATAAGTGTTCTTCAAACTTTTGAATTTATCCAATTGGATCAGAGCAAATAATAGTTTTTTAAAACATCTACAAATACATTTTTGGAACTTTTTTCCAATTTTTTTGCAAGATTTTTTTTAAAGATTATCAAAGTGAAGTGAATTAAAAACAATTGAAATAATTTCTATTCTTATGTTTTGGTTGAAAAGAAATCTAGTTTAGTTAACTCAAAAGATTTAAAATATGTTCCTCAAAAATTTTACTAGTTTTTGCTCTGGGTTGGATCGTACTTTGCTAATTATGAATTCTTACTTTTTACCTGATAAAAATTTTTGAAAATAATGTTCAACACATAGAGTAAACTGTTGTTCAGACACAAAAGCACACTAGTAATGGGTAAAATCGAGTCTTTTATGTATTAACTTTTCTTCTTCTGAAATGTGAATTTTAAGTCAGAAAAAAGTTTCTTTTTTACTTTTAAACAAGCTAGTCATTTTGCCAACATGATCATTAAATAAATACTCTCCAAGACACAAATCTTATGTACGTGAATAGGGGGAAGTGGTTGCAACTTTGATCTTTAACCCTTTTGATCTAGAAGAGCTCTCAAATTGCAAATTTTTTTTGAATTTCAAATTTTTCCAGATCAGATTCATTAATTCTAAGCGAACCTTATTCTTCTGAGGTAAATATTATCTAGTTTTCAATCAAAAAATCAAGTCTTAACAATGACAACTGAGCTGTTATTTTCAGTACCAACTTTTAATTAAGGATCTGATTTTGAAAAATTTGAAATTCCAAAAAAATTTGCAATTTGAGAGCTCTTCTGGATCAAAAGAGTTAAAGGTCAAAGTTCGATCAATTTTTGTCCTATATCCTAAGTAATGGCGATATTTTGGCAAATTCTTGAAATTGAAATATTTCTGAGTATTATTTATTTGGATGCTATGTCGTAATTTCTGTTTATTTTTCAATAATAAATATTGACCTTAGGCCTTCCCAGTTCAAAATAGTACTAGGATCCAATCTAAACAAAATTTCATAATAAATGGCCCATGTTACCTTTGAATAATGAATTGCTTTTGTATCGTTTTAAAGTTTTTCCCCTCACAATGAAAAGTTTGCAAATAAATCATTTTTTCTCTTTTTTATTTTTTCCACAGTGTTTTGTTAAAATGGAAAATGAAAATGAAAAATTGGAAAGAAGTAACAGATGAATTAATGAAGAAATTTGGTTTCAAATATGAAAAAGAGATTAGATTTAGTTATTCAAATAGAAGAAGAATAGATAAATGGGTTTTACTAATTTTTTGAGTTTTCTATTTTTTATATAATGCTTCTTTCAAAACAAATGCCCCAATTTTTTTTTACTGTTTTTTTTATTTTTTTTTTTCCTTTTATTTTTAGACAAAAAATAAATATCCCTTTAGTATAGAACTGAATATTAAACTCGAAATTTTTATATTAAAATAGAAAACTTCAATTATTAATAATTTTTTTCTTTAAAATTTGATTTTTAATGGGCCAATCATTTTGAAATGGAGTTTAATTTATTTTTTATTTTTAATCATTTTTTTGTAATATCAATTAGATATATTTTTTACATTTATTTTTTATTCAAATCGTTTTCTTTGGAAACAGATTCATTAAAATAAAAATTATAATAGAGTATTTTTTCTCAAAAGTATGATAATGAAGGCAATTATATTTCTGAAATATCATTTTTCATATTTATTTGTTATTATTAATTTTCAGTTATTCATAATTAGAGTTTAACACCTAAATGTTTCAAATTCTAGATCGAAAAATTTGTTCACAAAATCCTTATTTTCTGTCTTTATACCTTTACTAATTAGTTTTTTTTTTGGTGAAAAAGTCAAGTTTTCATGGAAAGGTACTGGTTTTTTGGTGAATTACAAAACACTTATAATAATCCCGATTGTTAGAAAAATATCAAATCAATTTGAAGAACTGATTTTTTATCTTCAATCAAGAACTATTTTGATATAATTACTTAACTTTTTAATTCTTAGAAAAAATTATAAGTTTTATTAAAAAAAAATTTTACTTTATTAAAAATTGAAAAAATTAAAATTCTGTAGATTACAATAAGATAAATAGCTTTACTCATTTTGATCTCCTATTGAAAAACTTAATAAAATTCCTTTTAAAATAAATTATATTTTTTAACACTCATTTCCACATTATATAAATTTGATTAGAATAAGAATTTTTTATCCAGTTACTATTGATCTTAGAAAATTAAAAATAATTGTAAATGAATTAGGTGTTAAAAAAAAATATCGAAAAAAAAGATAAATTAAATGAGTAGAAATATGAAAAAATGAATTCAATTTTAAAATTTCCAATATATATATTTTTCTTCTAAAATCCCTTCAAAGATTTTAATCACATATTATCCACTTACTTTAACTGTACATCTTTGACTTGAAAATGATATATATATATATATGGATATAAGTATCCTTCCCAACAAGAACAACACATTTTGGAAAAAGTATTTTTTACCACAATATGAAAAATATCAATACATATCAAAATTTAAATCCCCTATAAATTTTTTAGTGAACCATAATTATACTAAAAAGAATAAAAAACAAATAAACATTCAAAAAAATTTTTTTGTATTTTTATTTTTTTTTTATATTTTTTATTTTTGAAAACGAATTCGATCAAAAATAGTTTATATAATAATACATATTTCATAATACAAACAACCCAGTAATCAAATTTCTTTTTTCATATTTTCAACAATAATAACTAGATCTTCTTGTATCATTTGAGTTCAAGTTCTATTTAATATTAACTCAATATCCATTCATATGATTTAAATCCTTCTATCAATCATTTAAAAAATCAACATTGTAAATTTTTTTTCACTATGTATCGATAAATTATCTTAATATTACCTTTTTACACATAAAAGGAATAATTCAATGTATACCACTTCCATTAACAATACTCATACGAAAAAGGGGTAAAATTTACACCATATACTTTTTTATCAACAAACTGTAGATTTACTACAAATAATTAACATTTTTATTTTGTTTTAATTTTAATTTTATTTTTTTTTATACTTATTTCAATATTGGGTTTTGGAATTAGTGATGTTATTAGAAAAAAAGAAACTAGATTTTTTGTTTATCTTTAGAATATCTATTTAATTACACCTTTCCCTCAATATAAATAATCTTTTCAGTTTGATTTATATCCTACTTCATTTTTTTTTAATTTTTTGGGAATGTTACTAAATTTTAGGATTTGATAAAAAAATCAATTAAAACGAATAAAATAGTTTCACCCAACATATTCATTAAAATCGAAATTTTTTACATTTTTTAAGCAAATTTTGGTAAAAACACTATTAATTTCAGATCAAAATATCAACTATTTCAAACATTAGATAATTTTTTTTTTAGTTTTAGTTGGTAGTATTTTTTAAAAAATAAAATGAAATCTATAATAAGATCTTGAAAGAAATATTTTTTATATATAGTAGGGAAAAAAATACCAGACATTGAAAAAAATCCCGGACAAGACTTTTAATGGTGAGTATTAGTAAAAATTTTGTCTAATTTCAATCAAATCCTTATTATAAATAACCAATTTTTTTCTGAGATTAATAATAAACCTACCTAAAGTCCATCAAAGTAAGGTGTATCTAGAATACTCGAGTAATTGTTTGATAACCTAAG
Source organism: Anaeramoeba flamelloides (assembly GCA_027625915.1). NCBI lineage: Eukaryota > Anaeramoebidae > Anaeramoeba > Anaeramoeba flamelloides. The sequence continues at coordinate 2,278,601 of JANTQA010000036.1, read as the reverse complement.
CCGATCAACCTTCTTTGAAAAACAATCAGGTTTTTTTGAGGTTTACTAGAGTTTGGAAAATGATAATTTTTCTTCTTATTTTTTTGATTGATTGAATGGTGTTTTGAACAAGTGTGATTTAATTAATCATCATTATAATAAGTGGGGGGGTTATAATTGAAAAATTTTGGTTCTTAAAAAAAGGAATTTGATTGTAAATAAATGAAATTACATAATAATTTTACTAATATTCACAATTAAAAATCTTGTCCGGGATTTTTTTCATATCCGGTATTTTTTTCACTACTTTGATTTGAGTTTCGACTTACTAAATGGATATTTAACCCCATCTTAACAATTTATTAATTTGAGTCCTTTTTTTCGAAATCAAAAATTCACATATTCCCAATATAAAACGAAAAAAAGTACCCAATTATTTTTATTAAAAATTAAGTTAATTCTTGAAAATAGTACCTATTTTTTGTTTTATGTTGGAAAGTAATGATTTTGAAAGAAAAAAATTTTTTTTCATTTTTATTTTTTTAAAGAATTAATCTTTCAATACTAATATCAGCCAATGAAACATATTGAAGTATAGGTGATTCAATAAATCAATATTTGATAATAACTTAACAATAAAATTTATCTCAAAAATTTACATTTATTAAGCAAACATTTTTTTTTATTCTTTAAGGATTATCTAAAAATAAAGCCACCATGTTGGGAGTAAGTTAAAAACATTGTGGAAATATGACATTTATTTTAGATAATCCTTCAGGTTTTAAAAAAGATTTTTTCTCTTTTTTAAAAAAACTATTAAAAAAAACTAAATACAATATTCAATTTTGAAAATGTTTTTTATAAATTGTTTGTACTTATTCACAAGAATCCTTAAAATAATTTAAATCTTTTTTGTTAGAAAAAAACTTTAATTCTGACTTTTGGAGATAAATTTACAAAATTCCTAAATATCTTCAAGAAAATTCTATTTTGAAAAAATAGATTTTATCCTGGAACAAAAACCCAATTTCTTCGTTAAAAAATTAAATGACTAAAAAATTTCATTATTATAACTATACTTCTTAAAACAATACAATTATTTTCCAATTGGGGGAATAATCAATTTTTTTGGTTAACCAAAAGAATTATCTCAAAAAAGAAAAAAAAAATCTTTATATTAATATTCCTGACGACAAAGCCTTGTTATTTGATAGTAATGATGAAAATGGCAATTAAGAGGGTAAAAAATTGTTATAATGCAAGAAATAAAATGAATTTTAATATTTTTTCCTTGTTATCATAGATTACTGATCCCTTAACTAAAAATGTTAATTCTGAAAAATTGAAATTGCAATTTTATTGATGAATTCAAAAAGAATCAACTAAGAAAAGACCAAAACTTTATAGAAACTCTTTAATAAGTTAACCTTCAAATTTGTACTTACAACCCAGTATAGAGATAATACTGTCATTTTCCAATTAAAATTGAAAAATTTTTCTTTCAGATTCTCAAATATTTATCCAACGATCGTCGTAATCAGAAAAAAAAACAAGATCTACTCAAGATCATTTGATCATGATAATCTTGATTTTAGTTAGCTCCATTTTGGAAACTTTGAGAAAAAATTTATAGTTTTTTTTAATTTGAAAATAACTGTATTGGAAAAAGTGTGTACTAAAAGTTTTCAAAAGTGACTCACAACCACTTAAAAAGAGCGAATTAAACAGTTTAAAGTTCCACTTATACTTCTTTCAGTATGTACCCTTTTAAATCAGCTGTATCCAAGTTAATTGTTTCTATTCAAATCAAAAAACGATAAAAAGAAAAAAGAAAAAAAAACTCATGATCTCTTTATTTTACTTTTATAAAATGTAAGATCAAAGACTTTTTGATTCTTTCTTTTTTTTTATTATTTTTATTATTATTGGTGAAAAGTTTAAAAAGGGAACAAAAATTTTGTTATTTTTCTTTCATTTGAATTTCTGGTATTTGTTGGCTATCATAAATTTCTTTTTGTTTTTGATAAAATTGATGCCTATTTTTAGTATTTGAAGACAACACAGTTCTTCTTTGTTTATTTTGGTTGGTTTTTAAACCCCGTTGAAATGATTTTTTCTCACACAAAGAAGTGTAATTTAAATAAGAGTTGGATTCGTTTTCTTGATTGATCGTTTCTTGAAATCCCCTTCTTTTTCGAACACTTGTTAATTTTTCATATACATTTAAAAGAGATTTATTAGAATTCTTTTTGTTAATGTTTGTTGTTTGTGTTTGTGATTGGTTTTGTTGGGGAACTGTTTTCTTTGATTCAAGTATGAAGGAGCGAAGATTTTTTAAAAGCCCAATTTTGATGACATACATATAGCGATGTGAGCTTAATAACTTTCCGTTATGGTATATTTTTTGTGACGACATAGGGGAACGCTTTCTTGCTAAAAAGAAGATGACAAAGAAACAAAAATGAAAAAACACAGACAGTTAAAGAATTAAGGAGTTAAAGAACAAGTAAAAGAACACAAAAGAATTCAAAGGTTTACAAAAAACAAAAAACAATTTTTTTGTTTGAATTGGCCCTCTTGTAGTTTCTTGTGGTTTTTGAATACATTTTTTGATAATTTTTTCGAGTTCAAATTGCGTTTCTTTGTTTGAGAGAAATTTTTTGTTTATCAGATCCTTTTCTTCGCTAATGGTTGTGGTTGTTTTGTTATTTATTTTAATTGTTTTTGTTTATTAAGATCAAGTGGAAGAAAAAGAAATTTTTAACTGTTTCTTGTTTATTTTTTTTTTATTATTGGAGAAAAGAAAAGACAAAAAAAGAAAAGAGAATTACATCAAGTAGGAATCTATTTTTACATGAACAAGTTCATTTGGGATTTCAGCTAATACAACATCACCAATAAGTAGTCGATTCATAAAAAAAATATTTTTAAAAAATGAAAATAAAATTTTGACGAATTAACAAAAAATTAGAAAAATTGAAATTTCAAAATTAAATTTTTTGATCAATGATAATTTTTATTCAAAATTCGAAAGTTATATTTATATTTTATTGACAAGTTGATAAAGCCATTAGTAAAGATCAACTTATTCGAATTGGGATACTGTTTAAATTTTCTAAATCTATCAATTTCAATCCTTTCGTTTATAGTAAAAATCAAAATATACTCAAATTAATCTTATAAGTTTTGGACAACAAGAGTCTAATATTTGGAAATTATTTGTTGGACAAGTATACAATTTATTAGAAAATATCTGTTATTGGTGAATTTCTATTTTTTGGCATTCTTAAAATATAAATTTTAATTAAAAATTTATTTTAAGCTTCGAGTAATTAGTGTAAAAAAAACAATTTAACAATTTTTAAGTGTGTCTAACACTTATTAAAAACAAACTACTAAATAATTTAAAATCGATCTCGAAAAATCAAGAATTGAAAAAAAAAGGGCATCTTTTTTGAAAAAATAGTCAAAGAACGACACCTAATTCTCTACTGTTATTTTCCAATTAATAAATGAAAATTTTTTTTTCAATTTCTAAAGTGTTTAAATTATTACTGCTACAATCAAATAAGCAGAGTAAAAATTTGTCTTAGAGTTAACTAGGAAGTTTAATTTATTGTCAAAAAATATCATTTCCTAAACGATGTTGTAAAGATCTTTGCATTTGCTTCAACTTATAAACAAGAAAAATATTTTGGGATGTGAACTAAAAATTTGAATTTTTTATTTGGAAAATAATAGTAACTTGAATGGTTGTGCATTATAATGTTAAAAACAACTATATTATGTCTTGAAGTGTCAATTTCATGTTCTTTTTCAGAGACCAATAATTTTTTTCAATTTTTTTTTCATTATTCACTCGGTTATTGTTTATCAAAAGAATATAAAAGAATCCTTAATTTGTCAAATCTTAGAGAGTTTCAAAATAACCACAAATTAGATTAAATAAAATCTTATTAATTATGTAAATAAAATATAGCATTTGTTTTAAATTGAAGAAATATAAGGATTTGGAAATATAAAATAAGTAATTTACTTTTAAAAATTTGAATTTTTTTAAATTGAGGATCCTTTTTGTTTTTTTTTTTTGTTATTTCAATTTAACTCACCATAAAAAGTGAATTTTATCAAACAATCATTTAGTCTCAAGTCATCACTTGTGTACTGACAAATATATGGTAAGTGGACAGAACATAAGATAGAAAATTGACTTGTATACAAAGTATTTTTTCAATTTCTTTAATTAAACTGGCTTATTGACTGAAAAATAGTTTATTCAAATAGACTTAACTTTCACCAAATATGAACCAGCTCAAAAATTTTTTTCTATTAAACTTATACTATTGGGTTCTTTAAAAACAAAATGAACTCAAAAAGCTTTTCCAAAAAATTCCAAATAGTTTAATTTTTTCTTAAGGTATAAAATAAGCAAATGTTTTAAACATTTTACTCCAAGTAATCAATCAAGAATTGATTTAAATTGTATGTTCATCAAAAGGATTTATTTATTTATATTTAAACAAAAACAACAAATTAGCATCGTGTGTTAAAGCAGATAATCTATTACTAAAAGTTTTTTTTTTTTTTTTTTTTTTATTTTCTTATTTCAATAAGCTCTTATCTCCTTTATAAAAGAAAAATAAAAATTACAATTAAAAGAATACAGCCATTTTAAAACAAAAAAAGAAAAATGCAAAAAATGTGATTATTTTACTCAATATTATGAAAATATAAATCACTTTATTTGGTATTGTGAAACATATAAATTTATCAGAATCAAATGGAAAAAAAAAAATCAGCAAAAATTTTAGAAAAAAACTTATATAAAACTGTTATTCTTAGAAAAAATACTCAAAAACTCCTTAATCTGGCTAATCAAAATCACGAAATTTATTTTTCTTGTCGAGAATTTTTCATCAAAGCTCTTATGGTTAGAAAACTTGGGGTAATAAAGAAAAAATGAAAATAACAAAATTGAAAATAAAAAATTCCTAAAATAGTAAAAAAATATACAAATTTGGGTACATAGTGCCACACTTTTCGGAGGTAGTGTCTAGGTTTTTTTTTTTTTTAATTCAAAAGAATTGAGCAAAATCAAAGATTTTACTCCATTCTTTTAAATTAAAAAAAACCTAACGACAGTGGAATACTAATTTATTAATCACAGTTTGTGGAATCTTATTATTAATAATCTTTCTATCGGGTTTTTACTCCTCCTGTTTCTGGGGACGTGTCGTCAAGTGCCGTAGAGTGCCTAGGTTTTCTTGAGTTTTTCTGTTTCATTTGTTAAGTGTTCTAGGTTTTTTTTACTTTTTGAAATAAACCGAAAATTTATTAAAATTTTCTGTTTATTTCAAAAATTAAAAAAAACCTAGAACACTTAACAAATGAAATAGAAAACTCAAGAAAACCTAACGGCGCTTTTTTTTAATTTAAGAAATTAAAAGAAAATTTCTGAAATTTTCTTTTTATTTCTCAAATTAAAAAAAAGCTAACGGCGGTTTTCCAGAATTCGAAAGAATTTAGTAAAATCAAGGATTTTACTCAATTCTTTCAAATCCTGAAAAACCTAACGACAGTGGATAATTTTTAATTTGTTCATGTAAATGATATAATATTTTTTTACTTTAATGTTTTAATTATTTTTCTTCTTCTCTTTTTTATTTAGTAAATTTTCTTTAATTACTCCTTTCTCACAATAAATAAATAAATAGAATACAGCCATTTTCAAAAAGTAATTTACAAAGTTTTGAAAGTTGAACTCAGATTGCTTAAAAGGGTAAGTCAAACAGTTTGGAGCAAAATTTTTGAAAATGTTTATTCCTCAATTTTTTAGAATGGCTGTATCAAATAAAAGAAAAGAAAAGAAAAGAAAAGTAGAGAAAAGAAAAGAAATAAACTATTTGAAAATTAATTGGAATTAATTCAAGGAAAACAAAAACTTTTATTTAATTTCAAAAATTTTATAACCCAGCAACCCATCTTACTGAATTTGCAATAATTTTATCTCCATCGGTTTCGTGGTCCCAATAAAATTTTTGGGTTGGCTTACTATATGCAAGGCCTGAAGCTAGAGAAAAATTTAATATCACAACTTTCCCATAGCCGCTAACATTTCGAACCGAAATTAAAGGGCTACCGTCGTCCCAATTAGCCACTGTGTACAAAAATTGTGCTCTGTTTAAATGATGCTTTATCTTGACTAATTTCGTTTTCGCCCTTGTTGCAAAGAGTCCACCATTAAACGAATTTACGCCCTGCATAATCGGGTGATCGGGGTAAAAAACTTTCCCCAATTTTGCAGGGAATTTGATGATGTGCTTCGATTTCTTTAAAGGCATTAACTGCTTTGCAAATTTGCCCTCAAGGAAGGTGTTGACATTTTGCTTGACGTTTGACAGAATTGATTTAACCGTTGACAAAACTACACCACCGCCACCTTCAACATATTTACTTAGCCTATCACTTAACAATTCCAAATCATCAAAGGTGCTATATGCTTGGATGCAAACAACAATGGCATCATATTTCTTAAGTTCCTGGATGGTTGGTGTTGTGTTTAACGAAGTCACGACCTTTTCAATGCCATTTGCTTTGATTGATTCGCAAATATTTTTGACTCGAGACTTATTATTTTCACTGGTGACAAATAAAACTTTCATATATTGTGGTTCTTTTGCTTCGAAATCTCTAAAACTTTTTTTAATCTCTTTGCTTGTCTTCAAATTTATGACACTTCCGATATTTATTTTATCCAGAGACATTTTATTATCCTTCTCCTTCTCCTTCTCCTTCTCCTTCCACTTCTTCCCTTTCTTCTGTCTCTTCCTCTTCTTTTTGTAGTTATTTTGCTTTTCGGAATTTTTTCTCGTTTTCCATGACTTTCTTTTCTTTTTTTTATGATACAAGTTTGTAATTTCATTATGATTATAAAAATAACTCAAATTGTCAAGATTGTAATTTCGTTTTTTTTTATTCCTAAATTGGTATTTGTGTGATAAAACACTGCGTTTATCTGTAGTAATTGCCTTTTTTTCTTGTTTGGCTTTTTTGTATGTCGCTTTCTTCGATTTCCCCCTCTTTTTAAATACCAATTTTTTCTTTTTGATTTTGTTTTTTCTTGTTCTTTTCAATTTTACAGGATGTTTTTCTTCTTCTTTGAATTGCTCAAACAAGCTTTCACATTGAAAAATTTCTTTTCGGTCACTTTCGATTTTGAAATAATTTTTTTCAAATGTGTGTGGGAAAAAAAGAGTTTCTTGGGTCAAGATTTGATTTTTATAACTTTTTTGCTTTTTCTCAATCAAGTCATTTAGCCTTTGGTTAATAATGTTTTGATCAATTAGCGCAGAACTTTTGATTTCTAAAAGTTGGTTTAAAGTACATTTAGACAAGTCAACCAAATGAAGAAATTCCTTGAGAAAATCCATAATCACTTGTTTCCGATCCATCAAGTCAAATTGGATTGCTAAATGTTTCCCTCGTTCAATGAGCCTTCTAAAAAATAAAATTGGTGGCACACTGTCTAGGCTGTTGTTTGAAAATAATTCCAAAAGTGTTTCTTTTCTTAATGGTATTAAAATCTGCTCAATTTGTAATATTTGGTACAAATTATTTTGCACACATTTCAGAATTTCTTTTCTTCGAAGTGATTTGATTGCCTGATCTAAATTTCCCGAATTTCCATTCCTGTTTTTGCTTTGATTTTCTTTTTCATTTTCTTTTTGTTTTTTTTTTTCTTTTTCATTTTCTTTTTCTTTTTCTTTTTTTTTTTCTTTTTCTTTTTCATTACCATTTTCGATTTCTATTTGGTTTTCATTATTTGAATTTACTTGATCAATACCGGTATCCATTTGCATTTCTATTTCTTTTTCTTGATCCATTTCTTTTTCTTTCTCTTTTTCATTACCATTTTCAATTCTTGTGTTGTTAGTTGAATTTGTTTTTTGAAAGTTACCTCCTTTCTTTTTCTCATTCTTTTTTTGTTTTTGTCTTTTTTTTTCATCTTTGTTGTGATTTTGTTCTTCGAATTCTTGACTAATTTCATTTTCAATATCAATTTGTTTTAATTTCATTAATAATTCATCAAGCGAATAATGCTTAATTTGAAAAGAAATACATATTTGAAGTAATTTTTTCATTTGAAATGTCTTTGATAAGTCAATCACATCAACAAGATTGCTTTTATTTAATGCTCTTGTTGTGTTTTGATAAACAAATTCATTAATTACATTCCATGTGGAAGGTGATACATCCTTTAAAGTGACTACACTTTGCTCTTCACGCAAGGAACGCCAATTTTTGGGATAAAATAATGTTTCCCAAAAAGGTGATGTGACTGCAAAGACTAGCCGATGTGATGGATATTTTTTTTTATTAGCACCAATGAGAAAAATAACATCAGACAATTCAGAATCAAATTTAAAGGTTGAAATTACGGACTGGAAATGTCTTAAACTCATAACCGTTTGTATTTTATTTGATCTTTTGGATCACACAATTTTTGACAAAAGAAAAAGATACAAATTTAAAATTGGAAAAAATGAACCAAGTTTTAACATTTTCCAAGCCAATAAAACTTTAAATCAAAAAACTCTTTATCTCCAAACCTGTTCTAAGATATTTATATTCATAAAAAATCCTTTGATATTTCTTCTACAATTTAAAAGAAATAATAAATAGGATAATAAAAGCAACTTTAAAAAAATGCTAAGCAAGAGATTTATTACAAACAGCACAATGTTGTCTCAAAACCTTTGTCCGTCTTGCTTTTAAAAAAGCAAGTTCCACAGTTTGAAAGATCCTATAACAATTATTCTTCCTAACCTACTGAAAAAATCCTAACTTAATTTGAAAGTTCTTTCTAAAAATAATCAATTTATAAAATTTAAAACCATACCTTTAAATATTTGAATTCTTACTCTTAATAAAGATAAAATATACACTGTTTTTAAAAACCGTTTCATTGAACTATTTTTAAGATCTCCCTTAATCCTACAATTAACTAGATTCTTATAATATACTGGTATTTGAAGTCTAAATGGGAAAATATTTTCAATTCATTTTCCTTATTTATGACAAACAGAGTTTCACTATAGGGCCAGGTTGTAAATTGGAGTTTTGTTTGAAAAAGGAAATTGTAAACCAAGTGAAAAAAAATCCCATTTATAATTCAAATACCAGTATTCCGAATTTTAAACTTTATCCTTTATTTTCCGCTTTTAGCAATTCAACACAGGATCAAAGACTCAAAAATAAGTCAACCTAGAGAATTAGCCTTAATAATTTCTACTTTTAAAAACTTTATTTAAGCAATTCATTTTTTAGATTGTATCAAAAATAAAAAATTTTCTAATTTAATTTCTCGTTCGTAATCTTTTATGACCCAAAAAGGTGATTTAAAAATTATATTGCTTGGAGAATCAAAAGTTGGAAAAACAACTCTAATGATAAGGATCATTAAAAACGAGTTTGATAACCCTAAAACGACAATAGGCGCATCATACATGGAGAAAACTTATGAGGGTTTGGATGGTAAAAACTATTTGTTTAATATTTGGGGTAAGTGGCACATTTGATTCTTCTTCTTGTTACTAAATCAAAATTCAATTAATAACACACAAAATAATTTTGATCCTAACCAAGATTTTTTTTTCATTTTTCCAAACCACTTTTTTTGATTTGAAAACCAAATTGTTTTTGCTTATCATAGACACTGCTGGCCAAGAAAAATTCGATTCTCTTTCTACTTTTTATACAAGAGATGCTGGATGTGCTTTAATATTATATGGTAAATTTTTTTTTTTTTTTACTCTTTCTTGTTACAACAGTAATCAAAAACATAAAGTATATATTTCAAAATATTGTACCATCTTTTTTTTCTTCTTGTTCCAATGGGACTTGGAATAGAATACACTACCCAGAGTATACCTAATTTCAAATCAATTTTGAAGCTTTAATTCTGTGAAAATTGAAGAAATATATAAATTAGGGAATGAGGTTTGACTAAAATCTGTTGGAATTTTTCCAATATTTTGTTTATTTTTTAAGGTTATAGTAAACTAAAAAAAATCTTCAAGTAAATTTAATATCAAATTCAAAAAAAAATAGCCGGATCTAGAAATTGAAAAACAATGTAAAAATCTGATTACTTAAAAAGCAAACTTACTTTTATAACTATTTTCAGAAATGAATTATTGTTTTTAGAAAGTTTGATCAATTTTTATCATTTTTGACAAGTTCAAAATTCAACATATTTCTGAATTATTTAAAAAAAAATTAATCAACATTGAAAAAAGAAAGAAATCTTATACAATTGAGGAGAGTGTACAAAAATACACATTAAAAACAAAATCACTAAGTTTTTAAATAACCCAGTATAAAAAAATCTACTAAATTAAAAAAAAATTATAATAATAATTTGAAACTTGAAAAAAAATATATTTTTTTTTGAACAAAAGAACACTTTGAATCAATTTTTTCTTTTTATTAAACATAATAAAATATAAGAAAAAAAAACAAACAAACAAATTATAAATCCACCCAAAATACTTTTTTAAAACCTGAAAAATTCAACTTATAATCTAAAGAAATAATTTTTACGTTGAATATTTTTAATCAATAATTAATAACCCAATCTAATTTTTTTTCCTTGAGTTTTTAACAAATCAATTATTAAATATATCAATATAAACTCAATTTCATAATAAATAGCACAATTTTATTTTATATTTTTTTTACTTTTTTTTATTTTATTTTTAGATGAAAAACAAATATTTCTAGTTTATAGAACATAATATTAAAATAGTAATAGTTTTTTTTACTTTAATAGATAACTTCAATTTATAAAAATATTTATTTTCAAAATTTGATTTTTAATGAACCAATGATTTTGAAATGGATTTTACTTTAAAATTATTTCTCAATTTTTTTCAAAGATTTTCAAACAAATTAACTAATTTAAATGAATTCTCATTAAAAAAAAAGACTAGATATTATCAAATATCTAATTTTAATACTAAAAGTTAGTTACTTGTTTATATCCTGAATATTTGAAAAAGATTATTGTCTGCTCTTTGAAATTTCAAGAAATTTAAATAAATAGGTGTGAATAAAATAAAATAATAATTTTTTTTAAATCTTCAAGGATTCAATATTTGATTTATTTTTATTGTATTTTTTAAATGAGATTTAAGGTTCAATACTATTTGTTCATAAGGATTTTCAGAAATTACTACAAGAAAGATATCAATAAAAATAAAAATTATTTGCAAATTTTTCAATTTCAAATTTCGATCCAAAAATCGAAATAAAAAAAAGGATCAGATCTTTTACTAAAAATATAATTAGAAAAAGGAAATTTTTTTAAAAATGATAACTCATTTCTCTAAAGTTGATAAATGAAGATGTATATCGGGCTAAGTCTTCCCCTTGTGTAAATAATTACTCTATTACCGTTGGGAAAAAATAATTAAATAACAGTTACTATTCACTTACAATATTAGCGTCAACCTAGATGCGACTATTATCTATGAATGTTATAATTGAGTGTAAATGGTATTAGTATTTAATGGTTAACACTAGTTTCTGTGACTCTAAAAAATCTATTACCAATATTATAGAAACAATAAATGATTACATTTTTTGAAAGAAAGTGGTAATCAAAGAAAATTTCATCAAATAAAAAAAAGAGAGAAGTGAAATAATAATTAGAATATTATAAAAAAATATCGAATATCAGTTACATCACCAAATAAAAAAATATACACTATCGCTAGGTTAGTGTGAATATAAACAATAAAAAAGAAATTTCTGAAATTTTTCTTTTATTTCTTAAATTGGCGAAAAAAATTTCTGTTAGCTTTTCTTCGTTTTTCTGTTTATTTAAAAAAATCGTTATAGTTTTCAGAATAAAACATAAAAACTCAATTCTTTTAATCGTCACAAAATCTAGGAATTCTACGTCATTCTGTGATAATTTCCTGAATACACAAGAGTGGTAAAAAGTAGATACAGTCAGTTCCACTTTTAAGACATAAATTTGAACTGAATTTAAGTCACAAAAAAATCTCATATTAAGGCATAAAATTTGGAATTTTATTCACAAATTATTTTTCTATAATTCAAATTTTTTATCTTAATTTGAGATTTTTTTTGTACCTTAAATCTCGTTCAAAGTTTGTGTCTTAGGAGTAGAACTGGCTGTAAAAAAAATTGATTTTTTTTTTAAAAATCCCAAATAATTTCTTCTTAATTTTACAATTTATTATTCTAAATAATTAGATATAACTGATAGAAAGTCATTTCTAGAATTGGAAAGATTTTTTAAAAAATTAGAATTTGCTGATGAAAAGGTTTTTGCAATATTAATTGGTACAAAATATGATTTAGTTGCAGAAAACGAAGAATTACGTGAAGTATCGATCCAAGAAGGAAGCGAAAAGGCAAAATTAATGAATAGTGATTTTTTTGAAATTAGTTCCAAAACAACCTATAATATTGATAAACTATTTGAAAGAATTGGATCAAAATATCTGAGGATTTATAGATCAGGTGGTAAAAAGGCGAAAGGGAAGAAAGGGAAACCAAGACATTCAGTGTTTGTGACTAATTTAAGCGATGATGAAGAAAATATAGAGAAAGATAAAAAATGCTGCAAATAATTCTTGATAATCCTTAATATTTTTTTATTTAATAATTTATAGATTTTCTTTTTGAAACTTGTTAAAAAATCATAAAATAATATCTAAGAAATTAATGTTTTCTATTGCTTATACTACTGTTAATTGCAAAATAAAAAGCTCAAAATTTTCACTCAACTTTCCAAAAAAATCTCATCCTAAGAATTAAAAAAATCATCAAAGTCTGCAATTCTAAAAGAGGATTTAACAATCTAAGTTTTACTTCAGAATATTAGTAATCTGAAATGTTAAATGATCTCATAAATTCCTATTTTGGAAATCTGAATAAAAATTTTGTTTCATTTATTTCTCAACAAATACTATTTAATAATTTACTAATTTTTTTAAAAATTCGGGAATTTATTTAGAGCTTAAAAAATTGAAAAAATAACAACGCATAAAAATTATATTGTTATAAAAGTTTCCTTCAATTAAAAAAAAGTGTTAAAATTTATACTTTTATTGTTCTTTGACAATAAATTATTGTGATTCTCTCAAAAATAGTTTTAATTTTTCAACAATTTTGTAAGAAAAGTTTACTAAATAAAAGCACATTCCAAAAGATAGTATGACAAAAACAGTAATTGTGTTGAAATCTCCTTTTAAATTAATTTGTTATTTTTTGATAAATTGATTCTACTTTTCATTTTCACTTAAGGGAGTACCCACCATAAAGTTAAAATTTTCACTTTTTTATTTTTTGAAAGAAGATGAGAAAACAACATTATTTACTTTGGCTGGGCCTAGTTGATTTTTAGTATTTAAAGTCCTTGTTGAAAAGCAATTCATTAATATTAATTATAAAAGTAAAATTACAGGCCATAATAGAATCTTAAGTTGATTTTTTTTGATACACTCTGAGAACTGTTAAATGGTTTAACTTTTATTCTTATCTCAACATTCTATTGTTGAATTTGGTTTTATATTGGAAAAAAAATAAAATTAATTGTTTTCAAAAAGGTAACTTTATAAACTCAAAATCAAACAAAAAAAAAAAATAACTAAGCAAACAAGAAGGTTTGAAGATCCAATTGTAAATTAAAAAAAAAAAGTTAAGGTGTTGACTTCTGATATAAGGAAATTATTTCAATTGAACTAACTCTAAATTAATCAAAGAAAAATATCTACTTGATCAATAAACAATTGAACTAATCCTAAAAAATCTTTAGATCAATCCTTTTAGATTAAACCTTTATATGAAATCTTTTGAATTTAAACTGCTGTTTTTTAAAAAAATGATTTTATCAATGGGTTGTTTTAGCATGTGAGAATCAAAAATATAGAAGACTTTTAATTGATTTCTATTATCCTGGGTATTTCCTAGTTTATAAACCCAATAAGATAATAAATTGGGAATCAAGGATTATTCCTGAAATATTAAGTATTGTCGATGTAAATGTTTAATCAACCCACTAACCAGTAATAAAACCAAAAGATATATATCTTTCGATCTGATCAATGGTTTAATTTGTTTATTTTAATTTATTTTTCAAAATTAATCATTTCTTTGAAGATCTTTGTTTAATCAAATTTTTATTTTTATAATTCTAAAATAAGTTAAAATTACTTGGAAATTTATTAAGTCAGAAATTCAAATAAATTTTTCACACTGATACCAAGATCAATATCATGAATTGAAATTTACTCTTATAAAATAGAATCTCACAATTTCCCAATCATTATACATTTTACTAAAACTTATTAGGAATTGAAATTAAAATGCTAAATTAATTGTGTACTTCAAAATGAATAATTATGATGAATCCAAAGTTTTTTTTAAAATGCACAAAATAACAAATTTTAAAGATTAGAAAGGTAATAGAAATAGTTTTTTTATAATTTTATTTTTCAGATATTTTTTTAGGTTCTGGTTGGGTTAAATTGATTAGTTAAAGTTGAGTGAATATTGTAAAAAAACTTTTAAATAAATGTTAGTTTAATAGTTCCAAAATCAGGATATATTTTTATTAATGAAAATTCAAAAGAATAATCTAGAAAGTATTATGGGACAAATGTAAGATAAAAACAAAAGGGATTTATAATTTTATTAAAAAAAGATAAGTTACTAAAACATTTCAAGAAAGGATAAAAAAAAAGAAGAAGAATTTAATTAACATGAAATTGTTTAAATAATATTAAAAATAATTTTGTCAAATAAAATGAATTACTTTTTAAAAGAGATAACACAATTAAATAACAATTTATATAAGGGCTATCTATAAAACCTGAAATTCTCGTTTCTAAAATAGAATTTTGAAGAAATATATTTATTATTAAATTTTTTTTATACTTATTTTTTGAGATCTCTCGAATATTTGGTTTTCATGGATATATGCCTATCTGGTTATAATTAAATAATTACAAAGACTTATATAAATATCATCTGAAAATAAAAAGTGAAAGGGTTTATTTTTATTTCATGAAAAAATAAACTCCATAAAAAAATAAATAAATTTCTCCAAAATTTAATTTTTTTTGTAGAATATTTTTTCTCTGAAATTTTAATTGTGGATATTAGTAAAATTAAAGTTTTAGATTTTTTTTTTTATTGAAATTTTTTGGGGATCTAGAACTTAAGAACACCAATATAATTTTTAATAAACTATCACATATATCTATTCCGGTGGTTACTATGTTGTTGCTACTCCCTTAAGTCACCAATTAAAAATTGTTAATTGCATTTTTTTCCTAGTTTTTAAACAATATTGTAAAAAAGATTAACAATTTATTATTCCTCACATTTCACACAATTCTGATTTCATTTGAATCTTCTTAAGAGACTAATCTCTATTAAATTTATTTTACCTAAATTTAATATAGATTGAGAAAATTTTTTGTCAATAACCTTTGATTTCAAAACCCTGTTTTATTTTCAATACTAAACATATTTCTAGATAAGGAATCATTATTAAGAAATGGGTCAAAATTAAAAAATAATAGAGAATAGTCCCTTAAAAGTGTTCATTATTGTTTCTTTCATAAAAGTTTCCTTCCAAAATAGTCTTGATATTATGAACCATAATTGAACAAAATCAAAAAATAAGAATGTTCACTTTATTCTTTTGGGATTTCCATAGAGATAAAAGCACCAAATCACTATCAAATCACAAAAGTTGAATTTCAATTAATATTTTTTATTCACCCATGGTCCTATTTTTCAAAGCCAATATATTTTTAACAACTTTAATACCTGTTATTTTTAAATGAAGAATCTTTTGAACTTTGTGTCAATTTTCTTAAAACACAATAATTCATTTTTTAATATTTCGTTCAATTTATAATAAATAAAAATGTCTCAAAGACCAAAAGAGGAATATTTACCATTTGTAGGACTTGATCCTTCAACTGTTTTTCAAGAAGCAAGGATTTTTCACGACGTAACAATTAAAGAAAGACAATGTATTAATGTTCTAACAAAAATCCTTTATGTTCTTTCTCAAGGATACACAAAAAAAATACCAAAAACTGAAGCAACCGAAGTCTTTTTTGGTGTTACCAAATTGTTTCATTCAAAAAATGTTTGACTATTCTCTTAATTTTTTCAATTGTAAAACTTTGGTTTCGATAAAGATTTTTTCTTTTTTTTTTCTTGTTATTTTTTTTTTTTTTTTTTTTTTTATTTTGCATCCTTTTTGGGTTGGCTGTTGGAAAAAATAAAACAAAAAAATAAATAAAAAATAATAGTTAGTGCTTCGAAGAGTAATCTATTTAGCTTTAAAAGAACTCGCTACTATCAGTGATGATGTTATCATTATTACTCAAAGTTTAACACGTGATATCAATTCACAAAATACAATTTTTAAGGCAAATTCTATCCGAGTACTTTGTCAAATCTTAGATAAAGCAATGCTTTCACATGTTGATCGTTTTTTCAAGCAGGCAGTTGTTGATAAAAATAATCACGTGGCTGCTTCCGCTCTTGTTTCAGGTTTGTTTTTCAAAAAGAAATATGAATTGATTTACTTGTGTCATTAAGCTTCACATTTCATATTTCATTTCAATTTTTTTTTTATGTTTTCTTTTCAATTTACCCACACTCTTTCCTTACATTAAAAAAAAAACAAAAAAAACATAACCAAATAGGGCACCATATTTTTAGAAAGGCACCAGAACTAATTAAAAAATGGTTAAGTGAAATCCAACGTTGTTTAACTTCAAAAGATCCAATGATCCAATATCTTGCTTTGGGTCTTGCATATAAAATTAAGAAACATGACCGTTTGGCAATAAGCAAATTATTATTAAAGGTTATTCAATCAAAAAATTTAGGTCGTTTATCTCATTCGCTATTAATCAGGTAAGACTTTGAATTTTGAATTGGGTTTTGTTCGTTGATTCTTCATTCGAAAAATTTTTAAATCCGATAGTTGATTAAAAACGCGAGAACCTGAAGGTTTTCAAAGGTATTACCCAAACTGTTCAATTCACTCGACTAAACAGTTTGGTTAACACTTAAAATTTTTTGTTTTTCACTTTTTTCCAATAACTGTACTTTTTTATTCTCCACTAAATTTTGATTGTTTGAAAAAAAAAAAACAAACCATACCACTGAAAGACAAAAATTAAAGATCTGTGTATTTGAACAAAATTGTAATTACAAACAGTCTCAAATTTGAAAAGATCAAAACTTTTTTGGTAAAAAATACGATTTGCAACAAGTATAATTATGGTAAATGAAATTTTACTCAAAACATTATTGTGGAGAAATTGTGTTTAAAATATTGGTATTTGAATAATAAATGGGAAAAAAATTTTAATTTCACTTCCTTTTTTCCTTTAGATTTTTTTTTTACTAATTTGATTTTTCAAACAAGCATGTTTGAGATTTTATGAGTCTCGATTTATTTATTTGTTTATTACTTTTTTATTTGCTATTTATGTATTGGGCTAAATAACAATCCTAAATGAAAGCAAAGATTTACATCTACTATTATTTTCCCATTTATAAAATGAAAATTTTTAGTTCACATCCCAAAATATTTTTTTAGTTAATAATTTGAAGTAAAACCAAAAGATCTTTACAACATCCGTTTAGAAATGATATTTTTAGACAATAAATTAAACTTCCTACGTTAACACTAAGACCAAATTTTTACTCTGCTAATTTGATTGTAGCAGTAATAATTAATATTCATTTTGGAAATTGAAATATAAAAATATTCATTTATTAATTGGAAAATAACAGTATTTATTGAAAACGCTATTTGTAGTAAAATGAAAATCAAGTAAAATTTTTTTCCCATTTATTATGCAAAAACCAGTCAATTACTTTTGATTTTATCAAATTAATAAACAAATAAAGGATCGAAACAATTAAAAAGTATTGATTTCAAATTTAACGAACATCCTTTGATATCATTTCAACTAAAAATATTTTTTTAAGCAAGGAATCAAACTTTTTATTTCTAAATTAATTCTTTTTTTTCTTTCTTTTCTAAAATTATAATTTTCGTAAATTGTATAGAATGTCGTCTATTGTATTAAAACATGAAACAAATGAAAAAAGAAGAAATAAAATATTTCATTATTTTAAAACAATTTTACAATCAAAAAATGAAATCATCTTAATGGAAGTTACAAAAGCTATCTGCCGAATTCAAAATGCACCAGAAAATTTACTTTTGCTCGCACTTGAAGTTTTAGAAAGATTTTTATCCTCATCAATGTAATTTGTTTTTTATTTTTTTTTTATTCTTTTCTATTTATTATTTTTTTTTTGATCACAATATTATCTCCCCAATAAATTAAAGAAAAAATTTTTCTCTGAAGGGAGTAGCTACATTTTACCAATTTTTAGAGTGGCCTCAGTTTATTTAAAATTGAATCATTAAAATCATTTCTTCAACTAAATAAATGAATGTTTAAATAAAAATGAGAGTGCCAGGAATATATACTAGTATAAGATATATTCATACCAAACCAATTAAAAAATGAAAATCAAAAAAATGAAAAAAAATGATCCAGAAAAAATAAAAAAAAAATCTCATTAATTTATTGATCTTTTCATTAATCATTTGATACAAACACTTCTTCTTTACTCGACTTTATTTTGAATTCTCAATGGAAAATTTTTTATTCGAAAGATTTTGAGAAACAAATTATTTGCTTATTTCTAAAGAATTTCCAAAATGAATTTTAATTTTTATTTAATTCATCTAATTCTTGATTTTGGTTCTAAGAAAATATGATATTTTATAAAATACTTCTTCTTCAGAAACATAGATTTACTTATTGAATTTATTTGATTGTAAAATAATAAATGTTTCAATCAAATTGCTAAAAACCAAAATAATGATGAATTTTGCTTTCAATTTTTTCACCAGATTTTCTTTTATTTTGGGTATATCTTGGTAAGTTGTTTTTTGATTTTGAGAATTCGAACTCTTTTACTTTAATTTTTGAAAACAGAATTCTTTGTTTTGATTAGCTTGATAAAAATATTTGAAATAGAATTTTGAAAATAAATTAGTAATGAAAACATGTTTTGTAAAAAAAAAAAAAATAGGAAAAGGGAAGAGAAAATAAAGGTAAGTCACCTGTTTGGTCTCAATACAAATGATGAATATAAAAGAAGAAACAAATCTTTGATCATCAGCTTTGGTTTTATTTTTTTTTTCTTCCTTCTTGATTTCAACAAATTTATTTTGAAATGGTGATCATTCTTTTTTGTTCCTCTAAAAGAAAAGATTGATTTAAAATGCACACCTTTCGGGTCTATTTTTTTGGTTTACTCTTTTATTAATTTCGATCGTTCCCATGAACACATTTTCAAGATCCAAAACCTAATTTAATAAAACCAAAAATTTAATCAAAAAAAAATTGAAAATTTAAAAATTCAACTCTTATTTACTTTTATTCTTTTCACAAATACAATAACTAATGATATTTTGATTCAAAGGTTTTCAAGATCACATGGTACTCAAAAAACTTTTTTCAGTAATGTTGTCATACAATTAAAATTTTTAAAATGGTCAAGTGTACATACTTTCTTAATAATTTAATATTCAAACCTTTAAAAAAATTAATTTTTTTTTTTTTGTGTAAAATGTGTGTGGATTTCAAATTCATTTAACAAAAAAATAATTTTTATCATATAAAATTCAACTTACAGTTTGTTGAGAAGAATAAATAGTATTTGATGTAAATTTTTTTTTTTTTATAATAATTCTACCCTAAGAAAAAGGAAATATAAATAATAAATAAAAAAAAAATTGCTAAAATATTTTTTTTTTTTTTTATTAATTTTGCAAATGTTTGACAAAAAAACATTGTCTTTAATACATTAATTTGTAATTTTATCAAAGTTTAAAGTTCCATAATCTAATTACTTTAATTTTAATTTTTGTATCTGTAATTCCAAAAAAAAAAAAAAAGAAAATTAAAACAATAATTATTCTTAAAATGATCAATCTACTTTCTTTGTTTTTTTAACATTTAAAATTAAAGCAATTTTTACTTTACTTTCTTAAATATATTTGTTTTAAAAAAATATGCGATATAGCTTTAAAGTGTTCTTTAGAAAATCGTAATCAATCTCAAATAAATCATTTTTTTAAAATTTATCCAACACATTTTTTTATAATTATTTTAATTGGTTTATTGATAAAAATGCCTGTTAATATAAAACTATGATTTTTACAAAAAGATCAAAAAATTTTTAATTTGGATTCTTGTTAAAAACTTTTTAAGCACTTTTTCTTTACTACTCATTTTATTATTCTGTGCGCCTTTATAATATATTATTTGATCCTTGAATTTTCAGTTATAAAAAACCAATTATCGTTTGATCCTGATATTTTGGTTTTATTTAATATGAAATTTATTAAATTAAAAAAAAATTAATTCAATTTTGAAAAAAAAAAATTCACAATCTTTTTATACTTTTAAAAAATAAAATAATATCAAAAATTTTTAAACTAATATAATCTCTTTAAAATTTAATAAATAATTCTTTAATCAATTTTTTTTATTGAATGTAAATAACATAAATCAAAATAAATCAAACAAATAAAATAAATCAAACAAACAAAAATTAAAACAAACAAAAAAACAAACAAACAAAAAAACAAAAAAACAAACAAATCTTCAAAACTTATAGGAAAGTATTAAAATTTTGTTCAGTTCGTATTGTAGCTGAATTAGCAAAAAAATCACCAGATCTTGTAGCTATATGTAATGAACAATTAGAAAAATTGATTAACGATCCTAATAGAACGATTGCAACACTTGCAATAACAACATTATTAAAAACAGGGAATGAATCTTCAGTGGATCGTTTAATGAATGAAATTAATAATATTATGAATAATATTAGAGACGAATTTAAAATTACAATTGTACAAGCTGTCGGGACTTTAGTAGTTAAGTTTCCAGCAAAATGTTCAATGTTTTTAACATTTTTATCAAAATCTTATCGAGCTGATGGTAAGTTACTATATAAAATATTTTACATTAACTATTTTAAAAGCTTTATTTTAATAACAATAACAACAACAACAATAATAATGATAACAATAACAATAACAATAATAATATTATTAATAATAATAATAATAATAATAATAATAATAATAATCCCAATAACAATACTAATAATATTTATTTCCTAATTTCATAAATATTTATTTAAAATTATATTAATATTTATTTAAAATGATATTATATTATAGGTGGGTTTAGATTTAAAAAAGCAATTGTGGATTCCTTTATTAAAATTGTCGAAAATGTACCACAAGGAAAGGAAGATGCTTTATATCATTTATGTGAATTTGTTGAAGACTGTGATTATGTGGGTCTTTCATGTAAAATTCTCCATCTCTTAGGTGAAGAAGGGCCAAAAACAAAAAATCCAACTAGATATATTGGCATTATTTATAATCGAACAATTCTCGAAAAGGCACCAATTCGGGCTTCGGCCATTTCATCTTTAGCCAAATTTGCTGTCTTAAACCCACAGCTCCGCTCAAGAATTTTAGTTTTGATTAAGAAATGCTTAAAGGATCCAAACGATGAAGTCAGAGATCGAGCAACACTCTATTATAATTTAATCTCAAAGGACCATAGCAAGGCAAATGAATTAATTTCCGAGCCATTAGGTGTCCCATTGTTGTCGCTCGAATATACGCTTCGGGAATATCGCAACAATTTAACAGAGATACCATTTTCGTTATTAACTGTACCAAAAAAGATACCCAAGGAAGTTTTAGACAAGGAAGAGAAGTCAATCAAACAGCAAAGGAAAAAGCAAACCAAAAAGGTCGATCAGCTTATGAACACAAAGTCAACAACAAAGATCAGCCAATTAATTCAGCAAAACCCAGAGCTTTCAGAATTTGGACAAGTCTTTAAAGTATCCAAGCCAATAATGTTAACAGAAGAGGAAACAGAATACCGCGTTGAATGCGTGAAATTGACCTTTGAAAAGCATTTTGTTTTCCAAATGAAGTGTATGAATACTCTCGAGAACGTTGCATTAAGCAATTTGGTTGTCGAAATGGACGGCGGCCAAGATTGCCCATTTGAGCTTGTCAAAACGGTCAAGATACCACTTCTGGTCTTCAACGAGCCTGGAATCTGCTATATCTGCATGAAGATCCCCGAGGAAAAAAAATATCCATCCGTTAGCTTTCTAAACACCTTAAATTTCATCACTTTAGATTGTGGCCCTGAAACAGGGGAAGTTTTAGATTATGAAGAGGGATACGAAGACGATTACCAAATCGAAGACATCCAAATAACGCTCTCCGATTTCATTCAACCCAAAAAATTCAATTCCTTCGATCAGGCTTGGAAAAAATTGACAGAAAAAAACGCTCACGAAATGTCTCAAACCTTTTCTTTATCATCAATAAATGATATCAAAAATTCGGTTTCAACAATGATCGATTACCTTGGAATGTCGGCCTGTAACGATACAGATGCAGTCAAGAAGGGAAGTAAAAAGCATTTGTTGTTGCTTGCCGGTTCATTCGTTGGTAATATACCTGTTTTGGCGAAAATTTTAATGAAACTTGGAGATGGCGCAGTGCAAATGAAAGTTTTGGTTAAATCTACCAAAGAATTCGCTTGTAATGCAGTCGTAAATGCTATTTATTAGAGAATAATTTTTTAAATTGTTAATTTATAATCATTTTGTGATTTTTTTCAATACTTTATTTTTTTTTTTTTCATTTGCATTTTGAAATCCTTTTCTTTTATTTTCTTTTCTTTTATTTTCTCTTTTAAGAAAAAATTTTCGTTTACATTAAATTTTTTTTTTGAAATTTCATATTAATGAAAAAGTTCATTATTTTAAGATTCTTTAAATAATAATTAGCTATCACAAAAAATATTTTTTTAATTTTTTTTTCTTGATCAGGCTTGGTATTAATTTTTTTTATTACCAGTTGTTATTTATAAATTCAGTGTATGATTGAGAATTAAAACAAACTTATTTGATCAAAGATACAAATAATTTTCCGTTATCATTCATAAACTGGTGTAGTGTCAACCAAAATACAGTTGATGGGGAACCATTTTGAATTGTTAAATCTAAGTGTAGAAATTAAACAATATTAAAAGCCAATAATTTTGAAGAAGAAATGAAAAATTAAATTTTAATTTCAAAAATTTTTCATAATAAATTTTTAATAAAGTAGATTAAAAGAACTAATTATAATAAATGAATTAAACTTGAAACTTCAATCAATCAAGATTTGATGAATCTATTATATTGTTTTTTTGAGAAATATATTCTTGGGATTTATTCTTAATAAGGGAATCGATATGTTTCACTTATGGAGACTCAATAACAAAAAACAATAAATAAATAAATGAATTATGATTAGATTATATGTATAAACACCATTTCCCCCAAAGTTTCCCAGCCAAAAATGAAAAATTAACTTTTTTTTTAAGAATAAACCAAACTTAGATTGTTTAGAAATACGAGAAATACTAAACTTCGCATTAGAGACGATAATCGTAAAAGGAAATCATCAACAAAACATAAATTTCAAATAAAAAAAAATGTTAAAAAATTTTTTGTGCAAATTTTCATTGGAACGTATCGTGCAAAATTCTCATTTTCTTAAGGAAATTAAAATTGTTGACAATAATATTTTTAACTGGTAAATGTATGAATTTTAAAAGAACATACAAAACCTCACTTTTCATAATGTTTATTTCGTTTTTCAAAAATTTTTTTTTTCAAATTAACTTTTTAATAAAAAATAAAATTGAAAAAATAAAAATTAAAATGAAAAGAAAATTGAGAAAAAATAATCTGGATCTAAAACTTGAAAATTTTATTTTGAGAAGAATAATGAATTAAACTCATAGAATGTGTTCTATTTCTTCAATAAAACTGGGCCCCTTTGACTGAAAAAGAGTTTATATATATATATATATATATATAGATCTGAACATATAGATCTTTATCAAAATGAAGAATTTGTTAAAAATATGAAAAAAAAAAGATTTTTTACCTTTAAAAAAAAGTATTAAAAATAAATTGTTGGTGAAATTTCAACAAATTTACCAATACATTTTTTGTTCAGCTTGTTTCATTATTTTGGACACACCTATTTTTTTTTTTGAGTTTTATATTTTTTTTCTTTTGTTTGGATTAAAATGATTACTTATTAAAACATTAATACTGTGTAACTTAAATGTGGTTTTATATTAGGTTGGGAAAAATACAATAAATTGGATTTTTTTTGCCTATTTTTGATTGTGTGTGTGTCCAAATTTTTGGAATGGGATTTACTTTTCTTTTTCCAATTAATAAATGAAAAATTTTCATGAAAGTCCTCTCAAAAAGATTTTCCTTTTATGAACTGTAAAACCAAAAGAGCTTCAGAAAATCAATCAAAAATGATGTTTTTAGAGATTTCCCAAATTATCTTTCTTTATAATGAGTAGAAATAAACAAAAATCTTTGCAAAATCAATTAAAAATAAAAATTTAGATGTTGAATTATGATCTTCCTTATTTAGCTTTTGAGAATAAAATTTGTATTTTTTTAATCTAGAAGTTAAATAATATCAAATATTTCTCTAACAAACAGACAGTCAATGTAATTGGGATAAATGGTATCATTATTAGTTGAGCCAAATTGCACGTGTTATAATAATCTTCCTTGGTCATAATAATCCAAGGATCAAAAATTTTCTTTACTTGATCTTCTTCATTTGTCTTTGTTTTAAATTGTTTTTTGAAAGTTTCAGACATTTAACTTTGAAGAAAGTTTGTTTGTTTGTTTGGTTGGTTGTTCAAATGCTTTGTTAAAGTCGAACAAACAAGGTATTTGAATATTTGGAAGGTTAGGAATAAAGACAAAACAAAAACAAAAAATAAACAAAAAAAAAAAAAAGAATCTAGTTTGGGTTTGTTTTAATTGTTAAGAGTTTAAGTGAACACCTGTTATTTTCTGATTTTCAAATTGTTTTCTTTTTTTTTTTTATTTCAAAAAAAAATAATAGAAATAAAAAAGAAAGAAAAAAAAAGTATGATAAAAAAGCTAACTTTAAAAAAAAAAAACAGTGGTAAAAAAGCTCTCTTCGTGTTTAAATAAAAGTAAAAATTTTTTTTACTAAACTTGGATGATAGCGAAAAACCATTTGGTTAGGTTAGGTTCGGCAGAATTAATTTTGTTCATCTCTGAGTGGTGATTTCCCTCTTGTTTTCATTTCTGTTTTTTGAAGCCTTGTTCCTGATTGTTGGTTGTTGTCATTTTCTGTGCTCTCAATGGAAACTGTTAATCTACTTTTTTTTGTTTTTTGTTGGTTTCTTCCCCTGTTTCTTTCCATATTTGATTTTTTGTTAACATTTTTGAGGTGGTCAGTGCCCATAGACCAATCAGCAGAATCAAAACCTTTGTTATGCTTTTTAATTAAACATTTATTTGTAAAGATAAGGCAGAAAATGTAATAAAAAAAAAAAAAAAAAAAAAAAGTAAAACGTAAGAGAAACTCAGCATACTATTTTTTTTTATTTATTTTGTTGTCTTTTTGTTTTGTTTTATTTTATTCCACAAAAAGTGGCAACTTTTAAATCTAATACTTTTACTTTCGTCTAATTTTCATTCACTTATTTGCTGAATAAAGAAGTGTTTTTTTTGGTTTGTTGATTTAAGAATTTTTCTTTTTAAAAAGGAATGTTTTTTTGAAAAATAAAAAAAAAAGAAATTTACCAAAGATCCACGAGACAATAAATGAGAAGCAACCTTTTTGTTGCCACTTAAGTTACTGAATTCATCACTAATATCTTCTTGTTGTTTTTTTTGTGGGTTGAGATTAGACATTAATTAAAAGTTTTTTGTATTTTTTTCTTATGAAATAATAAACAAAAAAAAATGAAAAAAATAAATCAAAGCTTGAAGTAAATTAGAGTCTTGAGAAAGAACAATCTATCATACCAAACCTTTTTTTTTTATCAAGAGTTGATTTCGAATTACTTTTATTTCAAATGAGAAAACATGAAAAGATTTTGTTAAATTAAGGAAGAGTACAATTTTGTCATCAATTGCCATTCTTAAATTGAATTGTCCTTATTTTATGTTGTTTAAAGAATTACAAAAATTAAAATAATTTGTAAATTTTTTTCCATCTTTTTTGCCAAAATTAAAATGTAACTCAATTACAAGTCCAACGAAAATATTATGGTTGTTTGAGAATTCATTTTCAATTAATCAAGTAGAAAAGAAAAAAAGACTTCAATACAACCAATATTTTTAACAGAAAAATTTTTCTAATTATCAGAAGAGATAAAAGTTTGGTTTATCCACAAATAACATGAAAAAAATCATTCTTGTAAATCTAATAGCAAATCAGAAACAATTATATGGATCTTGAGACCGAATAACAAAGCAAAAATCTGGTGACAGGGAAACTTTGATTACACATGTGCAAAAAATAAAAAATGCAATATTCCAAATTTTCGGGCTGAGAGTTATCTTAATAACTGTTACCCCAGTAGCATTTTTTAAAAAAAGATCTATAATTTTTCAAAGTTATTACTCCTTTTGTTTCATAAATATTTCTATTTTAAGTTTTTTTGTTCTTTTTTCGATCAAAATTTTGAAAATTTTTTTTATGTTAATTTTAAATGGCTTTGTGAAACACATTATTAAGATTGATTTTTCAGATTGGGGTGTATTTTTTGTCAATAATTTGCTGTGGAGTATACATAAGCCTTAGTTAGTAAGCCAAAAACACCTTCCAAAAAATATTGTCGAATTCAATTTTCCTTCTTTTTATTTTCAAGAAAATCCCTTTTGGCCAAGTTTTGTTTTACTTAGCTTTCCACAAAATTCATTACAGTCAGTTTCACTTTTAAGGCACAAACTTTCAACAAAGTTTAAGGCACAAAAAAATCTCAAATTAAGGTACAAAATTTGAATTTTTTTTTTTTTTAATTTATTTCTACAGCTGTAGAAATAAATTGAAAAAATGAAAGATTCGAAATTTTCATGTTTAGAGTTCTCTATATTACTGTGACTTCAATAACATTGATAAGGCACAGTTCTCATCCTTTAAAAAGTCTTTTCTCTTTTTTTTTTTAATAACTATTTCTATTTTTTGTTTTTTTTTTTTCTTTCTTCGATCAAAATTTTGAAAATTTTTTTACTTTTGATTTCAGGTGGTATTGTGAAATAGTTTAATAAAAACAATTTTTTGTGGTTGAGATGGGTTTTCGTAAATAAGTTACTGTGAGAGTATACATAAATCTTAGTTAGCCAGCAATAAAACACTTTCTTAAAAATAATTTAGAAATAGAAAATTCATTTTTCCTTCTTTTTAGTTTCAAGAAAATTCCTTATCAACAGATTTTGTTGAAAAAGCTTTTGGCAACATTCATTTTCGCGGCTTTAAGAGAAAAAAATTACATTAATTAGTCAAAGTCCCAACAAAAGAACAATAAACCTAAGAACACTTACCTGGATTTTAAGCAAATATTTTGGAATTATTACTGAAATATATTTATTGAGAGACAAATATATTATTCACTTTTTGGCAGTTTGGAGTTCACTTGGTTTCAGTCTTTTGTTTGACATTTTTTTTTTCTTTTTTTTTTTTTTTTAAAAATTTTAAAAAAAAAACATCACTAAAATTTCCAATCATCTTCACGAGTTCGATCAATGGCAAGGCTTTATTTCAGCGAAATAAAGCCAATAATTTGATAGCACAACCACACTAAAATTTCGATCATCTTCGCGAGTTCGATCATTGGCAAGGCTTTATTTCAGTGAAATAAAGCCGATAATTCGATAATTCGATAATAAACCTCTTCCAAAATTTCCAAGAACAGACCCAAGTAAACTAAATTCCAAAAATTTGGACACGCCCTTTAAACAGTTGTAAGAATAACAATACATAACTTTAAATTCAATTTGAGAATAATTTTGATTTTAAAAAAGCTATTTCATTTTTTGCTTTTTTTTTGTTTTTGTTTTCATTTCCTTTTTTCCAGTTACCCAATCCATTTTGTTTCATTAGATCTGGGAATTTTTTTTCGATGGCTGTAAAGAATGTTTCTGTTGAGCTTGTTAAATTGGTAAATCACTTACAATTGGTAGATAGTATCTTATCATTTGATCGATCAAAAAATTGTTTGTTTAATTTCAACAAATTTACCAATACAATTTTTTTTATTCAGCTCGTTTCCTTATATGGATACATTAATTTTTTTATTTTTCATTTTGGATTTTTTTTTTCTTTTATCTGGATGAAAATGTTTACTTATTAAAATATTAATACTAGGCTACTTAAATGAGGTTTTAGATTAGGTTTGGAAAAATATAATAAATTGAGTTTTGGTTTTTTGACTATTTTTTGATTTTGGTATGTCTAAATTTTTGGAATGGGATTTATAAGAAACGATATGTGCCCAACACACAAGATTATATTTAAGGAAGTAAGTACATTTTACCATTTTGAAAAATTTTAATTGTAGAAACCTTACTGAAAAATAATTTTTTGAGTGCCAATTTGATATTGAAACTTTGAAACCAAAAAACCATTCACTGTTCTATTTATGAAAATAACGTAAACAATTCAGAGTTGAATCTTAAATTTTTCAATTTTTTTGAACATTTTTTTGATTAAAATTTTTGGTTTTATGAAATTTGGTATTGGATCTAGAAATGTATTTATACTAGAAATGAGTGAAATTAATCCAAGAGTAAACCAAAAAAAAATCCTAAAAGTTTGTGTATTTGAAACAAATCTTTTCTTTTTACAGTCAGTTTCACTTTTAAGGCACAAACTTTCAACGAAATTTAAGGTACAAAAAATCTCAAATTAAAGCACATAATTTGGAATTTTTAATTTTTGCAATTTATTTTACTAGAATACAAAATTTTTGTGCCTTAATTTGAGATTTTTTTTGTGGCCATAAATTTCGTTGAAAGTTTGTGTCTTAAAAGTGAAACTGGCTGTATATATATATATTTCTAATCACATACAATTAACCCATTTTACTAACCCACTAATTTTCTTTTTTCTTTTTATTTATTTCTATTTTTTTCTTTTTGAAATTTTAAACAGATATAATGTCTTGTGATAATAAAGAATGTTGTTTATTAAATTGTATAAACGAAAAACAATCCACATTAATTGAAATTAAAGGTAGACTTAAAAAAAAAATTTGGTTTAACCAATTCAAATAAATTTAATAGTATCAAATATATATATAAAGAAAAATTTAAAAAATCCACGAAACAATCTTTTTTTATTCATGATGTTTGTTTAAGAGAAATCAAATGTACTTCATGTTGTTATAGTGATACTAAAAAATGCAAAAGAATATTTTGCAATGGTGGATTTGTAAAAGAAACTTATTTAGGAAGTGAATATATAAATACAACAAAAAAATATAAAATTCTGTGTGACTTTCATGCTGATAAAATAAAAAACTTTGAACGTAATAAAAATCGAAAAATAATCAGATTAGAAAATAATTCTGAGTTAAATAATTCAGAGAACGAAATTGATGATTCTTTTGGAATCGGGGGTTTTGAAAACAATAATTCTTTTGGAAATCATCGAAAAACAGAAATGTTAGAACATTTTTCAGATAACACTCTTGATATGTCTCAAAATATAACGGAAAATGTTGTTGAAGTTCTAACTTTATCATCAGATAATGATCAATCAGAACCTGAAACATTAACTTCTTCAGATTGGGAACCACATAAATCTGAAATAAATATCAAAGAACAGAGAAAAATTCAGTTAATTGACTCTTTAAGAGAAAAATCTTCAGAAGATGAGATATCTGATGAAATAGATCAATTGGATTTAAAAATAAAGAATATATCAGTTAACAATGTTTCCCATAAAGATTTTAATTATACATTTACTGAAAATGATTTTTCTAAAAATCTTAATTTGGAATCAGAATGTTCTGAAACGAAAAGTGATAAAAAAATAAATATTGAAGATAAAAGTTATTTTAAAAATAAATTCCCATTTATCTTTGATTTAGAAAATTATAAAAAAAATATTCAAAACCAAGCTATCCCAATTCAATTTGTCACAAACAAACAATTAAAAATAAATGAATTCCAGGAATATCTCTTTCATTTAAACAAAAAACACAACGTAACTAGAAAATATGAAAGAGAATTATCCATACTTTTAGAGAAATTTTTATGATCAAATTAAATAAAAGTAGTTATAATTATAAAAAGTATTTTTTTAAAAAAACTCTCTCTAATATAATTCAAACACATAAATCAAATTGGCTTGTCGTCGACCCAACAAATAAATTAATTGAAATAGAAACAAAAATCCCTTACATTAGTATTTTTTTTTTGGCTCAATTTAATCTTAGAATCCGATTTTAAAAAAAAAAATTCTTAAAAAAAAAACCGATTAATTCAAACACAAGTGTTTATGATAAAAATTTTAAACCCTCATCTATTTTCGATATTAAATCAATCAAGAAAAAAACATTATATTTCAAGAAGATGAAACTCCATTCATCTTGAGTATTTATATTGATGATCAAGCGTATGATTCATCAAGAAAAAAATCTGTTAAAGCTGTTTATCTCGTTGTTGAGAATTTTGAAACCGGTTCACGGTTGAAAGATAAAACTATTTTTTTATTGATGAATATTCCCAAAAATGTCCCGATTTATAATTTAACTGCTCCATTACCATTTGTTAAAGAAATTTTTCAATTATCTAAAATGAATTGTTTATACAAACATAAAATAAAAATTATCTTTCATCAAATTATCGGGGATTCGGTTGAACAGCAAAAAGCAGCCGGAAAATTAAGTTCAAGTGGTATAACAATGTGCCGATCATGTAATCTTAATAAAAAAAATATAATTTTTAATTTGGGTAAAAAGTTAACTTTCGAAAATCCAAGTAATGATTTAAATAAAAGTCCAAATACTGATTCTATCTCTAATTCTGATTCAAACACTAGTTCTAATTCTAAAATTAATCCAGTATTAAAATCCACGACTAAATCGAATTTGAAACATGATAATTGTTCTTTTTCCACTTTTAATTCTGATAATAAATCCCAAGATTCAATTTTTTTTCGATTTTGATGTTAAAACAGTTTTTACGTGATCCAATGCAAATTAAAACAATTCAAAAAAGAGTACATACTACAATTTTTTCAGATCTGGGGATTATCAAAAAAACAATTATAGATTTTGAAGATAGAAAAAAGAAAAACAGGTGTTCTCCACCAGAATTGTAATTTTTGGCTACATTTTTTTTGGATTTGATTCTTGTGATTTTTCTAGATTTCCAATCTGCTGGGCCCATTTATTATTAGAGGGGCTTTTTTAAAGATGGTTTATATTCAATTAAACAGCGTTTAAATAGTCAAATAAGTACAATTTCAAAAAAAAACTCGATTCGTTAAATACGTATATTAAATTTATTAATTTACCATTAAATCCTTTCAATAAGCCAAAAGATTTAACCGCAATTGAGTGTTTAGAACTTTCAATGGTTTTGGGTCTTTGTATAAAAAAATTCAAAAGAAAATTTAATTATATTTGAATGGTTAGATCTATTTAATTCAATTGTATCTAATTTATATTTACCTTCTCGATGTGAGAATGATGAATTAGAATTAGAGGATTTTTTGTATTCGGTTTCGAATTAAACATATTGAATTAATAGATTATTTCAAATTAAAACCAAATTTAGATACAAAAGATCATGATATTAATATGAAACAAATCACTGATATTCGAAAGAAAAGGATCAAAAAATATTTCAATGAAATATTATATTGAAAAAAGAAGAAGAAAAAAACAAAAAGCGGTGAATAAAAAAAAAGAGAAGAACAGAAATTTAAACGCTTTCGACGAATTGGTAAAAAAATTAATAATATCTAAAAAATCAATACATCAAAAAAAAGAAAATTCATTTAAAAAAACATATCTAATTATAAAAAAAAATCTCAAAATTGACATTGATTTAATAAATAATTCAATTCAGCAGAAAAATAAAAATAAATTGTGTAATATATTAAAACATCCTAACTTACACTATCTAAGACATCTTCCACAAAGTATTAGAGAAAATGGTTCTCTTTTTACATTTTTTTTTAGCATTAGAGAGATATCATCAACACTTCAAAATTAAAAAAATATCAAATCAAAAAAAAGGGGCTTCACACTTTTGAAATTCTTCATTGAGCGAGAAATTTTTAGAAAAATAAATGAGAATTCAAAAAAAAAATTGAATCTTGAAGAAAAAAAACAAATATAATTTCAAAATTTCAAAAAGAATTATTTAGTATTTTTAATTTTTTTAATTTTAATTTTAATAATTTTGTGGGATTAAAAGAAATAACATTCAATTCACATCTTTTTAAAGTGGGGAATTTTGTTTATACATTTGATAATGAGTATTTATTTATTCGTGAAATTATTCAAAATAGTTCAAAGGGTACGTTCTTATTAGTACAAAAAATAAAAGCGGAAATCAACAAAAGATTTTTTTTATTTTGAAAATCCAAGAAAATTTTATTTAATTCAGCCAGATGATTTTAGGAATATTATCAATTTTATTCCGGATACATGGAGTGATTCTTTATGTAAAAGAAAATGACCAAGAAAGAGAGAACACTTCAAACAGTACTAAAAAAATGGAGATAGAAAAAGAAAATGATATTTCAGAAAATCAATCAAACAACAATCAAGCGACACAAGACCTTGTAGAAATTGATATAGAGTCCAAAGAAACAAAAGAAAACGTTTTAAAGAGGCAAATAATTGAAGTGCAAAACCAGATTGACCCACGTGTTTTCAAAATAAATCTTCACCTGGATCAAAAAATTATTAGAGTATTTGTAAGTTTTTTAACTATTCTCTTGGATATTTACTCTTTAATTAAAATGAATTATATTTCAATTTATTTATTCTTCTTCTCATTCTTATTATTGTTCTTAAAAGTTGTAATGATGAATCTTCACAGGATAAAACAAACGAAATTGGCAAACAAATAAAAAATATCAATTATAGCTGATAATTTTTTATAATTTTAATGATGATTCAGATTTTGAATTATTAAAAAAAATCAAATTTATACAAAATAGGTGGTTTATTCCACATTTGCCACGTTTCTTAAATATTAATTAATTTTTTCTTTTCTTTTTCTTTTTCTTTCTTTTTTACTTTTTTAATTTTTAAATTAGATTTTTATCAATTTTTATCAAGCTTTTTTTTACTTTTTTGAATTCAAAAACAAATTCTTTATATATATATATATATATATATATATCTTAAATTTTATGTTTAAATAATAACCAATTTAATAATTAAATTAAATTATTAATATATGAAAGACATAATTTATATATTAATAATACACCCCAAAAAATGATCAAAAGCCCATACAGCAATTATAAGATCATCAAACCAGTGCCAAATCCAAACTTCTCTTCCTCCAACCACATCATGAAAACAATTTAATTTAATCGTTCAATTTATTATTATTTTAATATTTTTAATTTATATATATATATATATATATATATATATTACTCACAATTTTCAGTATTACTATTTTTTCTTCATTTAATTCAAAAATCCAATAAATTTTTGGTAAAAATAATTTTAAAATGTTTTTTTATGATATTTTGAGTAATTTTGAGTAATTTTTAGGAATAATTGGAAATTTTGAGAATTATAAATTAATAGGGGGTACCGGCTGCCCAAAAAAAGTAGATTTTTTTCAACAAAATTTCAATCGATGCCAAATCAGTTTATTTTAGGTTTTTTTTTAATTTTTTTTTTGGCATTTTTTTTTTAATCAATATTCCAGTTATTCTGTCCCGTTGGGGCGACCATCAAAATGTCTATGTGAAAAAAGTTAGAAGGAGCTAAAAAACAAAAAAAATCAAAAAATCTAAATTTTATTAGAAAAGTTCAAAAAAAAAAAAAAAAAATTCTTCCAATTAGGTACAAAAAATATCAAATCACAATAAACATCCTGTTTAGTAAAAAAAAAAATGATTTTTTTTCATCACTTTATATTCAGAAAGTCAAATATTTACTAAATTTTTTTTTTTTTTAAATTTCATTTTTTTTTTTTAAAAAAAAATAATTTTTATATTTCCTAATAATGTGTTAATCAATGTTAATTTTTTGAAAAACATATCACTAAATATAACTGTATAAAACATATATCTTTTGGGGAATTATTATCCACTAAAAAAAAATTAATGAAAAAAAAATATATATAAAAATCAAAAAATCATTTTTTTTCTAGTAATTTTAATAGGAAAAAAATATGATTTTTTTTCACTTTTTGTGAATAAAAACCCTATTTTTGAAGATATTAGAAAATAGATTTCATATTTCCTTTAGGGGGTATATTGTGAAATGATTTTTCACTCTTAAAAAATTTTCGATTTTTGAAAAATTTTCAAAAAAAAATTTTACACTTGTGTACTTTCAAAACTATTTTCAGAAATAAATTATTGTTTTTAAAAAGTTTGATCTCTTTTCGTCGTTTTTGAACTTTTCAAAATTCAACATATTTCCATTTTACTCTTAAAAAATTTATTTACATTGAAGAAGAATGAAATCTTATTGTCTGTGAAGGAATTGTACAAAAATACAATTTCAAAATGAAACAATTGAGTTCTAAAATAACTCAGAATAAAAAATATACTTGTTTAAAAAAAAATCGAATAATAATTTTAAAACTTGTAAAAAAAATCTTATTTGTAAATTCAATCAACAGTTCGAATCAATTTTTTCCTTTATTTGTGAACGAAAAAATATTAGAAAAACAATCAAACCATTAGATTAAAAAATTCTCTCAAATACATATTTACTATTATTTTCCAATTAAAAAATGAAAATTTTTAGTTCACTTTCCAAAATATTTTTCTAGTTTATAAGTTGAAGAATATCCAAAGATCTTAACTAACCGTTTCGAAATGATATTTTTACACATTTAATTGTACTACCCTATTGGACTCTAAGACAAGATTTTTACTCTTTTATTTTGATTGTAACAGTTATAATTAATATAATTTTTGTACATTGAAATAAAAATTTTCATTTATTAATTGTAAAATAATAGTAAAACTTGGGAAATTCAACTTATAAACCAAAGAAATACTTTTTGATATGATTATTTATAATCAATAATTCACCAAACCATAATTATTTGAGTTGGTTATTTTATAATCCAAAGATCAAATGTATCAATAGATTTTAAAATTATTTCTCCATTTTTAAAATTTATTCAAACAAAATACAACAAATCCAAATGAATATTTCTAAAAAAAAAAAATAAAAATAGATAGTATCAAAATAAGGTTTTAAAAAATAATAATAGCACAATGAAAAAAGGGTTATTTAATCCTTGAAAACCAATAAAATTATTTTATTTATTCTTCTTATTTGTATATAAATTTAAATAAAAATATTTTTTTGGAATATTTTATACCTTTATTTTTTGATCTTTTATTAAATCACAAATCTTTGATAAAATCTTTTTTTTTTACATATAGTAATATTTTCATGCCCCTTTGATTCTAAATTATTATTTTTTTTTAAATTTTTTTTAATTTAAGAACATTTTTTTACCTAATATCTAGCAAATAATTAAAAAAATATTTTCAAAATTGTTATTTTAAAATATTAGTAAACAAAAAAAAAAGTTTCACACCAATCCCCCCCTTTTTTTTTTTTTTTTTTTTTTTTTAAGTTAATTATACCCAAATCAGTAAAATACATCAAGTGGATAATCTAATACAACTAAAAGTGACTAAAAAAAAAATAAATTAAAAAGTGGTATCTTTGAATTTTTTTTGAAATATTCCAAAGTTATCAAAAATAAAAAATATGTGTTCACTTTCTCAAACCAAAAATTTTTTTATGAAAAACCAAAACCAAAGGTTTTTAAATTGATGAGGTATACTTAGTTTTTATTGTATAAATTATAAATCGAAAGTTATTAGATGCTGATCTTGTTTTATATTTCAAATTTTTAGATTAAGTTCCAAAAAAAAAGTGTTATAAATCAAAAATTTATTTTCCAATTTTGTGGTATTTCTTCTTCTGCTAAGGTATTAACATGACTAGAGATGTACATTTAATTCAAGTATGTTGTAATTGGGTAGAAATGATATTGGAGATACATGATTATCATACCTCAAATATATATATATATATATATATATATTACTAGTATTTGAATTTTAGGTGTGTTAAAAATTTCACTTCCTTATTGTTATTTTTTTTTAAAAAAAATACAGTTCCATATGAAATAGGTTACAATTTGATGCCCTAGATATCTATTTTTAAAAGAAAATTGAAAATGAAATAAAAATTTTCACATTTATAATTCAAATACCTGTATAAATAAACTATTTTTCAATCAACGGGGAACTGTTGCAGTGAGTGAATTACACACTTTTAAATGGTTTGAATCGATATTATAAGAAAAAAATTATTTTCAAAATTTCAAAATTGCAATCATTTACTCTGCCTCGATTAAAATTTTGGATTCAAATTTCCTCTATTTGGAAATAATTTGTAATTTTTGTTATGAGACCAATGTTTGGGCTAGTTTCTTTTCTTTAATGAGTTGGTCAGCATAGTAGGGACTTTTTTGTGGCAAAACAAAGTTATTCTCTCATTTTTAATTCTTAGTATTTATTTATTCAGTAATAATTCCATCCAATTTGAAAAAAACCCAAAATAATGCAATATTTAAAGAGATGTGCTGTTATAATTGTTGTTGATTATGAGTTTTATGGATTTTTTGATGTCTCTCTTTGAAAATTTTGTTTCTTTGTTTTTTTTTATTGGTCAAAAATTACTTTGGTTTTTTAGATTATCTTTTAATTTGACATTCAAATTTAAAAATTGAATTTTAGTTATATAAAATAGTCAAAATGATTTCTAGTTTGAATAAATCGACTTAGTATATAAAATTAATTTTTTCAGATTTCTAAGAATAATAATTATTGGATTTTTTTTTGAGATTGGTAACTTGGATTATTTTTACAATAAAACCCCTTTATTTAATATTTTGAAGAACTGGTATTCCTGGCATTTTTATTCTTGTAATTATAGTAGCATTGGAGATAAAAAAATCAAATATCAATTTTTTTCAAAATTGGTTCACTATTAAAGAATTTCCAAAAAAATCGAGGTAGTTCCATTATTTAACATTTTTCCCAATCTTGATTATTTTTTTGACACAACATTCATTTATATTTTTTTTTACTGGCAAGAGGGATAATTACTTCTTAAAAATATACTATTCGAATATTACTGAAACAGAGGAAATGCTTATTGAGAAACCTGATGTATTCTTAATGGAATTCATTTTGATCTTCAATTAAAGATCAAAATGAATAATTTTGTTTTTCTCAATAGCACCCAAAATAATATGGTTTATTACTAATTTTAAGAAAATCTTTTGATTTTTTAGATTTTTATTTCAATACCAATATCAATTATTCTTTGGTGTGTATAATTCTACTTATTTTATATATGTTCTACAAAGGCCAATTATAAAAAATAATTGATATTTGGTATAAATATTAGGCCACTTTGACTTTAATAAAATTTATTATTGAACAATAAATTATTGCAGATTTTAATCAAGAGGACAATAAAAAAAATTAAAATATTGGAATATTTTTAAAGATTTCCTTTTCCAAATCTAAAATTATGAAACTTCAAAAAATAGTATTTCAGTATTCTAAAAATATTATTTAGAATTTCCAAAAGTAACTATTTTTTTAAAATTTTTAAATTTCAAAGATGAACTAAAAAATCATCAACACAAAAACACAAAGACTGATTTGTTTTATTAGTTTTTAAAGCAAGTTGTAAAATCAATATATTTTTAAATATGTTAAAATAATTTTCTCATATTAATCTTTTCAAAATTATTTCATTTTTCAAAAAACAATCTAATTTTTTAGCTACTAATCCACCTTTTATGACAAATTTAAAATAATATTTTGCAACTTTAAAACCTTTAAATTGATTATTCAACCTTTTACATTTGTCTCGATATCTAGTTTTTTTTCTGAAATTAAACTTGAATAATTTACTAATATCAAGGATCTTATTAAATTGATCTGATCAACAAAGAGTAATATTTGACTATTGACTATTTACAGACATTTGAAACAATATCCCAATAATGTGAGCTACATTCAATAACAGCCCACTTTAATTTTTGACTTCATATTGGAAGTCGCGAAACGCTGTTATAATATTTTTTCATTTTTTATGATTTATCGCACAAAATTTTATTAATTTCAACTTGCTTCAAAACGATAAAAAAAAATAAAGTCAATTCAAAATTAGGAAATGGCAAATACCAATGGAACTTTTTCGCTTCAGCTTCTTATTTTTCATTCAGACAAAATTCTTTTTAAATATTCCGCCAATTGTAAAAACAAAAATGAAACTTGTGAAGAATTTGTATTAAAGTGTCTCCTTAATTGGGACTCACCACTGAGATCCGAATTGAAGTTAACCATAATAACAAACCCCAATTTTTTTCAACTCCAGAAACAAGACAAGATTATGTATTGCTGCAGAAATATGGATACAATAATACTTACCAGCAAAGAAGGTTTGTAATTTTTTTTTTTTTGTTTTTTTTTTTTTGTTAATATTTTCTTCTTTTTGTGTTCTTGTTTAAAATGAAACCAGTTATAACTGGAAATTAGAATATTCAAGAATTAGTCTTGTTAAATTATAT
The DNA here is from genome assembly GCA_027625915.1 of Anaeramoeba flamelloides. NCBI lineage: Eukaryota > Anaeramoebidae > Anaeramoeba > Anaeramoeba flamelloides. The sequence continues at coordinate 2,239,736 of JANTQA010000036.1, read as the reverse complement.
TATCTCCACGGTCGTTTTTTTTTTGTTCCTCTAAAAACTAGCAATTTGAAATTTTTAGATAAACAAAAAAACAATCGAATTCCCCAAATGAACAAAAAACTTAATAAGTGTACTGAAGTTCTTTTTAAATCAAATAGTTTCCCCAAAAAAAAAATTAGCACTCTTTTTTGTCTATAATATTTAGCATTCTGAAAAAAATTCCTTTTATGGACAGATCTTGAAGAATTTAACAATACAAAAATTTCATCTCATTTACTTTTTATTCCAATTTATTGTAACAAAAGAATAGACACCTTCCCGTTCCATAACAAAATTCACAAATGAAAAAAGGTATCAAAATCATTTTCGATTATCAGAAAAATTGATCTTGAGTGTTTTTGAAATTTACTGGTTATAGGTTTGACAGCTACAATTAAAAACATTAGTAAAAATTCAAAAATTTATTCCAATTTGATAGATAAATATATTAATTACTCCTATTTAACCATTAGCTGTTCTAATTGGAGTATTGTTTAAATATTATGAACTATCAATTTTAACCCTTTGATTAAATGTAGAAATCAAAAAATCCCAAATCGAAAAAATTAATTGATAACTTGATTGAAAAAAAAAATCTGAATTATTGTAATTATTCTTTATCTAAAATCTAAATTCAAGAGATAACATCCTTTATGAGAATTACTTTGTTTTTTTCATTGATAAAATAAGAGTTTTATTTTCTTTCAATCTTTCCTTGAATAATTTTTTCAAAATTTTACATTTAAATTGGGTAACTTGATAAGAAAAATTTTTTATCAAATAATTTTTGGTAATTAACTTAAAATTCAAAATAATTAAACACCCTTCCTCAAATTAAAATTCATTGATATATTTTTCGTTCATAAAAATGATTCTGATTTTAAAATAGAAAAATTTTTTTGATAAGAATATTGAAATAAACCTCAAAACAACTCCCATTAACATTATAAAGTGAGTCAAAAATTTTGAAAAATAGTTTATAATAATGTTTAATATATGAGTTTATTTCAAAAATACAAAATTTAAGCATTTACATATTTCGAAAATTGGATTGTAATTGTAAACATAAGGAAATTTTTTTTTTAAGGAAATTTGATTGCTTTGATTTTTATATTTAGGTAAAATCGGGTTTAAGGGATTAATAATATATATTAGCTCAGTTTTAATAATTCCAAATTAAGGTATCTTTATTGAGCAGTCAAAAATAAGAAGAATAATTTAGACATTTTTTCCCATTTATAATTCAAATCCAATTAAATACTAAATGGAGTATGGATTTTATCTTGGTAAACAAGGGTGTCTAACATAACGGCGTTGTGTATTTTTTTTTCATAACAGCCGCTAAATTAAAAAAAAACCTTTCTCATTCAAATTATAAGATGGGATTTTATTGAATGAAAAATCAAAAAAATATATAAATTATTATTTTAAGATTTTGTTTTGTATTCTTAATTTTGATCATCATAATTCGACTTTTTGAACAAAACAAAAGAATTTCCTTTGTAAAAATATTTACAAATTGATTAAAACAATAACGCATTGTTTTAATGCTTTTTTTAAAAAATATTGATGAATATATTTCCGATAGAAATTAAACATTTTTTTTTTTTGGAAAAAGATCGAAAAATAAATAGCTCTAGAAAAATTAAAAAAAATTTTTCTCTAAAAATGCTCTAAAAACCATTAAATTATTAATTACAAAAAAATTAATTTTATCTCAAAAGTTCAATAAGTAAAAATCAAATTCAAGAGAGAATTTTCAGTTTTAATTGACTTGTAAAGATCTTTTTCGTTTTTCTATACTTTGTGATGAAAAGACTATTTTGAGAAATTGAATGAAAAAATTTTTTTTAATCTGGATTATGATGATATATAAAAATAACCTTTTGATATTTCAATATAATAAAATTACTGTGAAATGTTAAATCACTTTTTTTTTTATTATTTGAATTTGAGTAAATTTCAAAATTTTCAATACAAACAAATATTTTCAGATCCAGTTATTGAAATTTGAATTTAATTTCTTGAATTGTCAAGTTTAATTAGATTTATAAAATATTAACACTTGTTTTAAACCAATATCTATTTTTTTAGTACTAAGAATATTTTATTATTAATTTTTATTTACAGTTTAAAAATCGCATGAAATGACTTATACAAAAAGCATTAAAAATAAACTCTTTTTCAGTCAAAGGGGACCAGTTTAGTTTACAAAAAAAAAAAAAAAAATTCGGTGTGTTTAATTAAATATTGTTTTCAAAATAAATTTTTAATTTGGAGATCAGAATCATTTTTGTTAAATTTATCATTTGGGAAAAAAAGATCAACACGATTTTTAATTGGGAACCTTAATGAAAAAAAAAAAAAAGGAAAAGTAAAAATAAATAAAAGAAGAAATAAATTAACTTCAAAGAAAAATTCATTATATTATTTTCAAATCAACAATAACTCTTTTAATCTCGTTTATTATTGAAATCGTTCACAGTAACTTTGGAAATCTCAAAAACAATCAATTCTTTCAACAAATTTTTAAATAAAAGATCAATCAAAAGAAAAAAACATACCAAAAGAAAGTATTTTATAAAAACTGTTATTAAGTTGAATCCTCCAGTTTGTTTTTAACCGTTTATTTTTTCTTTTATTAATAGATATTACTTTTCATTTTTAGAAATGTTATTAATTCAAAATCGTGTTTCGCCTTTTTTTCCCAAACAGTTATCCAAATTCTTTTTTTTTTTGTTTTTTTTTTCAATTATTTTTCTTTCTTTTCTTGTTATGAAAGCCAATTCGAAAAAAAAAAAAAAAAAGGCTTTGAAAACTCATTTAACAGTAAGAAATACAAGGCTATGTAATTCCTTTAAAATGGATACATTAACTATTAACAATTTTAATTTTCATAAAGAAATTGAGAAATTTATTACAAGACTTTTCATTGGTGTTGTCCTAAAAATTATTTCTAACATTCTATTTTTGATTGTAAAATTTATAGTTTGCCAGTTGAATTTTTTTACATGAATATCAACTCTAATCTGAATTCTTTTATTATTTCTCTTATTTTCAATCAATTTTATATTGGTTGAATTCTCAAAAAAATACTAAATTTTTCATTTTTGGTTGTGCACTCTGAGTAAAATTGAGTCTAATAAATATATATTTCTCATAAATATCAACAGTTATTGATTTTTTCAAAAAAAAATATCGAATATATTTCTTTTTGAGATGCGAAGGCATTGAGAAAAAAATATATTCAGATCTTTTTTTTTTCAAAAGAAAAAATCAATAGCGGATGTTATATTTTGAGACATAAAATAATAAAAAAACATCAAACAAAAAAATTTTTAAATTTCTTTTTTATTTTTTTTTTTCACACTTTGTGATCTTTGTCTGAAATAATGATAAATTTTAAAAACAACAAATAAAATATATCATTCATTTGAAAAATTGTTCCAAAATCTCATGGTACATTGGAACGTCATTGGGAAACTCATTGGCATTATCTTGGTTTTCAAAAGAATAAAACTGTGGTCCATTATACATCAAATTAATAAAAAAAACTTAAAAATAAAATAATAAAAATACTTTTTGTTTTTTCAATTTCAAAATTCTGTCATTTTTCTTTTTTTTTTATTTAAAAAGTAAAAATTAACAGAATTTTTCCAATTTCTTTTAGAAACTAGTCCTGCTTACTTTTTTTCTATTTTTTGTCTCAGAAACCAAAAAAAATTTTTAAAATAAGAAATATTTTTTTTGATCTCGAAACAACCTTTGGGAATATTTTTTTAACTAAAAGAACAAATTTTAAAGGATCAATTTTTTTTTTCACCAACTTGATCAAATATTTTTAGTAACACAATTTTTTTCACTTTCAACAATATATTTTTTAATCACCAAAAACACTTCCAAACACCAATTTAAATCATTCCCATCAATATTTTTACTTAGATTTAAATTTGCAAAAAAAATCAACTAATTTTAGCTTATTTCTTTTCTTCCAGAATATGAAAGCTTATCCAAATACAATAACATTAGGGAAACAATATCAAATATATCCAGTGATGTAGATCTGAAAAATATAGCATCATTTTTGATATTTTTTTTAATATTTTTCCTAGAGAAAAATAACATAGATATGGAATTAGCAAATACATAAATAAACCATTTTCCAGTCCAAGGGAGACAGCTGTGGTGAGTTAATCACACGTGTCCAAAGGGTTTGAATGAATATTAGAAGAAAAAAATTTATTTTGGAAATTTCAAAATTGAAATCATTTTTTTTACATTTTCTCTCTTTATTTTTTTTTTTAATTATTTTTTGAAACTTAATTCATTTGCTATTTTTTTATTGCAAGATCGATAGTCACTTGGTAAAAATGTGCTATTCTAAGTTTATTGAAAAGTGAAGATGATTGAGGAGAAATCCTATTTATTTCTATTGGAATTTTATTGGGATCTTCAATTGGAAATCAAAATGAGCCTTGTTGTTTTTCTCAATGGTTGACCTAAGAATTTTGAGTTTTTTCAATTTTTAAGAAAAATATCGATTTATTAGATTTGTTTCATACGGGTATCAACTATTCTTTGATGTATATTCTTCTACTTATTTCCTATTTGTTCTTCAAAGTCCAATTCGAAAAAATAATTGATAGTTAAAAAAAATGTTGGTTCCCTTTGTCAGAAATAAAGTTTAATTAACCCTGTTTTTTTTTAAAAATAAGCAAAGTTCAGAATTTTTTTTAAAAAATAGGTATTTCAAAAAAAAAAAAAAAAAAAAAAAATGAGTTTTCTAAATCATTGTTAATTTGGGAACTATAATTAAATGTATATTTATAATTTCAAGTTTTAATGGTAAATATTTTTTTATAAGGCAAATGCAAAATTAAAAAATATTTTGAGTCTACAAATTCTTTTAATTAAAAAAAAAAAAAATTCAAACAATTTATTTGGACTTTACTTTCTTTTATTAATTAAAAAAAAAAAAAATTGGATTTTTGTTTTTGTGATGATTTTCTTAGTGTCAACAATAAAAAATAACCAATTATTTATTTATTTATTTATTATTGAAGTGGTTTAAAGTTCACTTTTATGTGTTCTAATCCTTAAATTTCCTTTCAGAAATTTAAGCAAAAATAATGAAATTTTTTGACTTATTTCTGATTTTGATTAATTTTCATAACAAATATAAATAGATTTAGCACATTATTTAAATCGGGCACCACCTGATAATATTATTAGAATTTCTAAAGAGTTCCAATTACTCGGTAACAAAGGTATTCGACAGACTTCTCAAAATTCTCCCAACAAGCTTGAAACATTGATTACTACCTCTCCCTCCGTGCCAACATATGTGAAAGAATATCTTAAAGAAAACCCGAATGAATTTATGACTTCAAATAAATTTAACAGCGAACATTTTAGCCAATTCAATGAACTTCTTAGAATTAGTCAAATTAAAAAAATACCATTGTTTGACAGGGATATAATTGGAAACATAAAACAAAAACAAAAAAAAATTAAATTGACAAAAAATTTACATTCAACGGAACCATTAAAATTACAACAAAAAAAATATCAAAAAACATCAAACTATGAACCACTAAAAAAAACAACTGGATTGAAAATAGCAAAACACAACTTAAAAATGAATTATAATGAAACAAACAATAAATACGATCTTCAATTTTTACATACTTTTATTTCAAAGAACCAAATCAAAGAACCCACTTATAAAATTGAGGAAATATTTTCAAAAAATAACCCACAATTCAAGTGTGTACTTGAAATGCATTATTTATCAAAACATATTATTGCAAAGGGGGTAGGGACAACAAAACAAAAATCAAAACAAAATGCTGCAAACCATTGCTGTTTAAAATTATTTGAATTGGGTGCATTTATGAATTCCACAAATATTTTTGGTAAAAAAAACTCTTATAATAATAATAAAAATAAAAATAATAAAATAGATAAAATGAACAATAATTTTGTTCGACCTTTACCCACTTCTTATATTAAACAAGAATGGAATTTGGAGAAAACCCCTGCCTCACTTTTACTTGAAATAATTCAAAAATCAAATTGGAAAAAACCTATTTTTACATTTAAAAGCTTACAAACACTATTTATTTGTAAAGTAGAATTGAAAAATCTTAATTTGATGTCCATTAGCGATTCCAAAGTCAATAAAATTTCTTCAAAGCATGATGCTTCACTGAAAATGATTTTACAATTAAAGAATCTTAATTATATATAACTTTTCTTAATTATGAAAATATTTTATTTTATTTTTTTTTTTTCATTTTATGGCTTGTATTTTTTTTGTTTGTTTTTATTTTGAAATTTAAATGTTATTTCATTAATATTTGTTTTTGTGAAGTAATATCATGAATTGCAAAATAAAATATATTTCTCAGCAAAAATATAATATTGTTTTTTGAGTAAAGCTCTTACAAAGGAATAAAAATAAATTTCTCCAATTTTTTTGTATTTTTTTTTTAAAAAAAAATCTAAGAACGAAAAATTAAAATAAAATCAAAATCTTTTTTTTGATGGTTACTTTTTCATTTCGAATCATTCGATGGAATTTTAATTATTTTTTTCTAAATATAGCCAATTTTTTTTAACGTATTATAAATCTAATTCATTTTATTTTGAATTTACAAGAGGGTCGGATTATTCTTTATTTTGAAATCTTTATCTTTGGTATACATTAGTAGTCTTTTCGAAAAAAATATTTTTTCCTCCAAATTCTCATTTTTTTGAGATTTTTATTATTGTTTTAAAAATTAGTTTCTAAAATCATCTTTTTTTTCAAAATCAATTAACCAGATATTCTTTAATACAATGGAGTATTTATATTTAGACCTTATTCATTATAGCTGCAAAAAAAAAAACATTTAAATATAATGAAATATTTTTTTAAAAAAAATAATTCAAAATATTTATAAAAACATTTAATGTTTGAGTTGTTTATCCTGAATTATTCACAGATTATCTTTATTTAAATTTAAATATGATTTTTCTCATAATTCATTTTAGAATTATTAATAGGTTTATTGAAATAATCTTTCTTTAAATAAGGGAAATCAAATTTTAGACGAAATACATTGCACAATAAAATATTCGTAAATTGATTAATACAAACTTTGTTTCAGTCAATAGTACCAAAATTTTTTCCTACAACAATTATTTTTTTTTAATTTTCCTTTAAAGAATAAATAAATAATAAGGATAATAATATAAATTAGTGAAAAAAAAACAATAAAAGTATAAAATAAATCTAATCAATATTGTAATTTATTGAAAATTAAAAAAATAAAATTCTTTGGAAAATATTGAAACAAACCACAATGTTCCTTATAATCTTCAATTGAAAATCAAAAAATATCACATAAAAAAAAAATAAAAATTTTTTCTCGATTTTATTATTGTTGGTTCAATAACCTTATCACAACTTTTTTTACATTTAAGACTTTATATCTTGCAATAAAATAAAATAGAAAAGAATTAGATATCAATAGGAAAATTTTGAAAAAAAAAAAAAATAAAAATAATAAAAAATGTAAAAAAATGATTTCAATTTTGAAATTTTTACAAAATTAATTTTATCTTTAATTTCCATCAAATCCCTTTAAAAAGTGTAAATCGTCCATTAGAACTGGAAATCTGTGATTTTATAAGGTTTATGTTAAGTGTCCATTCTACTATGCTTTACATATTCTAATTTCAGCCAAAGAATATTTTTGAACAATTTAGAGATTTATTCTCTTTTTTACAATACACACACCAACATCGAATATATTGAAAGAATTTAAAGTTGTAATATTTACCTATATGTTGAATTTAACTTTTCTATTTTTGGTTACTTCATTTTTTGATTTTTGTCCCCACTTCAAAAATATAATTTGGAGTTCTATCGAACAAATTTCAAAAAAATATAATATTTTTCGGTATTTATTTCGAAAAAAATTAACTTATGGTTGTTAATTAAAATAATTAAAAGAAATATATAAAAAATAGAAAAAAAAAAATTTATGGTAATTTACTAAATGGCAGATTAAAAATTAATTTATTTTAATCTTTGGTAGCAATACACTTGACGCATAAGTTAGAAAAATATAATCATGAAATAATAAGTTTAATATATTTAAATTCTTGTATTAATTCACATACTGCTAGAATATACAAAATATAAAGAAATCCACCGAATCTTATTTACAAAGTGGAATTTAAAATTGAAAATATATTATTTTTGATTATAAAAAAAAATGAATTATTTAAAAAACAATTACAAAAAAAATCCCTTCCTATATTTGGAAAAAATAATAATAATTAACCAAAGTATAAATAATAAAATCAACTGGAAATCAAAAAAGGTAATCGAACTAATATATATATATATACTTATAATATGTTGCCGAATTCTACTAGTTGGAATTGTCATTAGATTTTCTTGAGTTTTCGTTAGATATCTGGAAATGTATTAATTTTTGATATGCAGTGGCGGAAATAACCCGTGCTGACAACCTCAACCCATTACAAAAATTTAATTCATGTTTTTTTGTCAGACTTGGGTATAGAGAGGAACTTACACGTAAATTCTTGTTTCGTATTTAAATTGACTTTAGAGTTTAGATCTTGAATTAACCAAAATGTATCAATAATATTAAATGATTTTGTTTCAAAAATATCATCATATTTTCAAAATTTGGAGATAAAATGATTTTTATATAAAAATTACATTTTAATCTTTCAATATCTTTATAATTCATTTTTAAAATTTATTCAAAGAACCCTATTTCTTGTTTATATAATGTTGTCATCCCTTTGATTTTGTTCTTTTATTTCTACAGTCAGCCAATATTTTTTGAATAAGTTAAATTTTAGTAATGGTTTAAAATAAAAAACACAGGTTATTGACACGTCCGTAAATAGAAAACTCACAAAAAGCTAAAGGAGCTTTTCAAAAATTCAAATTTATTTCATTAAATCATGGACTTGTTCAATTCTTTTAAATTCTGAAAACCCTAATGGAAATTTTCAATGAGGTTTCTGTTTTATTCAAAAATCCATGATTTTAAAAATCAACAGAAAAAACAAGAAAAGTTTATGGCAGTTTTCTAGAGTTTCAATTTTTGTTTGCAAAATTGTTAACTTTTCAAAATAAAATCAAAACCTCAGAAAACATTTGAAATTGTTAAAAAAATAAACAAAATACAATCTTAATTTTCGGAAATCCGAATTTCATAAGAAAACCAATTAATTATCTCAACAAAAAAATGGTTCACTCAAAAATCTCAAGAAAGTGGCACACTTTTTTTTCAATTTAAAAAGAATAAAACTGCAAATCTAAAAAAAGCAAGGAAAACCAAAGATTTTACAAAGCTTTTAAATCCACAAAGCCTAAACGGTTTGTTTGAAAAGGAATTTTCTTTTATTATTTCGCCTTTTCGTTTTATAAAGATTATTTTTTTGATAACTCAAGAACTTTTTTTACCATGTTATCAACAGCATCAAATACTTGGTCGATGCGTTGGCATAGCAAATAAGAGGGTGTTGTTACAAATTTGTTCTCAATATCAACGCAAATTTCTGTTTCCAGTTTGCTTTCGTTTATTCCACCAAGTTTTGTAATTGAAGATGAGACATTTCGATCGTTCCCCATTGTAATTTTGCATTTTGGAATGATTTTCGAAATAATTGGTGCAGCAATAGAACAAGCACCGATGGGTTTGTTCTTGTTTTTAAACTCAGTTAGTTTGGTTTCAAGTGTGGGGTTGATAGACATTTCCGATCCTTTAAAAGCAAAATCCGATAAATTTTTTGCAACACCAAAGCCGCCAGGCAAAACAACTGCACTAAATTTGCTTGTGTCAAGATCCCGAAGTGGTGAAATCTCTCCTCGTGAAATCCTTGCAGATTCCTCTAATACACTTCTCTTGGTGTTATCTTTTTTGCCTGTAACATGATTAATAGTATCTAGCTTTGTTAAAGGTGCAAAGCATTTATAGGTGTACCCAAGTTTGGAAATCGAATAAAGCACAGCAGTGGCTTCGTGGATTTCAGATCCGTCATAATCACCACAGCCAGAAAGAATTACAGCAACTAATTTGGACATTGATTAATTTTAAACAAAAAGGAAAATATATTTTTTAGGAAAAAATGATTCATAAAGTTTTTGGGATTGTTATTACATTGAATAATTTTCAAAGTAGGATGAAAATATCTTTTTTGTGAAATTTTTTTTAAATTTGCTTTAGAGTATACTGTTAGAGACTCTATAGCCAATTTATTCTAATGAAAATTTTATCTCTAAAGTTTAATAAGGAAGCTTAATTAAATTTCTTGAACTATTATTATAATATTGATTTTGAGATCTTTTTATATTTTTTTTTAATTAATAATAAGTAAAATATCGGAATTCGGGAGAACAATTTTCTTCTATAAAATAGAAAATAAATTTTAATACCTTTTTTGAAACTTTTATTATTGGAATTTTTACTCTTAATTAAGGTTTACAATCCCTGAAACAAGAATCAAGAAATTCTTATCTTGTATATGTCGAAATGCTATTTTGGTTTCTAGCTAATTGATTTTTGAATTTAATCTGGATATTAATGGTTGTTAAAAAATCCAATTTTTGTCAATTTATTTTTGTTTTTTACCAAATCCGAATTAAAAAGTGAAAGACCCATAGACTCGAATTTATTTAATAAAAAGTGTCTGATTTTAAAAGAAATTGCAAAACTTCACTTTTCTTAAAGTTAATTTTAGAGTTTTAAACTATTTTTTTTGTTTTTCAAATGTACTTTTGTTAGATTAAAAAAGAAAGCAGAAAAAGGAAAAACTCAAAAGCAAAAAATAAAAAAAAAAAATTTGTCTTTAAGGGAGTAGTATTTTTAAAAAGTAAAATGAAATCTTGTCAAGATCTTCTACAAAAAAGATTTTTTGTAATTGTATTTCGAGTTATGAATTGGATGAGTTAACCTCATCTTAACAATTCATTAATTTGAATCTCTTTTTTGAAATCCAAAATTCATATTTTTCCAATATAAAACGTAAATAAGTTCCTATTATTTTTATTAAAAATTAAATTAATTCTAGAAAATAGGAATACATATTTTTTCTTTTATGTTGGTAAGTCCTGATTTTGAAAGGAAAAAAATTTTTATAATTAATATTTCTCTTTGATTAATATTTCAATACTAATATCTGCTAATAAAACTTATTGAAGTATAGGTGATTTAATAAATAAATTTTTGACCTAAGTTTAACAAAAGTTTATCTATGAAATTCAGATCTATTATACAATTTTTTTTTATTCTTTAAGGATTATCTAAAAATAAAGCCATCATGTTGGGATTAAGTTCAAAACATTGTGGAAATATGATCTTTATATATAGATAATCCTTTAGGTTTTAAAAACGTTGTTTTCTGGTTTTCAAAAAATTAAAAAAAAATGGCAAAAAAAAATTTATTTTTAAAAACTTTTTCTAAAAAATTGTTTGGTTTTATTTATAAGAATCTATATAATAATTTAAATCATTTTTTAAAGAAAAAAAATTGATTTTGAATACAGGCTATGAAATTGCTCTATTCATAAATATCTTCAAGAAAATTTTATTTTGAAAAATCATTTTTTTCTTAAAACAATAAAACAATTTCTTGTTAAAATTTTTGAATGGCTTTAAAAATTGAATGATTATAATTATCCTTCTTAAAAAAATGCAATTATTTTCGAATTTGTTGAATATATCAATTTTTGGGTAACCAAAAGAATTATCTCATAAATGGAAAAAAAATCTTTGTATTAATATTCCTCACAATAAAGATTTGTTATTGTTTAATAATAATTGAAAATTCAATAAACAGGGTAAAAAATTTTTATAATGCGAGAAATGAAATGAATTTAAATGTTTTCTTTTTGAGAAAAAATGGAATAAAAAAAATTGATCTAAAAAAAAATATTGTTTTTTGGGTTTCTTAGTCCAACATAATTTTTTTAGTACTCGTCATAAAGAATATTTGTAAGTAAAGATTACCACCAATAACAAATTTTTAAAGATTGACCTTGGTGGAGTAGATTATTGATCCTTTAATCTAAAAATTTAAAATTTGTAAAAATAGAAAAAATAATCTGATCTAAAAATTGAAAATTAATTTTGAGAACAATCCTGGATAAAAGTCAGAGAATATTTTCAATTTCTTCAATAAAACTGAAAACTTTAAATGGTCAAGAGTTTATTATTAAAATTAAAATGTTTTTTCATTCATAAAATAGTTTTTATATTTACTCAAAATCTTAGATACAAAATATTAACTTCAAGGAAATAATATTTTAACAATTAATTTTCCTCAGTATTTTCTTATATTCAAAATAACCAAAAAAAACTTTCTCCAATTAAAATACTGGTACTTTAAAAACAAAAAGAACAAAATTTTCATATATATATCAAAAAAAATATCTACAATTCTATAATAAATAGAAAAAAAAATGCTACTTGATGTTTTTTTTTATAATTATAAATAGAAAATTAAATCCAATCAACTTCTTAGAAAACTCTATTTATAGAAAAATAAAAAGAAAAGAATAAAGAAATGAAACTTTTTTCATATTCTATGATTAAAAGATTCTAAGATTAAAATTATAATTACAAATTTAGATTTTTATTTTAAATTGGTTTCTCTATTAATTTAAAAGTTTTCAAATGATAACAGTGAAATTGTGATAAAAAAAGCTCTTGAAAAAACTTCTATAATTTCTGAGTAAATCTACACAAGGCAAATTTCTTTTATTAAAAAATTGTGATTCAAGACAATTTCAACATTTTTTAACATATATCTACAGTATTAATCCTACCAAAATTCGATTTTTTATTTTTCATTCTTTTCAATTTCAAATCTATAAATACAAAACATTTTTTTATGTTGTTAGAAATTTTTTTTACAATTACTAATAAAAATATAAAATGTTTTGAAAATCAAAAAAATATCATAAAACCCCTTAAAACTATTTATTTTTTTGAATTTTCATTCAAAGATCTGAAAAAATTTATTTTTTAAATTTTTAACTTCAAAAATAGTAATTTGTTACCAATTTTATAGAAGAGCATAACCCAATATTTTTTACTTTTGAATGTTTCATTTATTTCTATTATTCATAAAGTCCCTTTCAAAATAATTTCTATAAATTGTTTTTTCAAGTAGAAAATAAAATCTCAAAATAGAATGTTAAGTTGAATTATCTGAACTACCTTAGGGAATGTTATATGGATTAAATTTAATATATTTTCTCAAGATTCATTTTTACTTTTTATTTTCTGTTTAAAAAATTGTTTTATTTATAAGGATAACTTTTCAATGTTAAAATCAAACATAAATCACAGCTAAATAAACAAAAAAAAATTCAGCTCTCATTGTTAAGGGATCAAAAATTGAAATTGTTGACTTCTAGTATTACACCCTTAATCTAATTAATCAATCTCTTAAATTTATAAAAAATAAAGCTAAGAGTTTGACAAAAAAAAACAAAACTGATGATAAATAAGGGACCAATCATTTAAACTTTACCCTATTTTAAAGTAAATGATTTTAAATTTGAAATTTTCAGTCTTATTTAGGTTAAGAAAATGATTTAATGGGTGATAATTTAAAAATTTAAAATATCTTTAATATTTTTGTAGTTTGGAGATTTTTTATTGTTAATTGTTATTTAATATAATATTGGTTTAAAAAGCTAAAGATTATTGATTAATTGGTGATTTTTATCAATCTAATGATTCGATCATTTTGTCTCCTATTCAAAAATAAACCAAAAGAAAATCTATTTTTTGATCTCTTCCTTGTTTTAATTTCTTTCTTTTGATTTAAAAAAATAAAAAATTCCTTTCAAGATCAATTTGTTTGTTAACAAAAATTCATGGCTGATAAATGTCATCGTCCAGAAAAACTTGATTAATATAATGATTTTGTAATTCTGTAAAATTCAGCAGATAAAAAAAAATATATTTTTTTTCAAAACAATCCTTTTTTTTTACTAAATTTGGTCCTGTAAAATAATTTGTTTGTAAAACTGACCTTTTTTGAGAAAAAAAAGTATTTTCCCTGAAAAGAGAGGTTATTCACAAAATAAATTACATTTACACAAAAGAATTACCTTATAATGTGTTCTAGACTTTAAGATGGAAAAGTTTAATGAATTAATAAAAATTAAACAAGTTTCGAAATTCAACTTTACTCTAATTCACTCAATCGTGTATTGAATTGTATGATTTTTAATTTTTTCGATTATTAATAACCATTTGGATGTAATTTATATTTTCAGGTGGATTTGTAATGAAAAAATTCATATGTATTTAAACAAATTTAATTGTTATGATCTTTTAAAATTACTATTAATATTTTCAAACTTATTTGATGTGCTTTTTTCGTTCAGAATGTCATGAAATTATTAACTTTTAAAAAAAAAATTAAATTTCTATTTTTCTCTATTATTATAAATTAATTGGTAGCGAAAATAGAAATTTAAACTCATCATTTCAGAATATTTATATTGTTTATTGTTTAATTTAAAATTTGGTTAAATTAAAATTAAAAAAATTATTGCATATTTATTTGCCAAATAACGTAATTATAAAAATGTTGTATAATTTTAATTAATTTTTTTTTTCTTTTAATTTTGAAGAGTTTTCGGGAAAGTCAATAATGTATGATATGTGTGTGTGTGTATCATATATAAGTATTAAATATTCCATATTAATTAAAAATCAAAACTATTTAAAAGAGAAACTGTAAGACCCAAGCATGATGTTAATTTCCCATATCCCATTTCGATATATAATTCATTTTCATCTTGTACATTAAGTGGCCTAAGTACTTCTTTCTGTTGTTGGTTCATTTCAGCAATTTTTTTTTCTTCTTCCTTCTTTTTCTCGGACTGCAATAATTCTTTTTGACTATTTGTGGAAAATAAAAAAATGAAAAATGAAAAATGAAAAACGAAAAGAAAAGCATGATTTAATACAAGTTTCTTGGGGAAAATAAATATTAAAAAAAATCAAATTATTTCTTTTTCATTACAATTTTTTTTTGCATTTTTTGTTAATTTTAAAGTGGGATTTTGAAATTAAATTTTAATTTTTTTCTGAAAATTTAATAAATATACCAGTTTCAATAATATAGTTTGAATAAATAATAATAACCCGATAATTATTAATAATTGATTCGTTAAAAAAACTATAATGAAAATCATTTACAATCATTAAATTTTGTCTGTTTTTTTTTTTTTTTTTTTTTTCATTAAAGAGTGAGTACTAAAAGTTCACGTGTTTAATGTTAGGTTTTTTTTTATTTCAGAAATAATAAGAAATATTTCATAAATTTTCTTTTTATTTCTCAAATTAAAAAGAACCGCCGTTAGCTTTTCCAGAATTTAAAAGAATTGAGTAAAATCTTTGATTTTTCTCTATTCTTTTGAATTTTGGAAAAGCTAGGCACTCTACGGCACTTTTCGTTAGGCTTTTTTTTAATTGTTGTTTTAATTTGAAAATCAAGATATTTTCGAAACTCAAATATGAATTAAATAAAAAACGCATTTAGGTTTTTTTTGAGTTTTCTGTTTTTTTGTATAAATCAATAGATTTTTTTTATTTTTTACAGTAAAAAAAAACAATTTATTTAGCTTTTCCAGAATTTAAAAGAATCAGGAAAAATCTTTGATTTTATTCAATTCTGTTGAAACCTTGAAAAAGTGCTGTTAGGTTTTCTTGCGTTTTCTGTTTATTCAGAAAAATAGATAGATATTCTTTAGGTTTTTTTGGGGTTTTCTGTTTATTTAGAAAATCAATAGATTTTTGTTAGGTTTTTTTTACTTTAGAAATAAAATAGAAAACCTCAAAAAAACCTAGAACACTTAACAAATAAAACAGAAAACCCCAAGAAAACCGCCATTAGTGTTTTTTTTTAATTTGAGAAATAAACCGAAAAGTTAAATAAATTTGCATTTCATTTCAAAAATTAAAAAAAAACGCCGTTAGCTTTTCCAGAATTTAAAATCCTAGAGTAAAATCTATCGATTTTTCTCTATTCTTTAAAATTCTGGAAAAGATAGACACTTAGCCATACTCTACCGGACTTGACGGAACTCTACAATATTTGACAGCACTTACTGACACTCTACGGCACTGGCCGAATCCCTAATTTGAATTAGATATATTGCTGAACTGTGTGAGAGAGCGAATCTGGTCAATTATCTCAAGAAATCGATCCGCTCCATAAATTGAGAGGGATTTTGTTCATATTCTTATGTTAAATTTATAATAGTCCAAAATAGCTCAAAAAAAGTTTCAAATCGGCCAGATGATTTTATCAAAGAATTAGTAGTTCTATGAAGCATACGCCCGATTTTTAATTAAAATTATACAATTTGTGGTTTTTGCAACTTTTTGAGAAAATTTATTAACAATCAAAGAAATAATATGGTTAAGAGGAATCGAACACCAACCTTCGGATTGTAAGTTGGTCACTTTATCACTGGTCGATTATTGGTCTCTAAAAAATTATATTTTCATCTTTTTTCTAATTTTGGAAATCTTTTCTTCTATACTATCATTTAATCTAATACAACAATTCCAACACTATGACCAAATTTTACAATAATCAAAAATTGTGTTTCTATTCTAAAATTGCACTGTAGTGTTGAAACGGCTGTATTCGATTATTGATTTGAAATTTTTATTTTAGCTATTTCTGAATTTTCAATTTAATTTTTCATTTCAAAACACTTTACCTCAAATGAATCAAAAGAGAGATTTTTTTGTCCCATTTAATTTGGAATTTGGTTTTAGAAAATATAAGGTTTTTTAATTTTATCTTCATAAAAATGTTGACTCTTTGTTGTATCTATTGGTGTGATTTTACAATTATCAAATTTCGATCGATTTGTAAAACTCAAAATACTTTTGTATGTTTTTATTTGTTTTTGAATCATATTATCTTTTTGGTTAGGTGATTAATTTTGTGGTTCTTTTTTGGTTTCAATAATTCAAATTTATTTTTTGAATCCTTGAAGCAATATTCTTTATTAAACTTTATTTTTAGAAAAGTAATTTTGAAAATAAATCGGTTAAAAATTTTTTTAATTAAAGGAAAATAAATAGTAATGGGTCGGGTTGTTAATAATTTCAAGTTTTTGTTTATACCCTTACAAATTAAGAAGAGAAAAAATGATACAAATTTGAAAAAATATAATGAAGAAAATCGTTTCAATTTTTATTTCTACAAGTTTCTCAAGAATTTGATCTTTCTTATTTGGTACTGAAAAAACGAAAAGATTTCATTGTAAAATAAACACTTTCTTTGGTCTATTTATTTGATTTCCACTTTGATTTGTTTCAACAATTCACCATAACACATTTCTCGATTTAAAAAAAAATTATCAATAAAACCCAAAAATTTAATAGAAAAAAAATGTTGAAAAAATTGAAAATTTAAAGATTCAGCTCTGGTTTTTTTTTTTTTTCACAAATAGAGAAGCTAATGATATTTTAATTTCAAAGTTTAAATATTTGGTGGTAATCAAAAAATATTTTTCAGTAATATTCATTCAATTAAAAATTTCAAAAAAGTGAAAATGTTCAGATCACTCCAGACCAGAGAAAAATTAACACTTAAAAAGTAACTTTTTTTTTGGTGGATCCACCAAGAGAAATTAAATTCTTAATAGTACCAATTTAAAGACTTTTTGGTAATTGTATAATTTTAATTTAATTATTTGAATTTAATTAAAAGTAGGCTTTTGAACACAAAATTGGTTGAGTCAAGGAATGGAATCGATATTTTGAATTTCTCAAAAGTTTAAAAATAACACTTTTTATGATTGCAAGAACACCTTTTGGTGTTTAGATAATTATTTAGCACTGATAGGTTTCAACTAGATGATTTTAAGAGATTTTCAAAAGGAATAAAATATTTTTTTGATTGAATTTCCCACTTTTTTTGTGTGATAAATCAAATAATGGAAATAGATTCGAAAGAACGCAACCAACAAACTCGAAATTTAATAGTTTTGTATCGTTATGGGGCCATTATAAAAAAGAAAAGAATAAAAAAAAACCGAAAATTTTTATATTTTCTAGAAATTGAAAGACTAAAATTCCAGAAATTGTTTTTTTTCACAAGGATGTTATATTTAAACAAATTTTCGCCTATTATTTTAATCTAAGCAATTGTTTGAATGAATTAAATAATAACTATAATTATGATCCACGTTTTTGTTCCTTTTTTTACTTTTTGTGTATTTTTTACACTTTTAGGTGCTAATCTTGATTTTTACACCTTTTGATGGGATCTGAAGATGTTCTTGAATCCTTCAAAAAAAAATTAAAATTATAAAGGCTTGTTTTATGTTATATTAACTTGATATGAAATGCGTACCGATTGAAAATAACTCTTTTTTTTCTGATAAAACAGCACGCTGCCTTAAAATACGAGTTTTATAATATATCAAGTAGTACATTCTCAAAAGTTTCCAGTCCATTTATTCAGACATTTCTTTTTTCATTTCACTTTGATAAACAATTGGTCTACAATACAACTACTTGTAAATTTAATCAAGGAATTAGTTTTTTTGAATGAAAATGTAAAAAAACGCCTTTTTTTTTTTTTTTTTTTTTGAAAAGCAAAAATAAATTCGTAACATTAGCTCACCAACAAAAAAGAAAAAACAAAAAACAAAAAACAAAAAAGAAAAAAGAAAAAAGATAAAAGAAAAAAGAAAAAACAAAAAACAAAAAACAAAAAATAAAAAAGAAAAACGAAAAAACAAAGCGATTTGAAGAAAGACTAAAAAAAAGAAAAATTGAATTTACATTTGTATAACATTAACTTTTTGTTGTTGGCTTACTGTGGTAATCTTTTGTTGACTTTTCCCCCAACTAGTTTTAACTGGTTGGCAACCAATAAGCTTTCCATTTAATTCTGTTAAACAATTATAGGCCGATTCACGAGTGGAAAATTGGACAAACCCACAGCCCATCCCTTCTGGGATTCTACAATAAAGTATTTCGCCATAGCGTTCAGTATGGGAACGGAGCTCTTCAATGGAAACGGTGGGATCTAATCGTCCAATATAAACAGTTGTATTTGTTGCTTGAGAAACAAGTGAATTTGTTTGATCTGATCCACCCATCGAATCTGTTAATTGCGACTTAGAGTGGGCCATGGCAACTCTTATAGGCTTCCCGTTAATGGGGAATCCGTTCATGGCAATTAGTGCTCTATGTGTGTCATTTACATTTGAAAAATTTACAAACCCATAGCCTTTTGTGAGCCCAGTTGTGGTGTCAAGTATTACTCTTCCAGTTGTTACTGATGAGTAAAAGCGTGCAAACGTTTCCCGTAACATGTTGTCCGTAGTTCCTTGTGCAAGATCACCGACAAAAAGTTGATAGTCACCCATAAGATTCTTACTCTTTAATTAATTTCCTCAATTTCTCTTGAAGATAAGAAAGATTTAAAAAGAATAAAATTATAAAAAATAAAACAAAATTATTAATTTCAATTTTTTGGTTACTTTCAATTAAAAAATAGAGTTAAGAGAACTTTTTCTTAAGGTCTGTTGGATGAAAAAATAACATATTTTTATTTATTTTTTGAGTTTAAGGGAGACACTTTTATCATATAGAAGTCTAAGATCAAAGTTATGTTGCTATTGAAGGTAAATCATATAAATGTTTCAAGGTTCAAATATCTCTAATAAATTTCTATTCGTAAAATAATCCTTATTCGATGATTTCAGCAAGAAAAAATGATCTTTATATTAGGATTAAATCCAAGTATTTTAGAAAACAATCTACATTTTGTTAACAATGTTCAAAAGACATTTTTCAAATTTAAAGTCTTTATAATTGATTATTCAATATTTAAATTTGCTCCAAAATGCTAATTTTTTAAAAAATTGAAGTTGGTAATTTTTGTTTGATGAGTAGAGGTATTTTGGTTGTTTTATAAATGTGCTTCTTAAAGACATTAGAAATTGGGATACCTTAATATGATTTATCTTTAATAGTAACTATTAAACTTTTCGAATTGGCATGGGAAGGCACTAAGCAGTTTGGATAAATGTAACTTTTGTTCTCTTTTTTTTCAATTAAACTGAATTAGATATATATATATATCCCTTAGCACCCCAAATATACTAAAAACATTTCAAACAAAAATTTTAATTTGAAATGTTATCAAAGGATTTTAAGATATAGAATTGTATAACCAATTATCTTCGATATAAAAATTTATAATTAAAAATTGTATAGGTAACTAAAATAAAAAAATAACTTGAAAAAAATTTTTCAACATTGGGAATTTTTTTTTGGTTATTGTGATTTTATTATTTTTTCAAATTTTGTCAAAATAATTATTTTTTTTGTTTTTTGAAAAGTTTGTCTAGACATCAATAACCTCTTATTTTTAACGTTTAAAAAACATGATATTTTACTGGAAATTTTTCTGGGGCCCTTTGCACCCTAAAATTGCCTAAAATGCTTTATCAAATAATTTCTTCATTACAAAAGTTATTTTGATATCACATTTAAATTTTATTTTATCTATTTATTAACATTCAATATCTATATCTATATTTGATTCTAAATAATTTGAAAATAAAAAAAAATAGAAATTTAAATTTAAAAAAAAAATAATATTTTTTTTCATTGTAAAATTTGGAAATTTTTTCAATAAGATTTTTTTTCAATTTTAAATGATTTGTTCAATGGTTTGAGTATATTAATAATTGATTTTTTAAATTTATTTTTTACTATTTTTTAATTTTTGATTTTTTAAAATCTTGACATAAAATAAACATTATTTTTGAATTAGAGGACATAGATCTGAACTTATTTAGCATGATCTGGATTAATTTAGACAGGAAAAATTCAAAATTCGCAAATATATTATTCAAAATTTTACAAAATATAAAATGCAATAAAAAATTTTTTGGTTTCAAGGATTATTTTGTTATATTGGAATAATATTTAAAAGTTATTTTTTTTGAAATTTGGGTATAATTATTTTATTGATTAAAAAGAAATTTATATTTTTTTTAATTACAATTTAATAAATGAAATTATTTTACAATTTTTTTTTTAATTGTTTTTCAATTATTATCTATTACTTAAATAAATTTTTTAGAAAATTTATCATATTAAAAATTTAATTTTGACCTAAAGAAAAGGAATTTAATTTTTCTCTTGAACGGATATTTATTGAATTTTTTTGAGTAATTTATTTTTTTATTTATTTAATCATAAAATTAAAAATATTTTTTGATTATTATTATTAATAAATCAATGTGTTGAGTTTTTATTTACTATTACTGTGAAAAAATTTCTGATTTAAAAAATTAAAATAAAAATCAAAAACTTTTAAAAAAATGTAAAAATGAATAATAATTATTATTTTTTCCAATTTCAAAAAAAAAAAAAATCAATAACTTAACTACTTTATCTTTGAACTATTTTGGCTTTTTATTATAATTCAAATCCGGATTAAAGAAAAAAAAAGAAAATTAATATATTAGTACATCAATATCATTTTAAATCTTCTTAAAAAAACTTGATGAAATTTATGCAAATCGGTGGTGCTACTGGATATATATAATATATTGGGAATACAATTGAAAGTTATTATTCACTTTTATGAAAGTGGGTTTTTATAGTCTTATGAATATTTGGTTTTGGGGGGTATTTGTCTATTAAAATTTATTCAAATAAATACTAAAATAGGTCTTATTAAAATATGAAAATATTAAGTTGGGGTTAATCTTAGTTCACAAAAAAAATAATCTCGAGAAAAATAAATAAATAAATTTTCGAAAATTTAATTTATTTTTTTTTTTTTTATAAATTTCCAAGAAATTTTAATTGTAGATATTAGAAAAATGAAAGTTTAACATTATTTTTTTTTCAATTTTTAGAGAATATTGAACTGAGGTACGCCAATATAATTTTTTAATAAGCCATCATCTGTTTCAATTCGGGTGGTAAATATGGTGTTGCTACCCACTATAGAAAAAAATTCAGATTTACAAAAAACTAAAAATATATTATTCAATTTAAAAAAATATGTAACTCGTTGTATTGCTAAAAAAAAAGGTTGGGGGGGGGGGGAAAAAAAATAAAAATCTTTCCAAATAACCTCTTAGAATCAATGGTTCATATTTTCTTTGATCAAGTATTAAAAATTGGAAAAATATCTGATAATTTAGGAGATCACCAAAAGTACATCTTAGATTCCTCAAAATTTAGATATTAATTGTTTTTTTCAATTTGCTTGATAATAATCTTATATTTTTTTTTAAATCTTAAAGATTCAATTTTAATCGATTTTACTTTTGATTTGGGGTTTTGTTTCCAATTAAAAAGTGAGTTACACTTTATTTCTGTTTTTGCAATTTTTAATCACAAGAATATATCAATACTCGGAATGAAAAGATCAATTGGAACAAAAAAGAGTACATAAGACCATTACTATCTCATCATGAGTATGTTGACCCATTCTTATTTTTAATGAGTAATAACATGAAAAGGGTAAAAAATTTTCACTTGATCTACTTTTTTCCAACAACTAAGAGAAAAAAAAAATCTTAAAATTGGTTATTCTCACTTTTTGAAATAAGCTAGTTTTTTGAAGAAACGTGTGAAACTTGGTTTGAATTGTAATTTCTGAATTGTTCAGTTCTGATAGTATTACAAAATATTAGGTGGATGACAAATCTTTTCAAATTGATTTTGTAGAAAGAAAGCCAAAAAGTTTAAAAGGTTTTTCTATGGGATTACTTAATTGAGTCTTCACCAATAAATCAAAAATTAAAAATAATTAAAAAGAAATAAATTCTTTTAAAAAAAAAAAAATTATTAAAATTATTATCAACCAAATTGAAAAAAACAATTAATATCTTCAAATGTAGAAAAAATAGTGTTCGTTTTTTTTGGAACTCTGTGTTTATAGTTTAAATTATTCTCAAATTTTGGGGAAGAAAACTTCATAAAAAAATTTACTAAAAAAGATATCATAATAAAAGAGTAATTTTGTTGAGTTTCCCACCTAGTCTTTTTTAATCATTTATTTTTTCGTTGATGAATTCGAATACTTTTCATTTTTCTCTAGTTCTGTTAATATTTTCAATTAAAAAGTTTTTCTTTTTCCATTTTTTCACCATTTGTCAAATTACATTTAAAATTACAATTGTTTTTGGAAACTTATTAAAAGATGGTCAGTCACAATTGTGAGTGGTCAGTTTTCACAACTTCATCAAAAAAGATTATTTTTGTTTTTGACTAATGTTATTTGGGCAAAGAATTTCCCTTCTTTTTTTCAAATTTAAGTTGAAAAATTGGAAAAACGAAAAACCCAATTGAAAATCGATAAAGAGTTTCTCTTGTTCAAACCATGGTAACTAAGATAGGTGTGAGTTGTGTATCTTAGAATGTCTTGATTAATTAGCACATTTTGGAAAATAATTGTTATCTTTTTTGAAAAAACTGTTTTTTTATTTTTACAAATAAATTTACAATATTTCCCATTTCTTTTGCTATACCATCAACTATTTGTTTTTGATTATATATAATGAGTTATATCACTTCTAAATGCAAAATTAAAATCAACTTTAATAGATTTGTAAGAAGAACAATTTCTAAAATAATCAATTTTGGTTATGGTAAACTCTTAAAAAACTTATTGATTTAAACAAAGTCTGAAGAACATCTATTGAGAGAATAGAAATTTGTTATTTTTTGATTTTCCTTGCTCAAGAACAATTGATTATTTTACAAAAAAAATACTTCTCTTTTTTGTTCAAATAAATTTGTGAAAATTTTTATACAACCTTCCCACTAATTTCTTTTATCTTAAAGTTAGGCTTTGAAAAAATTTTCGAAAAGTTAAATATTTTTCACATAAATGAATGAATTATAAAAAATACATTAAAGATCTACTTGATTTTTAAGATTTTATTTAAACGAGTGAAACAAATTATCGTTTGGTTTAGGAACCTTTCTTTAAGTAAAAGGTGCGGAAAAAACCCGTTTGAACTGATTAGTCATCAAACGAAAGTTGTCATTCCCAAAGTAAGTCGATTTGTGGCTGGTTTTAAATTTTACTGAAAAAACAATTTGGAACTGTTCAAAGTGTATAAACCATAAAGATTTTTGCTGTTTAAAAATGATTTTCAAATTTTCGGATTACCTTTTTCACCAAATGTGTTGCTTTGGATCAAATCATATCATTTATAATAAAATAGCGAAAAAGTAATTATCGAATTTTATCATTTTATTACATGTAAAAGGTGGAAAGTTTACCTAATTTTTAGTTCAAATAAATAACCATCAGTTTTCAGAAAACAGGTTATTAAATGAAAGCTTTCTTGAATAAATTTCACCTTTTGTTAACAATTTTTAGATTTTTCGTTTCAAAGGGTCAAAAAAAAATAAAATCAAAATTTTTTAAAATAGACAAACCAAAAAAACCATTAAATGGGGGGTGGGGGTGTTTTTATGCAATTATATAACTTTTGCAAAAAGATGATTCCAAATTTTACGAAAAATAAGAAGGAAAAAAAAAAACTCTTTCTGGATATAAAAGAAAAAGAAGCGATCTTTTCGGGAATTAAAAGTTGATAGTGCGAATGGGTAAAACACTTTTGACAATCACATTCAAAAATAACTCTGATCACTTTTACTTTTTATTAAATACAAAATGTTAAATTTTCCAACTTATACAATAAAGAGTTGAGTTCTCTTTTAATAAGAGTTGATAAACCACTTTTAAGGAATGAACATTTCTGCAAATATTAAAGTTTACCCAAAAGCAAAATTTGTAAAAATATAAAACAATCTAAGAATTCAGAAGGAAAGAAACAACAACACAGATAACTAAACCACGTTTTTTGGACGAGTTAAACGCAAAACAATGATAAAGCGAAAAGAAAACAAAACAAAAGTTATTTTTTTATTTTTATTAATTTCCTTCATTGAATATAATCTCCTTGTTGATCCAAATTAGTTTAAACAAAAGTTATGATAAAAAATGTTGTCAACATAAGCAATCTTCGTGAACAACCACTCCCAAAACACAGAAGACTTTTAAGAAAACAAAAAATACCATATACCTACCCTACTAAACTTAGTTGCCAAAGCAAAAAGGCCCAAGACAAACCAAACAATTTGGACCTTACCCAATTGGTTTCTTTAATCAAGGTAAATCTTTTTCCTTTCTGATTTTTAATTTTTGAAAAATGACAAAGAAGATGAAAAATTCCTGTCATTTTTCAAAACCCCAATCCGAATTTGGTATCCTAAAACTAACATTTCTGTTTCCCATTTGTTTACCCAAATAAAAATAATTTTATTATCTTTTCAAAAACGAATCTCAAACAAAAAATCCACAAAAAATTTGATCTTCCAAAAGAAAATTCAACACCCATCTCACAACAGCCAATGCAAGACACCACGTAGCTTGCCTAAGCAAACAATTGAAAACAAGGGAAAGCCAACGTTAGTGCTCGATCTTGATAAAACCCTAATCTCTAGCAGTATTAAGCCCGTCGACGAGTATGACTTTAGCTTCGTCTTTGCGCCGACCGAGAGGAGGCAAGTACGGGTGTATGTGCAAAAGAGGCCCTACCTTGACCTTTTTCTTCAAAAGTGCTCAGAGATCTTTGAAGTTGTCGTCTTTACTGCGTCGATGCAAAGCTACGCAGAGCCCATTTTGGATCAGTTGGATCCGGAGCACAAATTTATTCAGCACAGGCTATACCGCGATTCGTGCCTGGTGGTTTTTGGCAGCTTTATCAAGGACCTGAGCAAGATCAACCGCAACCTAAGCACCATCGCGATCGTTGACGACATGCCCTTTAGCTATTGCTTGCACCCCCAAAACGGAATCCACATCAAGCCATTTGTAGGCTTTGACAAAGCAGACACCGAGCTGATCAGAGTGTTCACAGTCCTTTCTTTAATTTCAAAGGAGCAAAACCTCGTTCTTTCCCTTAGCAAGATCCCTGAGTGCTGCAAAAACTTCCAAAAGAAGAATTTCGAAAAGCAGTTGTTCCCAAATTCCATTAAAACGCCAAAGAAAAGAACCAATAGCTTCACAGCCTTCACCGTAAAAAAAAATATATTTTATTAACCAGTCTGAAAATAATTGTCTAGTTTATTGTTAATTTTTTTTTTTTTCGATTAGTCAAAAAAACTCGAACCCCTTTTTTAAAAAGTGACATCAGAAATTTTACCAAAAAGTGTTGATTCCTATTGTTTTATTGAAACAATTAAACTGTTTTAATCCTTGTTTTAACACCTTTTGTACTCACTTTTTTTAAATGGTTTTTGTCCCAAACCCTGTTTTTTTGTTAATTTCTTGCAAAAATAAAATTTTTAAAAATTATTGTTTTTTTTTTTTTTTTTTTTTTTTTCTTTTTTTTTTTTTAATGTAATTTTTACACCCTTCTCCCGAATAAATTGAAGAACGTCTTTGATTTATTTTCGAAATTAATCAAAAATAATCCAATTTTGGCAAAAAATTGTTCAAATTCCTTTTTAGTTGTAAAATGGTAGTAAATGATCTTAATTTTTCGAATATTATTTTAGAAAGTGGTTTTTTCTTCTTTTTAAAACAAACACCAAGTCCAAAAACCGTGGCGATTATTGGAATCGAAATCAAACTGAAAGCATTAAAATCAAATTAACATTCTATTAAGGCATTTAATTTTACTTCTGAAATAAATTTAATAAATTGTTTTTCAAAAAGTATTTTGAATACCGAAAAGTAAGGAGACACATCCAAAGAAAATAATTTTGTTTTCGAATCTTCTTTGAAAATGTTAAAAATGTGAAAATTTTGACTTTATGGGGTTTACTCCCAGAAATTAAAATTTTAAAAAGAACCATAAATATGTAAATTTGCTGTTGATAATATCATTAATATTCACTTTTCAGTAAATTTAGATAGTCCAGGAAAAACATTTGAAAGAATTGGAAGATTACTTGAGGGATTTAATAAGCTATTTGGCACTTTTTTCCAACCACATTTAAATTGTGATTTGATAGAATTCAAAATTTTCTCAAATTTAAGTGAAAAATCCTTATATGTGTATTTTTTTAACAAAAAATGAAGAAATTAACAAAGACATACAACCCAAAGACTTGCTGAAAATAAACGAAAACAGAAGAGAAAGATAATTCCAATTTTTGTAAGTAAAATATGAAGCCCATTTCAAAAATCCCCAACAAATAACATAGACTTGAAATTGTATTAAACATATACTTATTTACCAATAAATTCCTAAAAATATAAACTGGATTTCAAAAATTTTGACTGACTTTATAATGTTAATGGAAGTTATTTTGGGGGTTTATAATGGATTCTTATTAAAAAAAATATTTTCAGATTTTTTGGATCAGAATCATTTTTTCTACTTTTGCAAATTTTTGTTTTTCTTTTGTTTTTCTTTTTCTTTTTTTTACTTTTTTTTTTTACTTTTTTTTTTGATACTTTTTTTTTTGCACAAGGTTACTGTCGAACCTAAAACCCCGAAAATTTCATAAACCCGGCAATTCCATTTTTCTGATCAATTGTAAATATTAGTAAAATGTCAAAAATATACTCCCTTTTTACATACAGATAATTTAATTGCCGAGCAACTTATAGCCTTTCCAATTGGGGTATTGGTTAAATACTGAACCCACCATTTTTAACTCTTTGGTGAATTCAGAAATCAAAAAAATCAAAAAATTGTAAAATTAATGGAGAACATGACTGAAAATGAAAATCCACGTTTGATTTTAAATTTTAAATAAAAATCATTTTAAAATATTTCAAAATATTTGAGAGAATTTGAATTTGAGAGAGGTGTTTGATTATTGTAAATTTTCATGAAATTATGAAAACCATTTTGTAAAAAAATAAATCCACTAACTTTCCCAATAGAAATCTAAAATTTTGAAAAAAATATTAAAAGAAAGATATAAAGTAAATAAAACTCTTATTTCATAAATGCAACACCAAAATAATTCTTATAAAGATGATCCCTAATAAATTTAGAATTTATCTAAAGGGAATAATCGCAATAAATTTGATTTTCAATTTTCAGTAATGTTCTCAATTAATTTTACAATTTTTGGTTTTTTTTTTGATTTCTGAATTCACCAAAGAGTTAAATTTATGGATTCGGAATTTTTGAACAATACCCCAATTGGAACGGTTATAAGTTGCTGGATAATTTGGTTATTTGTCTGTAAAATGGGAGTATATTTTTGACATTTTACTAATATTCACTATTGATCAGAAAAATCGAATTACCAGATTTATGAAAATTTCCGGTTTTTAAGTTAGACAGTTATATGAAAAAAATCGATCTTAGAAAAGACAAATAATCATGAACAAAATTTCAACTTTATAATGTCTTTTAAAATGAATTTCATTATTAGCAAAAAAACTTATTGTTGACTTTTTTTGAGTGAAAGTTCAGTAATAAAAATCCCTAATGCTCTTTTTTAAAATTTGTAACTCATTTTTTTTTATTTTTTGGTTTTATTTTTTTCTATTTTTAAAATATCAGGTTTTTATATCTTTAAAATGATTTAAAAGTTAATGAAAAATTTGATTTAACTATTTGCTTTTCTTGAATACTAAATTATATATATTTTTTTTTTTTTTTCAATTTATTATTTCAGCCACGTCACAATTTTTGAAATTGTGTTTTTAATACCCCATAAATTATAATAATTTTGATAATGTATTTCCAAAAAACTAGGCAAATTTATTGCCAAATATATTTATTAAACCCAATCATCAAAAGTATTTAAATACACATAATCATTAAATACCATTTATAAATTCTTCAGAATAATTCAATTTGTTTCTTCTTATTGTGTTACATAAATATCAGATATTACATTTTTTTGATCTTTATTTGGCTGATATTTTTTAGAAGTGAAAATTGCTATTAATTATTCAATTTTTGATCGATAAAAATGTTTTCATAACTTTTTTAATTTAAACAAATTTTCAAATAGAATTGAAAAATTATATATGTGCTTGATTGTTTAAAAATCAATCGTAACCTTTCCACATTTTTTTTATTATTGAAATTGGTCGTACATCGTCCCTCCCCAAAAAGTACTATTTTTTTTTTTTGTATTTTTTTTTAGAATAGTTCAATGAAAATTTTTTGAAATAACTACCTAAGTCATTGATTCAATTGGTATTAATATTAAAATTAATCTGGTATAGTAATTAACGAATAAAACAACTAAAAAAGATAATTTTTTATTAAATGTAAAAAAAACATGCCCTACTTTTTTGGAAATACATTAAAGAAAATGCGGTTTTCTCATAGTTTTTTGTATTTTTTGATTCTTTTTATTTTTTTTATGGGGAATTGAAGTTTCTAAATAGCCTTCCAAGTATTTTCTTTACAATATTTGATATTTTTTGAATATAATCCCGGGTATGGAATGCTTGGCACAATTGATTTATTTGTACACTTCGTTTATTTTTTGTTAAAATTTAACCACTCAATGATTAAGTTTGAATTTCAAAATAAAAATGGGCATAGTAATTGTGTGGAATGTAGTAAAGATTTTAGTTTTCAATGTTTTAATAGAAAAAAAATATATAAGCATGTTACTTTGTTAATTAGAAAAAAAAATATAAAATTAAGATGATAAAAAAAAATAAAATTATTACAGTCAGTTCCACTATTAAGGCAAAACTTTCAACAAAATTTAAGTCACAATAAAAATCCCAAATTAAGGCACAAAATTCAGATTCTAGTAAAATAAATTGTAAAAAAAAAAAATTAAAAATTTTGTACCTTAATTTGAGATTTTTTTATTCCTTAAATTCCTTTGTTTATTTGTGCATTAAAAGTGGAACTGGTTGTATAGAAAATTATGATTTAATTTAAATATTCCATAATATCAAATAGTATGTCAATGTTTTATCAACTGTTAACCAAACGGGTTAATAATAAGGAATAGTTCTAAAGTTTTTTATCAACATTTATTTTAATTGTTTAATATAATCTTTATAAATCAACTAACGTAACCCTAAATTAAAAAAATATATCAGGGATTATTGGTGACGTGTAAGGGTTCGAAAAATTTTGAAAAAGTTTAATTTTCATAAAAAGTAATTTTTCTGAATTTTTTTTTCATTTTTTAACAATGTAGTTCAACTTTAGCAAACATTTTCTTTTTTTCCTTCTTGGATACAACCGAATAAAATTATGAGAGAATTACAAACTGTTCACTCCCATTCTAAATACTTGATCTCAACTTTCAAATTCATACATTGTTGTTAAATCTAATTTCAACAATTAAGACTTTCATTGAATTAAAATTAAAAAAACCGTATAAAATTTTATTTCTGGAAATTTGTAAATATATTGAATAAAAACAAAAATCTAGCCAATAAATGTGATAGTTTATTGATAATTTGAACAATTCTCAAACATATAACGAAAATTCCAAATAATAAAGATTTATCAATTTTTTTTCATTACATATAGAAACTTTTAGGTTTGCATTCTCAGAAAAAAAAGTGGGCAAATTTTATAAAAATCCCATCTTGTAAGAGTTTTCTTATCTTAGTTGTTATTTTTTTTTTTTTTTGAAATGTTCGCTAAAAAAATGGCAGAAAATAACTAAAATTCAACAAATATTTATTATGGTTATTTCCATAAAAAATAATCTTGTTAAAATATTATTTCATAGTTTTAGAGTAATAATGTATTTTTCAAATTTCATTTTTTTCCCCCTTAAAGATCCAAAGCCACTTTAACCAAAAATAATTCAAGCTATCTTACTCATTATTTTGAAAATTAGAAAGATATTATTCTTTTGGTGGTGATATTTAAAACACTTTCCAGTCAAAGGAGCCCAGTTGTAATGTCTGAAATATAAGTGTTGAAATAGCTTGTATGGGTATTAGTAGATTTTAGAAGAAAATGTTATTTTGGAAATTTTAAAAATTGAAATTATTTTTTCACATTTTTTTTACTTTTATTGTTTTTTTTTTTTGAAACTTTTTTTTTTTTTAAAACGTCTATTGTTTTGATAATTTTTTTTTATTACAAGATCAATAGTCACTTGGTAAAAACTTGTTGGTCTGATGTTTCTTGAAACTGTGGAAATGATTGTTGAGAAACTATTTTAATTTCTAATAGGATTTTATTCAATCTTTGATAATGATATTTGATTAATAAATATGAAAAATTTTCACTTCATTTTGATTTCCCTTTACAAATAGAGAGCACAAATCCCAATATAATTCTTTTCGATTCCGGGTTTCTAAAAGAAAAGTCTGGAAAATGAAGTGAAAAGTGTTTCCTATTTATTATTCAAATACATGTAGGAGATCAATAGAAACATTCTTGTTTTTCTCAATAGTGCCCTAAGAATTTGAGTTTTTCAATTTTTAAAGAAAATCTATTGATTTATTAGTTGTATTTCAGACCTACATCAACAATTCTTTGATATATATTCTTCTTCTTATTTCTTATTTGTTCTCCAAAGGTCAATTATATAAAATAATTGTCATTTGAAAAAAATGTTGGGTAACTTTGTCAGACACAAATTTATATCACCCTATCAATAAAAATTTATTACTTGTTTTTCTAATCCATTAAAATGAAGACAGTTCAATTGTCCACATAATATTCCTTTTCTAAAAAAATATGAAAAAATGTATATCCCCCAACAAAATTCTGAACTATTTTGCCATTCTTTAAAATAACTGCCATAATTTGATTTTAATATTTCATAATTTACATTTCGAATTTATACACACAAAAACAATTCTAAAGCAATTTTGAAATATTTTTACAGTTAACATTACAAGTTTGAAATATTTTTAAAATATGTGATAAACTTTGAGATCCCTTAATTTCCTTTATTTTTTAAAAATTTTTCTTCAAAATTCTAAATGAATTTTTTTTTTTACATTTTTTTGTGTGTTTTTCACTTTACAACAAAATTTTTCTCTATGACAATTCTTTTTCGAAAGTAAAACTAAAATAACATCCGTACTTAACATTAACGGGTGGAGATGTCGTCCATAAAGTTGAGTCTTGATTTTTCTTGTTATTTTATCTCCCCCTCCCAAAATACTTACCTTTTGAATTTTCCAAAAGTAAGAAAATAAATTTTAAAAAACCTTTTTCCAAAAAGAGTACTCTTCCGAATATGTTGTTTTTAAAATCCCGCGGCAAAAACACCTTGTTAAAAGATAATTTCAATTAAACAAAAAATTTAATAACACAAAAGTGCAAATGTTTTTCTAATTTCCAAATGTTTGAAAAAGAAACCAAACCAATTCTAAACAGAACATGTAAACGATTTTTTCTTTTTGGAGATCAATAAAGAAAAATAGCAAAGTTTTTAGTTTGGAAAAAATACATTCGAAAATTCTTCCAAAAATGATAAAAATAACCCCCCGAGGAGTGGAACAAAACCCAAAAACTTGAAATGTCACAAAACACCAAATTATTTTTTTATAATTTTCAATGTGGAAAAGAAAAAATAAGAACAAGCAATTAAACAAAGAAGAGAGGTCGCTGCGTCAATTTCAGATTCTGGAATCTCACAAACACGAATTGGAATATAAATTAAAAACCTTGCAAAACCAAAGTCTAGATTTTCAAAACAGTTTGGTTTCTAAAAAGATCAAAGGAACAGAGGATCGTATTGTGCCTCATCTGGAAGAAAAGAAGCAACTCAAGAGGGAATTTTTAAAAATCCACAAGACCGTCAAAAAAGAAAGCGTCTTGCACAAGAATTATCTTGAACAAAAAAACTTGCTCCTCAAAACAAAGAAAAACAAAATATTGTCCTTGCAAAAGAAAATCCAAAGGCTTAAAACCAACAAGGAAATAGGGAGTGTGTTGAACGTTTTAGAAAAGAAAAACAAGAAGTTAACAGAGGAAATTCGAAAAACAAACAAATTAAAAAATGCTCAAAGTAAGCTCAAGAGGGAGCTTACAAAATTGAAGCTCGAAGAAGAAAGTGGCTCTTGGAAAACAAATATGTCCAAAATAGAGATCTTAAAAATTGAACAAGAAGATTACATTATCCAACAATTAACAATTGAACTAAACAAGCAAGAAAAAAGGCTGAGGAAAATTGAATTTCAAAAATCTTTCCAAGCTAGATCTTCTCTGAAAGATCTGGTTCGGATTCGCCAGAAGCTACTCAAGTTCCATGAAAAGGTCGACTGTGCCACGAAAGATCAGAAGAAACTGAAAATGGAAATACTGGAAACAAAGGAACTTTTGGGTGACGAAACAAACCCCGACTCAAATCCAAATAGCTATGATTTACAAACAGGCGACTCTTTGACGGATTCTGATTCAAACCAAATTCACTGTACCTCTTCTCCAAATATTATTTCTTCATCCAAAAGCCCAATTCAAAAGCATAAGGAACATTCAAAATTGAAAATGAAAATGGAACGAGAAGAAAAAAAAACTCTTACAATTTCGAATTCTACATCGCTTATATTCAGACACAAGAACAACACTTTGCTAAACACAAACAAAATAGATCTTAAAAATAAAAGAACGATCTCTGTAGAGTCTGGTCGTTCGACAAGAGTAATACCAGAGAAGGCTAAAAAAGAAAAGAAAATCTCCCTTTCAGACAACACACTAATAACCACGACAAATAACCAGTCAACTCCAAACAGCCCCAATTTCTTGCCTTCCTTTTACATGCAAACAAAAAAAAACGAATTTACAATCGATTCTCTTCAAACGCTCTTATCAATACCAATTGGTGTCGATTATTTTAAAGAATATTTAGACTCTTGCTTGTGCCAAGAAAATATTATGTTTTGGATGGAAGTAAAGTCGATGAAACAAAATGCTCAATCACAAAAGGTATGCTCATTTAATCGTTTTTTGCTTTTTTGGCTCGACGATTACAGCCAGTTCCACTTTTAAGACACAAACTTTCAACAAAAATTAAAGATACAAAAAAATTCCAAATTAAGGCACACAATTGTTTTTTTTTTTTTTTTTTTGCACAATTTATTTTACTAGAATCCTAATTTTGTGCTTTAATTTAATATTTTCTCGAAATTTGGAAAATCTTTTTGTGCCTTATTTTGTGTCTTATTTTTTGTTGAAATTTTGTGCTTTAATTATGGATTTTTTTTTGTGTCTAAAATTTCGTTGAAAGTTTGCACCTTAAAAGTGGAACGGACTATATTTTATTTTTTATTTTCTTAATGGAGATGCTAAGGACCACTTTTTAAGGTGAAAATAGTGAAATTGCTGATAAAAACGCCCTTGAAATCCATTCAAATAATCTCGGTTAAATTTATCCACTGAGAATTTCTTTCTACAAAAAATGGGAAAAATTTTCACAATTTTAAATTTCTGAAAGAAGCTACCCAAAATTTGATTTTTCAATTTCATAATTTCCATTACAAATCTATAAACACAAAAAAATTTCCCAAGCTGTTCCAAATATTGCTTTTAGTTAATTTTACAAGTTTGAAATGTTTTCAAATTTGAACTTTTACTTGAAAATCCCTTAAAGCCATTTTTTTATTTGTTTTCAATCAAAAATCTATTTGACAATTTTTTTTGTGATTTCGATTTTGAACTTTTGAAACGAGTAATTTTTGTATTCAATTTCTTCAGAATGAAAATTCTTTGGAGGGTGTTTAGTTATTGTGTTATTTTACATTCACTTCTCAAAGAGTGGTTACGTAATCCTTGAAAAAAAAATTTTTTTTCTTTGTTTGTTATCTGAGTGTAACATTATGATTTTTTAGTCATGAATTATTTTTTTTTTTTGTTAAATTAGGTTCTAAAATTGAGAATATTTTGTTTAGTTTTTAAGTTTGCATTATTCATTCCGATTCACAGATCTTATTTTTATCTTTTGTTCATTAAAAATAATATATCTCTTTTTGGATCACATAAATCACAGAAATCATAAAAACGGGCACGAGTAGCTATCTCCAGATCTTTAAATTTGAAAAAAGTCATCGTCATAAGACAATTTAGGCTTTAAATATATTAGTCAGTGGCACGATTCCAAATTATTAAATGATCGATCCTTTACTACTAGTTATGGATCAGATCAACTCCTCAAAAGCCCCAAAAAAAGGCAAAAAAATAGAGAAAAATTTAATAAGTATTTGATTTTTGAAAATTCTATTATGGTCAAAGTTTGCACCATTTTAGTATTTTATTAAATGGATTATTGACGAGTTTTGGTTCAATAAAAGAAATGATAAAAAGAAAAAATGAAAAATAAAAATTATTAAACAAATTTTTTAGTTTGGTCAAATAAGGAGGGGGGTAAAGATCTGATTCTATTAAATCTCAATTTTTTTGTTTTTTTTTTTTTTTTAAAAAAACTTTACTAAATTTCTTAAAACACCCTCAAAACTATCCGAATCTGCTTCATCACACTTTCTACATATACCCCCCCCCCCCCTGAATTCCATTTTTACATTTTCGACAAAGAATTCTAATTACAAAAATAAGTTCGTCAAAGGTTTTATCCTTAATTAATATTAACAACTTCTCTGTGGAATTATTTAACCAATAATCATATCGAAAACCTCGGGGTCTTGTAAT
Organism: Anaeramoeba flamelloides; assembly: GCA_027625915.1. Lineage (NCBI taxonomy): Eukaryota > Anaeramoebidae > Anaeramoeba > Anaeramoeba flamelloides. Next base: position 2,204,080 of record JANTQA010000036.1, on the reverse strand, counting down.
TGGAGAATCAACTTATTGATGGACAAAACGAAAAAAGTGCTAAATATATTTGTTGTAAAGCACTTATTCTGTAGAAAAGCATTTTCAAAAAGGAAATTGAAAAAAAAAAACAAAAAGAGAAATTCTAATGAATGTTCTGAAAAAATTAAAATGACTAATGAATAAATTGAGATTGAAAACTTGACTTAATGATTTGTAGTATCATCATTTAAAATAATGTAACTTTATTGTCTATTTGTTTTTTTTTCTTTAGTGTAATTTTTTTTAATAAGAAATTTCAACGAAAATTAATGTTTGGAAAGAAATTTGTTTAAAGCCAACTTATCCATAGATGTACAGTGTACAGGAAGAATAAAATACTTGAATATTAGGAAAATGTTTTTTGAAATATTAATTAATTTATTTTAAAATAAAAGTTTTTTTTTTGTAAAGACTTTGATCTCAACCATTTTTATTAGACTCTTCTGTTTTGTAATGAAAAACAAATCTGTTAAATAATTTTTTTTTTTTACAAAAATGATATGAAATTTGGTGGAAATTGAATCACATTTTTCATGGTTATTCATATTTTTTGATCGTCAAATATCAAAAACAATTAAAGTCTTGTACTTATTCACTTTGCCTTTTCTTCCAATCTTGTAACCCAAATGAAAAATTTTAAAATCTAATTTTAGAATTTTGAAAAAAATAAGCTTTTTAAAAAATAAAATCTTGTATTTTGTGGGAAACCAACTTGAAAAAAAGAAAAACAGAAATGAAAAAACAATAAAACAAGTATATATATTCAGGAAAAAAATTTTCTTCTCATAACCAAGTAAAAAATGTGAACTTATATTGAAACTGAGGATGGTCTAAGAATAGACATGTGCTATATTTTATGTTAGTTTGAATCGGGATTTCCCCACTGAAATAGGTATTGACTTTTATTAAGAGTTATTAGTTTCCACTTAAAAAAAAATTTTTTTTTTTATGATTTTATAAAATTAACTTATAAAGTTGTCTTGGAGAAAACTCTTTAATACATATTTTTAAAATACATTATTCCCATATATTAAGACACATATATCTTTTAAATGATCAAAATAAAATTTATTCACACAGAATTAGACTTTTGTAAATGATGTGGAAACTTTAAAAATTCACTGAATTTATATTTATGTAAACAAACCATTCATTTGATAAATAAATTCATATTACGCTGAATATATATATATATATATATATATATCAATTTAAAAGCGTTAAGCAAATCCTAACTTGTTATTTAATCCTTTTAAAAGCTATTTTTTTTTTTTTTAAAAAAAACATATGAAAATCTTTTCAATTTACCAAATTAGACTAGGGGCACATTAAATCCTGAGTATAACATAAGAAAAATAATCATTCTTATAAAATGTAAAAATAGAAAAAATCTAACGAATTGACTTAAAAGATAATTTTAAATGGTCTTATAAATACCCATGACATACCAAATCTAAAAACAATACATTATTTTATCTATTTAACCAAATACAAAATACTAATTTTTTTTTTATTTTTTTTTCAATTTCTTATAATTCTTTACATTTTAATACTAAATAATTTAATAGGAAATCAACAAATTGTCAAAAAAAATCTTTAAAAAATATATTGTCGAAGAATCACCATTTGAAATTAATATAATTTCATCAATGAGGACAAAACTTCTGAAGCAATATCAGAATAAAATATTTTTTTCAAAAATGTTTAATGAGGCTAGTGATGCGGTGTTTAAACATATGTTTTTAAATTCTTGGAACGAATTTCAAGATACTAAACAATTTCAAAAACTATCTAACAAAGTAAAGGAAGATCCAAATTTCCATTCTACACGTTCTGTCAAAAAAGTGAAACTTCGATACAACATTCAGTCATTTAAGGCCTTGAATGAAGAATTTGAATTCCATGATAAAATAATGCACCCGCTTCTTGTTGTTGAAAAATTATTAAAATATTTAATACAGCTGTTTAATATTAATTATAAAATTTCTGCCGAATGGATCAATTTAAAAAATATCAACTCCAAACTTACTTTTCAACAATTTGAAATATTGTCTTCTCAATTAAAATTTATCAAATTGTCTGATTTAAAAAACACCAAAGAAACAATATGCTTTTTCCTGAATGTTTATAATCTCTTATCATTACATAGCTTTTTGTCAAATGGCTTCATCCCGCATGACAAATCAAGTTGGGACCACTTCCTCGAGAATTCAATTTATTTAATTGACGGATCATATTTTTCATTATCAGATATTTTCCATGGTATTCTGAGAGCAAACACTTCACCAAAGTCACATTCAAATAAATATTTTAAAGCAAATGATGAACGGGTAAAGTATTCTTTATCAAAAATTCAACCAATGATACATTTTGCCACTATAGATCCTTATAGACCAACAATATTGAAAATATACAAGCCAAAAACTTTAATGCAAGATTTAAAAAAAACAACAATTATTTTATTACAGCCTTCCTTAAATATTAAAAAGGGCGAAAAAATTATTCTATCAAAATCTTTTCAGATTTATGAAAAAGATTTTCAAATTTATGGCAATATTTTGAATTGGATTTCCATTTTCTTTGAAATGAAAGTAATGTCTAATATTTTTACAAACCCGGATTTTAAATTCACTACGAAAATCTTTAAATATCCTCAATTAATAATTAATTTTTCAGAGTTTTCAATTTATGGAGAACATTTTTTGAAATAAATGACGAAATTAATACTTGAATATTATTATATAAAATAATTTGATTTTTTTTTATTGAAAATCCATTTGTTTATTATTTTTAAAAAATTAAATCAATAAATAAAGAATATATTATATATACTTATATATCTTCCCTTTTGTATTTTTTTTTTTTTTTTTTTTTTTATTACAGGTCAATTTAGGTAATTTATTTTAAAAAAAAAATACTTTCAATAGATACAAAACTAGAACAAAATCAAGTATCCAAAAACTTTTGTATCTTTTAAAGTTTAAAATAAACGCGTTTTACTGTATGACAGCTTTTTTAATTTGGGACAGTGAAATTTGAAATTGGAAAAACAGTTAATCCAATAACATTGAATAGTTTTTCATAATTATTATTATTCATTTTTGGTTTCAAAACAAGATAAAATTTTTAATATATATAAAACTATTTTTCAAACATTTTGACTCACATTATAATGTTAATTGAAGTTGTTTTGAGGGTTAATCCTATATTCTTATCAAAAATATATACAAATTTTTTGCACCAGAATCATTTTTTCTAATTTTTACTTTTTTTTTTTTTTTTCTTTTTTTTTTTTGATCCTTATTTTATTTTTTTTTGTTTTTTGAATACCTCTGCTTTCATCACAAGATCAAGTCCAAAAAAAAAAAGATCTTTTGAAAAGACAAATAATCACAAAGAAAATTTCAACTTGGTAATGTCTTATAAAATAAAATTAATTATTAGTAAAAAATCTTGTTGTATACTTTTTTTCAGTGAAAGTTAAGTAATAAAAAATTCGTAATGCTCATTACAAAAATTGTGACTCTTTTTTTAAGTTTTTCATTTTATTGTTTTTTTAAAATTTAAAATATCAGGTTTTTATCTCTTTAGAATGACTTAAAAGTGAATTACAAATCAGATTTAATTATTTATTGTTCTTGAATATTAAATGATATATATAAACCCTATTTCACTCAAAGGGGACCAGCCAAAAATGAAAAAGCAACTTAATTTTTAAGAATAAACTAAACTTAGATTGTTTAGAAATAGGGGAAATAATACACTTCATATTAGAGTCGATAATCATAAAATAAAAGCCTGAACAAACAATAAATTTCAAAAAAAAAAAAAAAAATATTAAAAAATTTTTTGGGATTTTTCATTGGAACAACTCGTGCAAAATTCTAAATTTCTTTTGGAAATTAAAATTTTTGAAAATAAGATTTTTTACTTGTAAATGTATGAATTTAAAAAGAGCATACAGAAATTCACTTTTCTTAATGTTAATTTGGAGTTTCAAACATTTTTTTTTTCAAATTTAATTTTTAAAAAAAAAAAAAAAAAAAAAAAAAAAAAAAAAAAAAAAGAAAATAGAAAATACAAAAATATTTTAAAAAATGATCTAAAAATTGATATTAATCTAAAAATAGAAAATTTTAATTTGAGAAGAATAATGAATTAAACTCATAGAATGTGTTCTATTTGTTCAATAAAACTGGCACCCTTTGACTGAAAAAGAGTTTATATTAATATTTATATCTATATCTATCTATCTATCTATCACAGGTAATACGAGTTTTCGTTTTAAAAAAGTGAAAGATGTATAAAAACGCGTTTTTTCACTTATATATATATATATTTCGTTTTATTCGTTGTTTCGTTTTTTTTTTTTTGAAAAAGTCCTCGAATTATTTTGAAATCATACTTTTCGTTTCTGGGATGTGAAAAAATGCAAACGAAAAAACTTAAAAACAACATAAAATACAACAAAACAGATATATATATATATATAATTAAGATACAATTTCCTTAAAAGCCTTGAAAATAATGGGAATCCACAATTTCCCATTTAAGTAGGGGGTATTATATTTAAAATAATGAAAATATTTGATTTATTCTTTTGAAAACTCTTAAACAATACAAAGTAGGTTTTCAGTTTAAAACTCTTGAAAATTATCAACTTTTTAAGCACTTAGAAATCAAATTATTTTTTGAAAAAAATTCCTAGTTGGGGAAGAAAAGTGGTAAAAATTTAACTTTAAACCTATTCCAAATTAGATCAGCTCACATAATTATTTTATGTTTTGATTACATCTCCCTATATAATTTTTTATTGATCACAAAAAAAATGTTAAAAATTATTAACTTAAAAAATTTTTTTTCACAATTTCGAATTTGGAAAATGTGATCAAAGTTTTTTTTCATCAGATAGGTTATATTTCAACTTATTAGTAAGAAAATCATATTGTTACTTTTTTTTTTTTTTTGATAGAATAAAACCGATTTTACCCCTAATTTTTTTACATACCCATTGTCACATTTCACATTACTTAACAGTTATTTCCTTACCTTCCCTTTATCATGTTATAATAAACAATAATTTCATTTTTTATTATTCATTTTTTTATAAAATTGTTTTCCGACTATACTTTTGTTTTTTTTTCCAAAAGTACTACTTTCTACTTTTTTAAATTTCTATTACTGAGTTCAACTAGAGGAAACAAATTCAAAGTACGTGTTAACATAAGTAACAAGCCCTTTCACCCCCTTTTAAATTACTTTTTGAGAATTATATCAATAATTATTTTTTTAACTTTACATATTCTATTATTATTTTAATTTACTTTAATATTAAAATTGAAATTATTAAATCAAAAAAATTAAATAACAATACTCATCTTACATGTAGATTTTAAAATTGTAGTGTCTAATATATTGGATTTAAATTATTAGTATTTAATTGTTGTGTTTTTTTTTTGTTTATATTTTTTTTTTTTGTGATCGATCATAAATTTTATATCTAAATAATATCTCATGAAATCAAATTATATTTCATGATTTTTTTTTGGTAATTTCTTTTTTGGTAACAATCAAAATAAATAAATACAATGAATTATTCTTTCAATTATTTTCATTATTTCATTATTACTTTTATTGATTTTTTTGGTTTCAATAAAGAATTATTTTTGAGTTTTTATTTTTCCTTCAAAAAAAAAAAAAATCATATATACATACATATATATATATATATCCGAGAAACGAATTTTACGCGTCGCTCACGTGTGCACCAAAGCGTTTCATGACATCAAAAAAATCGTCATACCTGTGATCTATATATATATATCTATATATCAATTTAATATTTCATGTGAGTCATAATTTTTGAAATGGTATTTACATTCATGTACCTATTGAGCCAATCTGAGAGGCAGTGTTTAGATTTTTATTTGTTCAAAAGAATCAAGCATAATCAAAGATTTTAATATACACTCTATCAAACTAAAAAAAAAAACACACTACTGTGAAACACCAATTAATAATCACAGATTGTGGAATTTTTCATTCTTAATGATAATCTTTCTATCAGGTTTTTACCCAACATGTGAATTATGGAGAAATACAACCAAGCAAGATCAAGTGTGATAGAGTGCCTTAGAGTACCTAGGTTTTTTTTTTTTTTGGTTTTTTTGGTATTATTTGTTAAGTGTTCTAGGCGTTCTTGTAGTTTTCTAACTTATTTGTTAGTTTTTCTAGGTTTTTTTTGAGGTTTTCTATTTTATTTGTGAAGTGTTCTAGGCTTTTTTTACTTTTTGAAATATACAGAAAAATTTAAAAAATTTTCGGTTTATTATAAAAAGTAAAAAAAACCTAACGAAAATCTATTGATTTTCAAAATCAATAGAAAACTCAAAAAAACCTATAAAAATCTATTGATTTTCCAAATAAACAGAAAAACTTAAGAAAACCTAAAAGTGATTTTCGATAATTTTAAAGAATAGTGTAAAATAAATGATTTTTACCTAATTCTTTCAAATCCTAGAAAACATAAGGATACTTGATATGTATTTAATTTGGTAACACAAATAATAGAATTATTTTTTATCACGACATTTTGATTAGTTTTCTTCTGATATTTTTAATTATATATATTTTTTTATAAATACTACTGTCCAGAAATAAATAAATAAACAATATAAAAATTCTACAATATTAGATTTTAAGTTTGTGTCAAAAGATTTGTAAATACATTCTATTTAGATTTTCCAAAATAATTCAATTTTTGTAATTTTTAGAATATAAAAAATTAAAATTTAGAATCATAATATCTAAAAGAATTCAAAAGGAACCAATTTTTATCAAAAATTTTAAACTTGTTAAAGTCCCTTTTAAGAATATTTTTTCAAAAAAATTAAAAATTATTGTATATTGATTACCTCTGGTTCCAAAAAAAGAATTTTTATTTAGTACCAAAACTCAATTAAAAAAAAAAAAATTCTTTTGATTCTATTTCAAAGTAAAATAATTTTGAAATCAGGAATAAACTTAAAAACATCAGGATACATGAAAAGAAGATAAAAAACTAAAATCTCAAGAAAACAACCTGAAATATTTATTTTTTTAAGAAATATTGAAATTCTTCATGAAAAAAAAATAATTAATAATTATTAAATTTTGAGAATGCATATGATTGGATGAAAGACAGAATGTAAACAAGAAATAAGTTGAGACTTAACATTGGAAGAAAAAATTATTATACGAATTCAGGGAATCAAAAAAAAGAATTATTGGAGGTTATTTTAGAAAAAGAATCAAAATATTAACTATGATTATATTAAATCAATTACCTTTGAAGAAACAATTCTTTAGGAGGTAATTTTTATCGACATTTCTAGATTCTCAACAATGTCATTTTTTTCGGGAATAATGTAATTAATTTAAATAAGATTGTGAAGCCTCGATTCACATAAAGACCATTTATTTTTTGGGAAAATTGATGCAAAATTGAAAATAATATATATTTGCTTCACAAAGATCATCCTTTTTTAAACCCCGAATAACAATAAGTCATAATAAATGAAGTGTATCACTTTACTCAAACAAAATTTGCCATTTTGAAGTCGATAGTGAAAAAAAAAATATCTCCAAATTTCTTGAATCTACAAATATCTACACTCTAGAAAACCCCCCAAAAATTATCCTTTTTTTGAGCCATTTTAATTCGGCAAAACATTTCTAATTTTACAAAAATGTTAATATTCTATTCATAAAATGGAATTATTCCTTAGTATAACATCATCAAAAATAAATAAAAAAATATTATTTATTTTTATTGAGGAAGAAACATTAAATACACTCAAGGTATTTTAAAACCTAAATATCTAAAATGTAAATTACTGCATAAAATCATCGATTTAACTTTTTTAATAAGAAGTTCTAAATATTCACCAACACATGATAAATTAAATATATTACAATATTAAGTTTTAATTTAGAACTTTATAGATAGATTACGTCTGTAAAGTGCTGATTTTGTAAGAATAAGATTTGGTTTTACAAAATTGAGTTTCTTTTTTTTTTTCTTTTTTTTTTGGAAGTTTTCCAAATATTGTTTCACTCAAAAATCCCAGTATGAGATACCAACTTGACAGTATTAACAATACAAATCCAAGTACCAACGGGACATATTGTTTGGAAAGGTTCAATTTGGTTCACTTCTATTTGGTATGTTCAGCCCAGTTTGGTACAATTCAGTTTGGTTTGGTTCAGTTAGATTCATTTTAGTTTAAGATTTAATAAGACCAAGTTAAGTTTGTTTAATATCTAATTGTGAGCAAGTCTATCAATTCTTAAAATGATTTTTTATTGCTTTTACCTTCTTCAATACTTGCTTATTTAAAATTCACTCATTTACAATAATTAAAAACACCTTAAAAAAAAAACAAAAAAGAGGGAACCCAACAACTTAAAAAAAAGAAATTTGGAAAAAGTAAAAAGTAATAAAAATAAAAAACATCATTCATTTAAAATTCTTAAAAAGGTGGAATAAATTCTCCAAATTAGTTTGTGGAAAACAAATCAAAAAAGACAGGAAAATAGTTAAAAAAAAAAAAAAAATGTTTTTTCTAATTTAAAGAATAGTACAAAACCATTTTTTTTTTTTTTTAGTTTTTTTTTCTTCATCTGGTTCTTTTTCTTCTGGTAAATTTTTTTGTTTAAATTGTCTAACTTTTCTTACTAATTCATGAAAAGCCTCGTTTACATTATGTCTTGTACGTGCAGAACTATTGATTAAAAGATGTATTATAATTAAAAAAAAATAATAATAAATAATTAAAAGAGACAATATTGAGATTAAAAATTAAATAAATTATTATAATATTCAAAAATAAACAATAAAATTATTTTTGTTTTATTATTTTTGAAAAAAAAACAACAAAGCAAAAATAAAATAAATTGTTTTTAAAAAATAGGCCGTATTAGTATTAGTATTACGTTTCATAATATGTGCTATTAAATTCCTCAGCAATGCTTTCACCTTCTTCTTGATCAACAACACGATCCTCTTCAAGATCTAAAAATATATTATAAATTAAAAAGATAATAAAATAATTAAGAAAAAATTATTTGAATATTCGTTTGTAATTGTTTAAATATTTTCATATTTAATCAAAATTTATTGATTAATAAGATTTGAAAAGGGGATTATTTAATATGTGAATTTGATAATTTATATCTCCGGGTTTATTGAAGGTACACATTTTTTTGCTGTGATACACTTTAAATAAAAAAAAAAAAGCTAAATAATATTTGAATTTTGATATTAGTGTATAATTATCACAAGTAGTTGATAATTAATTATTAAAAATAATTTTTTTTTTTCCAAATAGTTAATATGCTTAATGGATTTGTTAGAAACTGAAAAAAATAATCATTATTATTGAGAGAAAGGAGTAATTAAAGAAAATTTTATCAAAATAAAAAAAGAGAAGAAGAAAAATAATTAAAATATCAATATATATATATAAATAATCATTAATGAAAAAAGAAAATTTTTTGAACCACAAAACTTTGTGCAAATCTCACAATTTGTAGGTTATCTTGATTTCAAATTTTGAACACTTTTTTTTTCAACAAACTAAACTATTTTCGAGTAAAAGCCCATCAGTTATAATGAATGAATTACATGTATTTAAAAGGTTTGAATGGATATTGGAAGAAAAATTTGGAAAATTTCAAAATTGAAATCTTTTTTTAACATTTTTTTTACATTTTCTCTCTTTTTTACTATTTTTTTTATTTTTTTTAAAGATCGATATTCACTCAACTACAAAACTGTTATTCTAATGTTATTGAAATAGTGAGAATGATTGTACAAAAATCATATTGATTTCTATTGGGATTTTATTTGATCTTCAATTAGAAGATCAAAATGAACATTGTTTTTTTTGAAATGGATCAATAGGGGAACCTAAGAATTTTAATGTTTCAATCTTTAAGAAAATTTATTGATTGATTAGATATATTTTAAATGTATATCAACTATTCCCTACGTGTATTATTCTACTTTTTATTTATTTTTTTAAAGGTCATTTATCAAAAATAATTGATATTTGGAATTTTTTTTGGACCTCCTTGGACATAAACAAAATTTAGTTTGCGAAAGATTTCCGATTAGATTCAATTAAGAAAATAATGAAGGTTTGGCAATGTTATTAGCAAAAATTTATGATTGTTCAGAAAAAAATTCACAGAAATCAAGCTGCACTCCTAATTTTTTTGAGTGTTTTTGATTTTTTTTAAATGTGTTGATTTTATTTTGTTTAAAAAAATGATATTTGAGCTTTGTCTTTTTTTTTCTGTAAAAATGAATTTTTCATTTTTAAGTTTTTATATGTTTCAAAGAAAAAAGAATTAAATAACTTTAATTAAAGGATTGATAAGAATTAGTGATCAAATGAAAAATGAATCAATTTCCAGAATCGATTTTTGATAAGAGATGAAGAAAACAATTCTTTTATTTGAAAAAAACTCGGATTTGACGCTTTCAAAAATCGAAAAATAGTTTTTTCGGTAAAAATTATAAAAAAACCAAAAAAAACAACTTTTCGAAAATTGGAAATCAAAGAATCACTAAAATAAGCAATGTAAAATCAATAAATTAAAATTTAATTGGGTTAACTAAAATAAAAAGTTGTATATGGGAAAAATAAATAAAACACTTATTGACTTTGTATTTTTTTCTCTCTCGACTTTTTAAAACCAAACAAAACAATAAATCAGAGACTATATTGAAGTGGTATTGTTATTTGAGTACTTGCTTTTTAAATTAATGGATCAAAAAATCTCTTAAAAAAAAGATATATAAAGTTTCAAGGGCTTGAAATTTTTAAAAAAGTTAAAATTCAAGTAAACTCTTTTTCAAATAAATGGGTACACCTCTCAAATCATCAATAATATTGAATTTGATTGTTAATATGATAATTACTTATTATTAATTTTCATTTTAATTATTCATTTTTTCATTTTTTGTTTTTTTATTTTTAGGATATTGAACAGTTGCAAAATGAAAAAACAAGATAAGAAGAAACCAATTTGGGAATAATCTACCAGTATAAAAATGGAAACGGTTTAAGTTTGATTTCGAATGAGCTAGATATAGGAATTAATAAAGACAATTATTGTATTGATGTATGGAACAAAGAAAAATAAAAATAAAGAAAAAAACAAATTCAACAAAATACCCAGATGAATTGTGGCTTTATCTTGAAAATGAGACTTTAAAGAACAAAAGTTTGATGTGTAAAGAAATTTTTCCTAATTCACCTTGTTTAGTGGTTTTTATCGATTTTATAATTTTTTTCCTAAAATTTACAAAACGAGATTTCTCATTTCAAATAAAAGGGAACATCAATTCTTAAAATATTTAATTTTAATTTTTATTGTTTTGTTTTAATGGGTTTTAAATATCCAGTTGGGTGTTTTTTTATGTTTTAAAGAGTTTCTTATCTTTTAGAATGATACTACAATTAATTTGATTCAATTATGAATAATTCTTGAAATTTTCTGTGCCCTTTTATTTGAAAAAGAGTTTATTTTCAAAATATTATTGAACTAATTTATAACTTTTTCAAATATACATTAAAAATAAATATTAAAGGGTATCAAGAAGTAAATTTTTAATAGGTTGTTTTAAAAAATTAAGTACTTAATCTTTGATCTGATCCTTTATTGAATCAAGTATCTTTTTTGTTGTTTTAGTAAAGAATAACTTTTTCACATAAACTGTTTTTTGATCAAAAAAAATTTCTTTGTAAAAATATTGTTGAATTTAGCCCAAAAACCCTATCAACTATTATATTAAGTTTACTTTTTAATCGTAATATTTTGACATTTATCACGATTATTTAAATAATTATCTCGATTTTATAGAATATCAAGATTTGTCAGATTATAGCTATTATATTGAATATCGCAATTTTGTAAAATATCGCGATTTGATAGAAATTATCGCGATTTTTGTAACTTTATCGTGACTTAAGCATATATATCATCAAAACCTCTAATTATTAGTCAAGGTTATTAACTCTTCATTTGACCAAAACCTAAATTTGTCATCTTATTTCTATTTGTCTAAGTATTGTTTCTTTCTTTCTTATTGATTTTCTTTTATTTTTTTTTACAACTTGAGCGAAACTTAATGATAAAACTAATTGTGACATCCCAGTTCTTGTGTGTACTTTTTTATTAAGATTTTTCTTATTGATCAAATTTAAATCATTATAGGCCAATATTGAAGTTTAAATCCTTGTTTCATCTTTTTTAGAGTTTTTTTTTAATTATACTTTTATTATTTATCCCCCTTATTCCCCAACCAGGTAGAAATAGGAATTTTACTTCTTTTCAAATAAAAGCAATCAGTCAATCAATCTTTTTTATATTTTTTTGTTTCGCCTCATTTGATCACTAGCAAACAACTCAACTTTTTTAAATAGTACTTTTTCTATTTATCTTCAGTCTTGGAGAAAATGTTGATCCTTCTTCTTTCGCAAAAAATTTTTTTGGAAATTAAAAAAAGAGAAAATAACTGTAAAAATGAAAAGAAAAGAAAAAAAAATTAAGCAGTTTGTTACTTACCACACTTATTTCCACATGTAACAGTAATTGTATTTTCTTCTCCTTTGTGTCGAATGATACGTTGATGAAACTTCTTGGCTTCATTTAAAGTTGATTTCACAATTAAACTAAAGACAACTAAAAAACCTTCACCTTCTTGGAAATACTAATGGGGTTTTCGGAAAAATTGAAATTAAAAATTATTTTGTTGATTTAAAAACTAATTTTGTTAACCAAAGATTCACTGGTATAAAAAAAAAAAAATAAATAAAAATAAAACAAAAAAAAAATGCAAGAAAGAAAATACTCGATCTTTGATTGTACTAAATTCCTCTTGACCAGCAGTGTCCATTACCATCAACATGCATGCTTTCTCATCCACAACAATTACTTTTCTGTATCTTTCTTCAATAGTTGGATCGTAATCTTCAACAAATTTACCTTGAATGAATTGAAAAGCTAAGGTTGTTTTTCCAACTTTTTAAAGAATTTAAAAGAATATGTTTTGATTGTAAAACGATTAAACACCAAAGTTAAGTTGTTTTTTTTTTATTTTAAAAATTGGGTTTAGTTTTATTTCCACAAAAAAGAAAATTTAAAATAATAAAAAGAATAAAAAGCGTTAAACATACCTGCACCTCCACCAACAAGAACAATTTTGTGTACCTCTTGAGAAGCCATTTAATAAAAACAAAAATTTTGAACTACAAAAAGGAAAAATATCAAAAAATGAAAATAGTTTAGATTTTTTACATGTATTTTGCTATTTATCCAAAACATTTTGATAACAACAAATCAGAATACATTATTTTTGAATTCTAAGTAGTAAATTGCCTTGAAATTATAATTGTTTTCAAGTTGAAAATAATAAATTTTATCTCAAAGTTTCAAAAATAAAGAGAGTTAAATGAAACAAATGTCTAAATTGTCATGAGTAAATGTTCAAGTTAAGATCTTGGTTATTTTTAAAGATTAATACAAATAATTGGATTAATATTTGAGAAGAAGAAATAAAAAATTTTCAATCATAATTTAAAAAACGGTGGTAAATAAGAAAACAGTTTATATTATGACTGTTTGAATAAAGAGGTGGTGAAGATCACCCCTATGCGTCTATGTATGAAATATCATCTTTTTTTTATCATTTCCCTAGATCTTTTACTTTCAGTTCAACTTTCAAGACACACACTTTCAACAAAATTTAAGGCAAAAAAAATTACAAATTAATTGTTGATTGAAAAATAGTTGGACAGCAATTTTAATTGGGAACATTACTGAAAATGATTTTTAATTTCAATCGTTTGTGAAATAACTATTGAAAATAACAATAAAATACTTATTAGAATAACGATTAATGTAATTCTACTTTTTCAGAACCTTATCTCTTATAATCTAAAGCAAGTTTAAAAATTACTATTTTCAGAATTAATAGTAAACTTTACTAAAACTTGGATTTTTTGTTAAAATAGCATGATCTACTTTAGTTATCAACCATTCAAATGAATTTTCTATCCAAACCACAGATTAATGTACTTGTAACACATTTAAACCTGGATTTATATAAAATTCATTTGGTTATCAATAGGATTTGATTTTCAATTTTACTAATGTTCCCCAATTAAAAATGGTATCCAACCATTTTTCTGTGACCAACATTTTTCTCTCAACAGTAAGGAACAAAATTCAAATTCTAGTAAAATAATCTGTGAAAAAACAAAAGTACAAATTAATCTCAAATTACAGTAGTGTAAATAAGACATTTGCAACCTTTAAACCATTACAAATATTTAACTCGTGATTTTTTTTCAAACTTGGGTAAATGAAGATAGGAAGACACAAATATTTTTTTTGTTCGTTAAAAATAGACTCTAGAGGTTATATCTATGATTAATCGAAATGACTCAATAATTTTAAATACTTTTGTTTGAAAAATTTCATCATATTTACTAGATTTTCTTAGATTAAATGATTTTCAGATAAAAATCCAAAAAATGAAATTTTGCTCATTTTTTTGACAAAAAATTACATTTTAATCTTGTAATATCTTCATAATTCTTTTTTAAAATTTATGTAAAGAACCCTATTTCTTGTTTATATACTGTTTCCATCTTATTTATTTGTTTCTTTTATTTATACAGTCAGCCAATATTTTTTACATGAGTTAAAATTTAGTAATGGGTTTAAAAGAAAAAAAACGGGTTATTTACTCAACTGTAATTTGATATTTTTGTACTTTTGTTTTTTCACAGATTATTTTACTAGAATTTGAATTTTGGGCCCTGATTTGAGATTTTTTTGTTACCTTAAATTATGTTAAAAGTTTGTGATTTAAAAGTGGAATCATCTGCATTTTTATAAATTAAACCTATGTTCTGTCACATTGACCGAGAATATGAATTAATATTTAAAAGAGAAGTAAAAAATCTTCAAATTTCAGTTTAACTTTTTTAAGGTGGTACGTAACCAGAGCAATAACCTACAAACATTCTCTTGAATACATAAAAAAATTAGAAAGCAAGAATATTCTACTTTCTTTTAATTCTTGGTTTCCGCACGTATCTATAAGAAATTGATTTTAGTCAACTAATAGACTCTTGACCAAATAGGATTCAATTTTCAGTTGAATATTGCGCAAAGATTAAAAGCAAAATTAGTCTATTTCGGAACTAGATTACTCATTCAATAATTATTATGGTTATTTTTACACCCATGCGTAATAAGAGTTTTTAAAAGTACTAGTCAAAGAGTTTATATTGTCACTTTTCAGGCGAGCCTATATCATCTTTTAAAAACAAATATCCTAGCTTTTTTCAAAATATTTTTTTAAAGTTAATTTTTTTTTCAATTAAAACCGTTACCAATTCTTAAAAAACAATAAAATATCTCAATGTTATTGTTATTGTTGTTGGAAAATTTTAATAAATGAGTTTAAGAAACCAAACAAAAGAGAAACACCTTGAACTTCATGAGAGCTATACCATTAAAAAAATAATTTGAAACAAATATAAGTTTACTCCGCTCACAGAAGGTAGACACACATATAAAATACTTTTTTTATTTCAATGTTAAATGATTTTTTATCATTTTTAAACCAATTTTTTATTTGAAAATTTCTTGATTTGACTAAATACAACTTTTTTTTTATTTTCTTTATAATTTTTAATTTTATCTAAAATATTCCTAAATATTTTCCAATAAAAAAATGAAAATCCCATTTTTACAATTATGAGATTATACATTTCATTTGTAATTTAATCTGGACTTTTTTCAAATAATTTTTTTACTTTAAATACAAGAATTCAAAATAAAACTTGTCTTATATGATCATTTTTGACTAGAATATACCCTGTCCAAAATCTGTATCTAATCATGAAAACAGCCATTGGGAATTTAAAAAGATTATCAAATTTTTTGAAAAATTAATTAAATATTTGTGGAAAAAGATTCGAAACAATTGATCTTATATTTTATTTTAAAAATACCAGAAAAAAAAAACCTAAATAGTGAATCCTTGGAGATCAAGAAAAAATTGATGATCTATTTTATTCATAAAAATTTAGGAAATTAGTTGAAATTTAAAAGATTAAGCAATATTTTTTATTAATTTTTCATTTAAGTATAAATAACTAACTCGAATTATTAAATCAAGTTATTTGATAATATTTTTTTTTTTTTTATTATTATTAGAATTATGATTTGGAATTAGTTTTATTTGCTTGGATTTATTTATAATCTTGATAAAAACTAGAAACCTTTTTATTTTTTTTTATAATTAAAGTCCCAGTCATTAAGGTTAAAAATAATTTTCTGAAATGGAAAAAAATAATGTTACAATTTTTATCAGTTCCCAATACCAAACAAAAACTAATCAACATCTAGTGTACTTTAGATCTCAAAAAAACAACAATTAAAAACTTGTATATTTTAAGAAAAAAACGCAAAAGAGCGACACTCAATTTCCAATTTGAATGGCTGTAAATTAGAATTTTAAAAACAATTTTGTTCGTTTTGAAGTATAGCTATTTGGAACTTTTCAAAATTTTTTTAATTTTTTTTTATTTTTTTCATTTCTCAAATGAGTTATTTTTTATACTCAAGAATGTGTCAAAAATCCTTACTCTGTTAAATATAGACGATTACAAAATAACCACAAGTTAGATTAAATCGAATTAAATTGATTATATACTTAAAGAAAACAATTTGTTTTAAATTGAAGAAATTTAACCCTTTTGAAGGGAAAATTATTACTTTTCAAATTTGTTCAAATTTCAAAATTTGTATATATTTTACATTTTTTTCAAAATAGTCAATTCTATTGAAATCTATTGGCTGTATGTTTTTTAAAAAACCATTTTTCGTACAGTTTAAGGTATCTTGGGTAGAATAGAGTATGCTAGGGAATTTTGACTTGGATTTTGTAAAAAAAAACTAATTAAAAGATCGAATTAGACTTTTGTAACTTGTTTTAAAGTGTAAAAAATTTCCACTTAAATTTGGCTGTTAAAATTGGGTTTCGAATAAAATTTTAAAAATACTGGTATTTGAATTTCAAATGGAAAAAAATTTTCACTTCATTTTCCTGATTTTTCTTAGTAAAATCGAGTTCCCAAAGAAGTAGGTTTCTGTTTCTGGAGTAGTTAACCAAACTATTTTTAAAAGGAAATTGAAAATGAAGTGAAAATTTTCCCATTTAGAATTCAACACAAAATATTTAGTATTGATGATTTCAACATTTTGAATTTTCTAGAATTTAAGTAATTCAATATTACTAATCACAAAATAATCTTTATTATTTTTTCCTCTCACCATCAGTAAAAACCATTAAAAACTTTCATACTGTTGAAAATAATCAAGGCACTCTTCAAAAATACGAAAAAAATTCAATTTGACCAAATTTGAAATTTAATAATATACCCCTTTGGAAATATCAACCAAGAAAAGATTGAATTTTTTTTCTCATATTTAAAGAAAAAAATAATAATTAATAAGTAAGAAATGAGTTTACAATTTTATTGAAATTAAAAAATTCAGATTTGTTCCTTTTTCAACAAAAAATTTTGATAATATTATTTTTGAATAAATATATTAATTCATTTCCTTGATTTTATGTATTTTATCCCATTCATCGATCATTTTTTTCCGGACTATTTTATTTAATAGAAAAAAGAGAAATATAAAAATTTAGAGGATTAAATATGAATAATTTTTTTAACAAAAGTTAGAATAAAAATAGACAAAGATTTAGTATATATAATATTAATTTTAGTTAATTCAATTAATTATTTATAATAATATAATCATAGTTAATAATGTTTGGAATTACATAAATATTCAAAAAATGTCAACTGACAGTTTGGAAAAGTACCCATAAAAAGTGTTCAATAACTTTAAAGAAACAATTTAATAAATTGTTTATTTGAACTTTTAGTTTTCACTTTTTAAAAATATCTTTACTTTGGATATTATTTGACAACAATTGCTTATCTAAACTATTTTCCAGTCAAATCAAAAAAAAAAAAAAAAAAAAAAGGGGGGGGTTGATTACACGCGTTTAAAGGGTTTGACTGGATATTCGAAGAAAAAATAAATTTTAGAAAATTTCAAAATTGAAATCATTTTTTCACATTTTTTAATTTTTCTTTTTTTTTTAAATTTTTTTTTTGATACCTAACACTTTTGTAATAAATTTTGAAAAGCTATTTTTTTCGAAAAATTCTAATTTCGAAAATTTTTCATCATTTTTTTAAATTTTACTTTTTTTGTATTTAACATGAATTTGAAGAATAATACTGACCTTTCAAAATATGTATCAAGTTCAGAATTTCGAAATATGAAAGATAAACTCGAAAAGGCAGCAAGATTATCAATAATTTTGGAAAATGAAAAGAAACTTAAAATAAAAGAATCTGAAATTTGCAAATATTTTGGTGTAAAACAAAACTCTTTTTTGTATCGAAAAAAGAAATACTTGAAAGAAAAAAACGTAAAGAAAGTTGGAAGACCAGCAAAACTTTTAGAAAATGAAGAAGAACTTTTAAAAAAATTCATTTTGAAAAAATGCGAACAAAATAAATCACCAACTATTCGAGAAGTTGTATGTAAAGCAAATAGGATAATCAAGAAAAATCGATTGAAAAACACGCAGAACTATAACCCAGAAGATTGTATTTTAAGTCATCAATGGATTTATAGTTGGTCAAAAAGAAATAAAATAAAACTTGGTAACTCTTCGCAAATTGAAAAAAAAAGAACAGAAGTTTCACAAATTGAAGTTAATCGCTATTGGGGGCTAATGAAGGTCTTATTCGAAAAATATCATTACCCACCTGAATTTATCTTTAATATGGATGAAACTCCCATCTGCAATGATTCAAATAGATTATCAATGAAGGTCGTATGTCCAAATTCAATTCAAAAACCAAAACGAAATTTAGAAAAAAGCTCATTTCATATTTCTGCAGTTTGTTGTGTTTCTTCTGATGGTTCAAGTTTACCAACTCTAATTATCAGTAAACTGAAAACAATACCAAGCAAATTAATTCTCCAAAATCATTTAGTCCAATTAGATTTTGTTCAAACAAATTCAGGATTCATTGATAGAGATATTTATCATTTATGGATGTTAAAAACATTCATCCCATTTTTAGAAAAAACAAGAAATCGACTCAATTCTAACCACCCGGCATTATTAACATTAGATGGTCATAAATCACATTTTGATGTTAGAACATGCGAATTGGCAATTAAACATGGTATCGATATAGTTTGTTTTCCAGCCAACGGAACACACATTTATCAACCACTTGACTGTGGGATATTTTGTTCATTAAAAAATCATCTTAAACGTCAAGACATTCCAAAGTCCTTTACTCACTTTGTTACTAATGCAAGTTGCTTTTACATTTAAAAATATTATTTCCGCCTTTAAACACACTGGTATCTATCCACTAAACCCAGAGAAAACAGGATTTAGCCTGAAGATTAATAATAAATCCTCAGTTTCCACACCTTCAAAAAGAATCCATTTAGGAGGTACTTTATTAACCCAACCTGAAATCGTCGAGAAATTAAAACAAAGGGAGGAAAAACAAACTAAGAAAAGAATTAGACACAATCAAGACAACTAAAAGAAATCTTTACAAATATACTAACCAACTCCAATTAATATTAACCAAAATAATTTAGAAACAAAACAAAATAAAACTTCTCTTACTTTTTATTCGATTTTCCAATTCATTTTCCATTTCATTTTTTTTTCGAAAGATCACAAACTTCAAAATTTTTTACAAAAGTGTAATTCATTTTCAAATTTTTTTTTATTGCAAGATCTTGGTTCACCAGATAAAATGTGTTATTTTAATTTTATTGAAACAGTGTAAATGATTGTAGAAAAAACATATTAATTTCTATTTGAATTTTCTTTATCTTTAATTAAAGATCAGAATGGAAATTATTCTTTTTTCTCAAGAGGTGTAAATTAAGAATTTTGAATTTTCAAGAAAATCTATTGATTTATTAGATTTACTTCATAATGGTATCTACTTTTCTCTGATGTGGATCATTCTACTTATTTCTTATTTGTTCTTCAAAGGTCAATTATAAAAAATAATTGATATTTGTAAAAAAAAATTTGGTTACCTTTGACTAGAAATTAAGTTTATGTTAAATTTGTAATTTCAAATTACAACTTATTACACAGAACGAATTGTGTGTATTTAAAATTTTATAGGCGCTGTGTATCCAAAACCAAACAATCTTTAAATAATTTTATTTTTTTCCGTTTTTTCGCTGACTGAATCTTCTTTATATTGTGAAGAAGAGTTACAAAGGAAAAAAAACAAGTGGTTTCTTGCTAATACTGTGACACTGAAACACGAAAGTATGGAGTAACTTGAAAATAAAAACTAAAAAGCAAAGGCAAAAAATAGCAAAGATTTAAAGCAAAATAAGATCAAGAAAGAAAAAAGGAAATTACAACAATTAAACAACGATCCCTAAGTGAACATTCATGATCAATTATCAAATTAAATTAACCAAAATTATTGAGGATGTGTTTTTGGGTGTTCTTAATTAAAGATAGCATTGTTTTTTTTTTTTTTTTTTTGATTTTTTACCAATTGTTTCTTATAACCCCTTTTTTAAATATTTTTTTTTCTTTCTTTTTCTTTTTAAATTTTTATTTTCAATTTTTTTTTTCTTTTAAACATAAAAAAATTTTGGGTATGTTGTTCCCTTGAACAATGATGAAATCTATGATTTTAAGCTTAAATTATCTTTGAGGAAATTTAAGTAAAAGTACATTTAGAGTGTAATTTACACTTCTTCAATAATAATAACCTTTAAATAATTTTAAAAAAATACTACACACTTTAAAGGAATGAAAGAGTTTAAAAGTATTAAAAAAGATGAAAAAAGAAACTAACAATAAAAATGTCTCAATAAATATTTTAAAATTTTCCATTTAAACTTGTAAAATAAGAAATTATCATTTTTTTTTAACAGTTATTTCAATCATGGTAAGTGAAATTTAAATGTAAAAACATTTCGGTTGCTTTTCATTTTTTTTTTATAGTAGTGAAAAAAATACCCGACGAAAATAATCCCGAACAAGATTTTTAATTGTGAATATTAGTAAAATTGTTGTCTAATTGCAAATATTTTAAATCAAATCCCTTTTTATAAATAACCAAATATTTTATGAAGATAGTAATAAACCTACCTAAAATTCATTAAATTAGGATATCTCTAGAATTACTCAAGTAATAGTTTAATAGCCTAAGTAGATCTAATTTTTTTGAAAAAGAATCAAGTTTTATAGAGGTTTGCTAGAGTTTGGTAAACGATATTTTTTATTTTTGCTTTTTTTTGTATAATTGTATTTTGAATAATTGTAATTTCATTAATCATCATTCTAATCAGTGGGTGAGTTATAAATTTAACAATTTTGATTCTTAAAAAAAAAGGATTTGATTTTAAATAAAAGAAATTACTCATCAATTTTCCGAATATTCACAATTAAAAATCTTGTCAGGGATTTTTTTCACTACTTTATTGGGTTATTTGAATTCCCAAATCGATTTATGGAAAATTAACATCCCCCCTTTTAAAAAATCGGATTATTGACAAGTTAATACCAGTACACTCACTTTTGAGTTTTAAATGAAAATTAGTAATCTAAAAAATTACATACCAAAAATAAGATCAAGTTAAAGAATTGAACAATATTGAATTCTAAAACAAGTAAAAATGTTTCATCGTTTTTTTGATTTTTTATGAAACTTTTGGTGGATTTTTTAGACTTAAAACAATCAATCTCAATGTTTATAAATTTCCACAGATGAGTTGGAACAGCTTTAACAGAAATGAAAAAAGAAACTAGCAAACCAAAAATGAACAAACAATGTTAAAATGAAATTGTTTCTTGTTTTTCAAATAATATTTGTAACCGACCTTTTGTGTTTTTTAGATTACAATTGCAAATGAAATGAATCATTTTATTCAAACAAGATTAATTGTATGATTCTTCTTTTTCTTGTTATTTTGAATACTTTTTAATTCAATTTGGTATATTTTGATCTTTTTTGATCTCAAAGATGGCAAATATGATGGTTTAATTTCCCGTTGTGAACCTCAAAAAGAAAAAAACAAATTAAAAAAAAATTTTAATAAGAACTTACCAATATTTTCAACAATTTTCTCTTCTTTCTCTAATTCTTGATCTTGTTCATTACTAAAGCCGTAGTATTGATAGTTCACCCTTTCACGAAGATTTGTATTGACATTTGATATTTTGGACGTAATTTTTTCATTCTCTAAGAACATTTTTGTTCCTTCTAGTTTCCTCGAAGTACCAAAGTATTTGTAAACTTTTTTTTCTTGAATAATTTTTTTGCGTTCATTTGAATCTTTAAAAAGAACCTCAAGATAATTTGTGCCTCCTAATTCCATAATTCTCTCTTCCCAATCGATTTTCTTCCGAATCAAATAATTAATTTCATCATTTAACGAACGGATTCGAAATTCACTCAGTGTCTCCTTGTGTATTTCAGTTACCTTCTTGCTGATTTTGCGAACCAACACCTCCCTCCACTTCTCAGCTTGCTTTAAATTTCGGCAATCTTGTGGGTTACGTGGCATTCTTCTTTTTGGCCCTTGCTGTTGTCTTTTTTCCATTTCAATGAAACGGTTGAGCATTGCATTTGCTTTTTCTTCATTACGTGCCATTTTGAATTTGGATAGAGCTGAATTTTAAGAGAAAGAGTCGTATTAAAAAAAATGAAATTTCTTTTGGTAGAATTTAAGGTTTACAATCCGGGAAATTGGAAAAAAGATTATCTTATGTAGGGTCTGATAACTTTTTAATTTGGTTCTTAGCTGATCGATCTTGTGCTTGGTATGAGTTTTAATAGTGGTTCAAAAAGGTAATTTTTGATAATTTAATTTTTCTTTCGAAATCCGAATTGAAGAGTGTAAGATTAATTAGCTATAAGGTAAGTTTTAAATAAAGTGAGATTTTTGTGTTGTTGGTTGAATTATTCATTTCCTTTTTTCTTAATTAACTAAATGAAAAAACAAATAATTTTTTATAAATTACTAAATAAACCCAAAACTAAATAAAAATTTCGATCACAAACTTTAATCAAAATCAAAATTTATTTAAAACTTACCTTATAGCTAATTAATCTTACACTCTTCAATTTGAATTTCGGAAGTAAAAATAAAGTCTCAAAAATTACATTTCTGAACCACTAGTAAAACCCCTATCAAGCACAAGATCAATCAGCTAAGAACCAAATTAGCCAGTGGCTAGATAAGATATAAGATAATCTTTTTTCAAATTTAAAGGATTGTAAGCCTTAAATAAGATTAAATTTTATGTTTGATCTAAGTTGAAATACAATACTTTAACCAACAAAAATGATTTAAAAATAAGTAGCTTAACTGAAAGTCAAAATATTACAATTATTGAAGATTGATAAGTAAAAGTCAAAACAATTGGTTTAAAAATTTTGTTGTATTTTCAAAAAAAAAGCACTTTTTAATCAAAAAATTCTCAATGTCTCTATACTCATATTTGGGTTAGAATACTATGAGGTATTAGAAAATTCCTGAGAGCCCTCTAGATCATTAAAATAACAACAAAAAAAAAATTCTGATAAAATTTATAAAAATGTATATGTAAATGGAAATCAATTCACTTTTTTATCATAAAGAAAAATAATTATTAAAGAGGTATTTAATTAGATGCAGAAAGAAAAAAATTTGGTTTAAAATTGAAAAAGAGATAGTCAAATATTACATTCTGAAGAATTTTTCTTAGTTAATTGAAAAACATTATATGTTTAAGGTTTTAAATTTGGGGCATTTAATTTAAAAATAAAATACTTTTCTTATCAAAAAATAAGATGAATATAAAATTATTTTTAAATAGATATACCATCCAATACCAGTATATGTAATTTTAAACACAAACATAAAGAAAATATTATGAAATTATTAAAAGAGTTGATTATCATTCTTTTGAGTTTATTTTTAATTGGAATTTTATTATTTTAAAATCAAATAAAACTATAAAATAAATAAATATTTGGGAAAAAGAATAACATAAATTAATTATTTTCTTTAATTAAATCTGAATTAAATGAATAATATGAAAATTGGATTATAATTAATTTGGAAAATTGTTTTGAAAATAAAGTCCCTATTTTCATAGAAAATTTTGAGATTGGATTTTTTTTTAGAAGAGGAATTAAAAATAAAATCAAGTAAATAAAAAGTAATTTTATTCAATATTAAACATAAAAACATGAAATAAATATTCTCTTTTTTTTTTTTTTAAAGATTATTTCCTTTCAGTAAGAAATAAAAAAATACTGGTTTTTTGTATAAAATTGTCCTTACCATTAAATTTGAGCTTATTTTTTTACTTTCAAGTTTGAATACAGTATCTAATCGATTCGTAAATAACGCATACCCTATTATATATCAA
Organism: Anaeramoeba flamelloides; assembly: GCA_027625915.1. Classification (NCBI taxonomy): domain Eukaryota; family Anaeramoebidae; genus Anaeramoeba; species Anaeramoeba flamelloides. The sequence continues at coordinate 2,179,476 of JANTQA010000036.1, read as the reverse complement.
TCCCAAATGTAAATTGGTTGACCTTTTGATAAAATTTCATATTATAAATTTAATATGTTTAAAATTATTAAAATTGTCAGATTTTTTGGAAATTTATCTTTTTTTTTGCTGATTATTTTTCTTTTCAAAAAGTAACTCTTTTTATTGAGTTAAATTTTCCAATTAGAATCTTATTTATTCTTTTTTTTTATTTTAATAGTAAACCTTTCAGATCCCCATAACATATTTGCACACTATTTATTACCAAATTCTTTGAACATTTAATTCATAAAATCCTATAAAAAAAATCAAGATAATTTTTAATTTGAAATAAATGTTTACCAATGCCATTTAGGGTTATTTTATTAACTGTAAAATTAATAAACAATGAAATATAGTACATTTTTATTTGTTTTCACAATATTTATAATTATATAATAAGGAGGGGGGATTTTTTAATTTCTTTTCTTATTTTTTCTTTTACTAAAAGTGTTTTCAAAGAAGTTGGTTGTAATTTGTGGCTCTATTAGGAAAAGGTAAAGGAAAAGTTTTAAATTTTTTTTTTTTAGATTATTTTATAAATATCAGTAATTTAGTTCATTAAAGAATTATTTTGAATGATTCTGCTTTTATAAATCATGACACCCAAAATTTGTAAAAAATACTTATTTAAATACTCAATTTTATTCCTTTGGAACAAAATATGAAAACAATTATTATATTTTACTACACCTTTTTAAAGTCCTTTCGAAAAAGTATTACCTAAAATTTTTAAAAAAATCATTAAAACAATAAATAAATTCAAGTCGAACTGTTTTTAGAACTTAATTAAAAAGATTTTTGTCTACTTTTTATAAATCAGTTTATATAACTTTGTAAAAAAAAGTGATTAATGTCAAAAAAAATTGATTTATTGATTTTTTGAAATATAAAGGATATAAATATTCTGTTTGTTTGTACTTTTTGTTCTACCAAAATTTTGGGTTTATTGGAGATTCTTAATTCACGAAATTTATATCAATTAAGAGCCGAAAAAAGGTCTAATTAATAAATAAAGATCATAAATTACAATCTTTTACTTTGGAAATTTGTTAAAAAATAACAACGAAAATGAAATTGAAAATTTTTTCCCTTTTATTATCCAAAAAACAGTATCGAATAAGTGTTTAACAAAGATTGTCAAAAATAGTTTCCTTCAATTGGAAAATATAATAAACCTAACTCAACTGATTTGAAATATTATTTTTGAAATTGGCTAAATCAAATATTTCACAAAACGAAAATGAACGAAAAAAAAAAATACATCCCATCATGAGCTTGTTACTTAATCTCAACTTCAAGGTGATTTAAAAAAGGTGTTTATGATTAATTGATCTTTAGAGAAGTTTGTTTTGATCAATAATTTCCTTAATAAGAATTACCATCGAGCAATTATTTATTTTCGGTTTTTGGTAAGAAAGAAAGTTAAAAAAATAGGAACTTCTCGATTTTTTGGACTTAAACACATTACGTCTTTGTTCGAAATAAGATTGTCATAGATTCCTTTCATTAAAAAAAAAAAAACTGTTGAGATATTAAAAGAGCTTTTTCATTTTTTTAACATTCTTTTCTTTTATGAATAATGTCTGATAAAAATAAACCTGAATTTTATATTAAGTACTACGAAACATTGTTAAATAGTATCATAAAGGGTAACTTCATTTCGAATTCTCCTTAAATTTTTTTTTTTTTTTTTTTTTTTTTTTTTTTTTTATTTCCGAACAAAAATAAAAAACCAAAAAAGAAATACCTATTCTACTTCCGATCTTTTTTTATTTTTTTCTAATGGATTAATAGATGAAGATCCATCTATTCAATTAGTTGGGTATAAAGAGGAAATCCGATCTATGATTAACGGAGATTTTTCAGAGGAACGAACAAATTATTTTGTTGAAAATGTTCTGTATAACATAGTTAATAAAATATGGGTGAGAGCAGATTTTCCAATAGAGTCTGTCCCCTTAATAAATGATTTCTTTACCTACTCAATCGATCTTGTCGTAAGTAGACTTGAAACAGGAAGTTATGATCTCATCCGATCATTATGTAGGATCTTTGGTAATCCACAATCACAAGTCTTTTATACAACCTTTATGAAAAAGGATCCAAATAGTTTTATGGAAACTTACGACTGGGTTGTGCTCAAAAAAAAAGTAACTCTTATCTTTTTTCTTGTTTTTTATTTTTATTTTTATTTTAAAAAGACAAACAATTTTTTCTTCTTTTTTTTCAACAAATATTTTTTTGTTTTTTTTTTTCTCAAATCTTCTTTTCAAAAACAATTTTTTGAAAAACGAAAGTTTGAAATCAATCAATCGTCCAAAAAGAAGAAACTGAAAAATTCAATGAATCAAATAAAAAAGATTGTTGTTTTTCAAAAATTATTAATTTTTGAATTTTGAGAGCTTCAAAACAAACACTTTACCACACTTTTTCCCGTGGAGAAAAGGATTTTATCAAGTTCTAGTTCTCTCATGGCAAAAAAGAAGAAATATAGTGAAAAAATCTCTTTTGAAAACCCACATTTTCAAAAAATTTCAATATAAAAAGAAAGAAATTCAACTTTCTGATGGAAGTGGCGAATAGAATATAATAAGAGATAATAAAGTTGTGCAAAATTAGAATTATACCAAGTTTTTACATCGCACATACATTTTACATATACAGTTTGTTAAATAATCCGTGTTGACTTCAATAAATATTTTTTTTCAACTATTTATTGTTGTTTTAAAATTTTTTGGTTTTTCATTGTTGTTTTGAAAATTGTTCAAGAGTGTTTTTAGTTTTTAATTGTTATTGAAATTAAAAATTTTCAAAAGTGTGTTTATTTTTCGAAAAGAAGCATAGTTTGAACATAATACTTTTCATTCATCAAGATATAATCAAAAATTTTTTTTCAACAGTACTTCAAATATTTTTAACTTCTAAGAGAATTAATGAAAAATTGAAAGATCTTCATTAGTCAATGAGAATTGATATTTTTAGAGATTTAATTCCCTCTCATTATTACGTAAAATTTATTATTAAACCGTTTGACCAATGTTCTTGTAGAATTTTAATGGTATAAAATTTTAGCTGATTAACTTATTTTTCAATTCGGGAATATTGAGACATTGAGGATTCTTGGTTCGCCCAATATATTCCACAAAAAAGAACCAGCTAAATAAATAAATAAAGTTAACCAATTACAAGAGATGATTTTAAATGCTAATTGCTAAAGGTAAAAAAAGAAAATAAAGTGAAATTTTTAAAAAAATATCTTTTTCAAAAAAACTTGAAAATTTTAGAAATTATTTTGCACATTTAGATAGATCCAAAACAGTTTTTCAGTAAAACCTTGGTCTTTTTTTTTGTTAGTGTTTTTTTTTTCGATCAAATTGAAAGATTTGGTTATAGTGGATTTTGGTGACAAGTTTGTTTAAATTTGATTGGGTTAGTTCTTAAATAGAGTAACTGAAGCTGGAAGATTGTGGAAATAATGATTTGGTAAAATTACTATTGTAAATACTGTTTGATTTGGAAAATACAATTTTACTGAACTCTATTTTTAAGGAATACTAGAATAAATTTCAAAAACAACAATTAAAAACAAAAAAACACTCTTTAAAAAAAAAAAACCCCAACAATTATTTACAAAAACAATACAAACAATTTTCAAAAACACAAATTAAAAACCCAACACGGATTATTTAACATACTGTACTGATAAATTCAAAAAAATTCAAAAAAATTTTTTTGTTCGCTTTCCCCTTTTACAAAATTTGATAACTTCTACTTTTAAAACAGCTCTTGGCAAAGAATATTTTGTAAGGACAACTAATTTTCCAAAGTTTCTTAATATTTAAACCAAATAAAATGCTTTCTCCAAAGCAAAGGTAAAAAAATTTGTAAAATGAAAAATGAAGCAAAAATTTACAAACTTTTAATTGAATTTATCAGTATTTATTATTTTTTTTAAAGTGTAATTTCAAAGTTTTAAATTAATTGGCCATTTGTATAAAGGATAAACAAAATATAATCCAATTTTTTATATCAAATATTTTCAAAAAAGTACTACATTTTTATTTTCAAACATCTTTATAAAATCAAATTCTAATATGACTATTTACAATATCCAAAAATTGTTATTCGACATTTATTTATCCTTAATATTAATCCTATTTGCTTATTTGTCAGATATTACTTTAATTAAAGAGATCAAAATTGTTGGTTTATATGGAATTGTATAAACTAAATACACGATATGAAAATATTCTGATCTCTAATTTTTATTTGATAATATTTACAGAGGCGAAAATTGGGTTTTAATTTTTTTATCTTTTTTCACACAAATCTATTTTTTCCTGAAAAATTATATAAATTATTCAAAAGCAAATTTCTTATAATCTTTAAAAATGTATTTTCCTTTTTTTTTAAAAAAAACCAAACAATTTACAAAACAAATCTAGCTTCCAGGACCAAGATCATATTATTTGTGTAAAAACATTGAATATTTTGCATCAAAAGATGGCTTTTTGGCTATAAGCAATTTTTTACTATCAAAAGAATACAAACAAGAACCAAAAACAACCTTAAAATATATAGAAACAATTCAAAAAATATCCCATTTATTTAAAAAAGAATATTTAGAAAAGCTCATTCCAAATTTAAAAATGTATGTTGATAATCTTATCAAAAAAGATTGCAATGAACTTCGTAATTTTAAATATTCACAATACATAAATATTGTTGCAAAGGTAACTGACGCAATAGAAGATTATGATAAAACTCTAGGTAAAAAAACTCGACAAGATTTTAAAATCTTTTTTTCTTTTAAATGGTTAAACTCTGCTTATTTTGAAATGAGGGCAATTGGCATTTTAGAACTTAATAAACGATTTAGAAAAATTAGATTTAAAAAATTTACAAACCGTTCAATGAATATAAAAGAATTATGCTCCTGGTCAAAAGAAAATGAATTAATTAAGGTTTTATTTGGTGAACGAAAACATCCTGAAATAATTAAACACTGCAAAACAATTCTTGAGACCTTGTTTAAACATGAGTCATTAACGTTTGATGATTTTAATTTAATTTGGAATGCTACAGAAGTATGAATTAATTTTTTTATTTTTAATTTTTTTTCTCTTTCTTTTTCCAATTTATTTTCTTTTTTCCAATTTAATTTCTTTTTCTTTTTCTTTTTTTCCTTAAATACACCCCTCCACCTTTTTTTTTTAATCATTTCTGGCAGAGTATTAAACAAAACAAGAAATCTAGAATATTTCAAAATATTGTTTATTTCTCAATTAAAAAATTATCTTTATCCATAATTACCAACATTTTAATGTATTTTTCATTGATAATTCTAACTGGTGCTACTATCTATTCTATGAATAAGCATGATCTATTCAAAAATATTTAATAAATTTCAATTACATTATTAAAAAATATTTTTTTTTGATCTAATAAACGTCGAATTCCCTCATATTTCCTTGATAAATCTTTTTGATTTTTTTTTAAATGATATTAGATTAATTGAATTTTGGAATATTTTATTTTAAACATTACCAAAAGAATATTTTTCTACTTTAAGAAATTTGGTCCTTCCTGTGAAAAATACTTTTTAAATTAAAAAAATACTTTTTTAGTAATTTTTATCAGTGTCTAATACCAATTAAAAAAAAATAAGCAAGTGATCTAAGATCGATCTCTAAAAAACAACAATCAAAAAAGAGGATATTTTTAGAAAAAAGTGCCAAAGAGCGAAACACTCAATTTACTAATTTGAATGGTTGCGAATATACAACTCTGAATATAACTGTTTTAGTTTCAAAGTATATCTCTATGGCGCTTTTTGAAATCTCTCCAAGATTTTTTTTTTGTATTTTTTTCATTTCTCAAATGAGTTATTTTTTATCAAATGAATATTAATAAATCCTTACGTTATTAAATTAAAATATAAAGAGTTATAAAATAACCACAAATTAGAATAAATCAAATTTAATCAATTTTGTACTGAAAGAAAACTATTTGTTTCAAATTGGAAAAATTTAAGCATTTGGAAATACAAAATAAGCAAAGATTAATTTTTATTTTTAAATTTGAATTTTTGGAAATTGGGGGTCTTGTAATTTTATATTTGAATTTTTTTTTATTTACTAATAGTAAAATTTTATCTTTTTTTTGTAATTTTTGACATTGAGATCCTTTGAAATTTCTTTTGTTAATTGAATTTTTATTATTGAGATCCTGTGAATTTTTTTTTTGTTATTTGAATTTTTTCAATAAAAAGAAGTGGAATTCCATAATGCCACTTTTAGTGGCAAGCCACTACTTAAATATTGAGCAAATTCACAGTAAGTAACTAGATCCTTCAGGGATTATTCATAAAATAATATAATCCACCTAAAAACAATAAAATAATTTTATTTAGTGGATCAACTTATTTTAAAAAAAGTTTAAATACAAAGTGCAGTTTGGATAATATTAATTTGTTTGTTAAAAACTTTTTTCAAAATTCAGATTTTTTTTTATTTAATATTTCCAATTTTTTATATTTGTTTAAAAACTTTAAAATTTATCTATTTCTCAGAAATTTCTTTGCGAAAATTAATAATATTATAAGAAGATAAAAACATTTCTAACAAAACTTAATGATTCTATAGTACATGAAAAAATGTTATTGCATTTTGTATTTAGTTGTTAAAAGGTTGACTCTTTGATATGAAAGTTAAAGATATATTGTAAAAAATTATTCGAAAAAAAAATGAAAAATTTTCATTTTATGTACAATATTTTCAAAATTGTTTTTTTTATTTCAAATGTTCACACTCATCGAAATAAATTAATGACCTCTCAAAAAAAAATCAAAATTATTAATTGAAAAAAGTTCTTTTTAAAAATGTCTTTTATGGATTTTTGAAAATAAAAAATTTTTGAAACATTAATATTTTAAGTCCTTCAAAAATTAAAAACAAAGTGTTTCTTTTAAAAATTCAACAATTCAAATCTTTTAGATAAAAAGTTCTAAGTCATAAAACCTTCGAAAGCAATCTATCAATCTATATATATATATATATATATATAACTATAAATTCCAAAATACCAAAATCTATATTTGATATTATTTTCTTTTTAATTATTTGTATCAATTATAAAAAAAATAATAATAATACAAATTTTTCGATCTACACAGCTGATGTTGTGATTAACAACTGATCATATCAAAATCAATTTTCTTTCCTCAACTTTTTTTAATTTTTCCATTCTGTTAAATCTGAATATATCAAATTTTTTATAAATATAATTAAAAATATAATTCTCTGTTTATTAATATATTATTTTTACATTTATTTACAATATATCATTCTTTCTAATTCTTTAAAAAAAAAAATCAATTAAAATTCATCAAAAGGATCATCAAACATTTGCAAACATTATTTTTAATATTTTATCGCAAATTTGTAGTTATTTTTCAAAGGAGTTCTTAAATTATATTTGTACAGAAAAATTTGATGGGATTGAAGAATGGGAAATATGGCATATTGAATTTTTAACCGAATTAACAAGAACAACTTTAAATTTAACAAATCAATATAATGGATATAAAACGATTTTTGAATTATTTTTTAAAAAATTTTGGAATTTAATTTTAAATAATTATCTTGATTATGAAATAAGATTAAAAATATGTGACAATTTAAAAAAAATATTTAATAAACAAATTTTTTCTGATTCAAAGAGAAAAATGTTATTTAACTTGATTATTGAGGAATTAAGAAATCAACAAGTTGAATTTGAAAAGACAAAAAAGAAGAATACAAATCAAGATAAAGATAACAATATTAGCAATAACAATAGTATTCTGATAATACCTTTATTGAAAAACTTAATTTTATCTTATAATAATCAACAACAAGTACAGGGATATAATACTTTTACCAATATTTCTGTAAATAGAAAAACGATTGTTGATGAATATCAAAAAAAGGAAAATATGAAAGAAATAATTTTACAAGATTTATTAAATTTCAAAGAACGAGTCAACAAATATCTAATAAAAAATAATCTAAATTATAATAATATTAATAACAATAATGAAAACAAAACGGAATTTGAAAAAAAAAACGAAGAAAATAATTTAAAATCAATTGCTATAATAGAACATTTACCATATTTAAAACAATTGGAAACGAGATTAAATTTTTTAGTATTTTTAAAATCTATATCAAATCATATCAAATTTAAAAAACAAGAAATGATTACTTTATGGGAAAGTTTTATTGAAAATCCAATTTTAGAAAAATTGGAAACAAATTTATTTTATAATTGGATCACTAGTTTTGAGTCAAAAAAAATAGTAAATGGATATTTATTTGAAAAGGCATTAGAATTTGATACAAAGTTACTAAATGAAAGTGAATTCAAGTTTTTTATTCATATTTTTAATATTTATAATAAAAATCAAAATTTAATTGCGATCAAGAATAAAAAAAGCATTCTTATTACTAAATTTGTTAAGGAAAATGAATTAAAAGGCATTAGCAAAATATGGGAAATAGCATTGTTTGCGGATAATGAAGATGTAAGTATATTGGCTATTGACTTATTAATTCAATACCAAAAATTGGAGAAACAAATATATAGCAATAAATGTGTCGAATGGAATGAAAAGTTTATAAAAAAATGTATTGGCTATTTAAAAAATGATAAAATGATCGATAATGATAATAATAATAACGGAACTGTATTAAATAGAATTTTGATAATTTTAACAAAATATATCCAATTTAGAGAAAGGAATATTTTACCAGAATATTTAGGCTTTAAAAGACATAAATTTGGAATATTTAATTTGCCAATCAATTTAATAATTAACAATTCAATAGATTCCCAGAAAAAATACAATTTTAATTTACAAATTAATGCGAATGATTCCATTTACAAATTAAAAACCAAAATTGGTAAACATTTAAATTTAAATTTTAATACTTTTCAAATAACCTTCGATAATATTAACTTGGACAATTTAACTTATTTTAAAACAATCAATGAATTACAAATTCAAAATAATGATGAATTAATTTTATATAAAAAATTTATTCCTAATAATTATGATAATGATTTAAAAATTATGAGAAAAATTCAAAAAAAAAAAAATAATATACAAAAAAATTCAATTCCTACTTTTATTTTGAAAAAATATTTCAATGAATTATTTCTTATTTTAGAAAAGGAATCAATAAATAATAATAAAATTAAAGAAAAGGTTTTGAATATTTTGAAATTAATGCCTTCAAATGAAATGATTTTAAATAAATTTTTAAATCTAAGTAATTTAAATGAAAAAGAAATAAATGAATTGAATTGGGATACTATTTTTAATATTGATCAATCCTTATTTAAACTAAATTATTCTTTACAAATTATTGATAAATTAACTTATTTACCACATAATAATGAAAATGACAACAATAATAATAATAATAATGAAAATGAAGGTGAAAGAAAAAGAATTAATAAATTAATAAATATCTTTAAAAAAAAAGGGTCTGTAAATAAAATCATCAATTTGCTAATAAAAATTAATAAAATTACTAATGAATCTTTAATAATCACTAAAAATGATTCGATGATTTTATTAATAAAAATCCTTTCACAATTATTAGTTAATAATAACAATAATTTAAATGAATATATTATTGATAATGATATTGAATTAAATAATTTAAATATTAATAATTTTGTAAATATATTATTAAAAACTATTAAAAAAATTTATTATCAAACAAAAAATAATAAGGATGATCTCGAGAAAATTAAAAACACTTTAAATAATATAATTTTAATAATAATTTCAGGTTGTAATAAAAATTATAATAATCATTTACAATGGAAAAATGCATTAATTAATTACTCAAAATTTAATAATTGGATTAAAGAATTTTTATTATTTTCAAATCAATCATCTTTCAGGTTATTATGTTTAAAATTAATTAATGAGTTGTGTTTTAATGAATTAAGTAAAAAAGATCTTGAAAAAATCACAAAAATTGATAACGAAAAACAAGATAGTGAAAAAGACAGCGAAAAAGAAAAAGAAATTCAAAACGAAAAAGGGACGGAGAAAAAGAAAGAAATTGAAAAAAGTGATGGGATCGAAAAAGAAAAAGTAGTGGAAAAAGAAAAAGGAATAATAGTGGAAAAAGAAACAAAGAAAGAAATTGGAAAAGAAAAAGTATTGGAAAAAGAAAATAGGACTGTGAATAAAAAAAAATTGATTTTAAATAATTTTTTTTTATTAAATTTAATAAAAATATTTCCAATATTAAAAGATTGTAATTTAAATAGCAATACTAAAAATCTTGATAAGATTTATTCTAATGAATATTTCAATATATTAATTCAAATTTTGGAATTAAACTTTAAATTAAATAATTTGAATATTTCGTTGGAAGATTTTATTAATCAATTGATATACTTTTTTAAAAATAGACCAATTATTGAGAAGGATTTAACAAATTCAGATGAAATATTAATTGGCTATATGAATTTATTAAATTTAATAATCAAATATCATTCAAATAAAATTTTAATAAAGAATAGCCAAGACTTGATAACTGAAATTTTCAATTCTTTATACAATTTAGATCCTATTAACCAAAAAAATGACAATAATAAGATAAATGATGAAAAGAATGGTGATATAATTATTCCACCAAAATATAAAACTAATAGAACTAAAGAAATGGCTTTTAAATTATTAATAGAAATTTCCAAGTTTTCAAAAAATAATTATTTAATTACAACAAATTTATTTTACAATCAAGTGAAAAACATAAAACCACCAAAATTGTGGTATTATGATCCTTATAATGAAATAAAAATGAATAAAGATTTAAATTCAGGTTTGACTAATTTAGGTAATACTTGCTATATGAATAGTTTATTACAGCAACTATTTATGGTACCAGAATTCAAAAAATCTGTATTAAAATTAGATATTCCTCATAATGTTAACAAGGAGAATGAAGACAAGAAACTTTCCAATGGGAAGCAAGATACAATTCAAAATAATAATGATATTAATGACAATTTGTTATATCAATTACAATTGGTTTTTGGTAAATTGATTGAAAGTGAAAAATCATTTATTGATACTTCACATTTTGCAAAAAAATTTAAAGATTACACTGGTGAACCGATTAATGTAAGAATCCAAATGGATGTTGATGAATTTTTTAATATGTTATTTAACCAATTGGAACAAAACTTGAAAAAAATAAATCAAGATAATTTATTAAAAAACATATTTGGTGGTAAAAATGCAAATCAAATAATTATATTGGATGAGGAAAATTCAAATGATAGATCTGAAAGATTGGAAGATTTTTTCAACTTGAGTTTGGATGTGAAAGAAAAAAAGGATATTTATCATAGTTTAGAACAGTATATCGAAGGTGACAAATTAACTGGTGATAATAAGTATTATTCTGAAAAGTTAGGTAAAAAAGTTGATGCAATAAAAAGAGTTTGTATTCATACTCTACCAAAGCTTTTAATTTTAAATTTAAAAAGAATTGAATATAATTTCCAAACAATGAAAAGATATAAAGTAAATGATAAATATGAATTTCCCTTTGAATTAAATCTATATAATTATACCAAAGAGGGTATCGAAGAAAAAGAAAATAAAAAAAATAAAAAAAAAAATAAACAAACGAATACAATAGAAAAAGAAATAAATACAATGGAGAATGACGAAAAAGAGGAAAACGGAGAAAAAAAAGAAAATGATAAAGAAGAAGAAAAAGAAGACAAAGAAGAAAAAGAAGAAGGTGAAGGCGAAGGCGAAGGGCAAAAAGAAAATAATAAAAAAAAAATAATAATAGAAGAAGAAAAATGTCCAAATACGAATTACGATTACATATTAACGGGAATAATTGTGCACCGAGGCTCTGCTGAAAGAGGGCATTATTATTCATTAATAAAAGATAACAAGAGCGATCAATGGTATAAATTCGATGATCGAATTGTTACCAAATTTAATACTGCTTTAATTGAAGAGGAATGCTTTGGAGGGAGCGAAGAGATTTGGACTGAAGAGGCAATGATAAATCAAAAACCAATAATTAAAGAAAAAAATAATTCTGCATATATGCTAATTTATCAAAGAAAGGATATCATTAATAAATATAATCAATTTCAAATAAATAACAATTTATTAAAAGAAATAAATATTGAAAAAAATGAATTTTTTATTAAAAAAAATGTCTATGAAGAACAATACATTAACTTTTTCTATTCATTAATCGATATTTTCGAAAATAACAAGTTTAATAATGATGACGATAATAAACTTGATGATGATGATAATATAATTGTTAATGAAAAACCGATCATTGAAAATAATTATTTGCAATTGTTAATATTATTTGCCATCAAGATATTGAGCCATTCTAAATTTAAAGAAAAACAGGAAATATTTTTTAATTTTCTTTTTAATCAATTAAAGAATAATGAAAAAACTAGTAAATGGTTTCTGGAAAACAATATTCGAACTTGGAATGAAGAAATTTTATTAAATTGTACTGTAGTCAAATTTAAAAAATTATATTTAAATTTGATTATAAATTCAATGAAGGGTTGCTTGAATAATAAGAATGAAAGATTAATTATCAATAAATTTATTTTTAAAAATAAAACAAACGAAAATTATATTATTAATGAAGATTTAATTAAAAATTTAAATACTGTATCAAATAAATTATTATTACAAAACAAAGATCGAAAGTTTAATAATTCCATAATCATTTCGCAATTAGAAATTTTATTAAATTATTTAAATAATTATCAATTAATTTTTCAAAATATTCATGATTATTTAGAATTTTTAAAAGAATTGATTTTAATTGATCCTATTTTCATAAAATATTTATTATCAATTAATATTGTTTCTAGATTAATTGATATTTATTTAGGAAACTCGTCACCATTGAAAAATAATAATAATGACAATATTAATAATAATCAAAACTCTAATAATAATAATAACGATCTTTATCAAAATAAAGAAAATAATAACAAAATATTACTTGAAATCATTGATTTATTAATTAAAGATATTAATTTAAATACGGCTACGAATAATAATAATAACAATTCAAACCCAAATAATCAAGATCGAACAATGAATAATATATATTCATTTAAAGAAGAAAACGAAACAATAAAATACCCCATTGGAAAAAGTATTACTGAAAATAAATTGGTACTATCTAATTTAGATCAATATTTATTAGTTGAAACAGAATTTATTTTTAATACTATTATGAATGATTCTAACCCCTTGGTATGTGGAAACATTTTAATGAAGATCTGTGGAAACAATGATTTAATATTAAATAAATTTATGAAGAAAGTATTACAAAAAATATTAAATAATAATAATAGTAATCAAAAAGAAGAAGAATATATCAAATATTTTATTATTTTGGAGAAATTATTAACAATAAATAAGCAATATGAAAGTATCTTAATTAGTATTATTGATCTCATAAAAAGCAAAATTGATAATGATACTAAAAAAGTCTGTATATTAATGAAATGTTTAAAAATATTAATAAGTAACGATAATGAAGCAATTATTGGTTGGTTTTTAAATCATTTAGAATTATGGTTAGAAAATTTAATTCTTGAAAATAAAGACAATTCAATTATTGAACAAACATGTATCTTTGTGGAAAGATTAGTATTTAAATTAAATGATGAATCAAAAAAATTAAGTGTAATTTTTGAATTATTTTTAAAAAGGATACCGAAATTACAAGGTGTAATGTATGCTAAAATAAGAGGGGGCAATAATGGGTTGGATTATAATGAATTAAAAATGAAAAGCAAAACACGCAAAACAACATTTTTGGAAATAGTGAATTATTTAAATTTGTTAAAGACATGCATCCAAGGACCAAAAACCTCTCAAATATTTCGTAAGAATTTTGCCAACATTTGGGATTTATTTGTCCAAATTGATAAAAAAAATATCATGTATGATCAAAATAAACATTATTATTTAACATTTTTAGAGCAAAGTTTTGAAATTGATCCAGAAAATCTTTTGTTATTATCCGAATTCGAAAATAGAGTCAAACAATTGTTAAATTTAAATCAAACTACAAATGAGAAAAACGCAAATTTAATAAATTACAATAATGCCATTTTCCCCGTCTATTATCGAATCATTCGAATATGTTCAAACAATTCAGAGCATTTCCAAAAGGTATTTATAAAAAGTAAAGATATTGAATTCACTTTCAAAAATATTATATTAAATTCCCAAAATTATCCTGTTTCAACCAAAATACTTTTTGATATGATTCAAAAAGATTTGTTAAAATATAAGGAATTTAAAAAACTGCTCATGAAATTAATATTCAATAAAAACAAAGTCAAATTCGAATCATCGCCTGGCCATCATTTGGAATTGATTAATTTACTTTTAATTAATGATCAAGATTATTATAATCTATGCTTAGCCAAAGGCACGAATAAATTGACACTGACTGTTAAAAATTATCTCAAAAAGTTAAATACCCTATCTGATAAGGAAATGGTACTTTTGGAATCATTGATTAACACGTTCATCAAAATAGTCAATTGGATCGATGATAATAAAAATGGATATGATTTAAGGACCATTATTTTAAATTGGGGCAATAAAGACGTTTTGCTTCACTTAATCATATATAATTTTGAAACACTTTTCACTAAATCTAATAAATTCTTTGTTTTAATTTGCAATTTACTAAAGTCTTTAATATTTTCAGTGCAGGATGACGAAAATGCATTTGTGTCCGTATTACAATATTTGATAAACAACCATACCCAAGTTTTAATTAACTCCAAAAAAAACCAAGTCAATTTAATTCCCATTTGGCACCAAAACAATAAATTGCCCAAATATATGGCAGATATCCATTATCACCAATTAGTATTAAACGTGATTAATCATGTTTTTATCCATTCAAAGGACGACTTCGTTTCCAGAAAGGTTAATTTTGCTCTGCAATTATGGATATTCCTATTAATACAATCCTCAAATAATTTGAACGATCATTTACATTTTGTCAGAATTTTGACGGTGAAGAAAATAATTAATTTCAAAGGTATAATTAATCAAATAAATAATGACTATATGTTCAATCAATATCTATTCACAATCTTTAATAATATTTCTTTACTTGCGGATTCCAGTGTTTGGAATCTATTCCAAATAATAATTAAATTGATCAAACCCAATCCAGACCACGAATATAGCGAAAACTTTTTAAAAATGTTTAGTAACAACATGTTGAATACCATTAATAATTTTTTTATTAGTTACCAAAATGACAATGATAATATTGCCAATGGAAAAGAACTAAATGTTTTAATCCTTAATTTGAAAACTCTCTTCTTATTAGGTCAAAAGGATGAAACCTGGAAAATGATTTTTGTTATTTTTAGTGGTGATTTGCTTTCAAAAATCAAAAATTTATTGCAATTAAATTTGAAAAATAAAGAATTAAATGATTTAGTTACCTCAATTATCAAACTCTTTATTTGATTTGAAGATTTTGTTTCTTTAAACCTAAATTTCTTTTATTTTTTTTTTTTTTTATGAGAAAAAAATACATAAATAAAAAAAAAATCAAAAATTTTTTTTTTCTTTTTTTATTTTTATGATTTTTTAAATAAATTTAATATTTATCAAATCAAGAGCGTGTAACATTATAAATAACATTATGTTCACAATCAAAAAGAAAATTGAATAAATATTAAATAAATAAATAATTATATCATGGAGATTTATTCAAAATGCAATCGTTAAATTCAGGTAATTTATTCCCCACACCAAAAGCCACGAAATATTAAAATTTTTATTACGGGACTAATTTCTATTATTTTTATTTGATCAACTTCTAAATAAGGATTCATTATCTAGAAATAAGTTTAATATATGAAAATAAACAGGGTTTTTCTGATCTAAGTAATTTGCAAAAATTTTCTCAATCTCGATTAAATTTTGGTAAAAAAATTTAATAGAGACTAGTCCCTTAAAGTTAGTGTATGTTATTTTCAAAAAAGTGGGTCATTTTTTTTTTTTTTTTCGACATTAAAATTTCTCTTTGTTAGTAGTTCTATTGATAAAAAGGCAATATAATATTATGCTAGAATAAACTCCATTTCAAAAATTGTTACTTCAATGAAATAATAAATTCAAATATTCCTGTATATTCAAGAATAACTAATTATTACATCTTATGAGTAATTCACTTTTTAATTGATCTAAGTTTATAAAATGTTGATATTTTAAAATTTACTATAAATAAAACCTAACTCCAAAAAAAAGTGAAACACAATTTTTGATATGAGAATTACAGATTTTTTATTAATGGAAACTTTCACTGAAAAAAAAGGATAGCAAGATGATTTTTTGGTAATAATTAAATTAATTTTAAAATTTCAAGTACATAGCCACAAATTGTTCAGTTGATTATTTGTATTTATGAAGATCCTATTATTTTTTTTTTTGATCTGTCCTTTTTAAAAAATGTCGGATCAAAAAAAAAAAGACAAAAGAAAAAGTAAATGAAGGTTAAAAAACAAAAAAAATGATACTGATTCAAAAATTTGAAAATATTTTTTTGATAAAAATACTGAAATAAACCTAACTAAAAAACATCTACTGACATTATAAAGTGTGTCATCATTTTTGAAAAATAATTTATTATTACTAATGTAATCCACATATATGGTATTTATATAAAAATATATCAATCAAAATATTTCGAAAAAATGAAAAAAAAAATGCATTTTTTTTGGTTAAAACAAGTTACACTTGGTTCCAATAAATAGTGATGAATATGGTAAAGTTACAAATTTATTCTCAAAAAAATAAAATTAAGTTCAAAGTTTTTACTTAAACTGGATTCCAAAAATTTTGACACAGTTTAAACAGTGGAAATAATAACATTACTACACTTTAAATTCAATTAGGAAAGAATTTTGATTTTACAAACAATTTCATTTTTTGTCTTTTTTCTTTTTTTTTTAATTTCCTTTTTTTATAGTTACGTAATCTGTTTCGTTAGATCTGAACTTTTTTTTCAATGGTTGATAGAAGGTTAGTGTTGAGTTTGTTAAATTGGAAAACCACATACAATTGGTAGATGATATCTTAACATTTGATTGATCAAAAATTGTTGGTGAAATGTCAACAAATTTACCAATACATTTTTTGTTCAGCTCGTTTCATTATTTTGGACACACCTGTTTTTATTTTGGAGTTTTATATTTTTTTTCTTTTGTTTGGATTAAAATGATTACTTATTAAAACATTAATACTGTGTAACTTAAATGTTGTTTTATATTAGGTTTGGAAAAAATACAATAAATTGGGTTTTTTTTGCCTATTTTTGATTTTGGGTGTGTCTAAATTTTTGGAATGGGGTTTATATATCATTTTATATTAAAATAATTGAAAATACACAGGGATATGTAGGATTTTTTTAAAAATTGTATTTTTATGGAATTTAAACATCAAAAAATTTCATTTTGAGTTTTTTTCAGTTTCTTTTTGGTATATTTTCCATCCTAAACACACGATTGTTTCAAAAAGATTGAAATTCTAGAATGAAACTAAAAATGTTATCCCATTTCAAGTCAAAAGACAATATACTTTATTTGGCAATAAACTCTTTGTACACCCATGTATTCAGTTTTATTGATTAAATAGAACAAAGTCTTAGAACTTTATCAATAGGTGTGGTGAGTAACAAGAGTAGCCTACAAAGTACAAAACAAATAATGTTTCATAATAAATGTGTAATAATTGTCTTTTTCGAAAAAAATAACAAACAAAAATTCCAGATTTGAATAAAAAAGGAAAAATTTTTAAAATAAATCCAATTCTCAAGTTACTATTTAATATCGAAACCATATTTTATCTTTAAAAATAATTTGATATTAGGTATATTATTGAGTTCTGAATTAAATATGATATAGGATCAAGGGGAAAAAAAGTATGAATGGATAATATTTTGAAATACCGATTAAACCTTTGAGTATCAATTTTTTGGATCAATCGACAACAATTTTTTACAACCCAAAATTAAATTATTAAAATAAAACCAGTTAAGATTGGATGAAATTCCTACAATATTCGACTTTAAAATTTCCAAGTTTATTTGTTAATCTAAATTTACATTTGTTTGTAATTAAAAAATTTTTCTTCAGTAAAAAAGATAATTAAAAAAAAAATCAACTAAGTACGGGGATTTTGATTTTTTTTTTATAAAAATTTTTTCAAATAAATATGGATCAAGTGATTTGGTCTGAAATTGTGGTGAGAAATTATGATGAAGTGTTTCTAAATTCAGATAAGGGAAAGTAAAGCATAAAATTTATAAAAGTTAGACAAATAATACCTCTCTGTAGGTGTTCAAATTTTTCTTAGTAGTATACAAAAAAAGTATGCACCTTTTCACATACTAACCATTCCCTTCGTAAAAAGAAAAAACAATTTTCTTTGTCAAAATAATACATTCAGAAAAGACTAATCTATATTTCAAAATAAAAAGCGTGTTTCTTTTTTGTTATAGAAGAGATATACATCAACTGATCAAATAAACTGACAATAAATCATTAGTAAATAAGGTATTGTTTTCATATAGTTCTATTATTTAAATTGAAATTCTCAAAATAAAGGATCAAATTAGAAAGATTATCTCAAAACCATAAAAAATTAATTAAATTAGAAAAAAAATTATTAAAAATTTCAACAAATATAATTCAGAATTAAAATTTAACAAAAATATCAAGGATTTTACTTTCAAAATTGATTTGAAATTAGGTATACTACTTAACAGTGAATTAAGGTGTTCCTTGGAACAAGAAGAAAAATAAACATGTTCTTATATTTTGATAAACGTATTTTAGTCGTTGTGCAAACATTCTTTTGATCACTATTATTTAAGAATCAATTTTTTAAAATGAAATAAATTGTAATTTTGAATAAAATGTTCCTGTGGTTCCTTGGTAATGATAATTCCGAGATAATTATATTACAAATTTTTGGAAATGTAAAAAAATTAGCTTTTAGATAAAGAACAACTCCCAAAATAACTTGTTAAAAAGTCCAAAAAAATCATTTTGATTTATATTTCAAAGTTTTGAAAAGCTACAATATAAGAAAATTGTGAAATAATTGTCTCCAAACATTGATTTTAGATCAAAAATCTGTTTTTGTGGAATTATTTATTCTATTTTTTACAGAGAACATTCACAAAATTTGAACTATTAAGGGAATTATTTTTCGAGTTACAGTTGACTAATTCATTTTGAACTGGATATGTGCTTTGTTGAAATTGTCTTATGGATTGTTTGTCTGTAAATCAAGTTCTCAAAAAAAGTACCAAATAATTTAACATACATGGGCATCATTTCATGAGCATTTATTCAAAACCAAAATTAGTGTTTTTTTCGTGAACAAATAGTTTTAAAAATACAGTCTCTTCAAAGTCCAATTCCTCAAAGCTTTTCCAAACTTAAATCTTGCAAAAAATATGAAAAATGAGGAATTTCACCATTTTTTTTTTATTCACTTCAAAAAAAAAATTTTGATTATTTATCTTCTGAAGATTCTGTAATGAAACTAACAGAACTAATTGCGCGACACAACGAGCTTAATCAGGCTCTTCAAAGCGATGAAGTTTGGTATTCATTTGAATTGTTTCCACCAAAAACCGAAAGGGGTCGAGAAAACTTAAGGATCAAATTAAACCAGCTCGCAGAATTGGAGCCTTTAATTGTCGACATCACGTGGGGAGCAGGAGGCTCATCAAACACCACATCTCTTAGGATTTGTAAAAGAGCACAGCAATTGCATGGGCTCAATACTATGCTTCATTTGACCTGTGTGTCAATGACAAGAGAGGAATTGAAGCAAGTGCTCCAGTCTGCGAAAGAGAAAGGAATCCAAAACATTCTTGCACTAAGAGGAGACATACCAAAAGGCGGGAAAAAAGTTGACAATGGCCTAAACCATGCTGTTGATCTTGTGAAATTTATTAGAAGTTTGCATGAAGACTATTTTGGTATCTGTGTTGCTGGTTTGTTTTTCTATTTTTTGCTTGTTTCTTCTTACTTTTATCAAAAGAGATTACTTGTCTTTTTCAAGAATCGTTTCAAACTTGCTTTTAAAATCGGCTGTTTATTCAACGAGTGATGTGATTAAATTTTTGCTTTGTTTGACACTTAAAAAAAAAGAAAAAGAAAAGTTGGTTTTGACGATTCACAAATTTGTTCAAGTTAAAAAGTCGGTTGAAAGAATTTTTTTGTGAACTAATCTGAGTAATTCTTCGAACACCTGTTCGAAATAGATGTTTTAATCTCTAAAAAATTTCATAATTATAAACTCAATTTCGGTACTGCTTCAAAAAGATCAAAAAGATCTTTGAAAAAATACAACTTTCTGATTGTTGATCTTCCCAAACCTTTTCATCAATTTTTTTTCACGAATTTGCTTGTTTTGGAGCAAAACCCCATCAAAAAAACAACAAACAAATCTTTTTTGAAGCATAATATTAGATCGGTTTTAAAAAAGAGTGAAATTACGGTTTTTAACTGGGCTTTGAAAATAGAAAGAACTCATTTTGAACAACAATAGTTTTGTTTATTCGTTCACCCAAAAACCTATTTGGCCATTCTTCATTTCTGACGAATGGGAAATTGTTTGTGTTGTAATTTTGACTACCCAAGAAAGATGGTTGTCAGATAATTATTTTTCTCTTATTTACCAAAGCCTATAAATCTTAAATTAATTCATAAGCCACTCCCTTGCATTTGCTTTTGAAAACAAATTGTGGAACACATTTAACACTTCTCCTGACAAATATTTTGTTTTGATCCATTTCAAAAGGAGATACTCAATGGTTTGAAAAATTTAAAATTGAATACCTTTGGAAAAACAATTTGAAAAAAAAGTTCGTAACAAAAGTTTTCAAAAGCTGTGAGTTAAAGAGTAATCCAAACATTTTGAGAAACACTTTCAAAACCTTTTTAAAAAGCTGAGGAATTTTGAAGAAATAACATTTATAAAAAACAAAATCTCTTTTTTGAAAAACACAGCAATTTAAGGCATTAGCGTATACCTCAGAGAAGTCTAAGATTAAAGTGTGTTGTTCATGGGTGTCAATCACATTAGTGCTCCATGGTTCAAATGTCTCAAAAAAATCGATTACTAAAAGAGTAATCTTTGTTGATCTCACCAATGAAAAATGATCCTGGTATTAGTAATAAACCCAAGAATTTTTGAAAAAAATCTGCATTTTTCACCACAATTTAAACCTTGAATTATCAATTTTCTGAAGACTTCAAAGTTATAAAATATCTTTCGTTATTTATGCAAAGCTGAGAAAATATGCAATATATGTATGTTGATAGGATGATTTTTATAGCACCCAGATTGAAAAATATTCTGCTTGTTGTCAAAACAGTGAACCAAATTGCGTGGGTTATTATTTGTTGAAATGTGAGGATCTTTGAAATTAAAAACAAAAAAAAATAGAAAAAATTCAGAAAAAGTTTTTTTATTCATTTTTTTTTAGATCATTCAAGCTAGACGAATTTTTAAATTCTTTATAAAAAGTATTAAAAGTAATTACTCTCAACTAAAAAATTAACTTTTTCTAAATTACAACATTTTTAAAAAGTTATTTTCTTCATCCCTTTTAAATTATTCAAAATAAATAACACTAACCAATAACAACACCTTTTGAACTCTGTATTTTTTTTAATAAAAAACATAACTGTTAAATTAAGATCTAGAGAAAATTCACATTTCTTCGATCCATCTGTCTCTTCTATTTTTTATGTTTAGAGACTTTAACCAAAAACTCAACCATTTATTTCTCAAAAAAAAAATACAAAAAAAGAGATAAAAAACCAATAATACTCAGAATCGGTAGAGTATTGTCTAACAAAGATCTTTTTTTTTGGAAATAATCAATACTGGTATTTGCATTATAAATAGGAAAAATTTTCACTTAATTTTCAATTTCCCTTTTCAAACAGATCATTCAAATTACAACACACTTCTTAGAAAACTCTTTTTATTAAAGACAAATTTGGAAAATGAAGTGAAAATTTTGTCCCATTTAGATTTCAAATACCAGTATAAATATGCCTAGAAAAAAGGTTATTTTTTTTTTTTATTGTAAAAAAGGTTATTTTTTATTGTTTTTTTTTAGCTTAGCTTTCAAAAAAAAAAACAACTAACTGGCGTTATTTTAGTAAATTCGAAAAATTATGCTGATTATAATTCTCGATAGGTGATATTTTTAATATCCAAGAGAGAATATAATTTGTTTATTTCGGGGAAATGAACAAAATTGTAAGAGTTATTATTAGAAACTGGCTAGTTAATACCAATAATTAAAATAAAATTAAAAAAAAAAACAAACAAATAATATATTTTCAATTTTTCTTTTTAAAAAATTATAAAAAAAAAATGTAAACAAATTCAACCAATTTTTTTAATAATTTTGAAAATATTTCTCAAATACAGAATTTCCCAAAAATCAACTTTAAAGTACCAAATTCAAACAAATTGATCAATTTGATCAAGAAATTTTCAAACTCTAAAATTTTATATTATTATTGTTTGTTAAAAAAATTCAAATTGGAGTAGTCAGATGATTAAAAGAATCTTTTAATTTTCACTTTTTTTGAAAATTAGTATAAGTTGCTATACTTGATCTACATAAAATTTACTAATTTGATTTATCCCACAATCAATCTAATTTTAATAATAAGAAATTCTCTCATCATCTGAAAAAGTTATTTTGAATAACAAAAAATAACAATTCACAATTTGAAAATAACCAAAATTGAAAGAGTAAACAAGTGGTAGAAGTTGATCTAAAGTATAAGCCAATTAAATCATCTTTGTAGACATGTTATTTTTTGTCATTTTTTTGCCTAGCCCAGAGGAAAAATGATAACTTTTTTAAATTTGTCGTGAAATATAGATTAGTTTTTAAAAAATTAAATAATTAACTGGTAGATTCTTTTGATCAATTATTTTGCAAATATTGAGAATATATTGATGTTACAATTAGCTTTTAAAAAAGGGAAACAAAGATCATCAGACTTTGGGGTTTTTATGTTGATGATTATTGAGTTAATCTTTGAAATTAAAAAAAATTCAAAAATATTTACTTTTGGAAGTTATAAAGATGAATTATTAAATACCGTAATACTATTATTTGGAGTTTCTATTTTTAGATTTTGAAAAGGAATTAAAAAAAATTTTCAAAATGAAACTTTTTAATAGTAATCCTTAGTAGAAAATGTAATAATTTATTGTGCAATAATATTTAGAATATATTTTTGAGAACAATGTTGCACTAATATCATTTGCATCAAATTATAACATACTTTAATTATAGACGAATCTATGCCGACGCTAATTCCTTCAGGAAAAAAAAAAATGACTTTTATAATTTTAATTTCCAATTGTTTTTGAGATTTTCAAAAGCAAAAAAATTGGAATGAAAATTCTTATTTTTTTTTAAAAAAATTTTAAAATACTGTTTGTAAAGTTCGAGAAAACTCGAGTACTTTGGAAAATTTCATCAAATAATATTTTAATACAACCCCGATTTTAGATCTTAAAATTTTCCCAATGGTTTTATTTTTTGAGAAATTAAGTAAAGCGAAGATATAATTATTTACTAATAGTGAAATTTTAAATTTTTTTTATTTATTTTTTTTATTATAAATAAACATAACAAATTCTTAAATTTTTTGAATAAAAAAAAAAACAATAAAATAGGATATCCAGAAGTACACGAAGAAGCCGAATCTCCTGAAAAAGATCTTTTTTATCTAAAACAAAAAGTTGATGCTGGGGCTGATATGATCATTTCTCAAATGTTTTTTGATCCAAAGATCTTTTTAGATTTTAAAAATAAATGTCGAGAGATTGGTAAATATTTTAAAAAAATTCACTACTTTCATTCTCTTTAATCATTTATTCTTGTTGTTCTTGTAACTCTTATTGTTGTTGTACTTATTGTTTTTCTTGTTGTTATTCTCCCCCCTCCCCTCTTTATTATGAGAAAACCTTTTATTTTATTTTATTTATTATTGATTCAAAATATAATTAATATGGTTTAGTCTTCATTATCTTTTAATTTTCAATTATAATTTCATTATTTAAAAATAATAATTATTTTCTTTTTTATAATGATACATATCTATACCGATCTATCTATCTATAATTAGGAATCAAATGTCCAATTATACCAGGTATTATGCCAATTATGTCTTATTCTGGATTTACCAGAATGACAAAATTTACAACTGTCAATGTTCCTAAAGAAATTACTGATGAATTAGAAAAAATTAAAGATGATAAAATCAAAGTTATTGATTTTGGCGTTAATACGTGTGTTAAAATGTGTAAAGAATTAATTAAAGAAGGCGTCGAAGGTATTCATATCTATTGTTTAAATCAATTTAGACCTGTCGAAAGAATTATTAAAGGACTCTCTTTAAGAAGTTCTAGATATAGGAGACCGTATCCTTGGAGAAGGGTTTGTTATTTATTTATATAAATATATATTTTTATTAATTTTATTTCTCTTAATTTTTTAAATATTAATTCACATTTCATTGACCTTTTGTAAAGTACTAATTCCAAAATTTAATTTATGTAATTATCAACTTTGCTATTTGATTCCATTCGATCTTATTTTGCGTTTTAATCAAAAGATTTAATTTTGTTTAAAGCCAAATAAAGTGTTGAAAGTATGTTAGAAAAATATCAATTTCAAAATTTTTATTTAAAAAAAAAATTTTTCAGTTCTAAGTTTAAAAAATGTTTCTTTGTATTTCCAAGAATTAATTTAAGGAAGTAAGTACATTTTACCATTTTGAAAAACTTTTAATTGTGTAAGCATTACTGAAAAATATTTTTTGAGTGCAAGCAGATATTGAAACTTTGAAAGTAAAACATCATTTACTACTCTCTTTGTGAAAAGAACCAGACCCAAAGTAATTCAGAATTGAATCTTTCATTTTTCCATTTTTTGAACATTTGTTTTGATTAAATTTTTGGTTTTATTAAATTTGATTTTGGATCTAGAAATGTTTCAAGACGAATGAGTGAAATTAATCAAACAGTAAACCAAAAAAATCGAACAGAAAAGATGTGTTTTTGAAACAAATATTTTCTTTTAGAAGAACAAAACACAAAAGATCACCTTTCCAAATAC
The DNA here is from genome assembly GCA_027625915.1 of Anaeramoeba flamelloides. Lineage (NCBI taxonomy): Eukaryota > Anaeramoebidae > Anaeramoeba > Anaeramoeba flamelloides. The sequence continues at coordinate 2,154,157 of JANTQA010000036.1, read as the reverse complement.
ATTTGTTGAAATCAAGAATGAAAAAAAAAAAACGATCAAAGCCTATTTTCGAAGATTGGTTTTCTTTATCTTCATAATTTTAATGAAACCCAAACAATTTATAACCTTGAGTTTCTCGACCCATTACTATTTATTATTATTTTACAAAACATTTTTTTACAAATTTGCTTTCAAAATTCAATTTTAAAATATTTTTATCTAACAAAATCAAAATAAAGAATACTATTTCAAAAATTAAAATAAAAGGGGTTGAATTCTCAGAATCAAAAAAACAGTTACAAAAGATTTAACCCAAAATAAAAGAAAAATTTATAAAAAAAAATTACAATCAGATTTAGAATTATTTTGGTTTCTCAATTTTAATGGAAAATAAATAATTATCAAATCAAACGAATTTGCCCGATAAACATTTATTTCTGAAGAATAATTAAATAAATATCAGATTTTCTGAACTTAATCAAGAATTAGATTTATTAAATGACAATAGGATTTTTAAATTCATTTTTAAAAATTCTTTTAAAATAAAAAAGTAATTTGTTTTCTCAAAAATTTTACAAACAAAAGTATTTCCATGAAGAATTAAAAACAAAACCAAATTAAAAATAAGTAATTAAATCTAATCTTTAATAGATAAGATCCAGAAATAAATGATTTGTATATATTTTTTCAAGCTCAATCTTTTTCATTTTATTGAATTCCATTTTTAAGTTGGTATGAAAATATATTACATCATAGGATCTATTTCACTTCCTATATTTTTTAAAATATCAATGTCTTTGGTTAAAGAAATGATTTGAATCATTCAATTTCACATAAATGGTTACATTCAAAATTTGAAAAATGTACTTACTTCCTTAAATATTTTAATAATTCAGTTTTTGTAAAAATTAATAATCAACAATAAAAAAAATGAATGATCAACAAAAAAACCAATCAATAATATATATATATATATATATATATAAAAATAAACAAATCATTATCATTATTTATAATTATAGTCAACCATTCAAAAAAGAAGAGGAGAAACGATAAGACCAGTTTTTTGGACATTCCGACCAGAAAGTTATATTTATTTAACTAATAAATGGAAAACATTTCCAAAGAAAGAATGGAATGGAACTGGATTTCGAAGAATTAAACCAAAGATTTTAAAAAAAATGCACCCGTGGAAATCACCAGTTAGGACTAAGCAAATAAATTCAATTGACGACATTGTGAAAACTTTTAAGGACTTTGCTAAGGGGGAAATTTATTCGCTACCGTGGAGAGAAAGAAGATTAAATTTAACCATTGAGCCAATGACTGAAAAAATTATTTCTGCTATTCAAAATAGAATATTCTTAATCAATATACAGCCAAGGCTTAATGGAATATTATCCAAGAATCAACTTCATGGATTTGGTGGCCCGGGTGGGTATATTTACCAAAAAAGGTACATTGAATTTTTCATTGCACCAGAAAGAATCAAGTTGCTGGTACAAGTATTGAAGGCTTCTGGGAATCTTCATTATCATGCCACCAACTGTGATGGCTCGGTTGTATATACAAATAACACAGAGCGGGATGTTATTTCCATAACGTGGGCAGTTTTCCCAGGTAAATCCATCATCCAGCCAGTAGTCGTGGATCCAGATTGCTTCCAAAACGTTTGGAGCAAGGAGGCATTCGATTTATGGATTTACCAATGGAGAGATTTCTTTTTGGAAGGTACAAAAAGCTGGAAAATTCTTCAGGAAATTCATGATACTTACTTTTTAGTTAATGTCGTTGATAATGACTTTATCCATTCATCAAGCCAAACAGAATATAATGTATATAAGACATTAAATACATTTTTTATCAAAGAAAAAAAATTACAAGAAAAAAAAATTAAAGAGCAAATCCATTTCAAGAATTTAGAAAAAATCGAAAAGGAAAATAAAATGCTGAAAGAAAAATTAAAAGAATTGGGAATTAAAATACCTTTAAACAGTATTAAAAAAGAAAATAAATAACTCTTTTAATTCTAGAAATGATTTATCTTCTTAATTTTGAAACTATTATTATCTGAATGGTTAATTTTTTTAAAAAATTTAACATTCGTAATCAAATTCCTTGATTAGAAATCTTTTTTTCTTTAGATACTTTTTTTTTTTTATTATTTTTAATTTTTTTATTAATTTCTTCAATTTCTAAACAAATTTTTTTTTTTTTCATTTTTTGAGAATTTTAAAAATTGACAAGAATAATTTTGTAGTTCTAATTTTACGAGATTATTAGTTTACAAATCTTTATCCCAATTTTCATTTCTTTTTCTTTTTTTCTCCTTTATTTTTAATATGATTTTATTTTTATTTTTTTTTTTTTTTTTTTTTTTTTTTTTTGATAAATATTGATTTTTCTTGTCTTCAAAAGAGGTAAAAAATTTAAAATTCATTACTAAATAAAAAATAAATATGATATTTTTTTCTTGTTTTTATCATTTCAAAATAATTTATAAATCATAATATTTTTAAGTTTCTTTTTTTATAGTTTTATTGAATCTGTTATTTCTAAAAGAAGAGAATTTTCTAAGGAGTTATTTGAGAACATACCAATAAAATGTAAAAAAAAAAAATTCATTATTAAGTGAAATATGTTTTCATCCAATTTTTTGAAAAAACATATACAAATATAAAATTTACTCAAAAGCTCCTTAATCTGGTTAATCAAAATTACGAAATTTATTGTTCTTGTCGAGAATTTTTCATCAACGCTCTAATGGTTAGAAAACTTAGTGTAATAAAGAAAAAAAGAAAATAAAAAAATTGAAAATAAATAATTCCTAAAATAGTAAAAAAATATACAAATTCGGGTACATAGTGCCCCACTTTTCAGAGTCGTGGAATACCAATTTATTAATCACAGTATGTGGAATCTTATTATTAATAATCTTTCTATCGGGTTTTTACTCCTCCTATTTCAGGACGTGGATAATTTTTAATTTGGCCATGTGAATGATAAAATATTTTTTTACTTTAATGTTTTAATTATTTTTTTTCTTCTCTTTTTTATTTAGGTAAATTTTCTTTGATTACTCCTTTCTCACAATAAATAAATAATAAATACAAATATAAAATTTCAATTGATTTGAAAAAAAAAAAAAATATTCGAAAAATAGACTGAATTATGTTTATTACGGAGAATTTAAAAAAATATTGTAAAATTAATATTCAAATTTATATTTTTTAATGATTTTTATTTACTATTAAAAAAAAATGAATAAACAATTTTTTATCTTTAAATTTCTGCAAATTTTGTTTAGTTTCGAAAAGTTCTCTTTAATAAATTTTTTTTCTTTTTTTTTTAAGTGCAGATATAGAGCCAGTTTTGCTTTTATGGTACAAACTTTCAACAATATTTAAGGCACAGAAAAAAAAATTCCAAATTAAGATAAAAAATGTGGTTATAGTAAAATAATTTGTGTAAAAAAAAATACCAAAAGATGTTCTTTAATTTAGATTTTTGTGTGCCTTACATTTCATTAGCAGTTTGTTACTTAAAAATAGAACTGACTGTAATACTTTTAGATTTTTAATCGGTTTCCAGATTTTTTTTTGTTGAATGTAATGCAGTTTGACTTTTTTTGAATAAATTTAAAAAAATTTCTTATCAATCATCAATAAACATTTATTTAAAACTTGGAACAATAATCAATGATTCATGTTATCATAAGGACATAAATTTCAAATGTATTCTTAATAGATATTCCAAATTTATTTCTTATTGACTGGTTAGGGTATATATGAATTTTTATACCTTGATTAAAATAAATGTTTACTCTAACCAAAATGAAATGATAAAAATTGTAATTTATCGGAAGAATTCATTGGTAACATCCTCGCCACCTTTAATAATTTAATTTACCTTTTAATTTTGAGTTAAATATTTTAAAAATATTTTTGTCAAAGAAAAGTTAACTTATCCAAATGACAAAAATCCAAAAATTAAAAAAAAAAAGGTGAAAAAGAAATAATATACGAAAAAATTTATTTTCTATTTTTGATTGAAACAAAAAGAAATTAAGGAAGAAATAAAATAAAATAATGAAAAACTCTGGAGAAAATATTTTTTTATTAATAGCTTAAAATGAGAAATTAATTAAATATTTATGTTGAAGCCCAATTTTCAATTTTTATTATTATTTTATTTGAGGTTTAAGCTATACTCAAAAAATGGTTTACCCCTTTCTAAAAAATATTTTGGAGATTGCTTTATTGTGTGGAGGATTGAATCTGCAAGATCGATTATAAGTTTATGGTATCCTTTTAAATGAAATAAATCTTCAGTTGTTTTGAGATTTAGAACTTCCTTAATTTGTTTGAAGTTTTTTTGAATAATGGTTCGGAATTGTTTGGTTTCATCGCCTAATTTTGGTAACAATGACTATAGAAAAAGTATAAGAATCAAATAAATAAAAAAAAAAAATAATTTTAGAAATTAATTTTATGGAATTTGAAATTTGAATGGCACAGTATTTGGTGATATTATCGAAAATTATAATAATATCAATTAATCATAATTAATTCATTTAAAATGATATTGATCCACTTTTATTGTAAATAATCTAAAAAATTAATATTCACAATATCACAAAAAATATGAAAATCAATTATTTTATTTATTGTAACAAAAAGGTTATTAAAGAAAATTTATCAAAATAAAAAAAAAATAGAAGAAGAAAAATAATAAAGCTATGTATTTTTTTTTTAAACTTCAAACTTTTTATTTGTAAAAAAAAACAAGTATATAATTTTAGACAACTACCGATAAGAAATAGATTAGAACACTGTAAAGTTTAGGATAGTACTGTGGTCACTGTGGAAGGATTTTGTGAAATACTTTGGTTATTATTAGGCAAAGTTTGAAAATTTTCTGATCTTCTAATTTTCAATTCAATTTGGGTAAAATAAGAAGTATTTTACTCATAAATCTGACTTTAAAAATGGTATTTAAAGTTGTTTTAGAAGAGTTTAACCAATTTTTTTGGGTAGTTTAAAATATTCCAGAAAATACCAGAAAATCGGAAATACTCGAAAATTTTTTAACCACTAAAAAACACTTTTTGAACAACTTCGAAGAAACCCTAGTATCAATAGATAAATGTTTATGATAAAATAACAATTTTATTACAAAATAAAATATATTTTTTTTGAATTTTTCACTTATGAAGAGTTTATCGTACCTTTTGAGAATATTTGAGTATGTTAGTACGTGTTAGGGCAAGTAGAAGTATATATGTATGTGTGGGTTTAGTATGTGTTGTGTTGGTATAGATATTGGTGGGTAGAGTGTTTTAGACAAAACGAATTTCTCTTCCCCAATGGAAAGTGAAAGAAGGATTTGTTTGGGTCGCATTAGGTAGGGTATGGGTATAGGTATGTGTACGATTAGATATTACTTGGTTATTTTTGGATTGCATGTAAGACTACAAAATTATTGGTAATGATATACAATTAGAAATTGTCTTTACAAAGACGTTTTCTCACATTTAGCAATTATCAAATGAAATGATCAGAAATGTTACAGTCTTCTAAGATATCAATTCCTTTCACATAACTGGGGTGAATCCTATTTCCCAAAAATTTAAATTTTTTGACATATTAAATTCTTGTCCAAAAAAAAAATATTCTACAATAAAATTCCAATTTTACTTTTAAACTGAGTATATTGACACCCGGGTTTCTTAGAAGTCGTTCAAAAAGTGTTTTTTAGTGGTTAAAAAATTTCCGAATATTTTCGATTTTCGTGTATTTTCGGGAATATTTGATAGATTCATTTTTTTGCTACGTATTTAATCTCATAAATCCCAAAAGATCGCCGAGCTCAAGGATTCACGGCATTGTAAAATTAATTTGGTTCAAGGAACCCAATTATTTGATCAATAGAAGACAAAGAAAAAAGTCCTTCAATTTTCCCTTAAAGGTTGGAAATTGAATGAATTCACTTTCTTGGTTTAAAAACAATATCGAAACCCAAGCAGCATTTTTGGTTTTGATTCGATTGAAATCAATATCATTTTTAAAAAATAAAAAATGTTTGGTCTCTTTTTTTTCTTTGAAAAAAGAAGAGAGAAGAAACCATTTTTAGAATAATTTCAAAATCAGAAAAAAACGCATTTACAAATTTGAAAAAATTAGAAATAAAAATTATATTTTTTTTTGCTATGTCAAGTCAAGAAATTTTGGAGAGGAATGCTCAAAACCATTCACTGTTAAGAACACATAATAGATGCTTGTTTTTAGGTTTGATCGACTTCGGGTGTTTCTAAACAAGCATGAAATAAAAGGGGGGACAGAGGCTCATTGAAAAGTTAGCGATCTAGTTTGTTTCTGTTTGAATTTAAATCAAGTTTTATCACCAATGATGAAAATTCAAAATTTAACTTCAATGGCTCCATTGGGAGAAAAGATCCTTTGAAGAAAAAGTTTCTTCAAAGAACCATTAAAAAATAACAAATTAGTTGTATTGGGCATAATGTGTTTGTTTGTTTTCGTTTGTTAGTTTTTTTGTAGAGTTAGATCCTTAGTTCCGAAAAATAAATAGCATCTCATATTGTTCCATTTGTTCAAAAATCACCAGTTATAATTTCTCCTTATGGATCCCCTTTCCAGACTCAAAATATGATATTGTTCTGGTGATAAGAAGATATTAATCGTCGTTATTCGAACTCCTCAATGTCATCTTATATCACTTCGAACAATATCATATTTCTCGTTCTTCCAGGACAAATTCATAACATAACAAAGTGATTGTTTCCAAATCAAAAACAATAAAGACAGATATTTGAATAAAAGAATAAAATCATTTATATGACCTAATTAACAAAAAAATGTCATTATCTTTGCCAAAATTTAAAAGAACTGAGGAAAATATTTGATTTTACTCGTTTTTTTTTGAACTCTGGAAAACCGTTGTTAGTTTTTCTTGAGTTTTATGTTTATTTGTGAAGTGTTCTAGGTTTTTTTGAGGTTTTCTATTTTATTTGTGAAGTGTTCTAGGTTTTTTTTACTTTTTGAAATAAATAGAAAACTCAAAAAAACCTAACGAAAACCAATAGATTTTACAAATAAAAAAGAAAACCTCAAGAAAAGCTCCTTTAATTTTTTTTTGATTTTAGAAATAAAAAGAAAATTTCTGAAATTCTCTTTTTTTTTATTCTTCAAATTAAAAATAATAGGCGTTAGCTTTTCCAAAAATAAAAAGAATTGAGCAAAATCTTTAATTTCTCTATATTCTTTTGAATTAAAAAAAACCTAAACACGGCCTCTTAGAGTGGGGCACTAGATGCCCGAATTTAAATATATATACTTTACTCTTTTGAGTATTTTCAGTATTTTTATTTTCAATTGTTTATTATTAGTTTTTCTTTATTACATTAAATTTTTTAACCATAAAAGCTTTGTTGAAAAATTCTCGACAAGAACAATAAATTTCATGTTTTTGATTTGTCAAGATTAAATATCTTTTGAGTATTTTTTCTCAGAATAACTCTTTTAAATAATTTTCATTATTTTAATAAAAAAATTCCTCTTTTCAAGTTTTTTTTATTTGTTACAAGCATTAAAATTCAAAAGAAATGGGTAGATCAAATTATTAATCACCCAAGAATGAAAATGCGGTTGGGCAATAGAATTATTATTCTTTTAAAAAAATTGGATTGATTACTAGTGATGAAGGAAGTAGAGAAATTAAAGAGTATATTGGCACTTTGAGTATTTATGAAAGAATAAAATCTACATGGGTGCTTAAAAAAATAAAATTTTGAATTTTTCTTGAGAATTTATTTATACATTTTTAATTTTGAATTTTTTCCTCAAGACTTTTTTTCCCAAACAGCACTAATAGTTATCATAAGTGGTTAAAAATGGCCATTGTAAATTATCCTAGAATTGATCAACAATTGATATATCGAGATTAATTTTTAATCACAATATTTCAACAATTATCGCGATTTATAATTTATCTTGTTTTTTTAACAATATCATGATTGTTAATCATATCACAACTGTATATAATATCATGATTTTTTTATATTAATCATGATTTTTTGAATTATCTATGTGATCGAAATAGAAATCATCAATTGCTCTAATATTAAAAAATATATTAATTTATTTTTTTCCATTTTTACCCTGGCTGAATCTTCTTTATATTGTGAAGAAGAGTTACAACGGAAAAAGATCAAGTGGTTACTTGCTAATACTGTGACACTGAAATACGAAAGTATGAGTAACTTGAAAATAAAAATCTAAAAAGTAAAGCCTAATAAAAATGACCAAAGGTTAAAGCAAATAAGATCAAAAAGAAAAAAAAAGGAATTACAACAAAACTTAAACAACGATCACCAAGTGAACAGTCATGATCAATTATCAAATTATTAAATCAGCCAAAAGTATCATGGCTGTGATTTTGGGTGTCCTTAATTAAAGATAGAATTGGTTTTTTTTTTTTTTGATTTTTTACCAATTACTTCTTATAAACCCCTTTTTAAATTTCAATTTTTTTTTTTTTCTTTTTCATTTTTCCTTTTTTATTTTCAATTTTTTGCTTTTGCTTTTTAAACATAAAAAAAATTGGGTGTGTTTTTCCCTTGAAAAATCGTGATATCTATGATTTTACGCTTAAATTACCTTTGAGGAAATTTAAGTAAAAGGACATCTAGAGTGAAATTTAAACTTCTTCCATCAATAAAAAAAAACATTATTTTTTTTTTACAAAATTAAAGTTTGAAATTAGTTGTTCATTAGAATTGGGTCAACAAAAAAAAAAATAGATGTACTTTTTTTAATTGCAATATGGCAATAAAAACTAAGATTTTCCAGTATTTTTCCTTTTATTTTTTACTTCATTTAAAAACAAAACCCAACCCCAAAAATAATATTGAATATTGGAATTAAAATAGAATTCAAAACATCAAATTTAACCAGAATTTTAGTAGGCTCAGTTTTCAAAATTCGAATTTTTATTGTAAAAAATAAGATAAAATTGATTTTTTAATAGATTTTTTATTGCTATGAATTTTTTTATTCGTATAAAATTAGCATTAATATTTTGGTCATAGGTACTTTATCGTGTTTGAGTAATTTCGATTAAGGGTATCTTTTTTGATCAGTGAAAAATAAGTAAAATAATAATTTGAAAAATTTTAATTTTCACAACAATTTTACAATTAAAATCGATTTGACAATTTTTTATGGAATGGCAAATTGTTTGCCAAGTTGATTCAAACGGTGAATTAGACAGTTTGAAAAACCACTTTTTAAACTTTTTATCCGAACTTTTTGAAAACAAATGTATTTGTATTGTACCCATTTTTACAAGGATTTTTGAACAGAAATTTTATTAAAAACGGACACAAACAAATGAATTGCTATTATCTCTCGTTTTCATAAGATTGCTTAAAAGCAAATTTTTTGAGAAGGCACAACAAGAAGAAAGTTAACAAAAAAGAATTATTAACTTTCCAAAATAAATGAATTTTTCATTCCAAGAATGGTTCTTTGAAATTTCAAAAGTTAGAATTGTTCTTATTTATAATACCTTATCGTAATTAAGGTTTCTTATCAATTAGAGAAACCACAGAAACATAAATATTTTTTCTACAATCACACACCAAACCCTTAAACAAGAAAAAAAAGAAAGAGAGAGAAAAAAAAAAACAAGTCAAGGCTTCAATTATGATTATTTTGAATGTAATTCAGATCACATGATTCTTAACTTTGGGGACTATAAAGAGGAATTTCATTAAGGCTTACATATAGAATTGTTAGCTGATGTAAAACGTATTTTCTTGGGCGTCTTTGTGTATGTAATTTTAAGTCACGACAGATTTGGATTGTCTGATTAATGTTGTTGATCTGCTTGAAGTAACCAACCCAATCAAGGTGGTTTCTTTTGGGTTTTTTTTGTGTCTTCTTTTGAGCAATTTTATTAACCAAAAAAGGATAAAAATAATTTTGTTTCTTTTGTTTTGACCATTCAAATAAATCGCTACCAATAACTTGCTGTAAATTGTTTATTTGTGTTTTGATCATTTGTTCGACTAACAACAGCTCTTCTGGATCTGGTTTAAATGATTCTTTTAATGCCTGTTGTTTTTCTAATAACAAATCTAAATCAATACAAAGCTCATAAAGTTCGTCATTATTAGTAAGTCCTTGTGTTTGTTGCAAACTGTTATTTACAACATTTTCTTCAATTGGTTTTTCTTCATCAAGTGGTTCGTTCCAATACGTTTTCACACGAACAAACTTTTTTTTTTTTATTATTACCAAAGCTTTTTCTTCCATTGTTTATTCAAAAATATTTTTGAAAAAAGTAAAAGATTAAAATACAAAAAAATGATAAAATTTAGATTTTCAAGTTAAAGGAACTTTCAAATTTATTGTTATTATGGATGATCTAATTTGAGGTGATTCATTTTCTTGTTTAAAAAATGTGTAGACTTAATTTTAAGTATTTACCATGGCTGGCAGAAAAAATAGATATAAATAGAGGAAAAAAATTTTTATGTCGATGTACAATCTAATCTGATACACTTATAAATTTTTGAAAATAAAGAAGTTATATTATTTAATTTATTGAAATTATTAAAAATAATTCCCCAAATATATTCGTATTTGATAGATAAATATATAAAATATTAAGTTGGCCATAAACATTTTAATTAGGATGTTGATTAAATAGTATAATGATATCAATTTTAAGTTTCTAGAAAATATAGAAATCAAAAATCAAGAACCAATATTCAATATTATTAGAGAATTAGCAAATTAATAGAGAAGATATCACAAAAAACGAAAATATTATTTTGTATATAAATTCAAATTATTAATAATCATTATAAGCAATTTAAGGGGTTAGTGTCTACCAAGGAGAAGTCCCAGATCAAAGTATGTTGTTATTGGATGTTAAATACATTAGTGCTACATTGGTTCAAATGTGTCTAAAAAAATCGACTAGTCAAGTATTTATATTTGTTGATCTCTTTAATTTACAATGAACCATCTATTGGTAAAAAACCCAAATAATTATTGAAAAAAATCAGTTTTTTGCCACGAATTTAAAAGTTGAATTGTCAATATTAAGACTCCAAAGTTGCAAAATATATATCTTAAATTTATTACGAAATGTATATTAATAGCGAAAAAATTCAATTTTTTTTAAAAAATTAAATAATTAATGAATAGATTTTTTTGACATATTATTTTAGAAAATTTGGAAATCAGATTTTACAATTAGCTCGAGAAAAAGTAAAGCCAAACTAATTAGTCTTTGGGGGTTTTATATTGATGATTATTGAGTTAATTTTTGAAATAAAACAATTATATAATAGTTAAATTTGGAGATTTCTAAATATGAATAATTAAATTTGGGAATAATATTATTTAGGTTTCTAATTTTTGATTTGGAAAAGGAATTAAAAAAAAAATACTAAAATGAAAACTTTTCTAATTGTGATAATTAGTAAAAAATGTTATAATTTATTGTACAATATGATTTAGAGTATATTTTTGTGAGATATTTGAAGTATGGTACACTAATATCATTTAAATACAATTACAACATACTTTGATTATAAAGAAATACATGGTGACATTAATTCCTTAAACAATATGAAGTTTTTGAATTATTTATAATTACGGAAGTTTTTGGGTTATTCTGAATTTACTGTTAATAAATGTAATAAATTGTGAAAATATAATTAACAGATAAGTTCCTGAAACTTTGTGGGGGTTGAAAAAACAAGTATATATATATTGCATAAAGGCAATCTTTTTCTTTTCTTTTCTGTTCATGTGGTGTTTTATCCAAGGTTAAAAATAAATTCTTTCAAAAAAAAAACTTTTTTTATTGTTTATATTTTAATTTTTTTCTTGGAATTTAAATAACAACTAATGTAAATTAGTAAAGAAGAGGGATATTGATGAATCAGAAAATTATCAAAATTTATTGTTTAATTGGTACTTTTGTTGTAATAAATTGCTTCAATAGAAAATTATTTGATATAAATATTCTAAGGTATATTTTGAATAACTTGTTAAGTGGGTATTTAATTGGTGAAAAAATAAAAATATAAAAAATAATAATGATTATTTTTCAAAATATAATTTATTTTTATCCTGGATAAAATATTGTATTCATCTTAATAAATCTAAAGTATATGATTTGAAATTTGTATAAAGGCCTCATTCGGAGCATTGACTTATCACTCTAAAATAAAATTCAAAATCCTTAATACAGCTCAAATAGTTCGAACAATCTAAATAATATAATTGTATAAATTAGTAATAAATTTTGATTTTATAAAAATATTAAAAACATTTTTTTAATCTTTTAGTTTTTTGTTTTCATTTCATTTTTTGAATTATGTAATTTATTTCATTCGATCAATTTTTTTTTTCAAATTGCTCATATTATGTTAAATTTAACTTCTTCAAAAGAGAAAACCTCAAATATAATTCGTTGACGGTATCCAACCTTGTATCAACCAATAATTGTAAATAGGATTTTTACAAATTAACCAATATTTTTTTTTATAGATCTTCAAAATTTTTCACACATGGATAATTTATTAGTAATGATAATTATTTATGTTTTTTTTTGAGTATAGTATTTTATTAATAGCTATGTTAACATTTCTTTGTGTGGGTGGTTCTAATTCAGTATTTCTTCAAGAAGTGATTAAATAAGATTTTTTTTTCAAACTTGAATTTTGGTGTGTTAAAACTATTGAATTGGTGTTTAAAATGATGAAAAGTAAATATTAAAGTGGTCAAAAACACCAATATCCGGTTGACAAAAATAAAATGCCTATTATTAAACTAATTCTTTTTTCTATTTGTTCTTTGATAAACTTTAATTTAGTATTTAAAGGTCTACCTAAGTGAAAAATCAATTTTGCATTAAAGATGTTTGGTTTTTATCAGAAAATTTTAAAATATGAATTGAATTTTTATAAAATTTTTTATAATTTTTCCAATTTACAAATATGGTGTTTTTTTTTATTTTTTACACTAAATCTCTAAAAAATTAATATATTTTAAGAGAAATTTTTATATATGAACATTTATTTATAGACATTTTGTTTAATATTAAAATTCTTGGAACTAATATCTGTCCTTATTGTTTTTATTTGGAAACAATTTCCTTGTTATGTGACGATTTTAGCCTTGAAGAACGAAAAATATGATATTGTTCAAATTGGTATAAAATGATATTGAGGGGTTCGAAGAATGACGATTAATATAATCTTAACACTAGAGCAATCTGATATTTTGAGTCTGGAAGGGAATCCAAGACGAGGGAATATAACTGGTGATTATTGAACAAATGAAACAATATGAGATGCTATTTATTTTTTTACTAAGGATCAACTTGAAAAAAACAATAAAAAAAAAAAAAAAAATTATGCCCAAAACAATTAATTTGTAATTTTTTAATGTGCTTGTTTTTCAGAGGATCTTTTTCTACCTATGTATTTATTGTATATATGGAAGTCCAAGGTTGTATTAATATCCTATAAGGATAAAACTTGGTTTAAAATTACACAGCGGCAAGCTATTTCGCCAATTTTTCAATAGGTTTCTATTTCCCCTTTTATTTAACACTTGTTTAGAAACGCCCAAAGGTAATCAAAAATAAAACATATGTATCTTGTGTGTTCTTAACAGTGAATGGTTTCGAGCTCAACTCTAAAATTTTTTAACTTATTTAGTAAAAAAAAATGTTTTTTTTTTTTCTTTTTTTTCTAAAATTTGAAATTTTGTTTTTTTCTAATTCTCAAAATCTTCTATTAATCATCTTTTTCTCTATTTTTTTAAAGAAAAAAAGAGACCAAAAATAATTTAATTTGTAAAAAATGAGATTGATTTCTTTGAATAAAAACGTAAAACCTTGTTTAATTTTAGAAATTGTTTTTAAACAAAGAAAGTGAATTCATTCACTTTCAAACCTTTGTGGTAAAAATGATGGACTTTTTTCTTTGTCTTCAATTGATCAAATAATTGAGTGGTTTGAACCAAATTTATTTCCCAATGTTGTAAACCCTTGAGCGCATCAATCTTTTTTGAATCTATGATATTAAAAATATTGTAAAAAAATTGGTTAAACTCTTCAAAAATTACTTTAAATAACATTTTTAAAATTGAATTTATGAGTAAAATATTTTTTATTTTACTCTGTTAAAATTGAAAAAAAGATCAGAAAATTTTCAAACTTTGCCTAATTACTAAATATTTCCCAAAATCTTTACACAGTATCTCCAATACTATCCTAAGCGTTTGAGTGTTCTAATCTCTTACTTATCTGAAGTTATAGAGAATTATATAGTAAAATTTTTACAAATAAAATGTTCGAGTTTAAAAAAAAATACATAGCACCTTTATTTATCAGCTATCATGTGTTTTTTAATCATCCAATGTTAAAGCCATCCTAAAAAATCCCTAATTTACTTTCTTTGTATTTTTACAATATTATATTACAATAACCAATTTAAACTTGCAAAGTAAAAATAAAAAAAAAATAATTATCATTAATTAATGTTTTAGAATAATTTTATAATTTATCCAATGAAATAATCACAATAAATTCGATTTTCATTTTGAAATACTGGACAGGTACTATTTTTATGTCGGTTCCTTGGTAATTTAAAAAGGTTTTGAAATGACTTTTTGAATTAAAAACCTCCACCTTAAAAAATAAAAACAAAAGAGTAATAATAGCTCAGGCTTTATTCACTTTTTGTCTTGGTAGAAATAATAAAGAATTATTAAACAAAAGATTTAAAAACTATTCCTAACGGGATTTTAACAAGATTAGTTGAACTGTTCAAAGTTGATTTATCTTCAAAAAGCATTAATTTTCAGGTTTTTTAAATGTCCACTGACGCGAAGAGAAAGTGGAGAAAACAATGTAACTGCATATCCTAAAAATACCTTACAATTACTTTAAGCTTTAAGATCTTTATCAGATCTCTTTTTCAACAAGAGTTTTGTCACTAAAAAATTAAAAAAATATTTGTAAAAAACAACAAAAAAGAAAAAAATAGAGAAAAATTTATTTCCAAAGTTTAATCACCAAACAAAGTCTTTGTGAAATATCTGTGAAGAATATTCTTTTTTTAAACACTTTTAAAAAATCGTCTACTCGATATGTAAGATACTGACACAAAACCAGACTTTCTATTATTTTTCTTGTTAGGTATGTAATAATAACCAAGTTTTGTTGTAACTAACCGTTTTTGGGGATTGTTTGGGAATAACGAAAAAAAAAATTTCGAAAAACACTCATTCCATTTTTTCAAGAATCTTTCTTTTGTTGTTTTTAACTGAGATGACAAACAACGGCTTTCGAGACTCGGCACGTTTAAAACTCGATTTCGAAAATCAGACAATGAACCAACAAACAAATCCTAATTATTCGCTCAATAATCACCAACAACTATTGCTTCAACAACAAAGTCAGCAGCAAGGATACACTAATAGCGATTATTATGTCACCATGCCTAATCCGAATGGTATGGTCTCGCTTTGGAATAGTACGCACGAAGATCTGCTGCTTCCTGCAGAATCAAAAATCCCAGTCCTTAGCGATAATAACGATTTAGAAGAACTCATGATTAGTGATAAGAAATCAAGAAAGCAACGAAGGGTTGGCTATATTTTTGTATTAGTTTGTATCTTAATTATTGTGCTTGTTGTGGTGTTAGTTTTAAAGAAGAGCAACAATTATTTTTCTTTTGGCAATGCCAATTCTGATTTTGGAAATGACTGTAGCACAAAAGCTACTGATTTTTCTTCCAACAAAATGGTTAAAAACACTTGGATCAGCCCCGATGACAACACAAACTTTAAAACACAGATTTATTGGTCAGGATCGTGGGATATCAAATATAGGGTGAATGAGGGCGAGGCAAAAGAATTAACTTTAGAGTCTGGCAAGTGTTACCGTACTTATTCAGAACAAACCGAAACAAATTGCTACACAGAGTTTATTGGGAAAGGAACTTCAAATTATGATGAATTGATATGTGAAATTGCCTAAATGTGAATGGCTTGTTTAATAACTTTTATTTATTTTATTCTATTCCAGTCCATTTCTTTCGAATTAAATTCACAAAAATTAATGTTTCCAAACAAATTAGATCCTTTTTTAATGAATTTTTTTCAAGAAATGAAATGAATTAGGAATTTAAAATGAAAAAAGTTATAATTTGAAAAAAAATAATCTTATTGTTAATAGGGATTAATGGGAAGCAACATTCCAAATATCAATGTTTAATGTTAAATATCGAATGGGGGTGGGGAATTCCCAATTCATTGTCCAATAATTGTTTTTTGGATGTTTATGATCAATATTCAATTTAAACTCTTTTTTAAAAGGGATGAAAATTTAAGTTTACTAATTATAAATCCTAAATTTTCGTTGCGAAGAATGAATATGAAAACAATTTACAAAATGCTTTTTATTGGATTTTAAAATGACAATCATTGTGTTTTTTTTTCTCCATTTAATTCTTATTAACCAAATTGAATTTAGTGAATCTTAATTTATATTTGGCTTAGTATTGCGTTCCTTAATATTAACATAATATCTCTTAATATTTCATAAAAATATGAAAAATATTATTTTTTGAATCACTAAATAATAGGTGGAATATACAAACATAATAATATGTTTATATATTTGTTGTAAATTTCTGATGGATTTATATAAATTAAATTCACTCAATATTTTTTAAAAATTCTTTACATAAAAATATAAAACTAAATAACTACATTGTTTTTAGATCTTTAATTTTTTTTTAAAATTCTATTATTTTTTTTTTTTTTATTTTGAGGGGAGGAAATTATTTTCTTTTCTTAACTAATTTCTAAATATTTGTTTAGAAATTTCAATAATGAGTCATAATTTTCTTTATCATTAACCAATGATAAAATAAATAACGAGTCTTTATTTCGACTAATATCAAGAAAATTATTCTTTAATTGTTTATTATTTTCGTTCATTTGAATTAATACCTTCATCCAAAATTTTCGATTTTTTCCATAGAATGGGCAGTCCCAAAGAAAATGATCGATATCTTCTATAATTTCTAGATTAGAATGGCTGTTGCAGAACTTGTAGAATTTTGTTTTTAATTTGTTTTTATCATAAAAATATGAAGATCTCTTTAGATAATTTGTAAATTTTCTTAATTTTAAAATGGAAGTTGAACCTCCCTGTTTTAAATATTTTTTGTAGTTGGATTTATTTTTTTGATTTTTGAAATAAACCGAAAATTTTTGCAACTTTTTTTTTTATTTCAAAAATCAAAAAAAAAAAATAGTCATTGTTGTTATATTTTAAAGAATTCAAAAAAATTGAGTCAAATCTTTACTTTTTTCTCGATTCTTGTGAATTCTGGAAAAGCTAGGAACTCTACGACACAACTTTTTGTTGATATTATTATTATTACGAATAATTTTTAAATATTCTTGAACTTTTCATGGAGAATTATTTATAATTAATTTTTATCTAAAATTATTTATATTTGCCTTTAATAGAGGTTTTGATGATAACCTGCTTAATTACACGAAAAAGTTACAAAATCACGATAATTTCCATTTAATCGCGATATATCCGAAAATCGCAATATTCAATATTATCCCGATAAAAAAACAAATGGCGATATTATATAACAACTCATGATATTCTATAAAATCGTGATAAATGCCGAAATATCGCGATTAAAAAGTAATCACGATAAAATAGTTGATGGGTTTTTGTGCTAATTGAGAAAAATTTAAACAAAAAAAATTTTTTTGATCAAAAAATAGATTAGGTGAAAAAAAGTTATTCTTTGGGAAAACAACAAAAAAGATACTTGATCCAATCAAGGATCAGATAAAAGAGTTTTATTGTGCTTTCATTTTGTTTGGTTGACAAACCTATCGATCCTTTAAGATCAACAACAATAAGAAATAAAGAGAAATAAATATTTTTTGAGTTAATCGTGGTGTTGTAAATTGAGTTGAATAAAAGACCTTCTAAAACAACCAACCCTTTAAATGTTATTTAAAGAATGCGTTCTTGGGTTAAAACATTTTCAATATTCTCCGAAAGCTAAAAGGGGTCGGTAAACTTTTCAAAAGCTTTCACAACATCCAAAACCAGATAATTACCAATTATTTAGATTGTTTATAGATTTGTCTTGTTATTCTATTTCTTCTCATATCTTGGTATTGTACAGAAAACACAATTAGAGCTTATAGGTTATTGTTTGACCGATCACCAATAAGAAGGAAAATTATTCTTTATTCCATTTGGGGTATTGAAAATTGTGAAGGTAACAACTCGATTGTACGAAAACACACCTATCTTATATTCAAGTGTATTGTTGGAATGGGTAATTATTAGTTTGATCATAAAATTTGTTTGAGATTTGATATTTTGTTAAAAAAAAAATGAAAAGAATAAATTTTTTTTTCCACAACAAACCAAACTCATTCCATTTATAAAATTTTTCTGTCTTTCAAAACTTTCAAACACTTGAAGACAGTTCATAACCCTTACAAATACTTTCAAACATTTATTAAAGGGGAAGTGTTGAAAAAGTCTCAAGACTTTGTACAAGTTAAGAGATTTTTTTAAAGATAATTTCAAAAAAATAATTTTTCATTTTTTCGCGATAATGTGAATATCACGATAATGTTGAATATCGCAATAAAGTTGGATGAATCGCGATTTTTTTTATACTATTGTGATTTTATTGTTACTATCGCGATTTTATTATGAATATCATGATAATATATGTTATCATCACAACCTCTAATAATTTGGAATTTTCTAATTTCCCAATTGATATTTTCATCTTATTATTGGACAAATCGTAATTGTTGTGAAATTTGATCAAACCCTAGAATTTCAATTTTTTTTTTTTTGAGTTTCTATCTTCTTTTGTAAATTGATATTCTGGCTTGGTCAAGTTTAGCATCAGTTTTCTAAATCATTCTTCGGGGGTGCGGATTCATTTTTTAAAATTTTGTGACCTTATTGTTTAGCTAAACATCAATAGAGTCAAGATATTTTTGATTTCTGTAAAAAATTACTTGGTACATAAAATAATTGGTTATAACAGACTGATCTAAACTTTTGTAATTTTGCCCCATTGATATGTTTTTGTTAACTAAATTGTTTTTGATTTTTTTAAAAAACATCTTTTACTTTTTCAAAATTTTTTCGAAAATATTTTAACTTTTTCTAGCCAGATTCCTATATATTTAATTTTCGATAAGTTTTTGATTTTAGTTTTTTGTCAATATCTGTATTCATTCCAAATTCTTAAATAATTTTTATATAGTATTATTAATGTTTTGCAAATTTATGAAATTGACCCTTCCCTTATTAAAATCAAATCATCCTCAAACCCCCGGGCATTTTTTGCAAGATTTTTATTTTTTTTTCAATTATAAAATGACCTTGAAATTGAAACAATAAAGGTAAAAGATGGTATCATTGATAAACAACTAATCCAACCTTTAAAATTATAATATTAAATAGATTGTGAAGGAAAATACAAAATTGAACCCCGTTTAACTCCTAGGTATAAATCAAAAAATGATAGTATCTCTCTTTTTTTAAGAGGCAACAGCCTAAGATTGTTTATAAATAAGATAAATAATAAAGTTTGGAATAGAATCAATAACTTATAAGAAATAAATAAACAAAAAAAATATTTCAAAAAATATATATAATATTATATTAAAATTTTTGGGCCTCTTTCGTAAGGTATTTCATACAAAATAATTTTTACTTTACCAAAAAAAAAAAAAACACTAGATCTTAAGTAACAAAAGAAAAACAACTGTAGCCAACCTACCAATAAGCATCTAACTTTTGAGGAAAATAATTTTTCAACAAAACAGTTTTACTAACAGAAATCTTTTTTTATTTTTTTTTTTTTTTTGGCTATATCAGTCTTTTGGGTAAAATAGATTTAATTGTTTTTTTAAATAAGCACTATTAATTTTATTTTCTTTACTATTAACTATTACTCTGGTATTTTATTTTGAGTTGTTTTTAATTTGTTCATAAAACATTGGATTTAATCAAATAAAAAAAATAAAATAAAAAAAAAAAAAAAAAAAAAATCAATGATTTTATTATTCTTCTCAGTTTTTGGTATCAATAGGATTAAATACCTTGAAAGGGGGAAGAATAAATGGATGAATGGAATTTTATTTCATAAAAACAAATAAATCTAGGATAGTTGGAATATCACTTATTCAAGAAATATAGATATATATATATATATAGATATATATATATATATAGATATATATATATATATAGATATATATATATATCAAGAGATATAGAGATATTTGTGTGCTTGATCTAATTATCAATAAAAAAAATAATAATAATTTGTTTGTTGATTATTTTTAGGTTTATTATTAACAATACTTTGATCAATAATTTCAAGTGAAAAAAATTAAGAAAAGTTCAAAAAACATTTTCAGTATTTTAAGATTATTTTTTTTCAGAATCAGTATCTGAAGATTCAGAACTAGATTCAAATTCAGATTCAGAACTTGAACTCTCTTCTGATGAAGTTGTTTCGTCGGTATTAGGCGACGATGATTCTGAATGTGGCTGTGATGATTCTACTTCTTTTGATTTTTTTTTCTTTTTTTCCGAAGCGTCCTCAACGATAAATTTTCGAGTACCCTTTACAATTTGCTTTTTCTTTTTGTCTTCCTTTTGATCATTTTCCTTTTCTTCCTCTTCTTCGGCAGAACTTGATTCAATTTTAAACTTTCTCTGTTTATTGCTCACGACTCTGACAGGTTTTTTTTTTTTATTTTTTTGCTTTGTGCTGGATTCTTTTTTTTCTTTTTTTTCTTTTTTTTCTTTTTTTTCTGTTTTTTCTGTTTTTTCTTTTTTTTCTGTTTTTTCTTTTTTTTCTTTTTTTTCTTTTTTTTCGTTGGTTTGCTTGGATCTCCTCGTGTGCTTTTTTTTTTTCCTGATTTTGACTTTCTTTGATCTTCCTTGTTTATTACGACTAGAGCGCTTCTTTTTTTGTTGGTCCAGGATTTCATTTTGGAAGACAACTTCATCCCATTGGTTATCTTCAGTAAAAGTCCACTTGCCCTTTGTGTTTTGTTCCTTAGCATCCTTGTCGATTTTTCTGAGGTTTTGAATTGTCAATTTCTTTTGGTTTTCAAACTCTTCGATCCTTTTTGTGAATGGAGGCAAAGTGGATAAAAACTTATCCAAAATATAATTGTTATCTTTGGCTTGTTTGAAAAAGCGATGCTTTAATAACTCACTTGCAGACAACCGTTTCTTTGACTTCTTTGTGAGGCATTTGTTGATCATGGATCGGAATTTCTTTGAGAAATTTGGATCCAGCTTTGGTGGTGGCGATGTGGCAATTTTAACTAAAATTTTCATAAACTCGGATTGGTGGAAGGGTGGCTTTCCGTGAGCAAGTTCAAGCGCGGTGATCCCAAAAGACCAAATATCAGCCTTTCGTCCATACCCTCCTCCTTGTTTAACTTGAAGAATAACCTCAGGTGCCATATAACATGGTGTTCCAGTTAAGGTCTGTCTTAAACTGACAGTTGATCCGTCGGTAAACAAGAGTGCACTAACTCCAAAATCACCTTTAATAATGAAATTTCGTTTTTTTTTTTTTTGTTTTTTGTCATTTTTAGAAGAAGAAAGTAAAAAAATTTGTATTTTAAAAAAAGAAGAAATTTTTTGAGTTTTGGTGTTTGGGAATAAAGTATTTTTTTTGAAGAAAAAAGTCAAAAAAAAAAAGAAAAAAAAAAATAATTTTATTGCTCATCAAGTCGACATCAAAAAATAATTTTTTTGTTTTTTTATTTTAAAATTCCACAAAAAAAAAAAAAAGAGATTCATACCTAAAAAGATTTCACCATTCTCAGAACAAAGAACATTACTAGTTTTAATATCACGATGGATTTTACCTGTTTCGTGAAGATAATTGATGGCTTGTAAAAGGTTTTTCAGAATCGTGGCAATTAGTACTTCGTCTTTGATCCCATTTGGGAAACAATACTTGACAATATCCTGTAATGATCCTGCTGTCATTAATTTCATGATTAAACAAATGTCCGAACCTTCTAAATATGATCCATAATAAGGGAGGATGTTTGGGTGTTGTGATAACTTCCAAACCTCAAGCTCTTGGCGGATATTATTCAAATTCAAGTCAGAGTTTGATTCTGTATTTTCCATATCAATTTTTTTAATTGCAACATACTCGTTACGTGGCTTATAGATGGCTCGCCAAACTTGTGCTGTTCTACCCCTTCCAATGCATTGAAGAAGTTGATAGTCTTCAGGTTTTGTTGAATATGTGATTTGCTCTTGGGTCATTTTGATAAACCTATTTTAAAAATTTCAAAAAAATGAATATTTGCAATTTATATTTTCATAAACAAACCAATTCTGTTCTTAAGATTAAACAGAGCTCACAGTTGGGTTGTTTATTACATTTCTATCATGAAATTATATTTATTGTCAAAAAATTCTAATTGTAAAAATTGAAATTGTTCTTTCAAAACAAGTTGTTGAATGTTAAAATTTCATAAAACTCTGACAAAAAGGGGTGTATTTGAATTTTTTTAAATTTTTTTTAGAGACTTTTTGTTTTTCAAAACAGAAGATTGATAAATAACAAGAAGTGATCTAAAAAAAGAGTTTTAACAAGAGAATTCGTGTGTTTGTGAAAATTTGCCAAGAATCAGTGTTATAAAAATTTTAGAATCTCTGGGAGGTGAAATACACTTTTTTAACCAGTTTTAAGACTTTAAAAGAATGATAAGGAAAGGAAAGTCAAAATATTTCAAATTTTGGATTTTTTGCGGATTGATAAAACAATAAGTTCAAAAAATTTGTTTATATTTCAATGTGACCAATAACCCGTGTTGACTTCAATATTTTTTTCAAACTTTTACTGTTGTTTTGAAAATTTTAGGAATTGTTCTTGTGTTTTTAATTGTGGTCAACAATGAAAAGTTTTCAAAAGTGTGCTTATTTTTAAAATGGAAGTTTAACTTGACAATATTACTGTCATTCTCAAAGCTAGAAAAGAAATTTTTATTCAAAGTTTTCTAAAATATTTTTTCTTCTAATTGATTGAAAATTGAATGATCTTGTTATAATCAATGAAAATTGATCTTTTTAGAGATCTAATTTTATCTCATTATTAAACTTGTTGAAAATGAACTGATTTATAAATAATTTGGTCATTGGGCATGTTCTTGTCGAATTTTAATCAGATAAAATAAATGATAATTAAATTTATCATTCAATATGAAATATTATTTCATGGAGGATTCATATCTACCGAAATGGCAAAAAAAAGAATGAAATAAATAAATAAATAAACCAATGACAAAATATGATTAGAAGACGATTGACTAAAAGAAAAAAGGAAAATGAAATTTTTTTTTCATTTTTTTTTAAAAAAAATTCCAAAAATTGATATTTCATTTTGTTAATATATGGAGATACAAGTAAAAATGTTTTTAAGAAACTCTTTTTATCTTTTTTATTGATTTTTTTGTATTTATTCAAATTGAAAGATTTGTTTATTGTGGATTTTGGTGTTGTTTTGTTTAAATTTGGTTCAATTCGATCTCTTTTATTACGAGATTGGTCTTGAGTGTTGTTGAAAAACACATGGATAATATAATCGATTGTAAATATTGGTTAATTTGAAAGTATAGTTATACTGAACTGATTTTTTTTATTCGAACAAAAAATAAATACCAAAAACCACAGTTCAAAAAAAAAAAAAAAACATTTAAAAAAAAAATAACAATTATTTCAAAAAAAATCACAAAGAATTTTGAAAAAAACAAATAAGGATGACAATACGGGTTATTTAACAAACTGAAAAGAAAATGAGCTAATTACAAAATTATTTTTTTTTGACCTTTGATCAACGGAGTATCTAGTTTATTATCAAACATAATGACACTAGGAGTAAAAGTTATGGTGATTAAAAATAATAACATAGACACAAGGAGAACGAAATTTTTTTTTTAAAAAATTTGAGAAGAAATTTTAGAATGTCTTTTTGGAAAGGATTAAAAGTGGAGATGTTTTTTTCTACAAAATTTATTTTAAGTATCTAGTCATTTTCTGTGGATTTGCTTCATACTCAAGGAGTAACTTGAAACCTCAAAGGGGTATTGTGAAATTACTCTTCTTTTGATTGACAAAATTCCAATTATACTATTATTTTCCAATTAAAAAATGAAACTTTTTATTTCACATCCAAATATATTTGTCTAATTTTTAAAAGTTGAAGAAAATCCAAAGATTTTACAACATCATTTAGAAATGGTATTTTTAGACAATACATTAAACTTCCCGAGTTAACTCCAAGACAAAATTTTTACTCTGCTAATTTTATTATTAACATTAATCATTAATATACATTTTGGAAATTGAAATAAAAATTTTCATTTACTCATTGGATAATAACTATAAAAAATTTTTCTAGAGGATCTTATTGTCAAAAAATTCAATTAAAAAAAAAGTTGAAAAGGATTTCATATTTCTGAAAATTTTGATTAATTTTTAAATTTTAATTTCTATTTTCTTTTTTTTTTTATTTTCCAAAAGGTTAAATTTCTTAAATTTGAAACAAATTGTTTTCTAAAATTGAATAATCAATTTAAATCGATCTAATCCAATTTTTGGTTCGATTGTAACCTCTATATTGGACAAAATAAGAATATTGACACATTCTTCAAGAAAATAATAACTTAATTTGAAAATAATTAAAAATGAAAAAAAAAAATCTTCGAGAGAAACAAAAAGTACTATAAAAGAGGGAAACTTTTATACCAACACATTTATTTTCAAAATTATATAATCTAACCATTCAAATTGGAAATTGAGTTTCACTCTTGTGGTAGAATTTTTCTCAAAATGCCCTCTTTTTTGATTGCTGATATTTCGAGATTTGTTACATTCCAGGAATTGCTGGTAGTTTTTGATAGGTATTATACACTCATAAAAATTACAAAATTTTTTAATCAATTTCAGAAAATTATTTTTAATCGTAATGTCTCAACACGTAAGAATTAACCATTCTTTTTAATTTTTTTTTTATTAAAATTATATTTAAATTTTTTTTTGTTAATAACGTTTTTCAAAAATATTTTTTTTGATATAAAATAAAAATTATAAGGTTTTTAATCATTTTCAAGGTTGACTTAAAAAATTTATTTTAGGGTTTTTTATGTTAGCATAAATGAAAACCGTACACTATAATTACATAACATTACCATATTATATAATTTTATACGAGACAAAAAAAGTTCACAATTAATAATCTAGATTGTAACCCAAATTTAAAAATTAGAAACCAATAAGTAATTAAGAAGTTTTTCATTTGAAATTATTTTTGAAATAAAAACTAGTGAATTTCAAAAGTAAGTTCATAAACGACTGTACACAAAAAAAAACACAACCCAATTTTTAATAGTTTGTCATCTTGGATTCTAAAGATTGTTAAAGTTGTTGGGAGAATTACTATAGAAACCTAAAAAAATAAAATCCTAAAAAAAAAAGAAAAATATTATAGATGTATTAAACAACCCCTGTCACCACAACCAAAAAAAGGAAAGAAAGATGATCAAATTAAATCAAAAATAATACCAAATGATTTTTCACCCGTTTCAAATTACCTGTGGATTTGTAATTTTCTTAATGAAAAAAATATAAGTTATTATTAATATTATTTTGTAATTGATATATGAAATATTTTATATTAAGTTCTCAAAAATATTTTACTTTTTAATTACAACTAGTTCCAATTTTAAGACACAAACCTTCAACAGAATTTAAGGAACAAAAAATCTCAAATCAAGGCACAAAATTTGGAATTTTTTTTTTTTTACAATTAATTTTACTAGAATCTGAATTTTGTGCCTTAATTTGAGATTTTTTTGTGCCTTAAATTTCGTTGAAAGTTTGTGCCTTACAAGTGGAACTGACTATATCGAAAAAATAACACAAATATCTTCAGACAATACAATGAAAAATGACATTTTGAGAGATTTAATTAATATTCCGTAGTGACTCTAAGATAAAAATTTTACTACGAAAATTTTAAGGAAAAATTTATGATTAACAAAACCTTTTGAAAATTGAAAAAAAAAAAAGGTTTATTAATTGGAAATAACAATAATATTAATAATTTAACTTCTCTATTTAGAACCCCCATTAATTTATTTGAAAAGGAATCTTTGTTAAGGAAAAGAATAAATCTACAAACTAAAAATATTAATATACCCTTTGAACAGTATTACGGAAAATAAACCTAAAAAAAAAGTTAAATTAGAAATAATCAAATTTGGAAGTAGTTGAAAGAAAATGAAAGAAAATATCATATAATTTGTAGTGAAAATTAAATAAACTACTCATTAATTTCAAATTTTCCGAATTTTTACTTTCACGAATTTACAAAAATTATGATCGAAAAATTAATATTAGGTAATTAGATTAATTTCTTCTTTTTTAATTTTTTTACCTTTCCCTACATTGCCTTTTTATAGATGTTATATGAGATATAAATTAGAATACTAATAACTAACAGACCACCTTAAGGAAACATAATCTTTAATGTATCGACAATGATAAATAAATATTTTAGTTTTTTAATATCAATTGAAAAAACGAAATAACCTCTTGTTTTTAAAAAAACTAAAAAGCCGATTTCTATAAAACAAAACCACCTTTTAATACTATTTTTTGGAATGTGTTATTGCTTTTACAAGCTTGAGCTACATTTTCACTTTTAGGTAAAGGTTCAAATCCCACATATTTTTGAATTATTTCAAAAACAAATTTTTCTAGAAAGAATAAGAAACATTATATTTATGAAGGTGGATTACAAAAATATATTTTAAAAATAAAAAAACTGAGTTCTGAAATAGTTGAACTAAAAACAAAAATTAATTAATTAAAAAAAACAGATCACATAAATTATTATTATTATTATTATTCAAGAAGTGTAAATTACACTCTAAATGTACTTTTACTTAAATTCTATAAAAGGGATTTAAATAAAAAAATCATATATTCCTGATTATTCATGAGAATAACACACACAAAGAATTTTTACGATGAAATAACAAAAACAAAAAATTGAAAAACAATAAAAAAAAAAAAAAAATTGACAAAAAAATCATAAAAAGGGTTATATAGGGTATCAATTCACACACACACACACACACACACACACACACACACACACAAAGAAGTCAATCAATAAGGTTTAATTAGGAAAATCCTAAATTACAACTAATGTAACTTTTAACGAATTTAATATATTCTGATAATCGATCTTGAATATTCATTTGATTGGGAAGAGTTTAATAGTTTTCATTACTTTTTAATTATTTTTGTTTTTATTTGTCTTAATCACTAATCTTTTTACCTTTAACTTTTTTGATTTTATTTTCAATTATCTCGTACTTTATTATTTCAGTATCTCAATTTGATTCAGTGAAAACCTGATATTTTGGCTATTTAAGAATTCTTCACAATATACAAATATTTAGAACACCAAAAAATGGAAAAAATTGCAATTTTGAAGAGTTTTTTTAAATAGGAAAGCAAATTTAATTTTAAATCTCCTTTTAAAAAAAATTATGAATATTTTTTTTGTGCTAATTTAAAATAGTTAGTCTTTTTTTTTACATTGGTATAGTATTTTTTTTTGAACCGAATTTTTTCAAATATGAGTTATTTTCTTATTCAGGCATAGTCAGCTCCACTTTTGAGACACAATAATAATGTTTCATTCTTCTTCAAAACAAATATTTTATTAAAATAAATTAAAAATATGTTGAATTTAGAACTGGTCAAATATGTGAAAAAGTGGATCAAACTTTTGAAATCAATAAAAGATTTCAAAAAATAGTATAAAAATTTCATTTGATTTGATATTAATCTGTCTTTTACTTTGTTATTTCAATTTCAAGATGCTTTCAAAAAATATTTGGGATTTGTATTAAAATTTAATTGAATGTTTACTTAGATTTTTATATTCCCTTATATGTAGAAATTCTCGGAATTTTAATATACCCTATAGATTCTAATCCTTTTTTTTTGATTTTTTTTAGGAATCTGAGTTGAGAATTTGAGTGTAACTTTTAGTATTAATTTTTGTATCGCTTTACATGTTGAATGGAATCCCCAAATCTTTACAGAATTTAAGAAAAATGATAATGTTGAAAGGTAAATGAAAAAAAAAAAATTTAAGGATCGAATTTTTTTTCTATGTGTTTTTTAGTTACATTGTACACAATAAATTTTGTAACTAAAATCGAAAAACCAAAAACTCAGCTGTGTAAAAATATAACCAATATTGTTATTTAATATTTAAATGGGATAATAATTCACCTGATTTTCTTTTTTGAATTCTGAAATCTCTTTTTATTAAAGTTGACAATCCCTTTAATTTGAAAAAAGATTAGCTTGTATAGAGTGTAGTTACTTGTTATATTTGGTTCTTAGCTGATCGATCTTGTTCTTGGTATGTGTTTTAATAGTGGTTCACAATGGCGATTTTTGACATTTTTTTTTTTTCCAGAAATCCAAATTGAAAAAGTTTAAGATTAATAGATTAATAGGTGTTTAATAATAAATTTAGATTTTTGGGTTGTAAGAGAAAATTTTGATTTAATTTTTCCTCAATTAACTAAATGAAAAAAATTTTTCTTAAAAAGCCCCAAATAAAAACAAATATAATTAAAAATTTTCAATCAGCAACATATAACATTTTTTTATAACTTCATTTCTCATATATTAATCTTAGACTCTTCAATTCAGATTTCTGGAAAAAAAAAAAATAAATTGTCAAAAATAGCCATTGTGAACCACTATTAAAACACATACCAAGAACAAGATCGATCAGCTAAGAACCAAATATAACAAGAAACTACACTCTACAAAAGAAAATATTTTTTCAAATCTCATGGATTGTAAACCTTAAGGGTTGTTATTTTACCCAATTAAAAAATATCACAGCATCAAAAAAAAGTCCCAACTAAATAATTGGGGAAACAAATTAAAATCTATTAATCTGAAATTTTTCTGGAGAACTTTATTTGTCAAAGAAAAAATGAAAAATGGAAAATGAAATGAAAATGTTTTCTGAAAAATAATTTAAAAAGCACATATATATTTAATTAATGAACCAGAACCATACTAAAAGAATATAATGTTTTTAAATATGTTATTGGCAATATTCTCTACTTTCAATTTTTTTATAAGCCTAGTGTTAAAAAATTCTAATAAACTAAGAAAAACAAAAAAGATAATTTTTTTTTGTGAGATTAATTTTTTTTTTCACTTTTTTAAAAAAAAAGAAAAAAAATTAAATCATTTTATTTCACACATCATATAAAATTTTTTTACACTTTTTATTATAATTCCGATTCATAATTTTTTAATAACAACTCTTAGTTACCAGGAATATAATTATAAATATTTTTTTTTCTTTTTTGAGATAATTCTTTTATTTAACCAAAAAAATTATTGATTTAAAGAATTGGACAAGACTTTTATTGTTTTAAAAAGGACAGTTATAATTATTAAAGTTTTAAATTCATTTACAAAAGTTTTACTGAGAAATTGTGTATATTATTCTAATACAAAATTTGATTTTTCAAAATAATATTTTTCATCAAGATATTTGGGAATTAAGCAATTTTATCCTCAAAATTCAAAAACAATTTTTTTTCAGATAAAAATGATTTAAATTATTATAATGATTTTTATGGATAAGAACAAACAAATGTTAAATAAATTTTTCAAAATTTGACTAATTTTTTGCAATTTTTTTTTTATTTTTTGAAAAAACCAGTAATGGACTTTTATTAAAGCCATATAGAATAAAATTTTTGATATTTAATAGATCTCAATTTAATTGATTAAATTTTTATTAAAATTCAATTAAATATTCATTAATTTAATCTTCTATACTTCTATTAGTTTTGTTGGTTGATATTTGTATTGAAATATCATTTATTAAAAATAATAAAAAAAAAATTTCTTTTGAAATCAATACTTTAAAAACATAAAACCAAAAATATGGTTTCCACATTTTCAAGAATAAACTAATTGTTTATAAAAATAATAAGTTTTTTTTTTTCGTTTTATATTGGAAGCATGTGAATTTTGGATTTCAAAAAAGAGACTCAAAGAAATGAATTGTTTAGATGGGGTTTAATCATTCATTTTATCAACCAAAACACAATTACAAAAAGAATTAGGGTTTTTTTTTTCACACTTTTGTAGAAATTAATTAACAAACAGAGTTCACATTTTGAATTCTAATTTTAAAAAACAAGACTCCTTTAACATAATTTATTTTTTTCAAAACACGAGTTATTGAGTGCACTGTTTCAGAAAATAAATTACCTTTGACAATTTTCAACTCTTTCAAACACTTTTCGACACAAATAAAAGGGGAATGTTGAAGAGATTGTTTATAATGAGGGAAAAATTCATTTTTTTATTTATAGTCATAAGGTGATGAGTATAATTACAGAGAAACTATTGGAAGAATTGTTCATTTTATATTCACAAAATTCTGTTTTAAAACTTCATGGAGACACACTTCCAATTGAAACCGAAAAACTCCAAAGAACTTGTGAGCATTTATTTGCACTTGACTATAATCTCACATTAATTGACAACAATTTTCAAGACATCTTATGCCAAACTTACCCACCAAAATTAATATTAACACACACCGTTCCAACGATACAAGAAATTACCAAGATACATTTTGGCGAAACAGAAGAAAATTTGGATGATAAAGAAAGGAAATCAAAAAAGAAAAAGAAAGGAAATCAAAAAACAAAGAAGAAAGAGAAAAAAACTGAAGAAAAAGAGAAAGAGAAAGAGAAGGAAACTAAAAAAAAATCAAAAAAAAAAGATGTTCCCAAACAAAAAAACGAGAAAAACACGAAGAACCAAAAAAAAGAAAAAGAAATAGAAATAGTAAAGCCTAAGAAAAAAACGAAAAAAAAAAAAAAAGACAAGGAACAAAAAAAAGATACCCAAACTGAGCAAAAGGAATTAAAGCACCCCTTGTCCAGTACTCTTTTAATAAGTCGAGATGCGAGGTGTAGAAAACGCTTCCCCATTGAATTTTGTTATGCGTTAAACAAGTCATTATGTAGATCAAGTACTTTATCAAAAGGAATTGAATTGATGTTTACAGGAAAGAAAAGTCCATTAAAGACCCTTTCGGGCTTTGTTCCACACACTTCCACGCGAAAAAAAAAGAAAATAAGGAACAAAGATCCCGAAATCCAGTTAATCCAAAACGGGAAAAAAGAAATCCTAAGGGAGATCAAAAAAAATGTTGTCAATAAAAAGGAAAAATTTAATGAAGGCACCATTCCTGAAGTTCGGCTTGTGGACATTGCACTAATGAAAAAAGTGTGGAAAATCAAGTACATTGTGGATTTAATGGTTGAAATTAAAAAAGAAAAATACAAATTAATTGTGAGCTCGAGTGAAAAGGGTGATTCTTACAATCGTTATTCAACATTTTCAATCAATTCGATGCCCTACCCCGGGGTTGAACTATTTGGAGAATTCCAAAAGAATGATTATAATGGCAAGGGCGTAATATATGATTGGGACGATCCGATCAATACTGCCACTTTACAAATTGATCCAAAGCTTTTAAAATTCCCTCTCTTAAAGAAAATCAATTTCCAAAATTACCAAAAATGGGATATCATCAAGTTAACTCAAAATTATTTGAAGGTGATCTTAACCATGATATCAGACCCTCGGGAAAATACTGGCCTTGATATACATTGCCTATCTGGTTGGGATCGTACACCCTTGTTTTGCTCTTTAGCAAGAATGTCCTTATGGGCTGACGGGCTAATACACAAAAGCTTATCCCCTTTACAGTTTTTGTATTTAGTTGTTGGTTATGATTGGTTATTGTTTGCTCATAAATTGAATGATCGTGTGAAAAACGGTTATGAAATTTTTCATTTTTGTTTTTATTTTCTTCAATTCATACAAAATGATGAATTTAAATTGTTGAATTATCAAAAAAAATGGGATGAATTTTTGTTAAAAAAGAAAAAGAACAAGAATAAGAATAAGAACAACGGTGGTGGCGGCGGTGAGTGGAATAAGGGTAAAAGTGGGGACAAAAAGAAGAGCAATGGCAAGGGCAAGAACAAGAACAAAAATGATTTAAAAAAAAAGAAAATAACGAAAAATGGAAAAAATGAATCAAGAGGAAAAAAAAGTGAAAAAAGCAAAAACAAAAAAGAAAAGATTCAAAAGAACAAAGAAAAAAAAGAAAGTATGGAGCATGATACACGTGACGAAAATATTGAAAGTAATAGTCAAAGAGTTGAAAAATTAAAAGAACTTCAAAATATATTTACAAAATTTTACAAAAAGAATGTACTTTCACAATTTTTAAATTGAATCTGAAATTTGTCTTAGTGCTAATAAATTTCTAACAGAATTTTAAGTTATCATTTTTTTTAATACTTTATATTGAAACAAATCAGAGACTTTATGAAAATTTCCCGTTTTTCGAATAGCAAAGTTTCCAAATTTCTTTTTTTTTTTTTCAAGTGGCAAATCGAAACCAAAAGGAATCACACAAAAACAATAAATTGATTATAAATTGGTTTTTTCTTAATATCTCTAAAGTAAAGAAGTAAGTCATCAGAGGTTTATATAACAAATGGGAATAATCCTTAAAAAAGATTGACAATATCTTTCTATTTTTTAATAGAAAATAAACTTTGTTTCATTCAAAGGTAATCAAAAAACTTTCCAAATATCAATTATTTTTTATAATTGACCTTTGAAGTAAAAAGTAAAAAAAAAAATGATAATACACATTAGTGAATAGTTGGTATTCGTATGGAGTAATATTAACCAAGTACAATATTTTCTTAAAAATTGAAAAACTAAAATTCTTATTCTAATCATTGCGAAAGAAAAAAAAATGTACATTTTGATCTTCAATTTAAGATCAAATAAAATCCCAATAGAAATCAATATGATTTTTTTTAAAATCATTTTTACAATTCCAATTGCATTAGAATATTCTGTTTTTACCTAGTGACTATCGATCTTGCAATAAAAAAAAATTGCAAATGGATTAAGTTTGAAAAAACAATCAAAAAAAAAAAAAAAAAAGATGATAAAATGTGAAACAATGATTTTACTGTTTTGAAAATTTTCAAAATAAATATTTCTTCTAATATTCATTAAAAAACTTTTAAAAAGGTGTAATTCGCTGATTATAACCGATGGACTTTTACTATAAAATAGTTTAGTATTGAAAATAAAAAAAAAACTCCAAAAAAACTAAATCAAATTTTGAAAAAATTTTTTTTTTCAAAAGTAACTATACATCTTCCCTTTTTTTGACAATTTTAAATGTTGGAACAATTCTGAATTTTTTTTTTGAATATCACAAGATATTGAAACTTTAAAATCAGAATATAATAAATATATCTGTTTGTATAAAAAATAAAAAAAATTGTAGTTGAATCTTTAATTTCAATTTTTGAACATTTTGATTTTGATTAAATTTTTGGATTGTATGAAATTATTTTTAGAATCTAGAAATATGTTACAGTAACCGATATTAATTCTCGAATAAAACAATCGGAATAAACATCAGAAGGTGTTTATTTTAAGCAAAACATATTTTTGAAACAAAATGAGAAAAGATCACCTTTCCAAATAAACTAGTAGTAATGGGGAATCTAAAAAGTATTTCAACCAAAGTATATTTTACATGATTTTTATTCGATAAATATTCGTAATATGTGCAAAAATCAATAACAGATTAATAAACTTGAATTTTCCACCCCATTTTGATTTATGTTTAACTAAAAACTTTTCTGATTCAAATTTCTTTTCAAAATCGATTTTTTATTTATATAAATTATTTTTTTGTTTTTTTTAGATTTGGGAAAACTCTCCAAATATATATAATTTTGTTGATTCTTTTTTGAAATTAAACACATATCTTGTTCTTATCTTGAAGAGTGTAATCTTTTATCATGAATTTGCACCATACCCTGAAAATGACTTGAAATCTAAAAATGTGTATTGCGAAATTACTCTTCTTTTAATTAACAAAATTCACTTAACAAAAAAAAAAATTGAAAGGATCATTTGACAAAAAAACTCGATCAAAATAAAAGTTTATAAGCATTCACAATTCAAAATTTTCAAATTGTATAAAAAAAAGTACTTGTTTCTTGTTTTAATCTTTTCAAAGGGTCAAATTTCTTCAATTTAAAACAATTTTTTTAAAATTACACGATCAATTTAATTCTATTTAATCGAATATGTTGTTATATCGTAATCATCTATATTTGGTAAAATAAGGGATTTTTTAACATTCTTTCGGATCAAAATAACCCATTTTAAAATCAAAAAAAAAATAATATTCAAGATCTCAAAAAGTGCCAAAGATCGGCACCAATATACCAACAGTGTTGTTTTCAAAATTATATATACACACTATTTATATTGGAAATCGAGTTTCGAACTTTGGTGCTTTTTTCTAAATGTATCCACTTTTTTCATTGTTGTTCATTATTCGAGATCAATTGTGATACACTTCACATATTCGTTTGTTTTTGATTGGTATATTGGACACTCATAAAAATTAAAAAATTTTAATTTTCCATTTCAAAAAATTATTTTTTCACCTTAATGACTTGACCCTTAAACATAATATTTGTTTTATAAAATATCAACTGAATTTTATTTTATTTTTCAAAAAAAAAAGTTATATTCCCAAAATATTCTATCAAAATTAAGACTCACACCAAACCAAAAAATCTAATCATCTTTCATAATGAAAATTTTCTAACTATTGTAAAAAATGTAAATTTCAAAATATTTCAATTTTTGTTTTTTCATATCCATAAAACATAAATTTATAAATTTTATTGTCCAACAAATTTTAAAAATAAGAACAAAAAATAATAAATAAATAAGAGAAAATTAAAATTAAAAAATTATTTTTTATTTATATTATTATTGTTGAAATAAAAACAAATAAAAATATTTGTACAATTAATTTATTTATCAAAAGTTAGGATTTGTCTTTAGGAATCGTAATAAAGTTTAGTATTTTAATAATTTGACATTATTAATTGTTAATAAATCATGGTGTTATCAATTATATATTAATTTATGTATGAATTGTGTTTTAAATTATTTCTTATTTCATTGATCAATTAATGTATATGTTTTCTGTATTGATTTAATCAAATATATTTTTTAAATGGTTATTGCTATTTGAGTGATTTGAATATTTCAGAAATTTTTGAAAAAATCAATCATATTTTTTTGACTTTTTATGAAAAAAAATCACTTTTTCTAATAAAAGATCTTTTTATGATTAAATAATATTTTATAGAACAAAAAAAAAATTCTCAATTATTAAAAATAGGTTTATCTTGAATAAAAAAGAAAAAATGTAATCATACTGCAAAATTACAAAATATAATAAATAAATAATTATCCAAGGATCAGTTCTCTGAATTAAAAAAATTATCTGAAATATGATTAAAAGTTGTTGAAACTGAATTAAGATCTAATGCATTAACTAAATAAATTTGAATACGTTTTCGATCATAAGAACCAACTATACTTTCATCTAAAAATTTTGATTTGATAAATTCAAAAGCATCATGATATGAATTGTCACCATTATATTCTGGAAATGAGGAATGTAATTCTACTTTTTGTAATTTTTTTTTAAAAATATCTGTTTTGTTAAATATCAGTATAATTTGTGTGTTTGTAAACCATGGGGATGAACAAATATTACTAAATTCATTTAAAGAGTCTCTTAATCTATTTTCGCCAGTGGATTCACGAAGGGACATATCAAATTCACTTAAAGCAACTACAAAGCAAACTAAATTAACAGCATTATACACACTTGGCCTATTTGAGAAATATTAATAAAATGAAATGATAGAAATTGATAAAATAGATAAGTTAATCTTTAAAGAAATTTTCTCTTAATACCATTTTTTTAGAAATGAAAATTATTAATTTAAAAAAAAAATTGAAAATTTCTAACCTGCTAAAAATTCTGTTTTAGTCAAATCCGTTAGGTTTTCTTGAGTTTTTTTATTTATTTTGAAAAATCAATATATTTTCGTTAGGTTTTTTTGAGTTTTCTATTTATTTGTGGGGATTTCTAGGTTTTTTTGAGTTTTCAAAAGAATAGAGATAAAATCTTAAATTTTTACTCAATTCTTTTGAATTAAAATAAAAAAAAAAGGGGGGGCTAGATTGCATTTCGGCACCATAGTCACTCTCATCATCTGGCCAAAGGAAAAAAATTTAAAATATCAATTATTTTTAATAATTGGCCTTGGAATGATAAATAAGTAAAATAATAAATATTGTAGTGGAGTTGATCTTCTTATTAAATATAATTAGAAAAATTTAAATATTTTCTTAAGAATTAAAACTCGAGAAAACTTGAAATTTCTTTAATCTTCAATTGAAGATTAAAATAGATAAAGTTTATTTTTCAAATAGAGACCATAAATCTCAACACACTTCGTTTAAGGACTTGATTTCTAAAAGAACAATATGAAAAAGGAATTGAAAATTTTTTCCTATTTATTATTCAAATGTCAGTAGAATTTCAAAGCTTTTCATAGAATTGCAATAAAAATCAATATGGTTTTTTCTAAAATTATTCTCTGTTTCAATAACATTAGAATAGCACATTTTTAATTGAGTACTTATTGATCTTGCAATAATAAAAAAAAAATTACAAAACAATTAGGAATCAAAAAAAAAAAAATAGAAGAAAGAAAATTACAAAAGTTATTTCAATTTTTAAAATTTAAAAATTAATTATTTTTATTCTAATACCCATTAAAAAACTTTTAAAAGATGTAATTCGTTGATTACAACTCTTCCCAGTGTTATAAAGAGACGTGAAATGTTTAGGTTTTCAATAATTCAATAAAAAAAAAAAATGTATTAAATCAAATATTTTACTATATTCTTTTAAATTCTGGAAACCCCAACTGCTTTAAATGGAAAATTATAACTCAATATTTCATGAATATATTTTGCTCTACATTAAGAGATTTTTGGAAATAATAAAAGAAAACAAAAATAAATTAATTTATTAAATCCTAAAATCAATCTTAAAAAGAAATTTAGTCAATTCAAAACTAAAATAAATAAAATGATTTCCGTAACTTATTATTTTTTCATTTTTCTAACTATCAAAAAAAAATTTTTGTTGAAGAATTTTTTTTTTTTGAAAGGTAGTGAAAAAATACTATTTTGTGATCTTTTGAATTTTTTTTAAAATTGGGTTACTATTTGAAAAAATGGTTTTAATTCTTCAATTTTATCTATTTAAAGTTGAATTTTCAAATGATCTAAAAGCATTGATGAAGTTGAAGATTTTTTGTTGAAATTTAAAAATGGAAAATTCTACTTTCCAAAAAAAAAAATAAAATAATTTGTTTGGTGAAAATTCTGTTCCAAACCTGAGGTGGTTCTTTTTTTTTTTTTTTTGAACATTTAATTTTTACTTCACAAAAATAATTTTTGAGTAACATCAAAATTAATTTTATTGTTATCTCTTAAACCCATTTTAATTTTAGAACACTTTTTTCGATGTATTGGTCTTGTGAATTTTTAATTTGATTAAATTATAAATTTTAATCTCGTAAAAATCCTGAATAAGAAAAAAAAAAATAACTAAAGTACTATATAAAAAACTCTATTTTTAGATATATAGTAGTGAAAAAAATACCTGACACGAAAAAAATACCTTACAAGATTTATTAATTGTGAATATTAGGAAAATTGTTGTGTAATTTCATTTATTTTCAAACAAATCCTTTTTATAAATAACCAAATTTTTTATGAACCATGGTAATCAACCTACCTAAAATTCATTAAAGTAGGATGTCTCTAGAATACTTGAGTAATTGTTTGATAGCCTAAGTAGATCAATTTTTTTTGAAAAACAATCCAGTTTAATTCAGAGGTTTACTAGAGTTTGGAAAATGATAATTTTTATTCTTGTTTTTTGATTGGTTGAATGGTGTTTTGAACAAGTTCGGTTACATTAATCATCATTCTAATAAGTGTGTGAGTTATAATTTTAAAAAGTTTGATTTTTAAAAAAAGGATTTGATTTTCAATATATGAAATTACACATCAATTTTACTAATATTAACAATTAAAAATCATTTCGGGGATTTTTTCACTACTTTACCCCTACTTAATTCAAGCGAGTGATTGGATTTCTTAAGTTAGTATAATTAACACCTATTTTGAAATTGTCATATTTCGAACTATTTCAAAATTGTTGTATGATTGTTGTTGAATTCATAAATTTGGATTTATTCTATTTTTATTGTATTTTCCAAACCAGATGAATTTCTCTAATTTTTATTTGGTTTTTGAAGATTGAAACCGTACAGTTGTTGTTTTAATTGAAGCAAACTCATTAATTCAAATATTTGAATTTTATTTTATAATACAATCGTTTTGATTAGAAAATGAATTAAAATAATTTTCAAATTTTTCCTTTTGAAAATAAATAAAAATAAAAAGAAATTAAATTTGCAAACCATTGTTTTCTATCTTCCCTCATACCAGGTAAATCATAACTTCTATGAATTGGTCAAATTGTTGAATAAGTTTGAAGATCAAATAAAGAAAGCAAATTATAGATAAACAGAATTTGTTGTTTTTTTGATTTGTCGGAAAGTTGAGTTAACAAATTTACATCACCAATAAAATTCACTGAAAAGAGTAAGAAGGAAAAAAAAAATTGAGAATAAAAAGATCAAATTATTACTTCCAAATATGCTCGTTAAAAACAATTTCTTCCATTACGATATGTGCTGTCGGTAAATAACATTTTAAAATTTCTTCAGTGTTTGGAAGGAATTCTGGTTGTTTGATTGTTCTAACTTTATTAAAAAAGCTGTTTTTGAATGGGCCAAAGTTTAATTAACCAGATTATATTATCAATTTTGTGGTTTTTTTTTAAGAATTGAAAAAATAATAACAAAAAAAAAAAAAAAAAAACAATTAACAATTCTTG
This sequence comes from Anaeramoeba flamelloides, assembly GCA_027625915.1. NCBI lineage: Eukaryota > Anaeramoebidae > Anaeramoeba > Anaeramoeba flamelloides. Next base: position 2,114,961 of record JANTQA010000036.1, on the reverse strand, counting down.
CAAAAGCGACAAAAATTCAAAAGAAAAAAATTATTTTTATCAATTTCGATATTTTGATCTACTCAATTTGAAAAAAGTTTTTTTAATCGAAAAATAAATTTAATTTCATACACTTCTGCTGATTCTGTCAAATGGTATTTTGATTTTGAAAATTTGTGTTTTTGGTAATAAATTAATTGAATTTCTTGGTATTCCCAGATCTTTTGGACCAAGGCCCAAATGCGGTTTGTTGACTTTTGGGATTGTGTGATTTGGTTAAATTCCTCAATCAGCTCAAGCAGATCATTTTCAAAATTGATCTTGAGCTCAAATTGCGCGAGAGACAAAAGAGTGCCTGTGTTTGATAAAACGTTTTCTCGAATAGCGTCTCGGAATTCAATTGTCTCTTCATTTGAGAACTGTGTAGATGTGAAGCATTTGATATTTTTGATTAATGTTGACTTGCCAGATTCTGCGCATCCGAGAAACAGCACCTTGATTTGATGCTTCTTCGGGGTGTTTCGGGGCTGTTCTTGAGATAACAGTGATTGCAAAAATCGATCACTTTCAAGTGTTAAGTCGTTTGTTTCTTTGTTTTTGAAGTCAAAGCTTGTAAACGAATTTGTTCTTTTTTTTTTTTTTTTATTTTTTTTTTCATTTGATTTTGAATTCTTTTTGTTTTGATGTGAGCTTTTTTTTGATGTAAGTGTACTTCTTCTTTTCCTTTTGATTGTTTTTTTCAATTTTTTTGCTCTGTAAGATTTTTGTTTCTTTTTTTTTTTGCTTATTTTGGGTCCCATAAATTTTTGAATAACAAAACAAACTTTTTTGGGTAGATAAGAAAAATAAATTATTTCAAAAAAGTTAAAAATTATATTCACTTGAATAATATCCCTTTGGTTTTAGATCTTTTTTTGGTCTGCTTTTTTCTTTTTCAATTTTCCAACATCAAATAAGAAATAGAAAATTATTTTTTCTTATTCTTCTTTTAGGAAAATGTTTTTCATTAAAAAATTTGCAAAACCTCAATAAAGTCAAAAATTTCAAAACGATGTCATATTTTAGTTTAAGACAACAAATTTGAACATTTTGTTCACTAACAATTTGGTATCTATTTGGATTCAAATCAAAAGTATTTCAAAAGTTACATTCATGTCATTATTTATATTTTTTTTTTGTCAAATTGGATTATTGTCAAATTTTAATTTAGGAACTAGTCTCTATTATTTTTTTTAGTGACCAATTTCTAAAGAAGGACTCCTAATCTAGAGATAAGTTTAATATTGAAAATAAACAGGGTTTTTGAAATCTAAGTAATTGGCAAAAAATTTTCTCAAATCTCTATTAAATTAATGTAAAATTATTTAATAGAGATTAGTCCCTTAAGGTTTTGGAAAATATAGAAGTTATGGGTATAGCCTTATACTAGAGTACAAGTTTCTTCCTTACTTCTGTGGAAATTAGTTCTAATCGTAATCTCTCTTTTGGATAATTGGAAAACCTTGAAAAATAAAAGTTGTTGTTTTCAAGCATTTTAGAATTTCCATTTCAACTTTCGGAACTCACACTATTTTCAAGAGCTGTTCTACATCTTTTTTAAATTTACTTTTACAAGTTTGAAATGTTCCAAAATTTGAAATGCACTTGAAAATCCCCAAAAGCCATTTTTCGCAATTATTTTTTTTGTTATTTTCAATTTCCTTTTCTTTGTTTTTCAAATGAAAAAATGTCTGCAGGAAAATGTAAAGATGATAAAAAAAATGTTTTTTTGTTTTTTTGTCCAATTTCTCATGTGTGAAAATTTTTTTGAGAAGTGAAAGTGAAATATCCCAATTACTCAACCCCCTCATGTTTGGGAACGTAGTCCTTAATTGTTGAAATGCCTCAAAGAATATTATTTGTCAAATAGTATCAAAAGTTGATCACATCAATTCAAAATGATCGGAATATTAATGAAAGCTCAGCCAATTTTTTAAAGAAATCTTATGTATTTTCGAGGCAAAATTAAAGATTGAATCAATATTCAGATATTTCGAAGTTGAAGAATATTTTTTTATTAAATTTATCTATAAATGGTGTTTAGTTGTATAAAACATGTTTTGGAAGAATAATTAATCAACAAATAGGATGTTTTGAAAAGTATATAAAAAAATACCTAAACTTTAGGGAAATGAAACAAAGATTTCCAATGTTTGTGTTTTTATGTTAGTAATTATTTATTATGTTTTGAAATGAAGAAAATTGAAAAAATATTTACTTCAACCTGTTCTTATTATTGGTTTATAAATACCTGGATTAAATAAAATTGTGATTTTTTTTTTCTATTTTGAAATATAACTAAAAATATTTTTAATAATAAAAAATTTTAATCATTATCCTACCCTATAAAAATTGATTACTTTTAATTTCCAATAATATGAATAATTGATCATTGGTATCATTGGAATATAAGCGTACTAATATAATTTACTTTCGATTGTAATATAATTTTTTCATTGGTAAATTGATGGAATGGTTCATTACTTAATGGGGTCTATAAATGTATATACTTGTAAAAAAAACAAATATGGATATAATTTAAATCCTTTTAAAATTTTAATTAGATTTAAAAAAGAAATGTGTCAAATTATCAAGTTTTTTAAGAATTGAATTGTTTATTTTTGGCTATTGTTTTTACAGAATTATTACTTTTCAATTAAATAATAATTTAAAGCGATTTGTCATTTATATAATCTATTTTTTGCTATAATTTGACCCACGAAATTTTAAATCTTGGTTTTAACCTTTAATTGTTTTTTTTTTTTTTTTTTTTACAAGATTTTAACTGTTTAAAAAGATAGAAAAACTTGTTTTTGTAAAGTTTTTTAAAAAAAAAAATAAAAAATAATTTTTTATTGGTATATATAATTTCAAATAATATATTTCATTTTTTTCAAGATTACCATATTTTTAATTTGGGGGTGACGAACATTTACTTGTTATTTGAAAATTTTCAATTATTAAAATTAGTAAAAAAAAAAAAAAAAAACGGTATACTAGGTATCACTAGATGGTATTGAAACTTTGAAATCAAAAGAAAATTATGTAAATTTTTGGTGTAGTATGGGAAAAGAGATCAATTTATGATATTTATAACACTTTAATTTTGTATTTTTTTAAAATTTTTTTTTTTTTTTTGTGATTAAATTTTAGGTTTTATTAAAATATTTTATGAATGTAGATTTAGAATCAAGAATTTTTTCCCTCTAATTGTTAAAATTTGCCATATAATAAACCAAATATATATATATATATATATATGGAAAGGTGTGTATTTTGTAAATGCCTTTTCTTTTCCAGAACTAAACATGAAAGATAACCTTTCCAAATAAATTTGTTGGAATCAGAAAATAAAATAAAAATTCAAACAAAGTCTATTTTTAAAGATTTTTTTTCTTTATCTTCTTAATTTTTATGAATCCAAATAATTATTTACTTTGAAAAATATCTTCCCATTACTATTTAATATTTTTTTACAAAATGCTCTTTTAAAAATGTGATCTCGGCATCTTTTTTTTTAAATATTTAAATCAAATAAAATAAACTCAAGAATACTATTTCAAAAATTCAAATGAAGGGGTTGAATTCTTGAAATCAAAAAACAATTACAAAATTTTCGACTCCAAAGAACAGAAAAATTGAGAAAAAATTCGAAATCAAAATTCAGAATTATTTTAAGCATCAATTTAATGGAAAATAAATAATTATCAAATCCAAAAAATATATCCAATAAATCTTAATTTATGAAGAGGAATTTAATAAATATCCTATTTTCTGAAAAAGGGTTGAATAAGGCGACTAAAATTGAATTGGAATTTTTAATTCATTTTTGAAATTCTTTAGAAATTAGAAGTAATTTATTAATTAAAAATTTTTCCAATAAAGGTTTTTTTCCAAAGAATGAATAATAAAACCAAATAAATAAGAATGTAGAATTCGATCAACTTTTTCATTTAAATAAATTAATTAATATTTTTAAATTTTGATCTTGGGTAGTTTTCCAACTGTTTTTGATTTCAATTTTTTAATCCTTATATATATATATATATTCCATTTTAATTTTTTATTCTGAAACTTATATGTTTAGTTGAATACAATTTTTTACTGGTTTGATTTGGAATAAATTATTTATTTCCAAAAATTGGTAAAATATAACTACTCCCTTGAATTCAAAAAAGATACATATTATAAGATACAATCTCAAAATATTAAAATATAATTAAAGTTCAAAGGTGCCCACAAAAAATGACCCAACTTGTCAATAACATTCAACAAAACATGTTATTTTACTCAATAAAGAATGAAACTCAATATCACTTAATAATAAGTATTTGAACTTAAATAAAGTTTGTTTCTATCAAAGTGTGCCAATTTTGTTTTCAAATGTCAATTATTTTATATAATTGGCTTTTGTGGAACAAATTAGAAATAAGAAGTATAATACACATAAAAGAATTGTTGATATCTGTCTAAAAAAAAAACTACTAAATCAATATATTTTCTTAAAAATTGAAAAAAATGAATTCTTAGGTTAGCCATTGAGAAAAACAAGAATGGTTATTTTGATCTCCTATTGGTATTTGAATAATAAATAGGAAATGGTTTTCACTTCATTTTACAGACTTTTCCTGTAGAAATAAAGTCTCAAAACGGACTAGACTGGGATTTCTGATATCTATTTGAAAAGGGGTAAAAATGAAGTGGAAATTTTTTTCTATTTATTAAAATATCATGATTAAAGATTGAATAAAATCCCATCATAAATCAATATATTTAATCAAATTTCATTTCCACACTTTATAATACATTAAAATATAACCTTTTTACCATGTTACTATTGATCTTGCAATAAAAAATTTTTTTGCAACTGAATTAGGTGTTCAAAAAAAAAAAAAAAGTAAACACCGTATTGGATTCTTAAATATCGATTACAATAAAGGTAATTCTAACAGCAAAGGATCAAATTAGAAATTCTTACTCAAAAAATAGATTAAATTTTTGTTATAATTTTTTTCTTCAAAAAAAAACCAAAAATTTCAGAAAATTACTAAATATTTTTTAAAAAATTTCATTAATTTTCATACCTAATTTAAATTTTACTCAAAATATCAAGAATTTTATTATCAAAATTCATTTTAACTTGTATATATTATTGGGTGGTGAATTGGGTGTTACCTTGGAACAGCAAGAAGAAAAAAAAAGGATTATATTTTGAAACAGGGATTTTAGTCTCTGGCAACATATTATTTTGAACGCTGGAGTGTAAATAGTGATTAAAAATAATCTCAGATTTAATTATTTGATATTTTTAACGGGTGGTTTTCAGATTATTCAGTTACTCTTTGATACAAATTTATGAAATATATTTCCCAACTTCGAATCCTTTATGTTCTTAATGTAATTTTCTAAATTCACTTCTATAAGTACTTTTTAAATTTCATCAATTTTTAATTCATAGATGGATCTTTTTTGAATGGATGAAGATCAACAAAATAGTATTATTTTGAATTCAAGTTGATTTTTCGAGACACTAGAACTCCAAATCACATGTATAATTTAACTTCAATAACATCGTACTTTAATTTTGGAATTCTTCTTGGTTGGCGCTTATCCCTTAAATGGTAAATATCAGTATTGATAAATTAAGGTAATGTTCCAGAAATTTCCACACAATTATAAGAAAAGAAAGAATCTACCAACTCTTTCAAAACTTTGGGTGCAAAAATGTCGCTTTGTATTCAGTTTTTACTTTTTTTTTTCTACTTTTCTCTTTCTTTTTGATAACTTTGGTTAAAAAATTTTTCTTTTTCATTTTCCAAAAGAAAAGTCTCCACCATAAATAATTTTTTAACATTATTGGTCGGATAAAAAACTTGAAATAAATTTAGTTTATTGAGTAAATGTTTAGTTTTTTTTTTCTTTGAGAAATAAGCCAAAAATAAATGAAATTTTCAGTTTATTTCCCAAATTAAAAAAAAACGAACGGAAAACAGAAGTAGTTTTGATCAATCCCACAACTTCCTTAATTAAAAAAAAAAAACTCTCCAACATTTTAAACTTGGCAAACACTTTTCCCTTTCCTGCCTTTTTAAAAATCACTTTAGTTTTTGCAAAACACAAAAACTTGTGCTATTCCACAAACTGGGTTTCAATTTCGCCTCATAAAAATTATGCGATTACAAAGAAAAAAAGTTTTTGAAGATGATTAATCCAATAAATAGGTTTGTGTTTATTTACTTTTCGAAGATCAAGAATTTAAAATCCCTATTTTGAAAAGATTCTTCCTATGATTTAAAAGCGGAAAAATGTTTGACATATTTGTTTCTTTGGAACAGTCACTAAATTTACCAAATACTCCTTTATGTTAATTTGATATAAATGTTTTCGAAATAAATTTTGATATTTTCATTTTTTCCCATTCTTAATTTCCTAAAAAAATCTTCTTTATTAAAATGACAAGCTCAGTACCAAAACAAGCATCAGCTTTCAGAAAAGGTGGTTATATTATCCTCAAAGAACACGTTTGTAAAATTGTTGATATGGTAAATGACTTTTTTTTTTTTTTTTTTTTTTTTCTTTCTTTTTTCTTTAAACTAATTTGCTTATTTATTTTTTTTTTTATTTTTTTCTCTTAAAAAAAACCTTTTTAAAAACATTTTTGAAACACCATGGCTTTCAAATAGAAAACTCACAAAACAGGAAAAGTTTGTTTTTTTTTTTTTTATTTTTTATTTTTAATTTTTTTCTTTTGGTTTTATTTTCCTTTTTTTTTTTTTTTTAAAATTTTCTTCTTTTTACTTACAATTCCTTTGAAAAAATAAATTTCTTAATACTTCTCTCTTTATAGCATGGTCATGCCAAAATCAATTTCACTGGAACTGACATCTTTACAGGAAACAAATACGAAGAACTTCAAAGTGCCACTCACAGTATGCAAGAACCAGAAGTAACAAAGGACGAATATGATGTTGTTGATGTCCAAGACGGATTTGCATCACTCATGGACATGGAAGGAAACACTCTCGAAGTTAGTATTCCAGACGGCAAAATTGGAGACGAACTCAAATCCGGATTTGAAGAAGGTAAAACACTCATCGCTATTGTTACCACCACCATGGGAAAAAACAAAATTACCCAATGCAGAGAAGATAAATAAGTCAAATTTAGAAAAATTTATTTTATTGAAGGAACCAAAATACAATTTTCTTTTCAAATCTCTAAAGACAAACTTTGGGTTTGTTGTTAAAGGAAACCAATAAAAATTGGGTCTCACAAAGATTAAATAAAAATATTCTTTGACAAGAAATTAATCTCATTAAAAGATCTTAACAAATAAATTTACTGAATACTTTAATCGTTTTTTTTTCATTCTATTTTCATTTTTTTTTTTATGATTCAATCTTTTTTTTTTAATATCCTTCGCGCGCCGTCTCAATACCACAAGTCAAATTGTTAATTTCTAAAAACCTCTTTTTCTTCTTCAATTTTTCAAAAAACAATTTTTTTTCTATAAATTTCTTACAATTACAATTACAACAGATTCAATTCAAAGTGATTGAAATACCTATTTTCACATAATAATCATTCGCTTCTAAAAAAAAATAAATTCGAATTACTGTTATCAAAATAAAGCGTGTCGAAAAGTTTAAAAAAGTGTTTCAAAATAAAAGGAATGTTTTTTTGTTATTGAAGACCTACACATGATCGGATTAAAGAAACCAACAATACTGTTAATTGCAAAATAAAAAGATCCAAATTTTCATTTAGCTTTCCTAAAAACACATCTCTCAATAATTAATATCAAACATCAAAAGTCCCAATTCTCAGAGGGAAATTAATGGTTTAGCTGATTTTAAGAAATAAAAGTTCCAAATGTAACATTATTATTAAAATCTTTTTTTGGAAAGCTGAATGAAAATTTTGTTCCATTTATTTGAAAATAAATAGTAAATCATATGTAAATATGGTATTGATTTCTTCAAGTTCTATTACGAAAAAAGAAATTCTACAAATAGAGGATCAAATTGTAAGAATTTCACTCAAATAAAAGAGTAAATCTAAGGGAGTAGTATTTTTGAAAAAATAAAATGAGATCTTTTTAAGGGACTTATCTAAACTAGATTCCAAAAATTTGGACACAGTTTAAACAGTGGAAAGAACATCATTACTGGACTTTAAATTCAAATTGGAAAGAATTTTGATTTTACAAACAATTTCATTTTTTGTCTTTTTTCTTTTGTTTTCATTTCCTTTTTGCAAGTTACGTAATCTGTTTCCTTATATTTGGAAATTTTTTTTCAATGGTTGATAGAAAGTGAGTGTTGAGTTTGTTAAATTTGAAAATAACATAAAATTGGTAGATGGTATCTTAACATTTGATCGATCAACAATTGTTGGTGAAATTTCAACAAATTTACCAATACATTTTTTGTTCAGCTCGTTTCATTATTTTGGAAAAACCTGTTTTTATTTTTTTTGAGTTTTATATTTTTTTCTTTTATTTGGGTTAAAATGATTACTTATTAAAATATTAATACTTGGCTACTTAAATATTGTTTTATTTTAGGTTTGGAAAAATACAATAAATTGGGTTTTTTTTTGCCTATTTTTGATTTTGGGTGTGTCTAAATTTTTGGAATGGGGTTTATATTAAATGTTTTTACCAAAATTTAATAGCGATGGAGAAGATTTTTTTCCAATTACTTAGATTTGAAAACTCTTCTTATTTTTAATAATAAAAATATTTCTAGAAAAGGAATCCTTATTTAGAAATTTTTCAAAAAAAAAAAAAATAGAGACTAGTTCCTTAAGTTCTTCTGAAAAAAAATTTTTTGTAATAGGTGTTTCAACTGATGAAATGGATCAGTTAAAATCTCATCTTAACAATTTAATAATTTGATTCTCTTTTTTGAAATCCAAGATATACACATTTCAAATATAAAACCAAAAAAAAAAAAAACCAACCTATTATTTTTATTAACAACTGAGTTAATTCTTGAAAATAGTGGATTCTATATTTTTCGTTTTATGTTGAAAAGTATTAATTACAATCGAAAAATTTATATTTGGTTATTATTTTTAATAATTTTTATTCCAATTCAAATATTAGCCAATAAAACTAATTGTGGTATATCAGCAATTTACTAAATTAATATTTGCTAAAAGCTTACTGAAAGTTTCTCAATTAAATTGAGTTCTATTGTACATTTTTTTTTTTATTTAACAAAGTTTTTAAATAGTTGTTTTCTGGTTTTCTAAAAATGAAAAAGAATTGAAAAAAAAATTTTCCTTTTTTAAAAGTTTTTTTTAAGAAATGATTTGGTCTTATTCAAAAGAATCATTATAAAAATTCAAATCATTTTTAATGAAAAATAATTATTTTGAATTTTTGGAGATAAAATTACGCGATTCCCAAATATCTTCAAGAAAATTTTATTTTGAAAAAACAAATTTATTTAAAAATAAAAACAAAATTTCTTTGTTAAAATTTGTAAATGACTTTGAAAATTTAATAATTATAATAACTAACCTTCTTAAAAAAATACAATTATTTTTTAATCTGTTGAATATATCATTTTTTTTTTTTTTTTTTTTTAACCAAAAGTATTATCTCTAAAAGAAAAAACATCTTTTTATCAATATTCCCGACAAAAAACATATGTTGTTGTATAATAATAATGGCGATAGCCAATAAAATTTGTAAAAACTTGTTATAATATGAGAAATAAAATGAATTTAAAGGATTTATTTTTCGGAATAAATCAAAAAAAACATTGATCTATCTAAACCAATTTTCTTTTATTTTTTTTCTTATCCGATCAGAATTACTTGACACTAGGCATCGACAAACTTTTTCAGTAGAAAATATCACCAATAAAACATTTTATAATTTTCCCTGTTGTTGTAGAGGACTGATCCCTTGAGAGAAAAATTTTTAACAATCAAAAAAACAAAAAATTTTAAAGAAATAAGTATATCGAGAACAAATTTGAACAAATTTTATTCAAATTTAAAATTTACTTAAAATATCAAGGAGTTGACCTACAAAATTTTTTTGAAAATAGAAATATCACTGGATAGTGAATTAAATATACCAAATAAACAACAAGGAAAAAAAGAACTGGTTATTGTTTGAACAACAGATTATCATCACAGTGACTGTATTATTTTAATCATCATAAAGCCAAACAAAAAATTGCAACACATTACTCCATAATTAGGTACCAACCCAAATTTTGGCGGAATCATAATCTTATAGTTTGTGAAAAAAAGTTAAACACAAAAAAAGTTCAATTAGATTTTTAATAAGGAACCTTACTAAAAATATAAAGTAAGATCTATTAAGTAAAGAAAAAACAAAATTATTAAAGAAAAAATGAAAGATAAAACATAATAACAGTTTTTTGGACCATCCTTTGAGTATGGTTTTTTCTTTCTTATTCATCTATTATTTTAAATTTTTTAAGTTAAATTGAGTATTTTTGAGTTCTCATAAAAATTATAGTTTAACTATAGAAACATATATCTTAATTGTATTTGTTGATTTAGTTGTATATTATATAACTGATTATTCTTTCAAGTTTATTTGATTCTTCTTTTAATTTATTTTACTTTTTATTTTCAATTAGTTTTTCAAAATTAAAAATTTGATATCAATTTTTTTTTTAAAGCAATAATAAATATAATTCTATAGAATAAACAATCACATAAACTTGTAAAAAATTTTTTTTCATGATTTTATATTTTTACAGCTAATAGTTTCGAAAAACAGAAAATTTAAGAGCAAAGTTTGGAATTCACAAAATTATCTCAAATTTTTTTAGTAAAACGGACTTAAAATTACAAATGGTAGTTAATGAAGTTATTCACCAATTTAGATCAAAAAAGAATTTTTTCATAATCATTTTTATGTAAAATAAACTTCCAAAAATAAAAAAGAAAAAATTAACAACAAGTATTATTCTTAATTCTATAAAATACTGGAAAACCCAACAACAGTGGATATGAGTTTATATTTGGTTTTACTAATGAAGTTATATTAACTTTTTTAAACATTCTAATAATTTTTTTTCACTTTTTTAGATTTTGATAATTTTTTTCATTAATTCTTTCTTTTTTCCAATAAATAAATAAAAAAAATAACCAACAAAGCCAATTTTGACTTTCAATTATTGATATCAGAAAATTCAAATTTCAATTAATAGTATTTTTTCTAGAATTATTCTCATTGTTTGAATAAAATTGTAATACACTCTTTACTAAGTGAAGATCGATCTTGCAACAAAAAAAATTAATTATTAAAAAAATACTTTTGGATGCAAAATAGAAAAAAAAAAAAACTATGAAAAAATGATTCCAATTTTGATATTTACTAAAATTATTTTTTTTCTTCTAATAAATATTCAAATCTTTTTTAATGAGTGTATTTCCTTCTAATACAACTTAATCCCATTGACTAGAAAATATTTTTATAGATATTCCAAAATTTTTGTATATCCATGACATATTCGATCACAAAATAAATTGTTGGCTGAAATAATCAAAAAAGATCTCTTTCAAAATCTTTTATTCACCAAACTTCAATTATCCATTTTATAATTTTGAAACACAAAATGCTATTTTCTTAAAAAGCCTTATTAAAATTATAATTATTATAATAATAATAACAATAAAACCAATAAACTCTAATTAAAGAAAACTTGAAAAATACCAATTTTTATCTCCATTTTCAAGAAAATCTCAAAATTTTCGCAAAATAAAAAAAAACAATTAGGCACATTGATCAAACATATTACAAATTCTTATTACAAATATGTTTATTCATTTTTTATAGATTACAATTAAATAATATAATCAAAAATTTTGTTCTCGGATTACTCCAACGTTTACCCTTAATTTTCTTGACACATTCTGAAAAAAATGCCTTTGGATAAATTTGTCACAAAATATTGTATCAAATCTCAATTTCTTTTTGTAAATTAGTTTTTAATTAAATATTAATTTTTTTTTATTTCTTTCAAGTTTTACAATTATTTTTATATATGATAAATTTATTCTTTAATAAAGTTCAGAATTTCTAAACGAATAAATGAATATTTGGGAATTACAATTTTCCAAGCATTAACACACCCTTTTGGTTTTTACCCTTCAAATTTGATGCACAAATTTCCGACATACAGTATCTCAGACTGTCCTCCCCGGCGATAGGAATCCACTCATGTTCCAAATCTCTAAATTTTATACTTGAAAATTCTCCAAATATCTTTGTAAGCATTGCTTGCAATTCAAAATATGTCATTTCAATGGGTATTTGAATATACCTAAATGGGAACTGCTTTGAAAAACCAATCTTGTATGTTACACATAAATTTTGTTGACTTTTGTTTTTTTTTTCAATTTCCTTTTTGTTAGAGAGTTGAAATTTTTTTTTTTCTTGTTGGTTAATTGAATTTTTTTTTAATAGTGCATAATGCTTATTTTTTGTATTTAAATTAAATCGCAGTGGCGGGTTTTTTGAGATTTCATTTTGATTTAAAGTTTTTAAAAAAACCAAATATTCATGAACAGCTATATACAAATCTTCACCGTCTTCGATTAGCACTTCGTCTTTTGTAGTATCAAAATATGTAATATAATGAGTTTGCTCGATTTTTGTATTAATAATTGTGATAAAATGAACAAATTCCATATCGCTATTAAATTCTATGTCTGTGGATTTTTTGTTATCCATAAATCTGCAGATAATCTATTAATTGTTATTATTGTTATTATTATTGTTATTATTATTATTATTATTGTTGTTGTTATTGTTGTTGTTATTGTTATTGTTATTGTTATTGTTATTGTTTAGTTTAATATAATTATAATTATTTTGATTTAATGGATATGTTTATTACTACTATTATTTTACAATTAAAAAATGAAATTTTTTTGTTCACATTCCAAAATAATTTTCTAGTTTATAAGTCGAAAGAAAACCCAAAGATCTTTACAACATCTTTTCGAAATGATACTTTTTTACATTTAATTAAACTTCGGCAGTGAACTCTAATACAAAATTTTTACTCTGTTAATTTAATTGTAACAGTTATAATCAATAGACATTTTGGAAATTGAAATAAAAAATTTCATTTATTAATTGGAAAATAATACAGCCATTCCAAACCTACCGTGAAATTTGACAGACATAGAAATTGGCTTTTTGTCTCAGTTAAATACAAAAAAAAAATCTTCTGTTATACGCTATCATATAATCAATTCCACTTTTAAGGCACAAACTTTCAACTAAATTTAAGGAACAATAAAAATTTCAAATTAAGGTACAAAATTCAAATTCTAGTAAAATAAATTGTAAAATAAAAAATTACAAATTTTGTGCCTTAATTTGAGATTTTTTTGTTCCTTAAATTTCGTTGAAAGTTTGTGCCTTAAAAGTGGAACTTATTATATATATTTGATGGTTTGACATAGGTTTTTGTAAAAAAATTTCTTATTTGAAAGACTAGAGATTAAAATCTTGTTGTTTGTGAAACAAATTCAAAAATTCAAAACAAAGATTCCAAAGATGGAAGATCGAATTTGATAATTTCTTTGAATTTGTCTTGCACTTTGATTTTTAAGGTCTTTCGAAATTAAGTTCTACAAAAACCACCAAAAACCTGAAAATTTTCCCAAATTATTTATCATTTAGAAAGGTTTATATTCAAAAATTCAAATTTTACTCTTTTCTCTCTGTGAAATTTTTGTTCTATTATAAAATTTCATGGTTTGTAATAGGCTATCACATAACCATAAAATGCTGTCATAAAAAGGTAATTATGATACTGGTATTTGAATTCTAAATGGGTTCAAAATTTAACTCCTTTTCTAAATTTTGCTTTCCTAAATTGAGTTCTCAAAGAAGTAGGTTGTAATTTGTGGGATCAGTTTGAGAAAGGATACTGAATATGCAGTGAAATTTTATCCAGTTTATGATTCAAATACCAGTATAGAAAATAAATTTTCTATTTATCATTGATTTCAAGGTAGGGTTGGAACGGCTGTAGTAGAATTATAAAGAGAGGTGCTTGTTTTTATTGTTTGAAAAAACAATTTTTCGAGAACTAATTATGTTTTCAGAAAATTATTAAGGATTATTCGAATTTTATTCCCAGTGGCTATTACTTTTATACCCACAACACGAATTATGAACTCAAAAGAATGTTGAGTTAATAGATCTTGTTAAAATATAAAATTTAGGTTTTTTTTGAGGAAGGCAAAAAAAATTTACTTTCCAAATCCAAATTTTTCACTCAAAATTTTCGACTTCCAAAATGATATTGGGAAAATGTCACTCGACTTTATATTGAAGTATGTTAGAGTTGGTGGTGAGTGTAGTCACCCATTTGAAAAGAAAGTGGAGTGACATTTTCCCAATATCAAAAAAAATAGCTTTTTATTTTTGCCTTGTTTTGTTGGGATTTTTAGAAAAGTTTTTGGATCAATAAATGATTTTAGTCAAAAACTTAAATTGCTAAAATTGGCAATATTTTGGATTTCCCTCAATTCACTATATTTTTAGGGTCTTAATCTATTTATTGCTTTGTATTTCAATTCTCACAGAGCACAAAATTCAGATAGTCCTTAAAAAAGGTTTGTGTGAAAATTATTTTATTGAAAGAATTTAGAAGCCTTCCATTTGAAATTATTTTATATTTTGAAAAGATGGAGAAAAAGAAAAGAATCTCTTGGGATTGATTCGGTGTAATCAAAACACATATTTTAACAGGAAGATGTTGAATTGAAAATAAGTCATCCAAACACATCAACGATCACCAACATTAATCTCCTTTTCCTTGCCAGAATTAAGTATTAATGAATAAACTTTCAGTCACACTATTTTGGTTAGAACAACAAAACCGTAATTTGGAAAATGTGAATTAAAAAATTTAGTCTTATCTCAAAGTTAAACAGAAAGATCCAAAGAATTTGATATAGTTTTTGATTTTAACCCTTAGTTAAGATCTTTTTTTTTTTTTTTTTTTTTTTTTTGAAGCCCGGTTGCAGTTAATAATATTTTAGAATTTTTCTGATGTATTGATATCGTTGTTTGAAAGAAAGTGATCTCTAAAAGGTTCAAAAGGTGTTTCTTAAACTGATTGGCTTCACCCTTTGAATCAGTTTTGAAAAGTTGTAGTTCTTGCTGTTTTTTTAATAACTCGAAAAAATTTTTACATCGTCACATTTAAAAATGGCAGTAAGTCAAAAAAATTTATTTGATGGGAGTAGAAGATAAAGAAAAAATGGTTTATAAAGAAGGTTTGTTCGTGTAAAAAGTGAGGAACAAATTACTGTTCTGTGTATAGATTTGGGGATGATGCCTAATAAAAGTTGTGAGTGTTCAATTTTTGCTTGGGTTTCTTGTGTTTGCGATTTGGAGAATGAATTTTGGTTTTGTAATTGATTGTATTTTTTTCCAAGTTCGAGAAGTGTTTGTTGTTGAGTTGTTTGTGACGACATCTTTGGAAATATAAAAGAAGAAAAAAATGATAAACAATTTATTTGTCAAAAAAATTATGTTCGATTTTTTCAATATTTTTATCTCAAATATGAAAAATACGTATTTTACATCATCGGATATTGTCTAGTGGTAGTACGTTCGGTTCTCATCCGATTGGCCCGGGTTCGATTCCCGGTATCCGAATTTTTTTATTTACCTTTTTAAAATCTTGAGGTGTCAAAGATTCTTTTTTTAAGGTTAAGTCTTTTTTTTTATCAAGGAAATTCTCAATAACTGTAGATACAAAAAACTTTTTTTTTTTTTTTATTTTTTTTTTTTTTAAAATATAAATAATTTAAAAATCAAAAATATTAAACTAAATTATCATAATCAAAATATCTTTAAAAAGATTAGAAACTCGGCACTAAATGATTATACAGTCAAAAAAAATAAAGTAAAATCCAAAAATTCTTAATAATTAAAAATTTCTTTTTTAGAAAGCTTTAAAATTCCTGAATATTACTTGGTTATTTGGGGAAAAAAAGTGAAACAATAATAAAAAAAAGTTCAACACAATTTTCTATTGATAATATTAACGAAAAAAAAAAAAAAGAAAAATCAACAAATTAAGTTTCTAGAACAATACATTATTTTATTATCAATAATTTTATAATTAAAAGAATAATTTAACTCTCCTTTTTATCAAAATACCGATGAAAATTTTTCTGGATTTCTAAAAAAAATGTTAAATTTTTAATTAATTTTCACAATCGAGATCAATCAAAGAAAACTTTTTACCAATAGGAAAGCATTGAAAAACTATTATTGTGTAAAATAACCTTTGCACATTTAATCATTGATTTTTTCTTTGACTGATAGAACTCACTTTTCATTTTCATTTTTAGCAAGTTTTCAAATTTAAAACCAGGTTGATCTTATTTTTATGGTTCTATTTTTGTTTTAATTCTTTGTTTTACAAAGAAAGTTTTTTTCTATATGTATAGAAATAGTTTTTTTTTATTTTATTTATGAATTTTAATTTTCAATATTTAAGATTAATTACCAAAAATTATGAAAAAACAATAAAAATAAAGCGAAAACGAAATATATTTATATTAGTAAATATATTATATATAAATTCAGGCACCTAGTGCCCCACTCTGAGAGTTGTGGAATACCAATTATTAATCACGGATTGTAGAATTTTTATCTGTAATCTATAATATTTCTCTCGAGTTTTTGCTCCTCCTTTGTATTATGGAGAAGTGTCATCAAGTTCCTTCAAGTGCATAGGTTTTCTTGAGGTTTTAGGTTTTATTTGTGAAGTTTTATAGGTTTTTTGAGGTTTTCTAAATAAACAAAAAATTTTAATAATTTTTCGGTTTATTTTGAAAAGTAAAAAAAACCTAACGAAAATCTATTGATTTTCTAAATAAATAGAAAACTCAATAAAACCCAACGAAAATCAATAGATTTTTATAAACAAATAGACAACTCAAAAACCCTGACGGCACTTTTTTTCTAATTTGAGAAATTAAAAGAAATTTTTAAAAATTTTCGCTCAATTTCTCTAATTAAAAAAAACTAAGGGTGGTAATCCAGAATTAGAAATAATTACGTAAAACCAAGGATTTGAATCAATTCTTTCAAATCCTGGAAAACCTAAGGACAGTGAATAGTTTCTATTTGGTCATGAAAATGATTATTATATTTTTTATATATATTATAATTATTTCTCTCTCTCTCTTTTTTATTATTTAAATTTTCTCTAATTGCCCCTTTCTCTAAATAAATAAATAAATAAATAAATTACCAAAAATTTCAATTTCAAATTCTATTTTATAAATTAGAAACAGCTTGTTTATGTTTTTTTTTTTTTTTTTTTTCATAAGTAAGTAATTACCATATTATTCCAAGATTTTTAATTATTTTTGGCAGCTATTTTATTAATTATAAATTTATAACTCATACGTTAATTCACCTAAGGTTCAAATCTTATAAACTAAAAAATAAGTAGACTATTTTATATAAGCTAAATTTCAAAAATAGGGGCAATTTTTTCATCAAAAAAAAATTTGTTTAATCTTTTTTTTTGATTAATACTGTAATTTACTAAAGCGTTTTGAGATAAAAACCAAGATAGATAAATAAATAAAAATATAATGTAACCATTGTATTTTTTGATGGACAAATGAAAAAATGAAAAAATAATAATAAAAAAGTTTGCCCCTATGTTTGAAATTTGGCTAATGATGTGGTGGAGTGATATTTATTTTCTTTGTTGATCGATCTTCAAATTTTTATTATTTTTTATAGTCGTTTAATAGTATACTATAAAAATTATGAATTTTTATGTAAACTATTAAACCACTATAAAAATTAATACAAATTTGAAGATCGATCAACTTAGATACCAAATAACACTCCTCTAACACCCAATATTAAATAATCTTTTTTTTGAATCCCGTTTCAGGTATCGTACACCTAAATCATACGATTCTAATATTTGAATTTCCGAAATTTGAACAAATTAACTTAAGGGTGGAAATTCTAAATTAATTCTTTTGATACATCACAAATTCCATCCTTTATTTTTTGGTTAACACTCTTATATTCCTTTCTCCACAAATTCAAAGAAATTGTTAAATGAAAAAAAACACTTTCTTTGGTTTTTATTTTTTCTCCTATTGTAAATATCGACTTACCATAAAGTTTAATCATGTGGGGTTGTAGTTTATGGGGAAATTTTTCCATTTTATTATGTTCTTAGTACTTTTTTATTGAATTACTGAAATGAATTAAAAACTAATAGGATATATGTCTTTTTTGTTCTCTATAAATAGGAGTTAGAAGTAAGGTTTATACGATAACATATAATAAAAACTGAAAAAGTATTTTTATTTTCAAAAAAAAAATTCTTTTAATATATCGATAATGGACCATAAAAATTTTTATCAAAAATAAAAGGATGTTTTTGTGAGGTATCGGTATAATTAATTTAGAACGTCCATCCATAATTTGGTGAAAGATGTATTTACATTATACCATTTTTAAAAACTTTGAATTGGAACAACCTTATTGAAAAAAATTTTTTGAGTGCCTCATGGAATATTGAAATTTTGAAATCCAAATACCTTTCGCTGATCTATTTGTGAAAAGAAAGCGAACCCAAAATAAATCATAGTTGAGTTTCTAATTTTTTGATTTTTAGAAACATTTTTTTAAGATTTTACTTTTGCTTTTATTAAATTATCTTTTGAATCTAGAAATACATGTAGAGAAATATTTGAAATTAACCCAGAACAAGCCAAAAAATATACCCGAAAAGGTGTGTATTTTAAACAAATATTTTTTTTTTTAGAACACCAAACACGAAAGATCACAATTCTAAATAAATTTGTTGAAATCAAGAATAATAAAAAAAAAAAATCGATAAAAGCCTATTTTCAAAGATTTGTCTTCTTTATCTTCTTAATTTGTATGAATCCAAAAAATTTATAACCTTGAATTTCTCGCCCCATTACTATTTATTATTATTTGACAGAAATTTTTTTACCAAATTTGCTTTAGGAATTCTTTTTTTTAATATTTTTTATCAAACCAAGCCAAAATAAAGAATACCATTTCAAAGATTAAAATTAAAAATGATTGTATATAGAAACCAAAAACAACTATCAACATTTCAACCTAAAGAAAAAGATAAATTGAGAAAAAATTTCAATCAGAATTCAGAAATTTTATAAGTTTTCAATTTAATTAGTAAATAAATAATTTTCCAAATCAAACAAATAAACTATATTTCAAAATTATTTTCCCATTAAAAATCAAATTTTGAAAATAAATATTTATTTAAATTGAAGTTATCTATTACAATAAAAAAATTACTTTTTTAATATTCAGTTCTATACACCAAAAGTATATTTGTTTTTTGTCTCTAAATAAAATAAAAAAAAGTTAAAAAAAAGTAAAAAAAAACTTGGCCATTTATTATAAAATTTAGTTTACATCAAATAAATCTTTTTTTTCAAAAGGAAGAATTCAAAATATATCCTAGTTTCAAGAAACAAAACTTGAATTGGATGAATTAAATGAAAATAGGATTTTAAATTCATATTGGAAATTCTTTAGAAATAAACATTAATTTGGATTTTTCAAAAATTTTCCAAACAAAATTATTTTTATAAAGAATCAAAAATAAATCCGAATTAAAAATAAGTAATTAAATCTAATCTTTAATAGATAAGATCCAGAAATAAATGATTTGTATATATTTTTTCAAGCTCAATCTTTTTCATTTTATTGAATTCCATTTTTAAGTTGGTATGAAAATATATTACATCATAGGAGATCTGACAACTCTCAGTATTTATTAAAATATTCATTTGTTTAGGTTAAAGAAATGATTTGAAGACCTTGGTTAGGAATAAACTGAGGCACTCCTAATTGGTAAAATTTACATACTCTAATAAAGTACTTTCTTTTTTTGAAAGAATGAAAAATTTAAAACCAAATAAATAAAAGAGAAAAAATGTCAATTTTTCAAATCTCAAATTAACTGTCCTTTATTCTATTTATTATTTTGAATTCTTGAGAAAATAATCTGGACAAAGAAGGTTTTTCATTTTTTTCTTTTGTAGTTTTTCTTAATATCGATGACATGGCGAATGGTAATTTCATCAGACTCTTCTGACACTGAGTCAGAAGAAGACGAAGACTCACGGTCCGATTATGATGAATACAACGAATCCTATGAGATTCAAGACGAATTGAACAAAAGAAAAATTCAAAAAGTCCAAAAGAAAAGAACAGACGAAAATGAATCAAAAGTCTCCCAAAAGAAACCAATTGCAAAAATATACAGTCTTGACGAAAGCAATTTACAAACGCAAAAACCAAATTATACCTATATTTGTTCAATAAGGCAAAATGAAATCCCAACACTCAAATCGTATGTTGGGTTTGAAATCGAATCATCTTTTGTTTTAAATAACAATAAGGAAATCACGTCTGTAATAAGTATTCGTACAACTAATGACAAAGAATATTTTGTGATTGGTAAATCATACCCAGAGCTGAATGACTCAACAGAGGATCACGACATAAAAAAAAACAAAATTAAATTGTTTTTATTCAAAGAAACAATTGTGTCGCAATTGATGAGAGTATTTCGTAAGATCATAAACAAAAAAATGTGCTTTCAAATCAATGCACCACAACTGTTATTGCCCGATCAGGAACAAATAAAATATTATTTTATTCGAAAACAATTCCCAAATTTCCAAAGACACAACATCAGGCAACTTGCAAATTTAGATCCTAACTGTTCCCAACACCAAATCATTTCGTGTTTTGCCCATTTCACCTACCAATTTAATTGTGGCAAAGCATATTCATTAATTACAGAGTTTGATTCGATCAATGTTATCAATCTTCAATATTATTCAAGTGAGGACACATTTTATTCAAATCTAATTGACCAATACAAGGACTTTATGGTAAACCACAAATGTAATCCCCTATGTGAACATTTGCAACTGTTGCCAGTCCAAACCATCAGGAATGATCTTGAAATGAAGAAGGCCAAAAGAACAGTATACAGAAGGTTTTTAAAAAAGTCCTTCAGAGACTTAGTAAATCACCCAAAATTGAATTATCTACATTGCAAACAATCAAATTGTTTTGCACAAGTTTCAACTTACCATAAAAACTATGAGAATTTGAAAATAACTTGCCAAAATTGTTTTGAGAGAGATTAACTTACAATTATAAAAATCGTTATGGTTGATAAGATTATATCAAAAGTGGGGAAATGTTTCATATTTTAAATCAACAAATGATTTTTTCACTTTTTTTGATTACTTGAATGATAGTTTGAATCCATTTTCATTTACTTTAGCTTTTTTATTTTTAGGGGTCTGGATAATCCCAAAATCTTCAAACATTTTAAATAATTATTTTTATCTTTGTTAGTATTATTATTATTAATAATTATTGTTGTCATAAAAAAAAAAAAATACAATAAATTAAAAAAATATTTAATATTAGATTTGAAGAACTATAGTATGTTTAATATTAGAAATATAATATATAAAAGCAATTTCCAAAAAAGTGAGGCAATTTCATTTTAAAAT
Source organism: Anaeramoeba flamelloides (assembly GCA_027625915.1). Lineage (NCBI taxonomy): Eukaryota > Anaeramoebidae > Anaeramoeba > Anaeramoeba flamelloides. The sequence goes on along the minus strand of JANTQA010000036.1, from coordinate 2,093,334 downwards.
ATCTTTATTAAACTCAAATGCCCATAAAACTATTTAAATATAAAATAATTTTATCAATCATTTTTACTTCTTAATAATAATTTAATTTTTTTGATAGTATGCAAATTACTTATATATAAGATATAAAAATTTGTGATCTTGATTTTATATTGATACTTATAAGGAATTAAAATTGGTTTTTATTCTTTTCTTTTTGATCAAAAAAAAAAAACGTTTATATAACTTCTTTAATCTCGTGAAAATTTTTAATCAATTGAAAATCATATTGCTGTATTTTATTATTTAAAAAATCAATTGTTATCTTTGTCATATTTCCAGTTTTTTTTTTGAGAATGGTACTATATTGTTTTCTCCAAAAAAAGCACTCTTTCCTTTTTTATATTTTTTGAAAACATTTTGATGAATTTATTTTGAAATAAATACCATGTCACAGATCTATTCAATAGATATACACTTTTTACTTTATTTGATGTCGTCAATTTAGGAATAAATCCACTAAAAAAGAGAATTTTTTATGTAATAGTTGTATAAAAAAGGTGAAATACCGTTTTTCATTGGTGACCATTACTGAAACTAAAAAGAAAAAATCAATTAAAAGAAGAAACCAATTAACATCCAAATAAGATTCCATTATATTATTTTCAATTAAAATATCAAATCCAATTTAAATCCAATTTACTACTTATCGAAATTATTTGAGTGATTTTGGATATCTCAAAAATAGTCATTTTTTTGAACAAAATAATAAAAATGGATTAATTAAAGAAAAAAAACTTTACCAAAAGATATTATTAAAAAACTTTTATTGTGTTGAATACTTCATTTTGTCTAGATTTATTCATTTATTCTTTTATAAATTGATCTTACTTTGAATTTTCGGTAATGTTACAAATTAAAAACTGTGTTGAACTTTTTTTCCATAATTTTAATATAAAAAAAAAATATTACACTTTTTTGGAACAAAGTTACAGTCAGTTTCACTTTTAAGGTACAAACCTTCAACGAAATTTAAAGCACAAAAAAATCTCAAATTAAGGCACAAAATTTGAAATTTTTTTTTTTACAAAACTGTTTTACTAGGATCCAAAATTTTGTGCCTTAATTTGAGATTTTTATTGTGCTTTAATTCTCGTTGTAGTTTGTGTCTTAAAAGTGGAACTGGCTGTATATATCAAGGTAGGGGATAATAATCTATTTGATAATCAATTATAGATATTATTAAAGTTATGTATAAAATTTATTGGGTTTATGACAGTTAATCTTTAAATGTGAGAACTATAAATTTATTTAATTACCAATATATTTTGATAAATTATGAAAATCATTTTGAGTTTTTAAAAAAAAATATTTTTTTTGAAAATTGATTTTTTATTTATGAAATAGATAAGTTGGTACATTTTATGGTGTTACTGCCCCCCCCTCACAATATATTCGTTTTTAACAAAAGTAAACCCCATTGCAAAATTGTCACTCAGTTGAAATCTTGTTTTGAAAAATAAATACACCCTTTAGTATTCAAGAAAAGCTAATAATTAGAGCTGATTAACAATTCACTTTCAAATCATTCAAAAATATATAAAAACACCTGATCTTTGAAAAATTAATAATAAACAAAACCAAAAAATAAAAGAAGAGTGATTAATTGTTTTTGAAATGACTTTTAATGATTTTTATCATTGCTTGAACTTCCACTGTAAAAAGCTTTACAAGAAGTTTTTAATCTAATAATTTATTTCATTTTAAATTCATTACCTAATCACAATTTTCTAATTGATTATTTACTATGCCCAAGATCTTTTTTTTATAATTTGATCTTTTGCAAAATAAAATCAGGATCAAAAAAAAAGAATCGAAAATAGGAAATCAAAAAAAGATCAAGATAAAGAAAAATAAAAAGAAAAAGAAAAAACTAAAATTTGATGAAATTAGTAAAAATAATTTTGATCTAAAAATTGATAAATTATTTTTTTGAGAAGTATACTGAGATAAAACCACAGAACCAGCCTCGAATAATATTATAAATCAACTCAAAAATAATTAAAACAAGCTTACATAAGTTTAAAAGTAAAATTTAAAAGTAATCTCTGGTTCAACGCCAAAAAAAAATTTATTATAAAAATTATTGAACAATAAATTATCGATTTTTTAACTTAGGATCAAAATTAAGAAATATTATTTTAGAAATTTTATTAATTTCAATTCCAATTTTAAGGCTTAAACTTTCCTTGGTAAATAAGGCACAAAAAACCAAAATTAAGGTACAAATTTCTAATTCTAATAAAATAATTTGTATAAAAAAAAATTCCACATTTTGTGTATAATTTGTGATTCTAATTCTGCCTTCATTTTAATTCTAAATTTAGTATATAAAATGTGGCACTGAATTTATTATTTATATTTATAAAAATATAAACTAAGAATCTCACATTAAACAATTCTGGAACTGAAAATTTGATATTTAAAACTTCCTTAGCAATAATATTAACAATTTTTGAATTCAGATATTTAATCAATAAATAATAGAATAAAAAACCAAAAAGCTTGTTGAAAATTCAACTAATTTCATTTCTCTGAAACTCAATCAATATTTTTTTTTGGTTTACCAGTTAAATTATTATTTTGTAAATCTTGTAATTAAAAAATAATCAATATAGAATTTTTAGTTGTTCAAAATAAACTTTTTTATATGCTAAGGTAAACCAAAATAACAATTTAAATTAGAATTATTTTTTATTACTTACCTCTGAAAAAATATGAGAAATAAGAAGAATGTTACATATAAGAGAAAAGTTGACATATGTACTAATAATTTTAATAACCTTATATATTTTCCTAAAAATTGAAAAACCCAAATTCTGAGGTGAATCTTATTGAAAAAACAACAATCTTCATTTTGATCTTTAATTGAAGATAAAAAATTCCAATACTGTTATTTCAAAAAAGGAAACTTTGTTTTATACTTTTGTCTGAATTATAATTTTTAAAACGTTTTGTGTTTTAATATCATGAATTTATTTTTTAAAAAAAGTTCTTTAGTCAGACTCCAACCTCTACACCACATTTAAAGGTTATCCCTCACTTTATGAAAACAGAAAACTTTCAAAAAGTTTTAGTTTTGAAAAATTTATAAAATCAAAAGTTTTCATTTGTTTACAATTATGACACTATTTTGAGTATCATTTTTTTGAAAAATAAAAGAATTAGGCAGAACTAATATGATTTAAAACCCAATGCCAATGTTCTTTAATTTATAACTTCTCCTTGATAGAGGATGATTCCTTATAAACAAAAATTTTCGATATTTTTCAAATCCCTTGATTTGGTATTCCTTATAATCATATATAAGGTATTTCCAAAAAAGTGTGGCAATTTTTTTTTACAATTCATAAAAAATCATCTTTGTTAGTAGTATTAATCAATTGACATTACTAAATTAAGTTTAATATTAATACCAATTGAATCAATTACTTAGGTATTTATTTCAATACATGTTGGATGAAATATTTCCAAAAAATGGAAAAAAAATATCACTTTTTTTTTGGAGAAAACAATGTAAGACCAATTTCAATAATAAACTGGAAATATGAAAAGGGTAAAAATGATTTTTTAAACAATAAAATGCAGTTATATGTTTTCAATTCTATTTGAAATTTTGTTGTGATTAAAGAGTTATGAAAACGATTTTTTCAATGAAAAAGAAAATAATAAACACCAATTTTAACCCTTAAAAAACATCAGATATAATCGAGATCAAAAAATTTAACCTCTTCTTTATGTACTACAATACGAAGAAATAAATAAAATTATTGTCAAGAGTCGATGAATGGTAGTTTATGATTTTGTATATTTAAATACTTTTTTGAGGATTGAGTTTAAAAGATATATTTTAAAATAAATTTGACCAACTTTATTGGAAATAGCTTAGATTCTAAAATCCATAGAATACAAATTTTGGATAGTCCTACAAGAACTATTTGTTATATTTCTTTTTCAACTGACTTCAATTTTCCTATTTATTCTCTCGTACGTATTGACGTGTAAAAAAATTCTTTCTCCTTTTTACAAAAAAAATCTCGAAAAAGAAAAAATAATTCTTTTAAATCTGAATCGAAATCACTTTTGAAAAACAAATCTTTGGAAAAAGAAATATTTCCAAAGTTTCTTGTAGTGTATCCCTTTTTAGAAAAGAAACAGATCATTCAATTCATTTAAAAAAATAAAGATCCAATCAAAAAATCATTTTTATTTTATTGATATTTCTTTCAAAACTTTTAAGCAAATTTAAGCAAAAAGAAAAAACCAAAATGACAGAATTATATAAAAAATGTAAAGAGTGTGGAAGGTATTTTTTCCATACAAAATTAAAAGCTCATAAAAAATTACATTCCACAAACCAATACAAGCCAGTTAAGATCAAGAATCAACTTTTTGTTGTTATTAGGAATGCCCTTGAGGCACTGCATGGCGATCAAACAAAAACAAAAGAGAGAAGTTATTATTTATGTGATGCACTTGAACACCAGTACCAAGGTTTCGAACAAAGCTGTGGCTTTCGTAACATCCAAATGGCAATTTCAAACCTGTTTACAAATTTTTCAGTTGTTAAAGACACAATCCCCTCTGTGCTGACCATTGAAAAGATGATCGAAGTGGCTTGGTCGAAGGGCTTTGATGTTGAAGGGGGGACGGAGATATACAATAACAAATTAGTTGGTATGGGGAAATGGATCGGTGCAACCGAGTGCTCTACATTCTTTAACTATCTTGGAATCAAAAATCAAATCTATGATTTTGATGGGACTAAGAACGAAAATATTCTTTTGCATTTGTATGAATTTGTTTGGGATTATTTCCAAAACTACCCCCAATCAAAAAAAAAAACAGAGAATGTGCCTCCACTATACTTCCAATATAGCTCCCATTCCTTAACCATTATTGGTATCGAAAAATTTGGAAACAAGGCTTGTGATTACAATTTAATTGTCTATAACCCCCTCAAGGAAACCAATGACCTGATCAGATCAGCCAGCCAACTTTACTTAGATCCATTCAGAAAATCTATTGACTTTCTAGGGAACATAAAACTATTTCAAATTGTACAACTTTATAATACACCTTGGACACAAGAAGAAAGAGAAAAATCTAAAATTATTTCCAGTAAACTTGTTCCTCCGGATGAAAATTCTGAAGAAAGTGAAAGTGAGAGCGAAAAAGAAAAAGAAAATGAAAAAGAAAAAGAAGAAGAGGATATTGAAAATGAAAAAGAGGGAAAAGAAGAAGAGGAAATTGGAAATGAAAATGAAAAAGTGCAAAACAAAAGTAGTCAAGAAAAAAATTAACTCGTTTGAATTTATTTACCATGTATATTAATTTTTTCACAATTTAAAAAGAAAAAGAAGATTAACAAATATATTATCTTGTTGTTGAAAATAATAAAAACTTAATTAATAAATTTTTGTAATTTTCCAATAATTGAAAAGACTTCCAGAAAATATTTTTTTTGAAAAAAATTGTTCGCTTTTTTCGATGGTTTTGAAGTTCTCCAGAAATTTGACATTTAGTGAAAATTAACATTAATAGAACTAAAGATCTATTGGTCATTTATTCTCCGAATACCAGTGATAAAAATTGTCGTACATATTTTATTTAATAGACTAATAATAATTTCAATCAATGAAATCGTTTGGTGAATATTAATAATTCAATTTAAGGGTCTAGTCCTTTACCATGAATATACTCCATACTCAACATGTGATCAGAGATACCAAAAAGGGTATTGTGAAATAGCCCTTCTTTTAGTTGACAAAATTCAAATAACAAAAAAAAAAATTCCATTTTTTTTCTATTTAGAAAAAAAATTCAACAAAAAAAATAAGTTTGAAAAGGGTTCTCAATCTTCAAAAAATCAAAATTTAAATAAAAAATTCATCTTTTCTCATTTTCTATTTCCAAATGGTTAAATTTCAATAATTTAAAACAAATTGCTTTCTTGAATTTTGCAATCAATTTAATTCAATGTAATTTGATTTGTGGTTATTTTGTAACCCTCTAAATTTGAAAGAGTATGGATTATATATTATTCTTACTATAAAAATAACTCATTTGAAAAATGAAAAAAAAGAAAAAAAAAAATCACCAAGATCTGAAAAAGCACCAAAGAGCGACACTTCAAAACTGTTATAGTTGTTTTCAAAATTGTAAATCACAACCATTCTAATTGGAAATTGAGTGTCTCTCTTTGGCGCTTTTTTCTAAAAATGGCCTCATCTTTGGTTGCTGATTTTTGGAGATCGATCATACATCATAGGTTGGTTGGTTTTTGATTGGTTTTAGGTCCTCATAAAAATTACTAAAAAGTTATTTTCCATTTCAGAAAAAAAATTTTTACCGTAATGACTCGACCCGTAAAAAAAATCATTTTTCTTATATAATATTGGTATTCACCAAACTATTTTATATTGAAAATCCCTTCGAGTTCAAAAATCAAAAGTAGTGTTTAGTTTACTATTAGAAAAATTTGGGTAAAGAAATTAAAACTCTTTATTTAACTGTAAATTGTAAAAACTCAATTTTTTACAACATTTATATTTACACTAGTGTACAGATCCAGCAGCTTTCGTATTATTCGAATTCTTATTTAGTGGCACTAGAGCTTTGAAAATGATGAACTTTGAATTTATAGTAAATTTAAAGATTATGGATTTAAGTTTAAAATACTAAATTTTCTATTAAAGTCTCTGATCGAATAAAATAATCACTATTTCATATTTCATGAAATACGTTTTAAAATCAGTAATACTAGTTTATTGTTCAAAAAAAAATTAATTTCTTGTTTTTTCTTTTTGACAAGACTCAAGCTATTTGTATTAAATCAGAGGGGGGTAGGGATTTGAACTTTGAAAATAATATAATAATTTTAAATTAAACCTTCATATAGAAAATACCTTAGAATTCCAAATATCTGGTTTTCTTTTAATAAATTCGAAAAAATATTCTGATTATAATTATCGATAGGTGATATTGTTAATATCTTCTCTCGAGAATTGTAATTTGCTTATTTTGAGAAATTAACAAAACCACAAGTGTTATTATTTGAAACTGGTTAGTTAATACCAATAATTTAAATACAAAACAAGCAAAAAATAAAATATATATTTCCAATTTAATTCTGGAAAAAAAACAAATAAAAAAAAAGGTAAAAAATAATACCAATTTTTTTAATCATATTGAAATATTTTCACTCATACAGAATTTCCCAAAATCATCTTTAAATTACCAAACTCTAACAAATTGATCAATTTGATCAAGAAATTTTCAACTGTTATTTTTTTTTTTTCATTTTTCTTGTTTGTTAAAAACATTCAAATTGGATCAATCTGATGATTAAAATACTCTTTTAATTTTCATTTTTTTTTTTGAAATTTAGTAATAGATTCTATAATTGATATACATAAATTTTACTAATTTGACTTATCCTGCAACTCTTCTAATTTTAATAATTAGAAAGTCTCAACATCATCTGGAAAAGTTATTTTGAATAACAAAAAATAACAATTCAAAATTTGAAAATGGCCAAAATTGAAAGAGTAACCAAGTCGAAAGAAGTTGATCTTAATATAAGCTAATTAAATCAACTTTGTAGATATGTTATTTTTTGTCATTTTTTTATTCTAGTTAGAAGAAAATGATAACACAATATTCTTTGTATTTAAAATTTCTAATTTAAAATTTTCAGAAAAGATTCTAAACTATTTTTTAATTATTATGACTCATTTTATAATGTTAATAGCTGTCGCTTTGTAGTTTTATCCCAGTATTCTTATCGAAAATATTTTCAAATTTTTGGATCAGAATCATATATTCTCATTTCAACATATTTTTGTTTTAAAATATCAAATTATTATTTTTCATATTTTTTTTTTTTTTTATCTTTTTCTTTTTTTGATGCTTTTTTTTTTTTTTTTTTTACAAAAGATTATGTGGAAAAAAAAAAAGAGATCTTCAAAAAGTCCAAGAATCACTATGAAAATTGAGATGATGTTATATCTTCTAGTTGTGAATTTAATTGAAGTAAAAAATCCTCTTGTTCAACTTTTTTTCAGTGAAAGATCAGTAATAAAAAATCTGTAATGTTCATTTCCAAAATTGTGACTCACTTTTTTTGAGTTTTTTGGTTTTTTTTTTTAATTTTTAAAATATTTAGTTTTTCATATGTTTCGGAAATGATTTCAAAGTGAACTGTTAATCAAAATTTAATAATTAATTGTTTTTCAATTCAAAAAGATATATTTTTTTTTGGAATTTATTATTTCAGTTGAGTTAAAATTTTTAGAATGGTGTTTACTTTATCTTTGAACTATTTTGACTTTTTATGATAATTCAAATCTGGATTAAAGATAAATAGCAAATTAAATTAATTAATATATCAATATCATTTGAAATATTTTATTTTAAACTTGATAAAATTTCCGTCAATCGGGGTGCTCGGAGTATATTGTAGGGATTTTGTTTCTTTAATGTTTATTCTAAAACAAAGAAAATGCTGAAATAATTTAAATTGGAGATTTTTTAATTGATTTTTAATCCTCTTTTCAAAAAAAAAAAAAAAATTAAAATTAAAATTAAAATGATATCAAAATGAATATTCAAAATGAAATAAATCAAGAATGATAACTTTTTTTTTCAAATCAAAAATGACTTATAAAAATAATGAAGTAAATGAAAAAAGGATAAAGAATAAAGAAAAAAGAAAAAAGAAAAACGGGATTGAAAGCAATTCCAAAAAATTAAAAATCACCAATTTCGTTATTTACAGTAATTCTTAAAAACACCTCTTCTAAGGTGGTGTGTGAAATTCCCCAATCGAGTATACCTAATTTTTCCTTTCTAGATTCGAATTGATTAAACACCGTAGATAATAAGATGTCGTCTTTAGGTATTTCATAATTTCTAGTACAGGCTAGGGAATTTAATAATTGTGCATTTGGGTATTTTTTCATAAAGTACTTGTGTGCGCGCTTATCGTTTTTAGTGCTGTTAGTATGTATTGAAAATTTATAACCTTTACCAAAGCGTTTTTTTAATTCTTCGCTTACACCAATTGCACGAAGCTTTCCATTTTCTAAAATTCCGATTCGATCGGCAAGTGCGTCTGCTTCCTCCATTGAGTGTGTTGTTAAAATAATTGCACGGTCTGCTTTTTTTTCTTGAATGACGTCCCAAACTTTTCTTTTGCTTGAAGGATCCATTCCGGTAGTTGGCTCATCTAAGAAAACGATTTTAGAATCGACAATTAAAGAGATTGCCAATGAAATTCTTCGTTTCATACCACCAGAATATTCATTAATTAATTTTTTGCGATCTTCAAAGAGGTCTAGATCTTGTAAGGTTTGAGTAACACGCTTCTTTAATATTTCTCCTTGGTACCCATGTAGCCGAGCAAAAAACTCTAATGTTTCCCAGCCTGATTGTTCGCCCCATAAGCAATCATATTGTGGGCAAATTGAAATGATCTGATGGATTTTATCCATATTGTGTCTGTTTAATTTTAAGTCGTTAATGTATGCTTTTCCAAAAGTTGGTGAGATTAGCCCACTTAAAATAGACATTGTTGTTGTTTTACCAGCACCATTCTTTGAGATTTATTCAGATAATTTTGTAGATTGAAAATGTTTAATTAATTTTAGTACTGATAATATTCATTAAAGAAGTTTGGACAAAGGTATGAATAATTGAAATCCTGAGTAACCATTCAATCTCATTTAAACTTCAATTGTTAAATCTAAATCAATTGATGGTTTTTTGTTTTTTTCGTTTTTTGATTTTTGGTTTTTTTGGTTTTTTGGTTTTTTCGGTTTTTTCGTTTTTTGGTTTTTTGTTTTTTTTGTTTTTCTGACTTTGAAACTTTTTTGAAAACAAAAATGTAAAAGCAAAAGACAAAAAAGAAAGAAACATATCTGGTAGAAATTTTAGAAATTAGATACTGGGAATGTGTTTAATTGTCTTTTAAAGTTATTTTTTATATTTCAAAACATTATTTGATAATATAATTGTTTTAAAAAAGTTTGGCCAAAAAAGTTTTCAAAATTATTTTTAAAGAATTTAAAAAACTTCAATATTGTTATTTTTAGGACTATCCTAAAAAACTTTTTAGTTACACTTTTTTAAAATTACTTTAATCAAAAATTTAGAAAAAAAAAAAAATAAAAGAAAACTTGATCGAATTTTTGGAATATTTAAAAGTGTCCAATGATGGAAGAAATTGTTTTTTTTTGAAGAATTAACACAAATATCTTTTTTCTTTTTTCTTTTTCTTTTTTCTTTTTTTTTTTTTTATTGTTTGTTAAAAATAACAACATACTTGGAACAATGCTTTTTTTCTCAGAAGAAAGATCCAATGCATAGGTCAATTTTTTGAAAAATAAAACATTCAGAAATTACATTTTTTAAACCGACAATTATTTATATTTCTTTAAATTGTCACATATAGTATGAATGGTAAAAATTTTATAAATTGTTGTTTTCATTAAACATGTTCCTCAACGTTGATATTTTTTAAAATATTGTCAAAAAATGAAAAATTAAAAGTTTTATCTAAAATCTTTTCAATTTTTTTTTTTAATTAAAAGTGTTATTGAATAATTGATTAATCTAAACAAATATATTAGATGATATAATTGTTATTATCTTCGTTTAAAAAAATGTGAAAAAATGAATAAAATGTTGCAATATTTTTTGGATCAGCATTACGGGATATTAAGGATAACTTTTTGAAAGATTGTTTGTTATGGTTAGTACTAGCCATTTTGAACATTTAATTGCTGAGTGAAAATTTATCATTAATTTTATTTTTTTAATTTAGATCTTTGAATTTTCTATAAATTGTCAATAATTCAAAGACTTTAGAGTGACAAAACTTGAAATACAAGATTTGGAATTTCTTGTAAGTTGAAAATATCAAGTTATTTTTTTTACTTCAAAATTTTTTTAAAATAACCTTTCAAATAGAGTTCGGTGGATAGTATGAGTTAATTGAAATAGAGTTTTTTTGAAGTTATAAATTAGAGACATTTTATCAAAATTTTATTTTTTTTGTTTGTTAAGAGTGTAAATAGAAACATAGTAAATAATTCTATTTACCACTTTTCGAAAATATCTTCAAATTTTTCTGTCGAGTTTTTTTTTTTAATAAAAATATCAATTTTCTTCGTTTTCCATTTTTTTTGAAATGTACAAATGGAACGAAAAGACCTTATATGAATTTGATCATTTTAAGGAAGGAAATGAAGACTGGATGAAGAAGTAGTTACAGAAGAAACACTGGTACAATATTTTGATCCACAAGAAAAATAAAACTTTAACAAAAATTCAAAAAAAACAGAAAAAGAAAAAGAAAGAAAAAAAGAAAATGTAATAAAAGAAAGAAAAGAAATAGTAATAAAAGAAAGAAAAGAAGAAAAAGAAAGAACAGAAAGAAAAGAAAAAGAAGGAAATGATAAAGAAAGAACAAAAAGAAGAGAAAAAGAAAGTAAACAAAAAGAAAGAAAAGATAAAGGAAGAAAAATAAAAAGAAAAGGGATTGAAAGGGAAACAAAAAATAAATCTCAAAGAGAACATTTTATTTTTTTTTATTTTGTTTTTTTTAAATTTTCAAATAATAACAATAGCCATTTGGTTTTTGTTTGGATCAAAATATCTTCAATCTTTTTTCTTCATATGATTAAAATCATATTCAAAAAAAATATTACAAATATTTTGATCCCAAAAAACCAAATAACTGCTGATAATTTTCTAGAACAATGAGCCATATGAAATTAATTGATTTTTTAATCATAATATAAAAAAAGGCATAATTTTGGTTCATTTGGTTCATTTAGTTCATTTGGTTCATTTGATTCATTTAGTTCATTTGATTACTTTGATTCATTTGGTTTGAAAAAAAAAAAAGCAATTTTTTTTTGAAATTATAACTTCAGTCATATTAAAAGTATTTTCAAAAAATAAGAATTTGAGTGGGTTTTGTTTTTTATTAATAATTTGAATACGTTACTTTTTACAAGAATTGTGTATTTTTTTAAAAAAAAAAATTAATTTTCATTTAATTTTTAAAATAAGACCATTACTAAACACTATTATTTCTGTGAAACAAATTAATGAATATATGAAAAACAAATGCACAAATAAAATTATCGTAAAAAAAAAAGAACAAAAATTAAATCTAAAAAGTAAAATAAAAAATACTATAAACACATTCTAAAATTATTAAGAAAGCAAAATCCAAAATTTTTATAACTACTTATTAAATCATTTAAATTTGTGTTTAAATCTCAAAATTTAGATTATAAATATGAAAAATGAGTCAATTTTACTTGAGGTGAATTTTGGTTAATAAATAACAATTCAAAAACTCAAAAATAAATTTATTTAGTAGTTATTTTCAAAAATATTAGATTATTAGATCAAAAAATGTATTTCTCAACACATCATTCTAATTTTTCATAATATTTTGAAGTTTCAGAATTTTATTTTTAACAAAAGAATGAAATACATTTTTCTTTTTTCTGAAATGATTTAAATAATTTAATTATCAATTAAAAATAAAAAAAAAAACAACTTTTAAACTTCAAATAATCATCAACAAGGTGTATCACTTCACAATCGAATTTAATTTTGCTTATTTTTCGATTTACTTTTTTTCTGTTTCCTTCTTTTTTTTTTTTTTAATTAAAAAGTAGAGAAGTAGAAAAATAGCCAAATGTGTGGCTCTAATGCAAAGTATTGAAGAGGAGAAACAGTGGTAGGCATTTGAACTTATTCTTTTATGCAATTGATTTTTACTGGAATCAACTTCTACCAATTACATTCTATTACGAAAACAGGTGATATTATGGTGGTGATCGATAAAATTTTTGGAATGATCTACAGAAAAGAAATCAACCACCGACCCATTCAACACTTGGGTTACAAAATAAAACTTTTCACTTGAAAGTTTTTTGTTTTTTTAATATTTTTTTAGTTTCGTTTCATTTATTTATTTTCTTTCTCTTTTTCTTGTCTTTCATTTATAGAAAACTCAATTGAGTTTAAAATACTTCTAGTGACTGTAATTAAAAGGTTCTTTTGACTACTCTTTGGATTAGGAGTCACAAATTTAGTCACTTCAAAACTCTCTCTTTAACAGCTTAAGAGCTCTTGGGCACTTAACCCTTACCAATAAAGCATACTCTCACTTGCATTTCTTGCTTTTCTTTCTCTTTTTTTTTGATACTGTTGTCTTCATTTCGAAAATTATTTGTTCTTTTCATTTTTTGAAAGAAAAGCTATCCTATGAATTGTAATCTTACCTAAATTATAGCAAGGATAAAAAGCACTAAATAAAGGTTAGTGTTTCTGACAAACGGGGGGGTCTGTTTTTTTGATATTAGCTCTCTTCCATTCAATATTTTTTGAAAAAAAAAAAAAACTTAATTTTTGTCTCATTACTATTTAGTTGCCTTGATCCAGATTCTCTTCAATAAAAATGAGTTTTATTCTAATAACTGGTCAATTACTCAAAAAGGAAAGAACTGATAAGGATAGACACAATATCTTATAAATGATTCTAACGATTCAAGACTAAATTAAATATCACGAAAGAAGAATATTGTTTTTCCATCAAACAGTACCTTAGCATTGATCATTTCAATTAAAAGATCAAAAATAAAAATAAAATAAAAAAAAAAAAAAAAAAATTGAAAAATTTACAGGGCCAAGCAAGGCAAATATTTGACCTTTTGGTATTCCTAAATGTAGGCCTTTCAGTGCGTGTTTTGGGAGGTTACCATCTTTACCAGGATAACTTTTCCCGAGCCCCAAAATTCTAACTTCATCATCACAATTTTTGACTCTTTTAATTTCATCAAGAACATCTTGAGGAACCTCGTCTTCTTCGTCTTGATCGATTGTCTGTGTATGGTGCAAGATCTTTTTCAAAAATTTTTTTTTTATGAAATGTTTGATTTTATTCAAGACGGGATCAAAAAACCCGTTAAAATAAGCTGTTAGTGTGTAGAAAATAATGGACTGAACAAAGAGAAATAAATAAGAGGATCCAGTATTTTTGATGTCCAAACTGGTTTCATCAATTTTGGCGCCTGGTTGTCCGATTGCGCTCGCGTCGGAAATGGCCATTAGCGCTTGTACAAAGGCGATCGAGGGAACGCATTTGAGCAAAAAGATGATTGTGTATGGCGTTGAGTTATTGCCTGCAATTGACCAATAATACGTCGGCAATACAAAGGTGAGAAAGACGACCAAAAAGATGCCAATGATGTAGGTTGACTTCACCTTCTTAAAAAAGTTTGATAAAAAAAATGCCATTGAGATCATGGTGTTGCCCCAAAGCAAGAGCAGCACAAAATGGATGCTAAAGTCGTTTTGGGTGATGAACCGGAATCTCAATATCACGAGCATGATGTAAAACACCGTGACTTGGACGAAATACAATGCCCAGTCGAAGAGCCAATTGACAAGCCAATATATTCTGGTCTTGAGCCCCATCATTTTCATCAAGTCGATCAGCAAATTCTCCTTTTCATACACTATGGAGACCATGAAGACCGGGAACAGCATGTGCAAAATGAAATTAAAGGAGAAGGGCTGCTCGATGGACATGATGTCCAGGGCCTCCTTGCGTTTAAATTCTGGGAAGTCCTTGAGCCCGACGAAAAGATCTGCCGCGTCTCCGCTTTTGCTTGGATCGTCCCCCCAGAGCTTTTTGAAAATGTTCCTGTTTGCGGTGTTGACAAGCGTTGGCATGTACATCGTTAGGCCCTCCAGCTGCGACTGCTTATACATTTGGATGATCATGTTTGTGGTGTCTGTGGAATTGAAGTACACAGAGTACTCGACCTTTGGCGAGTCCGGCGATAAATCCAAGTGCTCAAAGTAAATGCCCCCAGCGATTTCCTGCAGGTTCTTTTCATACGACTGGAAAAACTGGTCGTCTAAGGAGTCCTTGGTGTCGTATAGGGTCAGGATCGGCTGGAATTGGTCGTAAGGCTCATAGTCCCGTGTGACGTAAAATGTCAAGTTTTGCGACATCGCAGACAGCTCGCCCTCGAATTTGTCTGGTGAGCCCGTCGGCGTGTCGACGTACGGGAAATTCGCATTCAAAAAAATGTCGCTCTCATAGCTTTCAGGGTTTTTGTTCTCGGGGATCGTTTCCTCTAAATAGCGATGCACAATCTCACCAACGCCAAAGACGTACACGATAAAGATGATCGTAAACGCGTAAATAATTAAATTTGTTTTTTTGGCTCGCTTCTGGAGATACAAGTTCTTGAGAAACAACGCAATGAATTGGTTTTTGAACCCCAATTTCTTTTTCGATAAATCTCGCATTTTTTTTTTTATTTTTTTGTTCCTTGATTTGCTTGGTGGCTGAAGTGTATCGTCTTCTTCAGAAGCAATACTAAGACTTGTAGCGTTGGTTGGGGTGCTATGACTATCAGAAACGCTGCTACTTTTGCTTTCTTGTTTACTCATTTCATCACTAGAGCTTGTCTGTAGTTTTTTTTTTTTTCTTTGTTTTTTGTCTTTTTTTTGGCTTTTGTCTTTTCTTTGTTTTTTCTCTTTTCTTTGTTTTTTGTCTGTTAATTCAAGATCAGTATTTGAACTTTGTGTTTCACTTAGATCACTTGGATCACTTGTTGTGCTCATGTGGAAAATTCTGGCAAAAATAAAGAAATAGTTTTTTGGAAAAATGTGTTTTTATTATTGGAATTTTTGCAGAGTGTGACAATTTTTGAAATTCAAAGTTTGTTGTTGGTAGAATAGAAGGTGACTTTGGACTAGAGTTGTTCAAAAATTTGAAAATTATAAAAAAATGAAAAATGAATTTGTTTTCTTTAAATATTAACCTTTAACCCTTTTTAAAATTTTATTTTTACTTTACACCTACTTATATTCACAAACCCACTTCTTTTTGGATATTTAATACAAAAGTGTCGTGGATATTACTACAATTAACTTGAAATTTGCAAATTCTTTTATTTTCCAACTGATCTTTTTAAGAGCAATCAAAAGAAATTCTTAAAACAACATGTCATTAGAGTAAGTTCTTTGTTTTTCTTCACATCAAGATACTTTTGCTCAAAATGAAGATTCTTATTGGAAGCGTTCTCAAAGGAATATGGTGTTTATCTTTTCATCTCTGTAAATCAATCCTAAACTTGAGTGATTAAACATAATTGAATATAATTTCTTTTTTTAGATTATAATCATTATTTTCAAACGAGTTTTCAAAAGTGTGATTATCATTTTTTTTCATAAAGGCCTAAAAATCGTCTATTTGTGTTTGTTATTTGTATTTTTAATGAGACTATGGATAACTTTTTATGTCACACATTTTATAAAAATGATTTTTCGATTTTTATTCTTTTCTTTTCGTTGTTGGTTTTTTTTTATTTTAGATCCTTGAATTTTTAGCCAAAATATACTTTTTGATACTATCGTTTAGTGTCGGTATTTAAGTTTCTCTTAAGATCTACCTGTCAGGTGTGTTGAGAATTATTCAATTTTTTATAAATTTTTCCAAACATGGGCTACAGATCACTCCTTTTTTTAAATTGGTGTATAAAAAATGAGTAAAAAACTTTAAATTTCAATTTCCCTTTTTTAAATGTTTTTTACACAGCTTTGAACCAAGATTTTAATTATTTAAGTGTTAGGAAAGTTAGTAAAATTAGTTGATCTACATAATTTTCTTTTGAATGTAATATTTTCATAGCAGAGTTATAAGATTTCAAAAAAGGACAAGGTAATCAAAAAGTTTATTGGATTTTTTTGGAATTTGTCAGTATGATTGGAACAACACACAACTATTTAGAAAAAAAATGTGAACATCATTTTAATTATATCATGATTTTAATTATCAGATGGGTAGAGAAAAGGAAAATTTTTCAAATATTTTTTTTCTTAATATTAAAATGATCTAGATAGATATATGAAACTGAAATTCCGCAAATTGTATTAAGGAATATTATGAAAATTAATATAATAATTTCATCCCAATGGCAAAATTATAACAAGAAAAAATCTAAATAATTCTATTATTCTAATGGTCAATATTAAAATTCAAATTTGGTAAATTGGGAGTTCAGAAATTTTGGTTTTTATTTGATGTTTTTGAATTCTGTTTTAATTCCAATAATTCACCTATTTTTTAGATATGGTTTTTGTTATAAAATAGTTAAAAAAAAATAAGAACTTTTTATATCTTTAACAAATACAATTTGTTTAACAAATAAAACATGTTTAACAAATGTTTCTTCATTAAACTAGATTTGGCATTTTTTTTTCTATTTGGCAATTATTTTCTATTATGAATGGTTTTTCAAAAAATATAAATAAAATCAAAAAAATAAATAGAAAAATTAAAGTATATTTTTCCTAATTCATTATTTATTTAAAAGTGTTTATTTTTGGAGAAAATATAAGAAACTATCTTTATAATTTAATTACTGATAAATAAGTTTATTGCACTCATGGATTCAAAAAATCTTTAAATTTTTTTTTTTAGGTCTGATATTAATTAGTGGAATTTACAACCTTTTCCAGAGAAAAATAAGATAGATTTTTTTATAGGAATATAAAGAAAAAAGAACAATATGTTGATTTTGAGAATTAAAAAGTAAAAAATAAGGAAATGGGGTGTAAATTTTCTTACCATTTGAAAAAAAAAACTGAATAGGGAAAAAAAGTTTAGTAGGATCTTTAATTGGGAAACTTCATAAGATCTTAAATTAATATCAGTTTCTGTAGGAAATTACTTAACTTTAGAGAATAATCCATTAACATTATTTTCATATAATTCAACAAAAGTAATCTAAATCTCATTAAATATGGAAATTTTTTCGAATGGTTTTGGAGATCTCAAAAATAATCATTTTTTTCAAAACATGTTTAATGAAAGATCAATCAACAAAAGACTATATCCAAAAGATAGTATTAGAAAAACTGCTATTTAGTTGAATCCTGGATTTTGTGTCAAATAATTTATATTTTCTTTTGTTACTTGAATTAAATTATTCTTTACCATAATATTCCCAATCATTTTTAACTTTTTTTTCCTTTTGAAGTTTTTCCCCAAATGGATATAATTTTTTCAATTTATCAATAATGTAAATTAATATTAAAAAAATTTAATAAATTGGATAATAAAGTTGAATAACCGTCTTAATGAAATCACTAGAAATAACATTTCTAATTGATTTTTTAGATACCTTCATCTTTTATTAACTTGATCTAAAAAATTTTGAAACTTAAAATTAATAGTATCATTTATTATTTTGTAGAAGGGTTGATATAGAAAAGGTTTAACAAGGCATGATGAAGATATGTATAAAATAGTTGAAAATATATAATAAATCACAAATTGTCTATTTTCAGTACTCTATGAACATTTTTTTTTATAAAAAAAAACTTTTTATGAGAAATTTGCCTCAACTACCTTTTTTGAAGAATTTTTTGTCATTAAACCCACTTTGGAAAAAAACATAATTTGTCTATGAATTGATTTTTTTATTTATACTTTGGAAAATGAGATGATAAAATCTCCTCAAAAAATATTTTCATTGATTAATATCGGTAAAACATATAATTTTAAACCTTTTTTTTTCGAAATATGAATATAATGGTACGAGTGTGGAATTTACACTTGTCCAATAATTGAGAAAGAAGATTCAATAAAATCTTATCTTTTTAGTCTTCTTTAATTTTTTAAGAATCTATTTATTTAAATATATATGTTGACACCAAATTGGTATACAGTTAAAATACAATATAATAACACAAGAAAAAGAAATTCAAAAATTTTCTATTACTTCAACATTCAAAATAAAGATAATCTATTCAAAAGTAATCATCATTCTAAATGTTTTTTCACGATTCTCTTGTCGTTTTTTGGCCAAAATAAGTTATCCTCAATTTATTTTTTGTTCGACTGGTATTAAATTAACCAGTTTAAACTAATTTTTTCGAAATTCAAAGGGTCTATATTTTTTTTAGAAAGCTTGAACATTGATTAATCAAAGAAACTAGCAATAAAAAATAAGTTAATATGGTATTTTTTCCTTATAATTATATTATCGAAATTCGGATTCTATCAATTAATCATCAAATTGGAAAATTTCTAAGAAAAATAGAGAAAATTTATAAGAAAAATTTTATAACCCAAAGAAAAAAAACTGTTTTTTTTGTTTCAAAAATGAACAAATGACAAAAGATTTATTATTTTTTCATTTTCCTCAAATATAAATCATTTGTTTTTTTCTGAAGAGAATCAATAATCACTCTGTTATTAGTATAGGCTAAAAACGGGTCTTGAACTCTACTAATTTCAAATCAATTATTCGACAGCTAATCCGAATCCAATAATAGAAAATCATGGTAGGGGATATTTATTTAAACAATATACCCGCACGCCCAAAGGTTCAACCATTTACAAATTATTCTCAGAATTCTCACCTAGACAAGGCTTCTTAATTTCAAAAAAGACTAATCAAAATTATGAAATTTATTGTGCTTGTCAGGATTTCTTTATCAACGCTTTTAGGGTTTGAAAACATAAGGTAATAAAGAAAAAATTATAAAAATAAAGTGAAAACAAAAAATCGTTAAAATAGTACAAAATATATAAATTCGTGCACCCAGTGCCCCCACTCTAAGAGTCGTGGAATACCAATTATTAATCACCAAATGTGAAATTTTTATCTATAATTGATAATCTTTCTATCGGGTTTTTGCTCCTCCTGTGTATTCTGGGGAAGTGTCGTCAAGTGCCGTAAAGTACCTAGGTTTTCTTGAGGTTTTATTTTTTATTTGTGAAGTTTGTTAGGTTTTTTGAGGTTGTCTATTTTATTTCTGAAGTTTTCTCGGTTTTTTTGAGATTTTCTATTATATTTGTAAAGTGTTCTAGGTTTTTTTTACTTTTTGAAATAAAAAGAAAATTAAATAAATTTTCTTTACATTTCAAAAAGTAAAAAAAAAGCTAACCACACTTTTTTTTAATTTAAGAAATTAAAAGAAAATTTAAAGATTTTTCTTTTTATTTCTCAAATTAAAAAAAAAAGCTAACGACGGTTTTCTGGTATTAGAAAGAATTTAGTAAAATCAGGGATTTTACTCAATTCTATCAAATCCTGAAAACCCTAACGACAGTGTATATGTTTCTATTTGGTTATAAATTTGTTAAATTTGTTTTTTATATATTTTTTAATTATTTTTCTTCTTCTCTTTTGTTTATTTGATGAATTTATCCTTAATTGCTCCTTTCTATAAA
The DNA here is from genome assembly GCA_027625915.1 of Anaeramoeba flamelloides. Classification (NCBI taxonomy): domain Eukaryota; family Anaeramoebidae; genus Anaeramoeba; species Anaeramoeba flamelloides. The sequence goes on along the minus strand of JANTQA010000036.1, from coordinate 2,073,014 downwards.
TAAATAAATAAATAAAATGACAAAAGATTTCAACAAATTTCATTTTTATTTTAAAATTTTTATTAAAAATAACACTGGATTTCCTGAGTATTGATTTCGAATTTTTTTATAATATTGGGTGCTCTGTCATATATTCAATTTGAACAAGAAGAAAAAAAAAATGAGTTAGATTGTGAAATGCCGGTTTTATACTGTAGTTGCATATATTTTTTGATCATAATATCCAAAAATTTCTTTTGAAAATATTTATAAAATTTAAGATTTAGAATAAAACTAGAGGTATTTGTGTTGGTGGTGGTATATTTCATCGGTGGTATAGGTTTTGATTAAAATAAGAAAAATTTTCAAATAAATCTTTTTTTATTTATTTTTTTTATTGTTTTTTCAATCATTTTCCTTTTAAAAAACAAAAGATTTTTTATTCATATCCCAAAAGCACTTTATTACAATTAATTGGAAGAATTTCAAATCTCGAAAAGTTAAAAAATAGGTGAAATTTTGTGTCCTTGCTTTGATTTGTAGCAACCTAGGTAACTATTTTTTTACAATTTAGACCAAGTTCTTTTAATCTAATCTCTTTAAATTTTGAAATATCATAAAAATATTATACAAGTGGGATTAATGTCATTTACCGTATAGTTTATCTTGAAAATGCTATACAATTTTTTTAACTACCTTAACTAAGTGCCCGGTTAAGAAACCTAAAAAAGAAAATAACAAATAATCAAAATTTTGTTGCCCATAAAAATATGATCTTTCAAACATTCTTAGCAAACAAAAATAACTTTTGAAGATCATATTGGCTATGATTTTTGGTACCAGTTCTTCAAAAATCCAAAAAATTCATATAAGGGGGTTATTTTTAACTTTTTTTTTTTTTTTTTTTAGTTTTTATATTAATTCTTTTTTTTTTTTTTTTTAAATTGAAATTCTCAGCTGCATTTTGAAGAATAATATTTACTCAGTTTGGTTTTTTAGAACAGTTTACCCATTTCCAAATACCCAAAATATTTATTCAATTTTTTTGATAAAATTAATTTTTTGTTAAAATCTTTTCTCTCTAAATATAATTGATGGTTTCGATATAAATCAGGGTATGGAAATTAGGAATCTAGATATTTAAATAAAAATTAAATTATTGAAATCTGGTCAATTTTCTTATAATAAAAAAAAATTTTGGTTCATTTAAAAAAAATCATCTTTCTATTTCGAGTAAACATGGATTTTGGTGAATTATATTCAATATCAAAGAATTTAAAAGTCTTTTTACAAACATTAACCTAACTATGAAATAAAAATAAAAAATTCCAATTTTTTCTAAGTTTTCTCAGTTTAGCCCTTATAAGTGAAAATGGAAATCCTCTTGATTTTAACCGCTTATTAAAAATAAATAATAGAAAGTTTTCACCAATGTCCCAAATTTAGTCATTTTTGCCAAAGTTGAAATAAATCCCATTCCAAAAATTGGGACACACCCAAAATCAAAAATAGGCAAAAAAAAAACCCAATTTATTGTATTTTTCCAAACCTAATATAAAACAACATTTAAGTAACCCGGTATTAATGTTTTAATAAGTAATCATTTTAATCCAAATAAAAGAAAAAAATATAAAACTCAAAAAAAAAACAGGTTTTTCCAAATTTCCAAAATAATGAAACGAGCTGAACAAAAAATGTATTAGTAAATTTGTTGAAATTTCACCAACAATTATTGACCGATCAATTGATAAGATGCCATCTACAAATTGTATGTTGTTTTCCAATTAAACAAACTCAACACTAACCTTCTATCAACTATTGGAAAAAAATTACAAGACCTAAGGAAACAAATTACGTAACTAAAAAAGGAAATGAAAACAAAGCAAAAAAGACAAAAAATGAAATAGTTTGTAAAATCAAAATTCTTTTCAAATTGAATGTAAAGTGTGGTATTGGTGTTCTTTCCACTGTTTAAACTATGTCCAATTTTTTAGAATCTAGTTTATTTATCAAAAAGTGATTATTTCCCGCCATTTTGTTTTCGTTTGTAGGCTAGTGTCCTAACAAATTTAATAAAAATATAACATTTTTTTCCTTCTTATATGTTCGTGGGCAAATATTTGTGAGGATACCAATACCAAATCATAATAAACACATATAATAGTTTGAATATTATTTTATAAATGTTCCTTAATAATCTTTAAGAAAAAATTTAAATTTTCAAAAAATCAAATTGGCCTTAGAACTATAGTCAACTAAAAAAAAAATAATCAAGTAAATTTAAGAAAAAATTCAAAAAAAAAACATTAATCTGTTATTAAATTGGTAAATAAAGTAAAAATCTTATACTATAATTAAAAATTTGCTTTTAATGGTATTTTTCGAAATGAATTATTATTTTGAAAAGTTTGATCCATTTTTTATCATTTTTTAAATGTTCAAAAACTAGTACATTTCTTCACTAATTCAAAAAAAAAATCGTCTAAACTTTTTTACGCCAAATACACCCAGTATTATTTTCAAATATCAAATATTTTTTATAAATGACCTTTGAAGATTAAAAAAAGAAATAACTAGAATAATAAACATCAAAGAAGTGTTGGCATCTGCCAGAAATAAAATTTAAAAATCAATAGGAAATTTAAACAATAGAAAAAATCAAATTCTTGGGGACCTATCTAAAAAAACAACGTTGTTCATTTTGATCTTCAATTCAAAATCAAATAAAATTCTCAATAGAAATCAAATTAGTTTCTCTACAATCATTTATAAAAATATCAATACAATTAAACTAACATATTTTTACCAAGCAACTATATGATCTTTCAATAAAAAAAAAATGTTGCAAAAGAATTATATGTAAAAATAAAACCAAAAAAAGAAAAAAATTAAAATGTGAAAAAATTTTTTCAATTTTGGAATATTTAAAATAAATATTTTTCTTCTAATATCCTTTAGAACCATATAGGTATACAAAATCTGATCTCCATAACGTGGCCACTTTGGCTGACAAATTGTTTATTTGAAGAAGAAAAAGATCTTTTTATCAATAAAATAAAAGTTAACAAAAATCCACTTGAAAATAAAAATCTTCCTGTTTTAAATTAGCACAGTATAAAAAACACATGTTATTTCAAAAAAAAATTACAATAATTAATTTAAAATTGATAAAAAAATATAATTGATTTATTAAAAGAACAGTTCTGAAACACTTTTTTTTTTTTTTTTGTAAACAAAATATTAGTATAATAACTACAAATCCTTATATTAAAACAACTAACAAAATACTTTTTTTTAAAACGTGGGAAATTGAAAGTAAATCACAGCGGTTTATTTTTTAATTTGATTCTTTTTGATAAATAATTAATAGCCTAATCTTAATTATTTAATGGGTAATTAATATCATGCTGATAAATGTATCAATTTTTTAAATATTTTCAAATAAATAAAACAAATTAAAATTCATAAATCTAATAAAAAAATTTTTAATAAATATTATCAAATATCTTATTTCAATGATAATAATTCTTTGTTTTTATCTATTATATTTTGTAAAAAAAATATTACCCGATCTTTTAAATTTCAAGAAATTTAATAAAAATATTTAAAAATATAATAAAAGATCAATTTTTCTGTGATCTTCAAAGATTAAATATTGAATTTATTTTTATTACATATAAAAATATGATAAAAAATTCAATTTTCTTAGTTCTTTCAAATTCACAGAAATTACAAATTGTGAGATTTTTTTCTTAATAAAAATGTATTGTAATTTTTTCTTTTTCTTTTTCAATCCTAAAAACTAAACAACAAAGGTATATGACCATTTTAACTGAAAATTTAATTGGGAAAAATAAACTCTTTTAAAAAAATGATGACTCATTTCTCTAAAATTGGTAAATGGTGTTTTTTCTGACATTTACTCATATTTTTAAGTAAATAATAACTCTATTACCTTTGTGAAATAAATAAATAAGATTTGAAAGTGCCTTAAAAAAAAAAACAAAATTCCAAAAATAAACCAATTACAAATTACCCCTTTGTTAAATATTCCGTTGGTAGATTAAAAAAACTCTTTCTAATTTTCAATATAAAAACGAAAAAAATTTATTATGTTTTGTTTTTCACAGATATCTTTGAGATTGATGAATTAAATAAAAAGATTCGTATATGTTATTGAAAAAAAATCCTGATATGAAAATACTTCCTGAAAAAGATTTTTAATTGTTAATATTCGTAAAATTAGATGTGTGAATGATTTATAATTTCTTTTATTTAAGAATCAAACTTTTTCAATTACAACCCACCCACTATTTGAATGATGATTAATTAAATTAAACTTGTTCAAAATATTAATCCAATCTATCAAAAAACAAAAATAAAAATTCTCATTTTCCAAACTCTAGTAAACCTATATAAAACTCTATTTTTTTTCAAAAAAAGTAAGATCTATTTAGTTTTCCAGACAATTACTTGGGTATTCTAGAGACCCCTTACTTTAATGATCTTTGGGTAGGTTTATTACCAGGCTCATAAAAAAATTGGTTCTTTATAAAAAGGATTTGATTTAAAAAAAAACAAAATTATACAACCTTTTTACTCAATATTCACAATTATGAATCTTATCAGGGATTATTTTCATACCAAGAATTTGTTTTTATCAATAAAGCACTTTTTTTTTTTTTTTTTTTTTTTTACTTAATCAAAAGTTTTTCAAATATCCTATAATCCTCTCTTTCAACTAAAGTGTTTAGGTATTTTTCTGTCATATTATAGAATGGTGTTAGGGCATGTTTGTCAAGAGGAAAAGAAGGATTAATAGTCAGTAAAAAAAATCGAAAATGAAAAATTATACAATTTGTTTGAAAAAAGTTTGCAAAATTTGAAAATAATTCTTAAATCTTGGAATTTGATAATAAGACGTGATTGTCAACAACTCTATTTCTCTTTGAAATTATAACCAAATAATAAATTTATAACAATTTTGTTAGAAAAATCAAAAATCTTTGGATAGAAATAGTCGGTATTTTGCTTTGCTTTGTTTTATCTATTCTTTTTCGAATTATATACAAAGTGGAAAATGAAAAAACATTTTTTAAAAATAATGTTGATAAAAAACAAACCTGTACCATAGGAAAAGTTTAGTTACTCTCTTTTTTTCAAATCCCTCATTAATTAAAAGTCCATTAAAATTTTCAAAAAAAGCACAATCTTTATACTTTATTAACAAATTTGTTCATTTCAGGGTGTTGCCATTAATTCTCGAACTTGATATTCTTTTGTTCAATTGTCTGACAAATATTTTTATTACTCAATGTTCAATAATACATTTACAAGAATGATTTCTGAATTTTTCATGTTTTATTTTTCAGAAAATTGCGATTTTTCATAAACAGTAATACTTTTCTGATATGCCCCCAAGTCCCAGGAAACTTGGTATTGTGTATTACTGTTTTAGTGGACAACAAATTCTATTTAATAAACTATTGGAGATGTTTTGCTTTTGTTTGAATTTGGAAAAAGTATTTTCAATTTTGACTTGACTTTTCGAACTCAGATCAATTCCTTTCTGATTTAAATACAATAGAGTGTTACTAAAAACACCAATAACACGACCATGTTTTCTAGTACCTTGGGGACAGATCAGAAAAGTATCACAGTTTATGAAAAAATCACAATTTTCTGAACAAACTAAACAAGTATAATGTAAAAATCATTTTTATAAATGTAAACAGTATTTTTTAAGATTTTACCAAATATATATCGTTGCTGTAGATATTTTTTGAAAATAAATGTTGTTTTTCAAATTTAAATCAAAAGGTTTGGAATAATTGTTTTTTATTGGTTTTGAAGATCTTTGGTAATTTTACTAGTGTTTGGATTTTACATTTTATTGGAGTGTTCATTCATCTGAAATCGAAAATTTTTAGTTAAAAAAAGGAAAGTAGCAAAAAAAAATTTTGTTCCTAAAAATATTCTATATCTCAATAATTTTTTCATATTGTTTGAAATAAACCTTCTCTGATACCCGTTTACAGTTTAAATTCCATACTTTTTGTTAAAACACAAAATGAAAATTATAATTACTTCAAAAAAAAATCAAAAATCCCTCAAAATATAAAAAAAAATAAAATAATTCTTTATTTTGACAACTTTTCTATTTTACAAAGTTTCAAGAATACCCAAAACATAGTTTGTTGGAAATGCTATCTAGTAAAAATTAATTGAGTTGAGAAAAAGTTTGTAATTATAAATTGATAATGTGTGTAGTTTTTTTTTAACTAAAAGACAAAACAAAATCAATTTAAATAATACAAAAATTGGCAGTTACCAACATACAAAATTTCTTATAATAAAGAGAGTGTTTTCTCAAACTTCCTGTGATTACCTTATTATACAAAATCCAATATCTGAAGTATATAAGCTTTTTCAATATAATTTTTTTTTTTTTTCTTAATTGATATCAGTTGTCAAGAAGCAACAATACATTGATACAAACCCTTCACAGTCATTTTCGGGATCGACATTGTAATACAAACTTTTTTGATTGGTGAAAGTAAAGATTTATTTTTTTTAGATAAAATCTAAACTCTTTTTTTTTTTTTTATTTTTTAACCACTTTGAAACTTTGGGTTTGTATAACGAACAAATGAGTAAAACAAGAAATTTTCACCCTAAAATCAAGAAGGTATTAAATTTTAAACATCCAAAAGTAAGCCAATCTTCCCACCGATTTCTTCAATATCTCGAAAAGATGTTTACAAAAGCGCAACAAACTTTTTTTTTAAAATTTACATAGAACAATTACGATCCACAAGCAACCCACCAAATCATATCATACAAAGGAAAACAGCGTTCAAATTTTATCACTGTTAATGGGATTCGGAAAGGTTCCTGGCAAAAAGAGGTAAATATTTCTTCCTACCTTTCACCATTTTCTTGTTCTACAATCCAAAACTGTTTTACTTTTCAAGAGCAAAGAGATTAACTTACAGTGCTTTTTTGAAAAAGATCCTTGCTCTTAGAAATTTAAATAAAGTGATCATCTGAAAAATTTCTTCTTCTAACTTCTTTATTATTTTCTTTTTTTTTTTTTTTTTTTTTTTTTCACAAAAACTGTCTTTTTCCCAATTTTTTTAGAATCTATTCCTAATATTTTTTTTTATTTTCCTAAAAATCGAAACAAAGAAAAGCAATTCTGAAATTTTTATTACCAAATGATTTATTGTTAGTTACCGATTTTTCTTCGGATTTTTACTGTTGAAATTTTTTTCAAATTTTTAATACTTGCAAAAATGTTGTTTTGAAAGTGAAACAGTTTTCGAAATGTGTATACTTTTTGGAAATTTTCTATTTGTTAACTGTTTCAACTTTTTCAGAATTAAAACTTTTTAAATAAAGTGAAAACTGTTGACAAAGAGATGGACCAACCTTTAAATATGGTGTGGTAGAAGGAATGCTCTTTTTTTTATTAAAAGTCTTTACTTTCCCAAAATAGAAAACTTTCCCAGAGATCATTCTGAAAGAACTGCACTTTTTAAAAACAAAAAACTTGGCAAAATCAAAAAAAAAATAAGTTCCACTTTTTTGAAATAGTCGAATATAAATTCTGTTTTGAAAAATTCTCAAAATATAACCGAAACAATTCAAGAGAATGCAAGTGTAAGGACTCATATTTTTCGGTCTGTAGATCTCAAACTTTGCACTAATTGGTTTACTTTATCTGATTCTTCGAATTTTGTGAAACAAATTAATTTTTTTTTTTTAAAACAGTTTTAATTTTTTCATTTTTTTTTTTTGTAAAAATTTCATAAAATCAGAAAATGACAATTTACCAAATATGCTGGAAAGGATTTGACGATTGAAAAAACACCATTTTTACATAATTATTTTCTTGGATTGTTTTGGATTTGTGAATACCGTGGTGTCACTAAACCATGTTGACAACAGGATAACCCATTACAAAAATTTAACTCTAATTTTTTTTCAGGTTTAGCAACTGGAAGACCAGAAGACACAAATATACAACTTTGTTGGGATTTAATCGGCTTTTGAGGTTAGATCTTTGATTAATATAAATGGTTCAGAAATATTAAAAGTTTTTATTTAAAAAATTTCCTCACAATTTACAAAATTTTATGAGAAAAAACGATTTTTTTATAAAAATTCAAAAAAAATCTTTTTTTTTCTCATTTTTTTTTCTGTAAATAAAATATATTTTAATCTTTCTGTATCTTCATAATTCCTTTTTAAAATTCATTTAAAGAAGCCTTTTACTTATTTGTATGTTGCTGTTGGACTATTGGCGTGTTTCTTTTCTTTCTCTAGTCAGTCAATATTTTTGATCTTGAGATAATTTGTCGGAATGGGTAAAAGGTTAAAAAAACGAATTAGTTACACCACTCGAATTCCAGGATAATTTTTAATTAATCGAAACAAAATTTTGGTATTATTTTGCTTATTGAATTTTCACAACACTTTATCGCTTTTTAAAAAATCAAAATGTTATTTTGTATTCTTTCTCTTGCATTTCATGAATCTATACTTTACGATTTTTTTTTTTTTTTTTTTTCGTTTTTTTTCATTCGTTTGGTTCAAAAAATATTTCTTAAGGGTGTATATTCAAAATGAATTCTTGAGTAAGCTTTAAAATACCATCCTTTTCTCTTGGTTAAGGTATTTAGGATCTTTTGTCCAAAGCTTTGAATTATTTTGTCAAAAAAATGGTGTTTTTATTTCGTTTTTTATTTTTTGTTTTATTTGAAAACCTCATTTATCAAGTTCTTAAAAATACACCCAGAAGATCTTTGTTCAGTTAACTATTCATAAAAGTCAGCTATTAGTACAAAAGCACTAATTACTGGTCAAATTTCAATAATTCCCCAATAATTCAATACAACTTATCATTACTTCTCTGTTGTTTGTGGGGGTATTTGCAACAGAACAAAAAATAAAAACAAAAAAAAACACTATTTTTTTGCAAAAAAATTATTTATATCTGTTGATAAAAGATCCTAAATATGCCTTCCAAAATTAAAATGTACGATTTTTATAGCTATCTGAAAAATTTATTTGTAACTTACCCCGTTAAGATGGCTTGTTTTTTTTTCTCATTTCAGGACGATCTTTATTTTATGTTCTAGAGAACTGAAATCCAATATTGTATAAATTGATAAATTGGTTTAAAAGATTCTATCTTGAATGAAAGCTAAAAATTTTACAATTTAGGATTTTTAGAGTTATTGATCGAAATTTAAAAAACATTTTTCATTGATCACAAAAAGAAATTATTGTCAAAAATCTCCATTATTTTGAAAAAAAACATACTAAATTTTTTCTATTTATGAATTTTTTTACATTAAAAAACTAAAAAAAAACAAAAAAAAAACAAAAAATTAACAAAAAAAAATGATCTATTTCTAACGATAAACAGGAAGACAAGCAACTCTGTGAGGCCATTAAAAAAAATGGTTCATTTGTCTGGAAACAAATTGCACTATTTGTGCCATCAAGAACACCCAAGCAATGTCGTGAGAGATGGATCCATCAATTAAATCCAGAATTATTTCATGGCGATTGGACACAAGGAGAAGATGAAAAAATATTAGAAAGCCGAAAAATAATAGGTAACAAATGGTCGATCATTCAAAAACAATTACCAAGAAGATCAGCAAACGCAATTAAAAACCGCTATTATTCTCTTGCCGCATTAGAACAAAAAAAAAACAAACGAAAGAAAAAAATAATAAAAAAAATAAACAATGAGATACTATTTGAAGAATCTCAATTGAATTTTGGAACAAGCACCACCAAAAAAACCAATTCTAATTCTCATTCTAATCCCAATTCATGTGTTATTGATAATAATGACTTTTTAACAATACTGAATGAAGACCAAATGTCAATAAGAAAACGAAAAAGGAAAAGGAAAAAAATTAAAAAAATTGTTTTACACACAAAAAATAAAATTCAAAAGACAAACACCATAATGAAAATATCAGAATTCGATTTTGAAGAAGAATTAAAATTCATATCAAAGAAAAGTAAATTTGAAATACTTTTATTTGTTGCAGAACAATATCACAAATTTAAAAATGTAAAAATAAACCCCTTTCAATCGTATTTAAATACTAATGATAATGATTAATTAAATAAACTTCATATTTAATTCTAAACAGGAAAAAAAAAAAAAAAACAAAAAATAACTTTTTTATATGGATTTTTATCAATGTTTATCGATTTTAATTCGATTAGAGTGGCAATAATTTTCTATAAATATATTTAAAAAATTTTTTATATAATTCTACTCTAGTTTTTTTAAATAACTTTATTTAATTAAAATAAATAATAATTAATTGTTTAACATTTTTTTCTATTTTTATATGTTTTTATTAGAGAAATAGATATATATATATATATATATATATATGTGTGTGTGTGTGTGTATTTATGTATAGGGGATTTGAAGCAAAAAGTTAAAAAAAAAAAAATAATTTGATTAAGGGTCGAGTCATTATGGTGAAAAATTTTTTTCTGAAATGGAAAATAACTTTTTAGTAATTTTTATGAGTACCTAACACCAATCAAAAACCAACCAACCATGATGTACGATCGATCTCCAAAAATCAACAACTAAAGATGGAGGATATTTTTAATAAAAACCACAAAAAAGCGACACTCAATTTCCAACTCGAATGATTAGAATCTACAATTTTGAAAACAACTATGTCAGTTTTGAAGTGTCACTCTTTGGTGCTTTTTGAGATCTCGGTGATTTTTTTTTCTTTTTGTTCGATTTTTTCTATTCTTAAATGAGTTATTTTTATCTCCAAAATATTCCAAAAATCATTACTTTGTAAAAATATATAGAGAGTATTAAATAACAACAAATCAGATTAAATTGAATTAAATTGATTGCGAACTTTAAGAAAGCAATTTGTTTTAAATTAAAGAAATTTGACCATTTTGAAATTTAAAATGGGAAATAATTTTTTTTCTAAATTTTGATTTTTAGAGATTGAGAACCCTTTTAAAAATTATTTTTATTTGTTGATTTTTTTGTTAAAGATGATCCTATGAATTTTTTTTTTTTGTTATTTGAATTTTATCAACCAAAAGAAGGACTATTTCACAATACCCTTTTTGGTATTAGGTCATCCCTTGAGTATAGAGCAAATCCACAGTAAATTACTAGACCCTTAAAATGATAAAATCAATTTTAAAAAGAAATTTAACCAATTCAGAACTCAAATAAATAAAAAGATTTTAGAAATTTATTTTGTTTTTTATATTTTACCTAAAAAAAAATATTTTTCGAATTAAAAATTGTTTTTTTTTTTTGTTAGCTCATAAAAATAATTTACTATCTTAAAATTTTTTTGAAATTAAGTTACTTTTTTAAAAAATAGTGTTAATTTTTGAATTTTATTTATTTGAAGTTGAATTTTCATTAGATCCAAAACAATTGTTGAATTTGAAGATTTTTTAGTTGAAATTTAAAATGGGAAGATTCTCAAAAAAAAAAAAAATATAAAATAATTTGTTTGGTGGAAAGCCCATTAAGATAATAGAGACTTTTTTTTTTTTTTTTGTAAAAAAGGTTAAACTGGTTTTTTGATGTAGAATTTATAGATTCAATTACCCAATTTTCTTTTTTAAGAGAGTAAAGAAAAAACATAAAAAATTAAAGAGAAAAAATGAAATATAATTTCAATTAAAGAAAAATATAATAAATTTAAAAATTAAGAAATTTTAAATAGGAAAATTGTTTTTTGCCCCCAAATGGAGTATCATTTCGATTATTCGTACATTAACTCAAAATATCGAAAAAAGAACCAAAATATAATTGAAACAAATTTCTTTTCTAAAAGATTTAAATCAATATTAGAGCCTTTATCGAACAATTTCATATTTTATTTTATTTTCTAGTGAATATACATTTTTAATAATTTTATGATTAAATATCTTTAAAATAACTTATTATTTAAGATAATATGTAAAAAAATACCTAATTTATATTAATTACCAATTTTTTTAAAAAATCACCCCATTATCTTTTTACAAAAAAGAAAACAGGGCTACCCTGGTATTAAAAAAAAGCACAAAGAGGGATTAATGATAATAAATAAATACACATTAAAAATTCTGATGAACTATCTATAATTATTTTTTCTTTTCATAATTTAAGTAGTGATATGAGATTAATAATAATTAAAAATATTTTATATTTCAAAATAACAGACAAATAATTAATTTGATAAAACTGATTACATAAACTAGTCTTTATAGAAATAAAACTAATAGCATAAAAAACCAATAACTTTCAGTAAAAAATACAGTTGCCAAATATATACTAAAGTATATAAACCATTTTATAAATATCGAGGTAAATTTTATTTTAAAGTCCTTGATTAAACTCAAATTCCCATAACACATTTTAATTTACAAAATCATTAACAGTGATTATTAGATTCAATCAAAGATCCAATTTGCTTTATTATATATTATTACATAAATACAATATATCAAAATTTCTGATCTAGAGTTTATATGAATAATTTATGGGGATTAAAAGAGGTGTTTATTATTTTTTGTTTGATTGTAAAAAATTGTTTTTATAACTTTTCAAATCTCGACAAAATTTTTCCAATATGAATGAAAAACATGTAACTGTATTTTGTTGTTTAAACAATCATATGTTACTTTGTGATATTTCCAGGTTTTTAATCAGAATTTAAGTAAAATTTTTTTATCCAAAAAAGTTTTATGTTATTTTTTTGTTTTTTTTTGAATTATTTCAATTAACTTATTTTGAAATAAATATTTAAGTCATAGAGTAAACCAATATTAACATAAGAGGTAATGATGATAAAATATATTTTCATAATACTAACCATTAATTTGCAATAAAATTAAAAAAATTGTGATTAGACCTACTATATCACGAAAAATCATAAAATCGTGATATTCCACATTATCAGGATAAAATAATTATTGCGAAAAAATGAAATAATTATTTTTTTGAAATTACCTTAAAAAAATATATCAACTTTTAAAAAAACTCGGGAATTTTACAACAATTACCCCCTTTAAAAATGTCAGAAAGTTATTTAAAAATTACTGCAAATTTTCTTCAAGTATTTTAAAGTTTTGAAAGAAATAAATCTTTTATAAACAATCTATGAGGTTTATTTATTTTAGAAAAAAAATTTTTTTTTTCTTTTCATTTTTTTAGCTTTTAGAAAAAAAAAAATCTCAAACGAATTTTATGATAAAACTAATAATTAGTCCAATTTCAACAATATTTTTGAATAGACAATATATGTGTTAACAAAAATGGGGTTGTTACCTTCACAAGTTAAATAGCCAAAAATAATGAAGAATAATTTTCCTTCTTATTGTGATCGATCAAACAAAAACCTCAAAGCTCACAATGTGTTTTCTGTCCAGTACAAAGATATTAAAAGAAGAAGAAGAAGAAGAAGAAGAAGAAGAAGAAGAAGAAGAAAACAATTGTAGAAAAAATCATAATAATTAGTCATCAGATGGTTATATTTTATTGAAAGCTTTAGAAAAGTTATCCAACCTTCTTTAGCTTTCCTAGAATATAGAAAATTTTTTCACCCAAAAAATATTCCTTAAAAAAACGAACAAAGGGTTTGTTGTTTTTGAAGAGATTTTATTCAAAACAATTTATAACACCAGTTTTAACTGAAAAAATATTTATTTCTCATTAGTTCTTATTGTTGTTGATCTCAAAGCATCGGATAGGTTTGTCAACTAAATCAAGAGAAAACACAATAAAACTCTCTGGTCTGATCCTTGATTGAACCAAGTATATTTTTTTGTTGTTTTTTAAGAGAATAACTTTTTTTCATATACTTTTTTTTCGATCATGATAAATTCTTTGTTAAAATATTACTGAATTAACATAAAAACCTATCAACTAATATATCGAGATTACTTTTTAATCGCGATATTTTGGCATTTATCACGATTTTTAAATAATTATTGTGATTTTCTAGAATATAACGATTTTTTAATAATTATCGTAATAATATTGAATACCTTGATTTTTTATAATATTAGGTTTTAATATAAAATATCTTGATTTTTGAAACTGCACCTTGAATAAAGAATGATATCACTCAAACCTCTATTGTACATAATTTTTTCCCATTTTCTGATTTTTATTATTTTATTTTGGAAAATAATCTACTATCCAAATTTTATATTGAGGTACAAACCATTCAATCGCCTCGAAGATAAATCAAAATTCACACATTCGACAAAAAAAATGTAAAAAAAAATCAAAAAAAACCAAAAAAATTAGAAAAGATTTGGTTTGATAATTTTTTTGTACAATTTGTCTTTTCTTAATCAATATATTCTCAAACAAAAGTCACAAACAAATAATAAAAATTAATTCCAGTAATTGATACCTGGTGCTTAAATTAATAAAAAATTTTCAAAAAGAACAATTCGATAAAATCAATAATAATCTAAAAAGGATGTACATTTTTTTAAATTCAATAACTCTATTTTCAAAACAATTTAGAAATTCCAAATCATATATCTTTGATCAACTAATTTTTACAGTTTATTGGCATCTAAAAGAATTTATTTGGTTATTCAAAACAGAAGTCAAAAGTTCTAAAAAATCCAAATAAAAAAAGGAAAATAAAATAAAAATATGAAAACAGTATTTTGAATGTATACGGTTTCTAGACTTTTTCTACAACAAGGCAATCTCTGAAGAAATAAAAAGAAAAAGCCAATCATTTTTTTGTAAATTCACTTTTTATTCTTGATCTTTTAATTTAACCAGCTATCTAAGATGAGTTGAAGATTATAATGATTTTTCTGAGGCACTTTTTCCTACATTAAATTGAAAAAGCTAGTTTTAGTAAATTCCTTTTTTGTATTAACCATACTGTAAAAAAGTGTTTATTTTTTAAAATCCCTTAAGATTTACAGTCCCTGGAAATTGAAAACATATTAACTTGTGTAGTTTGTGACCCCTTATCTATATGGTTCTTTGCTGATCGATCTTGTGCTTGGTATGGATTTTAATGGTGGCTCAAAATGGCACTTTTTGACAATTTATTATTTTTTTTCCAAAATCCGAATTGAAGAATGTGAGACTAATATATAGGAAGTTGTTATAATAAAATACATTTTGAGTTACAGAAGAAAATTTTGTTTTACTTTTTAGTCAATTAACTAAATGAAAACAAATTTTTTTTGAAAGCTCAAATAAAACCAAACCTAATGAAAAATTTGAATCAACAATCCACAAACCAGATTTTTTATATAACTGAATTTCCATCCAATTTATCTTACACTTTTCAATTCGTTTTTTCGAAAAAAAAAAAAATAAATTGTCAAAAAGTGCCTTTTTGAACCACCATTAAAATCCATACCAAGCACAAGATCGATCAGCAAAAGAACCATATAAATAAGGGGTCACAAACTACACAAGATAATCTTTTTTCAAATTTCAGGGATTGTAAACCTTAAATTCACATATTATTTTTGGTTCCTTTCTTTTTACTTTGATTTTCCAAATATTAATACCTAATAGATCATACCATCAGGAACAAAAAATTAAATAATGCCTTCAAACGGACTTGGCAACACAAAATGAGAATGTCAATCTTTTTTACTCCTTATTTATCCATTGGAATTTCAAATTTTTTCCAGTAATCGGAAATATCAAAAAAAAAATTCTTTAACTAAAAGAAAGATCTTTTATCTTTAGTTTTTTCAAACCAAAGACTTTAAAAAAAGAATATTTAATTGCTCTCAAACTCATACTAAACCGTTAAACTACACTTGTGCTTTGGTAACCATTTTGAAAATCATTTTTTAGATTTTTTTATTTTGAAAAGTCTCTTTTTTATCAAAAAAAAAAAAAAAATTCCAAACCACAACAAAAGTTCAAAACAGAGCAAACCAAATAAAAAAATAAACAAAACACAAAACAAAAAAAAAGATAAAGAAAAAGAATAAATTACAAAAAGAAATGAACGACTCAAAATTGGATGAGTACCAAAACTTTATTGAACAAATGAGGAATACAATCAACTCAGACGAGGATCTAAGTTCTGGCCAAGACAACTCACAAGAAGGATCTGGCTCTGAAAGAAATTCTGGCTCTGATTCTTTGAATTTGGATATTTCGCGTTATGATTTCATAGATGACGGATCGGAGGATGGAAATGAAAATACGAACGAAAATGAAAATGAAAATGAAACAGAAGAAGACAACAATTCTAATGAAGAATACGGAAGTGGTGAAGTAAATAACAATAACCAATCTGGAGATTACCAAAATTATTTAGAAAAAATGAACGACTTGATCACACAGGAGAATTCATATTCTGAGTCGAACAATAGTGAGGATTATGACAGTGGTGAGACTGATCTAGGAAATAAGGAAAAAAGTGGAGTAACAGAAAACAATGAAATAGAAGGAGAAGGAGAAGGAGAAGGGGAAGAAAACAATTATAATTATGAATATAATAATAATGAAGAAAACCTCGAAGAAGATGATAACAATTTTGAAACAGAAAAATATTCACAAATGATTGATTCTTTAAAAAAAAATGTAATGGATAAAGGTAGTAGCGATCAAGAAAATGAAAATGAAAATGAAGACAAAGATGTAGATGAAGATGAGGATAGGATCAATGAATTGATGAACAAACTTGAAGAAATTTCTGATGGGGATGAAGACGATGATGAAACTGAATTATTTCAAGCAAAATTAAGAGATATTTTAGAAGAAAAAAAAGTTTTAGAATCTGAAGTCGATCGATACAATGAAGACGACGACGACGACGACGACGATGAAAATGATAATATAAATGTTGACAGTAATAATGAAGATGATGTAGATTATAGTGATTTAGACGATAATGATGATTTTGGAGAAGATTCTAATGATGAAAACAACTCTGAAGATAATGACGACTTGGAGCAAAATAAAGAAGAGCTGGCGAAATATCTAAAATATTTGAATAATAGTAAAAAAGAAGATAATGATTTTAATGAAGAATTGGAACAAAACAAATTTGAAGAAATGAATATTGACGGATCAAATTCTAATGAAGGATCTGATTCTGAGCCTCAGGACTTTAATAAGTTAATGCAAAAGTTTAAAAACGATTTAAAAAATAGATCTGATTCTGGAAATGATGAGAATTTAAATTATTCTGATGATGATGAGAAACAAGATCTTAAAAAGTTAGCAAACATTAATGATTATAGTAAATATGCAAATTTAAAAGATGACGAAGAAGATGAATTAAATAAGGAATTGGAAACTGATCGAATCGAAGATTTGTTAGCAAGCGGAAATAATAATACCGATTTAGAAATTGAGAAAAAAAATGAATCATATTCAAAAATTTTAGAAAATTTAAGAAAAGAATTGGCAAAGAATATGTCTGGTGATGAAAATAATAGTGATAACATAAATGAGTCTGGTGGTGATGACAGTGGTGGTGAAGATTTTAGTAATAATAACAATAATAACAACGTTGAGAATTACGGCCTCAAAAGTAAAAGTAATAATACGAACAAAGACGATGATAACATGCATGATGACGATGACAATGACGATGACGATGACGAAGATGACGAAGAAGATGCATTTCAAAAAAAAATTGAAAACTTGAAAAAACAAATTACTTTAGAAACTAATACCGACTCTGGATATAGCGAAGAAGATAATGATACTCAAAATCCAAATGTTACTATCAATCATAATTCTGAAAATTTAGTATCAACAACTGAAATAGAATCCTTGCAGGATGATGAAATTATGAAATATCAACAATATTACCAAAATCTCAAAAGCGTCCGAGAAGAAAATTCACAAAGCGATATATCTGAAGATGATGATGAGGATTTTGAAGAATTTAGTTATCTAATTGAACATTTAAAAACTGATCAAAAGGGAACAAATAATTCTGAATCTGAATCAGACTCTGAAATTGAAACAATTATTGAAGAAACAAAGCCGGATTCTAATTCTAAATCTAAAACTAATCCTAACAAATCAACAGATAATAATAAACAAAATGAAAAAAAAAACCCAACAAATAAAAATAATAACAAGAAAAATCCAAATAATAACAATAAAAATAAAAAAAATAACAATAAAACTAAAAAAATTGAAAAAAATAATAACAATAACATTAAAAAAAAACCAAAAATAAAGATAAATAAAATTAAAAATTCAAAAAATAATAAAATAAAAAAAGGTAATCAAAATAAAATTCCAGTTGATGATGAAATGAAAAAATATTCCAAAATGTACGAAAGTATAAATCAAGAATTACAAACTGTCCGAGAAGGCGGGTTTAGTAGTGAAGATTCTGATGCCGACAAGGATTATGAAGAATTTTCAAATTTATTAGTACAATTGAAAACAGATAAAATCGGTTCAGAAACAGAAAGTGAAGATAGTGATTATGATCATGAAATATTAAATATTAAAACCGATAATTCAAAAAATGATAAAAACAGTAATTCGCAAATTGAAAAAGAAAAAGAATGGTTAACTAATTTTAAAAACGATTTAAATGAAATTAAAAAAACCACTAACAACACTTCAAAGGTTAAACAACCCACTTCATTAAAAATGTCAAATAATTTAGTTGATGGAAATAATAAAGATAAGAAAAATACCACAGTTAACGATGATAACGATAATGATAAAGCGATTGAATCCGATGAAGATGAGGTAAACTATTACTCTCAAGTAGTACAAGATTTAAAAAGTGTCCGAGAGGGACCCGAATCAGATTCCAATTCGGACGATTCCATTTATAATGACACTGTTAATATATTTGAACAGTTGATCAGTGAAAGAGATGGTATTGAATCTAGTTCTGATTCTGAAAATAGTTTTGAAGAATTTATTCCTAATAATAATAAGAAGAATACTAAGAAAAAGAAAACTCAAAAGAAAAGTATCAAGAAAACTAATACAAAAAAAAAAAATGATAATGGTGGAGACAATTATCGCGATTTTTTGGAAGACCTCGGGGAGGACTATTTATTAAATTCTGATGAAGAGAATGGCGGTGATATGAATGAAATGTCTGATGATGAATATCAAAAATATTTAATGCAAATAGATCAGCAAGAAAAGGAATTAAAAAAGAATGAAGAGAATAAAAACAAAAAAAGAACTTTAACAAAACAGAAAAAGGCAAAAGGCAATGAAGCAGTAACAGAAAGTGTCGAAGAATTGGACCAATTAGAAAATGAAAAATCTCAAAAAAACCCAAAAACAGGCGATCAAGAAAACGTGAAAAAAAATGTCATCAGATCTGCGCCAAAGCGCATTTCAGAATTGACGAAAGAAATAGCAGATCTCCAAAGACAATATCGAAACTCCGTACTTGAACGGAAAAGCTATCAGAAAAAAATCGATCACTACGAAGATATCATTAAAAAGGAAACTGGCTATATCGAAGAAGAAAAGCAAAACAAAGCCAAAACACAACTTGAAAAGACTAATGCCAAATTGAATCAACAAACAGAAAGAATGGAAACCTTTTATTCGCAGTTAAGAAATCAATATGATTTGCTACAGCAAGAAAACAAACAAATCGTTGAAAAGGGTAAAAACCTGAAACAATGGCAAACCAAATTGAAAAAGCAACTCGAAAATACACAGCAACGATACACCGATTTGAAAAAGCATGTCGAAAAAATGCTGAACGATGCCTATGGGAAAATGGATTCCATTAAAAAGACAATGGAAAAAGAAAATAATAATCGATTCGGTGAACTGCAATTAACCAAGGCCAAATGCATTAAAGCTGAAAATGCCTCATTTGCTTTGAAAAATAATCTTTTACAAAAAGAACAAGCAAATCAAGATTTGATGAAAATAGTTGAAAAAATTATTTCTCAATTAGAAAACAATCAAATTTAAAATAAATAAGAACATTTTGATAATTTTTATGATTGCTTTTATCTTATTTATCTTTATTTTTCTGTTTATGTTTTTGCTTTTTGCTTTTTGAAAAATAATTTTGAGCAAATGCAGTTACTTTGAAAAAAGTAAGTCACCTTGCAAGCAAGTAAGTACATTTTACCATTTTCAAAATTTTTAATTGTGTGAACATTACTGATAAAATATTATTTTGAGTGTCACCAGATATTGAAACTTTGAAATCAAAAGGGAAAATTATTATTTTACAAATTTGGTCAAATTTCAAAATTGATCAAATTCTCAAATTTTTCAAAAATATTCAATTGAAATATATTGGTTGTAGGCATTTATAAACAATTTTCAGGGTAGGTTAAAGTTTGCTAGAGTGGGTTAGAGTATTGCTAGAGTAGGTTTGGGGAGTTTGGATGTGGTGGTATGTTAGAGAAATTTGGTCTAGGTGGATTTTGTAAAAAAAATAATTAATAGAGACCAATTAGACTTTGGTAACTTGTTTTAAGGGTAAATAATTTTCCACTTAACTTTGGTGGTTAAAATTGGGTTTGTAACAAATTTTTAAAAATATTTAGTATTGATGATTTCAAAAATTTGGATTTTCTACAATTTTAGTAATAGAATACTACCAATCGCAAAATAATATTTTTGATTTTTCCTCCTACAACCCTTAAAAACCATTTTAAACTTTCATACAGATGTTGAAAATAATCAAGAAACTCTTCAAAAATAAGAAAAAATTCAATTTTACCAATTTCGAAATTCTACCAAATTTGAAATTTAATAATATATCTAACCAAAACATCATTCGCTGCCCAATTTGTGAAAAGAAAGCGAACCCAAAGTAACTCAGAATTGAAAATTTTCATTTGATGATTTTTGGAACATTTTTTTTTTGATTAAATTTTTGGTTTTATTAAATTTTGGTTTTGGATCTAGAAATATGTTTATACGAATGAGCGAAATTAATCAAAGAGTAAACCATAAAGATAGACCTCAAAAAGGAGAGTGTTGAAACAATTATTTTCTTTTGGAAGACCAAACACAAAAGATCACCTTTCGAAATAAACTTGTTGAAATCAAAAATGAAAAAAAAAAAATTGATCAAAACCAATTTTCAAAGATTGGTTTTTTTTTTTTATCTTCTTAATTTTTAAGAATCCAAACAATTTATAACCTTGAATTTCTCACCCTATTACTATTTATTATTATTTTACAAAATATTTTGAAAGAAATTTGCTTTCAAAATTCCTATTTCAAATATTTTTATCAACCAAAACCAAAATAAAGAATACTATTTCAAAAATTAAAATAAAAGAGTTGATTTCTCAGAATCATTAAAACAGTTACAAAAGATTCAACCCAAAATAAAAGAAAATTTAAAAAAAAATTAAATCAGAATTCAGAATTATATTTCGTTCTCATTTGATGGAAAATAAATAATTATAAAATCAAACGGATTTGTCCAATAAATCTTTATTTATGAAGAGGAATTTTAATAAATATACTATTTTTGGAACCCAATCAAGAATTAGATGAATAAAATCAAAATCGGATTTTTAAATTCATTTTGTAAATTCTTTCTAAATAAAAAGTAATTTGTTTTCTCAAAAATTTGACTAATAAAAGTATTTCCATGAAGAATTAAAAACAAATCCGAATTAAGAAGAAATAATTGTATCAAATGTTACAGATTAAGATCAAGAAATAAATGATTTGTATTTATTTTTTTTTGATCAATCTTTTCATTTTTTTGATTTCCATTTTTTTAGTTGATATGAAAATATATTATACTAGGATATATTCCACTTCAGTATTTATTAAAACAATAATGTATTTGGTTAAAGAAATAATTTGAATAATTCAGTTTTGCATAAATGATAGCACTCCAAATTGGTAAAAATTAAACTCCATTTCAAAATAATTGGAAAATTAAAAATCAAATTTTGAAAATAAAAATTTTTATAAAATGAAGTTTTCTATTATAATAAAAAAATTATTTTTTAAATATTCAGTTCTATACACTAGAAATATTTGTTTTTCTTCTAAAAATAAAATAAAAAAAAGTAAAAAAAAAAAAATAATAAATAAAAATTGGGCCATTTATTCTGAAATTTAGTTTACTTACCGCTTAATACATTTCTTTAGGATTTTTGTGTTTGAAAAGAGTGCGCAAAATTTTCAAATGAAAACTTTTTAAAAAATACAAGTTTTAAAAATGTGAGAAACATTTGTTTAATTACACATTTGACTTTAATTTCTCACCTTTTGAAGGGAGTAGTCACACCACAAAAGACTTCAAGATCTGAATATTTAGCTATTTATTGAAAATAATATTGACTATCTTTACAACTATGTTTGTAATTCAAATTTAATGTTTGCTGTGTTTTTTTCAATGTTTGGAGGTTGGAAAGTCTCGCAAATATTTATTCAGTTCGATCTAAAATGGGATAAATGCAATATTTATAATTGAAGAAGTATGAAGTACACTCTAGATGTCATTTTTATTACAATTTCATGAAAAAAAATTAAGTTTAAACCCATAGATTTCACGATTGTTCATGGAAAAACACAAAACTATTTATTGGTTGAAGAGGTAAACAAAAGAGAGATATTTAAAAAGGGACTAAAAGTAGAAATTGATAAAAATCAAAAAAAAAAAAAAAAAACAATCCTATCATTTAATTATGAATACACAAAATCACAGTCACGAAACTTTTGGTTAATTTATTTAATTTGATAATTGATCATGGATATCCATTTGTAGAAAGTTATTAATTGTTGGAATTTTTTTTTTTTTTTTGATCTAATTTGCTTTAAACCTTTGATATTTTTTGTTTTTTCCTTTGCCTTTTTTTTCTTACTTTTAAGTTACCTATACTTTTTGGTTTCGGTATTATCAGTATCAAGTAAGCACTTGATCTTTTTCTTCCTTTGTATCTCTTCTTCTCAATAGAAATAAATCAAACTATCAAAAAAGGGAAAAAAAATCAAACAATAAATAACTTTCTACAATATGCCAATGTTTTTAAATTATTCATAAAGGTAAATTTTCACATAAAGCAGTTTTTCCATCTTGTCTTTTTCATTTTTTGAGGAATTTACCTAGTTAGATTGGAATTTTTCTTTTTCTTTTTTGAATTTTTTTATTTTTTTCTTTTTCATTGAACTTAAAGTAACCAAAAATATACAGAAGCACCGGGTTAAATTTTGTAGGGGACGTGTATGAATGATTAGTTATTACGAGGTTATTTTTTGATTGTATTTAAGATTCCAAAATTATGAGTAATGATATATAATAGAAAATGTTATTATGTAGATATTTTCGCTTATTTTAAAAACATTTAGTAAGGATTAGAAATGTTAGTCATCTAAGATACCAATTCTTTTAACACAAAATGACTTGAATATTATTCACCAAAATTGGTAATTTTTCTCATTTTGTATTTTTCATCCAAAAAAAAAAATAATAATCTTCAATATTTTAAAACACGAATATATTATTATTTCACTTTTAGAACTAATACTTTAAAGAGTTATTTGAATACTTTTGATCAAGTTTTTTTTTTATAAACAAGAGTTTATACAAAAGTCTTAAAAAATGGGTTTTTTTCTAAAAAAAAAATAATTTATAGATTAATTTCCCTAAAAAAATTGACCCAACAAATTTAATGATTAAAATAAATATAACAAAACATATTTTATAAAAGACCACAACTTTGATACCAAAATTGAGTCTCAAAAGGTTTTATTTCATTGATATTTGAAAAAAAAAATTAAATTTTATTTTAAAATCAAACATACCCTTTTGAGATGAGTTTTCTGTATTAAGGTTGTTATTTAAAATAAAATATAATTACGGATTTCGTCAACATTTTTATATTTTGTGGTACAAATTGTTTCTGTAAATTAATCTCGAGAAACAATTTTTTTAAGAAAAAAATTGAAGTTTAAGAAACAAATCTCGATTAAATTTTTTTACCTAAATTTAATGAGAGATTGAGAAAATTTCTTTACTAATTACTTAGATATGAAAGATCCTGTTTATTTTCAATATTAAACTTATTTCTAGTTCTGGAATCCTTATTTGGGAATTTGTCAAAAAAAAATAAACTAATAGAGACTAGTCCCTTAAGACTTTCTTAATAATTTTTTTTATCAAAAGCTAAATCAAAATATACTATCTCTGATTTTACAATTCATAGTACCGATAATTGTACAATAAAAAAGTACAAAATTTACAGTCATGCTTTCCAATAAAACCACAAAATCTCCAGAATTATACCAAGCATACAAAACAAAGTTCTCAATTCTAAAAGACAGAAATAAATAATTTAATCTCTTTTTAAAAGTCTTAAAAAATGATATTTTGCATTGAAATCTAAAATCTTATTTTTAGAAAGCCGAATATAAATTATGTTTCACTTATTTTGCAAAAAATCGTGTCATGGGCTAAAGGATAAAATATAAATTATCTTAATTTGTTCTGAAAACTGAGGGTTATTTCTTGTTGAAAATTATTTCATTTTTTTTAATGAAGACATTTTTTAAACTAACCAGATTTAATTGTGCTTCATGTGCAAAAATCATAGAGCCCTTGTCTGTTCGTTACACTTGTAGCGAGTGCAACAATTATGATTTGTGCGAAAATTGTTATCAACTAAAAGGGCACGAACATTATTGCTTCAGAGATTGCCTACCGGATTTTGATCACCAAAAATATATTTTGAAAAATAAATATCTTTCTTTTATTTTTAAAGCGATTTTTCATACTTATAGTGAACGACTTTGCTTTGGTACATTTAATAAATCAAATGAAGTTTCTTGGTTGACTTATTCTGAGGTATATCTTTTTTCTCTTAGATTTTCATCTTTCTTGTTAAATTACTTATTAAAACTTGAAAAAAAAGATAATGGAGAAAATGGAAAAGAAATTGAAAAAGAAAAAGAAATAGAGAAAGAAAAAGAAATAGAGGAAGAAAAAATAGAAATAGAAGGAGAAAAACAAAAAGAAGAAAATGAAGATGAAATTAAGAAAGAAAAGGAAACAAAAGATGGCATCGAGTTAGAAAAAGAAAAAGTTGAACAAAAACAAAAAACTACAGCAAAAACAAAATATCGAAAAAAACCATTTCAAACACAACAATTTATAATTTTGTGTTCTGAAAATAGATTAGAATTTGTGATGTCAGATCTTTCTTGTGTTTGTTTAGGATTTGCAACAGTTCCTATTACGCCAAATTCGAATATTTCAAAAGTGAATGAAATATGTAACCGAGTTCACCCAGCCTTAATTTTGTGTACAGCCAAGACAAAAGCGTTGTTTAAAGAACAAACAACGCCAATTATTTGCTTTGATGAAATGGAATTTAATTATAGGACTCCTAAGGTTCTGGGTGGTGTAATAAATGAAATTGATCAATTAGAAAAGGAATCTCTTTAT
This sequence comes from Anaeramoeba flamelloides, assembly GCA_027625915.1. Taxonomy (NCBI): domain Eukaryota; family Anaeramoebidae; genus Anaeramoeba; species Anaeramoeba flamelloides. The sequence goes on along the minus strand of JANTQA010000036.1, from coordinate 2,047,626 downwards.
TACTCTGACCCACAAGAAATTTACACGATTATGTTTACATCTGGTTCCACAGGAAACCCGAAGGGTTCTGTTTTCCGAAATCAACTGTGGATCAACAGAATATTTGAATGGGATCAAGTCTTGTACGAAATGCCAAGGCCACATGTACGCTATTTGTATCCGAATTTAGGGTACTGTGGAGCAAGAGAGTCCATGGCAAGTTGCCTCTTTTATGGAGGGCGTATTGCCATCTGCAACGATGTTACACAAATCTTTGAACAAGTTAAAGTGATCTCACCTAATTTCTTTTCCTCTACGCCAAGGATATATGAACTCTTATATTCGAAATATCTCGAAGACAAAAGTCAAATTAAAGAAAGAAACAAAAACAGGGGCAAAACGGGCAAAGGGCCAAAATCGCTCGACGAGACCCAGAAAAATGAGTTAGTGGAGAAATATCGGCAATCGTTTGGAAACCGATTATTGGGTGTCTTTTATGGGGGGGGCAAAAACAAGTAAAAAGATTGTTAATTGGTTGGAACTAATTTTTAGTGATATTATCGTTCGAGATGGTTTTGGTACAACTGAAGCAGGATCAATCACATTCGATTATAATATCAAGAAAGGTGTTAATGTTAAATTAATTGATGTTCCTGAAATGAACTATTTCAAGAACGAGGGGTGTGGTGAAATATGCGTAAAATCAAAAGAAATGATAAGTGAATATTGGAAAGACGAAGAAACAACACAAAAGAATTTCACCAAGGATGGCTATTTTAAAACTGGTGACATTGGTGAGTATGTGGATGGCAAATTAATAATCATTGATCGGATCAAAAACACAGTCAAATTATCGCAGGGTGTGTTTGTTTCTTTAAGCCATTTGGAAGAAAATGTGTTTAAACAATCAAAAATGATCGAGCATATATCTGTCCATTCAAATCCAGAATATTCCTTTTTAGTTGCCATTATACTGCCCACTAAGAAGCATTTAAATAAAAGTAATGAAGAATTTCTTGAAGAGTTGAGTGAAATGGCAAAAAAATTTGAAATTAGCGCATTTGAAATACCAAAAATGATTTATATCGAAAAAAATATAAAAAAATCTTTGATAAGTAGTTTATTCACCGTTTCTGGTAAACGAAACAGAGGCAATTTTTATTCAAAATATCAAGAAATAATACAAAAAATGTTTAAAGAGACAAATTCAATTTTAGAAAAGGATATTAATAATCCCAAATCAGTTGAGCAAATCTTAAAAAAAAATTTGCAAGTTACAAAAATTAATACTTCGAAATCAATTCATCAAATCGGCGGGGATTCCTTGACCAAATTTAGGATCAACCAAATTATTAAAAATCAATTTGGGCTAAATCTTCCCAATTTTTTCTTTTTTATTCCAATTAAAAAATTTATTGAATATATTCAGAATCCAGATTTAAGATTTCAAATTTATTCCAATTTTCAACCAAAAATTGATTGGGATTATGAAAGTACAATTGACAATTGGATCAATATAAAAAATATTAACAACAATGGCAAGATTAAGGAAAAAGCAATCAAAAAAAGAAAATTAAAATTTAAAAATGTTTTTTTGACTGGTGTTACTGGATTTTTAGGAATACATTTATTATTAGATTTATTAAATTTAAAAAATACAGCAAAAATTTATTGTTTAATAAGAATAAAGAAAATCAATCAGAATGAAAATGGGAATAGGAATGAAAATGAAAATGAGAATGAGAATGAGAATGAGAATGGAAATGAGAATGGAAATGAGAATGGTAATGAGAATGGTAATGAGAATGGTAATGATGGCATTAATAAAGCGTATAAGAGAATTTTTTCTATTTTAGAAAAAATTACAAATCTAAATAATAAAATTATGAAAAAATATAAAAAAAAAATTATTCCAATAATAGGTGATCTATCTTTGCCTAAATTTGGATTATCTATTGAACAATTTGAAAGACTAGAGAGAAACTGTACTATTATTTACCATTCCGGTGCTTTTGTCGATTCTCTACTTCCCTATTCTGAATTAAAGCAAACAAACGTTTTTGGCACCATAGAAATTATTAAATTTTCATTAAAAAGGAAAATACCAATTGTTCATATTTCGACAACTTCAGTTTATTGGTATTCAAACAATATCGCAAAGAATGAGAACCCCTTATTAAAACCGCCACCTTCTAGGCTAAGTGGGTATTCGCAATCAAAATGGGTTGCAGAAAAGTTAATACAGGAAGCTAAAACGAAATTCGGTATACCGGTAATAATTTTTCGGCCTGGCTCGATATTCATTAATTCGAAAACTGGGTATTTGCCCAAAAAAGATTTAATTTGTAGAATTTTAACTGGGTTCATAAAAATGAATACCTTTGTTGAGGATCCAGATTGTTATTTTGATTTAATTCCTGTTGATTTTTATTCCAAAACTATAATAAATTTTGTAAATAATAAATTTGATGAATTGTTACAAATAAATGCAATAAATTTTTCAAATCTAATCCAATACAATTTACCGTATTATTTAAATTCATACCAATCTTTTAAAAATACTAAATTACAAAATTATACTTATAAACAATTCCAAAGGCAATTAAAAAAAGAAACATCAAATCCCCTGTCAGCATTGAATACTTTATTCCAGCGTTCTTCGTTGCCAAGAAAAAAGGTAATTGATGTATCTACTCTAGTAGAATTATTAGAGAACAAAAAAATACCAACAATATCAGTGGAATGTTTACAAATATTTTTTAAATATATGGAAAAAAAATATTTAAATTAATCGATTATATCGAGGTAATTTTTGAAAATGGTAATTATTTTTTCTTAAAATTATTATTGTTTTGAGATTATTAAGATATAAATTTTGTTTTCTTAACATTCCACTTTAATTTTATCAATTATTTAGATATTTTTTTAAAAAGTATTTTATTCTTATATTTATATTTAATCTCTTCTGATTGTTAAAAACAGTTAAAGAATACAAAAATATGTAAAAAAATAATTTTAAATAGTTTATAAATATTTTCGCTTGTAGTGCTATTTGTCGATAATTTTTTTTGATTTTTTTTTTAAATCTAAAGAAGATTTTTCACATAACATATTTAGAAATCAGTAATAGGTTGATTTCAAATGAAAGTTTAATTAAAGTAAGGAAAATACTTTTTTTTTTGTCATTTCATTGTAAATTAAAATATTTATAAATTCATTAGTATATTTTAATGATATTCATTATAAATGTGCTTTAGAAAATAATAATAATAATTTATAGATCTTTCTCAGAAAACTCGAATATTTATTAACATTTTTTAATGAAAAATTTAGTTTCAATTTATTTTTTGGGGGGTGTTTCTTTTATAAATTTGGTCAATATATAAACTTTATTGGTGAAGTAAAAGAATTCAAGATCATTTTTTCAATTTCCAATGTTTTAAACGGTGATTTATTCGATTTTTACATAATTTCAAATGTTTTTCATTTTGCAGTTTTCTTTTTCTTTGTCTTGTCAAAAAGAAAATGTGGGTCATAGAAGAGATAAACAATTCATCAAAAACAAGTTAAATAAGTATTACCAAAAAAAAAATGAAAATTATTATCGTGAAAGCGACTTTTCATACAAACAATTTTTTTTTTTATATAGAAATTTTTCTTTCAAATTTTAACAAAAAATCTTCAACTACATTAATTGTTATAGAACAGTTAAAAATTCAACTTTAATGGATAAAATTGAAAAAGTTAAAACTTTTTTTCAAATAGTAACACAATTGTAAAAAAATTCAAATGATCACAAAATAGAACTTTTTTTAGTTGCCTGTATAAAATTATTTGTAAAAAAAGTATTCAAAGTTATAATATAATGATAAATAAGTAAAATCTATAATTTGGGTTCTCAATTTTTCAAATTTCTTTTTAAAATTGAACTTATGATTTAGTACTTCGATAAATTAATTCTTTTCAAAATTACTTTTTCAAAAAAATCTCAGAATGTAAACTCCCTTTGAAAAAGTGTGACTCACCTAAAATATAAATGGAAATAAAATGGATATAAATCTTTTAGTATTCAAGAACAACCAATAATTATTAAATATTATTTGAAATCAATTTTAAATCATACCAAATTGATAAAAGCCTAATATGTTGTAAAAATTAAAAAAAAAAGCCAAAAACTAAAAAAAAGTTAACAACAATTTTTGAAATGACCATTACCGATTTTTTATTACTGAACTTTTATTGAAAAAAATTTAACAGACGAGATTTTTTACCAATAATTAAATTCATTTTAAAAGACATTACAATGTCCTCAAATTTTATCATGTTTATTGAAATTTTAAAGGATCTTTTTTTCTTTCCAAAATGATCTTTTGCAAAAAAAAGTATCAAAAAAGAAAAAGAAAAAATCTTTTAAAAAAAGTTGAAAAGAATTAAAAAAAATGAAAGTGAAAAAAAAATATTTTACTAAAGAAGAAGAAAAAATGATGAAATTAGAAACTATGAATCTGATCTCAAAAAATGAAAATATCGTTTCGATCCTAAAAATTGAAAATATTTTTTTGAGATGAATCTGGGATAAAAAAACAAAATAACTCCCATTTGCATAATAAAGTAAGTTAAAAAATTTTGAAAAATAATGATTATGTATATCATTACTTGCACGATTGATAAATTTTGGATAAATATTTTTTTCGAAAATTTTCAAAAAACCACTATTAATCAACTTTCTCATCCCCTAATAAACTGCTAAACATAACATAGCAATGATAAAAAGTACAAAAAATAAACAAAATAATATAAATATATAATTAGTGAAGATTACTTTTTGAAAATAAATTAGTTTTATTGTAAATGAATATGAACAAAAAAGTATTTATGATAATATGTATAAAATTTATCAAATAATCAATATATATTTTCGTTTCGAGTGTTATCAATAATAATAATGAGTCATTAACTGATTATGGTGGGTTAATATTTGTACTGGAAACATTATTTTGGTTTTTAAACTTTAACTTTTTCGCCAATTAAATAAAAAAAAATAAGCATATCCTTTAGTTATATTAAATATGGACCTAAATTTTATTCCAAAATTTTGGACAGGGTTTAAACAGTGGATAGAACATCAGTACTGAACTTTAAATTCAATCTGGAAATAATTTTGATTATATAAACTATTTCATTTTTTGTCTTTTTCTGTTTTGTTTTCATTTCCTTATCTGTAGTTACGTAATCTGTTTCGTTTGATCTGAAATTTTTTTTTCGATGGTTGATAGAAGGTTAGTGTTGATTTGTTTAATTGAAAAATAACATGCGATTGGTTAATGGTATCTTATCATTTGATCGATCAACAATCGTTGGTGAAATTTTAACAAATTTGTCAATACGTTTTTTTTTTTGTTCAGCTTGTTTCATTGTTTTGGACACACTAATTTTTTTTTTTTGAGTTTTATATTTTTTTATTTCATTTGGATTAAAATGATTACTTATTAAAACATTAATACTTGGCAACTTAAATGTTATTTTATATTAGGTTTGGAAAAATACATTAAATTGGGTTTTTTTGCCTATTTTTGATTTTGGGTGTGTCAAAATTTTTGGAATTGGGTTTATAAATTATGTTTATTTAAATAATCATCTTTTATATAAAAATATAATAAAATACACTACACATAATTAGAATTGTAGGAATAAAAAGATAATATTTTATAACTTTGTGTTATATATCAACATATATTTTGCATCAGTTATTTTTCTAATTAATAATAATATTAAATTGGTTTAAATTGTTTTTTGAGATTTCCTATCTTTTTTAATTTTGTTATTATAGTTCGTTTCTGTGTTTATAATTTATTTTTTAGTGTTAAGGCTTGGTTAAGTTTTGGTGAAAGGTTCAATTGAAAAAAATATAAACTTTTTATCAATAATGCCCAAAAAAAAATAATTTATAATGTATTTTATTGAATTTTTTTGAGTAACATCACTTTTTTTTTTAGTACAAAGATTTAAAATGCCAAATATTACACATAAAAAATTTACTGTTTACCTAAAAACCATTCGATCTGAAATGGGAAATGTAATTTAGAATTAATTATGAAATGGTCAATTTGACTTAACCGATTGCACAATGACTAACACTCTTACATTAATATAAATATGATTTTATAAATAAAAATAGAGTAAATATTGAAAAGTGCATTATATTTCCTGAATTTAAATATTATTATAATAACATTTTAACACTTTACAACAATAAAAATTATTTTGTATTGATTTTCATTATAAAAAATCATTTCAAAAATTGTTATTTCCCTATTATTGTTTTTGGTTTTACAGTTAGTTCCATTTTTAAAACACAAACGTTCAACGAAATTTAAGACATAATAAAAATCTCAATTTAAGGCACAAAATTCAAATTCTATCAAAATAATTTTTGTTTAAAAAAATTCCAAATTTTGTGTATTAATTTGAAATTTTTATTGTACCTTAAATTTTTGTTGATGGTTTATGTCTTAAAAGTGGAACTGGTGGTATTTTTTTAAAAAAAAAATTAAAATTGTCAGTTATTGGAGGTTAATAATAATTGAAACTTGAATTATGATTCAGATTTCATCTATAGTTTTTCTTAAATAGTAAATATTTTTTTTTTATTTGTAATTTCTAGTTAGTGATGTTTTTTAAAATATAATTTATTGAAAAAATCATTAAATTAAAAATCCATTTCTAACACAGTTTGGTATATAATAATTATTATCTAGTTTCTCAATTTTTTTAATAATTAATAAAATAGGATTATAATATTATGTTTATAAAAGTTCTTAATTTTGATAATTTATTTTGAGAAATCATGAATTTCAAACATTGTAATCATCTATAGATAAGAATCTGACTCTTGGGAAATTATTTTAATTTCAAATTGTGGATTGATTCTGTAAATTAATTTATTCAACAAAAAGGTAGTACATTATTTGAACCAGAATAAATAATTGATTATCAAAGGTTAATTTTAAAACTTATTGTATACACCATTACATTCAAATTTTATTGAGTTTAACAAAATACCCGTTATCATTACATGTATTACGGACTTGAAAACATAGAATTTTACTATCAAATAGAAATTTTCCATTTTACCTTTAAATTAAAAATTGATTTTTATTTTTTTTTTCTATTTGAAACAATAGTAAGTTTATCTTGGTTATGTGATGAACTTATAACAATTTGAAAGTTTAAGATTGAAGTAACTTAAAATTGGGTATAGTAACATTAGTGTTTCAGGCTTTAAATATCTCTAAATAATCGATGAGTAATGTAATAATATTTGTTGATCTCGATCTAATTAAAAATTATCTATGTTATTAATAAAAATACCAACAGTTTCAGAAAAAAATATAAACTATGTAAGAAATTAAAGGTTGAATTATCCATATTTATACTTCAAATTTTCAAAATATCTTTCTTAAATTTATTGTTAAATCTAGATTAGTTATCCAAAAAATAACAAATTATTTTAAAATATTAAATAATTCATAAATAATTTATTTTGATAAATGTTTTCTTTATATTGGTAATATTTTGGAAATATATGGAATTTACAATTATCTTTATAAAAGGGAAACAGTAATATAATTAATCTTTGGATTTTTCATGTTGATGATTCTTGAGTTAATCTTTGAAATTATATATATATATATATATATATATATATATAATTTACTTTTAGAAGTTCTAAATATACAATTTTAAATACTGGAATACCAATATTTCAATTTCCTATTTTTTAGATTATGAAAAGGAATTAAAAAAAAAATTTCAAAATTCCAATATTTTACTTGTAATCATTAGTAAAAAATGAAATAATTTGTTGTGTAATAAGATTTATAATAGATTTTTTAGGGCTATTTGAGTCATACAGCACTGATATCATTTATACCCAATTACAACATACTTTGATTATAGATTAAACTATTGTAATCACTAATCCCTTAAACCGAAAAAATCAATCTTTTTGAAAATATTTGAAATTATAAAAGGTATATTTTTTCCAATCTTTTCAGTTCGAAAAATTAGATTTTTTTTTTTCCAAGTTTAACACTGTTTCATGAAATTACACACCCAATCATCCAATAAATTCGTTTTTTTGATTTTAAGGGATATTAATTAATTTTAAATTCATTTGCAAGTATGGAAAAGACTATGATTAAACAAGCAATAAAACATAAATATTATCCCAAATCTATCTCTCTCTCTATGAAAACATAAAAAGAATTAATATTTGAAACATTTTAACATTTTTAGAGTATGTTCATAATTAAGGGGAATAGTTTAGTTTTTTAAAATAAAAATGAAAAAAAAAAATTTGATAAAAATAAGCATAAAATATTTTATGTATATTTTCATAGTTTTATTTTTGGGATTACATATAAATTTATAATAATATTAAAATAGAAACATGTTAAGGATATATATGTTGTAGATTTATATTATTATAAATTTCTGTAATTTTAAGAAGAGATATTCTTATAAATAATCTATAAACGCCATTTGGCAAATTCTTGAATCAACATATATAGCAATGAAGGTAAAAATTAATTAAAAAAATCAATACATTCTTGTAAATATGCTTTAAAATATTTAATGACATATGTAGCATTTTGATTGTTTTTCTTCTTGATAAAATTTTCAATAAATATATTTTTGTCTTTTTCTTTGGCTATTGTTAATATAACTGAATTTTTGGATAAAAATCTTGGTTTTGTGTGAATACCTTCTATTTGGAATTCTTTTCTAATATCCTTATTTCTCCAATTTTTAGGTAAATTTGAAATATGGAATTTTGCATCAAGATTTCTAATCACTTCTTCGTCGGATTCTAAATTTATAAGTTTGTAATCACAATTAATGAGGTTAATTGTATTTTTATATTCTAAAAGTAATTCCTCTTTTATATTAAAATTGAAATTGGGTTTAATAACTTGTAACAGTTTTAATAGAATAAAGCCAGTCATGTAAGCATCATATCCTGCTTCATGGCAAGAATTTGAAGAAACATATGAAGTGAATTCTTCTTCAAACTTAATTTTTGGCAATTCATGATCTTGGGTATCTGTAAACAATGTGCCAAGTCCAGTAGAATTTTTTCCAATTTTTCCTAATATTGATTGATCAGTAATTTCAGTGATCAGTTTGGTATCAAAAATATTTGGAAATATTTCTAACATTTTTTTTTTTCCTTCTGAAAAGTCTTTTGGTAAGGGGCCGACGAAAGATGAAATCAAGTGAAACACATCCAAAAAACAATTATGGCCAACTAATATCTTATTAAAATTTAAAAATAATTCAGAGACACCAAGCATATCTTTTGATTGTTCTAATCTTCTTTCAAGACTTTTAATTTGGATTTCTTTAAATTCTTCTTCGGTCACTTGTCTTAATTCAAATTTGATCAATGTATTATTTTCAATATAATTATTTTGGAAATATATTTCTGGTATTGTTCGATAAAAATGATTGATTAAAAACCATCTTAAAAATCGATCTTTGATTGTAAATTCTAAATCTTTTTCTTCATTTTTTAACCATTCTGTAACGAGTTTGTTTACTCTTTCAAATTCTTTTTTTTGTTCTTCCTATTAATATGATTTTTGTCGTTTTTAAAATTAATACAGATAAATAAAATAAAATAATACCAAATATAGATTTTAGATATTTTAAAATTTATTTTTTTTTTTTTTTTTTTGATTTCTATGATTTTATCACTAAGAATCTTTTATCTCAAAGATTTGAGATTGTTGAATCTTAAAAAGAAACCTTTTTATTTTTAATTTTTACAAAATGGAAAAATTGATATTTCCAATTTTTATTTATACATTTTAAAAAAGTGTTATCAAAAAAGATTTTTTATTTAGTACAAAAAAAAAAGAGATCTATTGAAGTTTGTAGTCGGCATTAGGAATATTTTTGAAAACATGTATAAGTCATACTTTTTTGAAAATTGCTTTATGTTTATTTTATTGTTATATAGATATAAATTTAAGATAAATTTGTAACTTTTTTTTACCTCAAATTTATTAAAATGTACTTTAAAGTTGTTTTATAAAAAGTGTTTGCAGAAAAGTTTTCAATATAGACCCAAAAATAAGTCGATTGGGTTTTATCAACTGTTTTAGGGATATTTTTGAAAAAAAATTTTTAATATTTTTTTCATTTCATTTAACAAAAAATCTGAGAAAAATCAACCAAATCCATGAAATTAAAAATTTTTGCTAAAATACTTTTTTTTAAAATCTGAAAAATTCAACTTTTTACCTAAAGAAATAGTTTTTAATTTGATTATTTCTATTAAGGGTTGGTTATTTCTAAATAATAGCACAATCCTGATTCTTTCAATGGGCTTCGTAATAACTCAAAGATTAAAAGTATCAATAGGTTTTTATTATTATTTCTCAGCATTTTCTCATATATTTTCAAACAAATAAAATAATTTCCAATTAAGAATCATAATAAATAAAATTAATAAATATTCTTCAATAATTGATTTTAATAAACAATAGTCCATTTTTTATACTCTTAATATTTGAAAAAAAAATATTCCCCTATCTCATTTAAAAGTCAAGAAAATTAATAAATTAATAAAAATAAAAGATCAATTATTTCTAGATCTTCAAAATCTCAATATTTGGTTTATTTTTCTTGTATTTTTCAAATAAGATTAGATTTCCAATAATAGTTATTTGTTCAGGTAAACTTGAAGAAATTACAAAAAGTGAGATTTCCTAAAAATAAAAAATGTTTTTCTAATTTTTCTTTTTTTCAAATCCAAAATCATCAAACTGTAAAGATCCAATCTTTTTACTGAAAATGAACTGGGTGAAAAATCTACTCTTATAAAAATTATAGGTCATTTCTTTAAAGTTGATAAATTAATTTTGCTTATCGGGTTTAACTGAAACGTTGTGGAAATAAGTACTCTATTACCTTTGGGAAAAAAATCAAATAAGAGTTACTAATCCCTTAACGCAAAATCCTTTAAAATCCTAAAATTTGCAATTTTTTGACTTTCCTTTTATTCACGAACTTTTAAATCGTTTTTATTGTTTATTGTATTGTATTGTATTTTAACACCCAGAAACATATAATTTTTGTAGTCCTTTATAATGGCAAAAGAATTCCAACTTATTTTCCTGTTTTTTTTTTCGAATTAATTTCAAAAAAAAGAGATTGAAATTGGTGATTTCTTTTCTCTTGAATAGTCAATTAAATGTTTACAGTGGGGTTTTGTTGTGTCAGTTGGGTGTTCAAAATAAATTGAATCTTGTAGAATGAAAAAAAGAAAATGAGATGGAATTTATTTCCATTTAATTCCCAAATCCAATATTTAAATTTAAGAGCATTTGTTTTGTTTGAAAGAAAAAATCAGGGGAAAGGTAGTAGTGTAAAAGAAAATTGAAGAAATAAGTAAAATAGAAAAAGGAGAATTGAGTGAAAAACAAACATTTAGTCTTTCGATTGGAATGTATTGTCTTCTTGGATTTAAAGCAAAAGCGATTTCTTTGATATTGATGTCTTTTTTAAATTTTTCTTTGAGCTCTTTTATTTCTTCTCTTATACTCTGTGTCTTCTTGTTCCATTTGTCGATAGACTGGAAGTGGACACCTTTTTTGATCCAAGTGTTGAAATCGAAATTGTGTTTGGATAAAAAAGCATAAGATCCAACTTCAAAGGATAAAATCGAACGATCTTGTGCGCTGTGTGAAGGGAAACAATAGATGTTGTATGGTTTACAGCTCCAAGTGTTTGTTTTTTTGTCTAAAAAAAAAGGACACACACCCAATTGGGTCACACTAAACTTGGATGTTGAAAGGCGATGTGATGCATAGACCATTTCTTGGCTTAGAAACCTGCCAAGTGATTTGTAATGTAATCCGGTCATTTCAGTATCAACAGCAACAAATTCGCTTTCTTGGATGTCTGTAATAATTTGATCTTTGTATTGATACCAGTTGTCTTCGGTGATGTTCATTTGAAGTAATTATTTTTTGATGTTTTATTATTTAATTAATAAAAATATAATGAAAAGAAGAAAAATGTTTTTCCTTTTGAAGTAAAAGTTGATAGTTTGAAATCTTAAAACCTCAGTTGCTGAACCTAAATGTCCACAATTCTCCAACAAGTTTGTTGGTTCACTTTTTTCGGAAATTTCTCAGATACAACTTTGAATGAACTAATTTCATGAGAAGAACAATCATTGTTTATGCTGGTACAGATTTCAAGCATTTATTGTCTAAATGAAAGTTTTAAATTAATTTTTAACAACGTCATTTTAAAAATTAAAGATCCAAATATTTTTTAAAAATCTTTAGTAAAATTTGGTTACTTGTTGAACAATTATGCAGTTCAATCTAAAGACAGATAAATTTTTGGAATATTTTGATGGTGTCACTTATCCTGAAGCTTTGGGTTGGAGGAATAAATCAAAATTATTATTATTAATAATGAATCTTATGAGATCAAATACTGTTTCAAATTCTCAAATATACTAACTATAGGGATTTCTTTACTTTTATTTTCAAGGAATTTACTCAAGTTTTATTCGTTTTATAACATTTAATAAAAAACCCAATCTCGAGAAAGAAACTATTAATTTCAAAACTAATATTTTATTTTTCATCTTGATCCAAAACCAAATATAATTTATAACCCAATTGAAAAACCAAATTCAAAACGATTTTAAAGCTAAATTCTTTGTTTTTTTATATATATTTCAAATTAATAATTGTATTTATTGAAAATTTTTCCTTATATTCCCAATGATTTCGAATTTTTTTGTTTTTTTGATATGAGAAATTTTCATAAAAATTTAACTAAATTTTTTGAGATAAATTTTACAATTTGATCCTTCATTTTTTGGAATTTCTTTTTAAATAATAGAACTTTTAAAACCAATACCATATTTACTTATTTTTTATTGTTGATTTCTTTGAACTTTTAAAGTTGTAGGCTTTTCTCGTAAAAAGACAATAAGGATTTTTAATTTGGAACCATTCTGTTATCAAGACGAGGTGTTATTTAAGCGACTTCATGTGTTAAAAATCTATGATATTTTTTTCAATTTATTCTTAATTGACCAACCATAAAGGAGTATCCGAAATACTCATTTTAAACCTAAAAATAAAAGGTTTCGAACACACACAAAAAGTGTTTCAAAGTCAAGATCCTAAAATAAAAAAACCATTATCAAAACGCATCACATTTGTATTAAAAACACTAAAATTACGTAATTTTTTAAAAATACATAACATTTTGTGTGAACAAACCATAAAAATTAACCACCAAATCAAGAAAACAAAATTTCCTAATTACTATCATTCACGATCCTTCTGGAAAAAAAATATCATTTTTTCACAAAATTCTTTGCAAATTCAAATTTTTTTAAAGAGTTTATCCTTCAAGATAATGATCACCGCACTTCATTGGGTACCTAAAGGCGCAGCAAGCGAGCTACCAAAGCAAATAGAGTTGAGTGAAAAGGAAATAGAGGAATTGAATATCAAAATGAGTGAAACTGTGAAACAGGTTAATGAAATTAAAAAACAGAATTCAGGGAATACCTTTCAGGAAGAATCCAACGAGACAAACAAGGAAAAAAATAATAATAATAATAAAAAGCAAAAGAAGAACAAAAACAAAAAAGAAATCCCACAAGAACTGAACGACATCGATGAAGAAATTTTAAAAAAATTCAATTTAGATAATTATGATGAAGAAGATCCTAAAGGAAACCTCTTCACTTATTTACAAAATTTTGAAGATCTTGATTATTTAAAAAACTCCAATCAAGAAACTGAAATGGGTACTGGTAACAGCAGCCAATTTGACGAACTAATTGAAGAAGAAATGGAAGAAAACAAAATCAAGCCCAGTGATATGATCTTGTTGTCTGCCAAGAGCGATCAAACCTTAAGCACTCTTGAGGAAATAGTTATTGAAGACGAGTCCTTAAATATGTATGTGCACCATGACATCATTTTACAAAATTCGCCACTGTGCCTTGCGTGGTGTGATCTTTCTTTAGAAAGAGCCAAAAACGGCGATTTGCTTCATGACGAAAACAAAACGGGTAATTTGGTTGCTGTTGGTACCTTTGATCCCATCATCGAAATCTGGGATCTTGATCTGGCAGACACCTCAAAGCCAGTCTGCACATTGGGGCTAGGCGTCAATGAGAAGGAATTTGATCCCCAATTGCAAAACTTGTCTCCATATGCTCATGACGGGGCCGTTCTTACCTTAGCTTGGAACGCTGAATATAGAAATTTGATGGCAAGCGGAAGTGATGACAATACTGTCAAAATTTGGGACTTGACAACAACAGAATGCCTCGCAACAATTGGAAACCATACAGACGCCGTTGGCGCTTTAGCCTGGAAACCAGACGAGGGATCATTATTATTGTCCGGTGGACATGATTCCGTTTGCTGGCTTTGGGATATTCGCAGCATGGCAGAGGAAAACAAAGAAAAGCAAAGGCAAAAGAAAATCCAACTTGATGGTATCAAATTTAAATTAAGTTCTCCAACGGAGTGCTTAAAATGGGATATCACAAACCCTAACAGATTTTTCATTTCTGTTGAAAATGGTGACTCCTTTTATTACGATATTAGGAAACCTGAAAAGCCTCTATTCACTGTTTCCTGCCACAGAAAGGAGACAACTCAAGTTGCCTTCTCAGAAATTCCAGGACTATTTGTCACAGGCGGCTCTGATAAATTTGTCAAGGTTTGGGAAATTTCAGAAAAGAAAATCTCCCAAGTAATGAAACGCAATTTAGATGTAGGCAGTGTTTTCGCCTTATCCTTCTCACCAGATAACCCTTTATTATTAGCTGTAGCAGGGAAAAAGGGGGAAATTGCTACTTGGGATTTAACTCAAGATAATAAAGTTTTTAAATGGTTTGAAAAAAAGATTAAACAATATCTTGAATCAAAAATTCAAGAAAATAATAATCCAAATATAAACAAAAATTAATCGTTAAGGGAGTATTATTCTTTAAAAATAAAATGAAATCTTGTAAAGATCTTGAAAAAATGTTTTTTTTTTTTTTGGAATTTGTGTTTTGGCTTATGAAATGGATCAGTTAAAATCTCGTCTAAACAATTTATTAATTTGAGTCTATTTTTTGAAATCCAAAATTCAGATATTATTAATATAAAACAAAAAAAAGTGACCTATTATTTTTTAATTAACAATTTTGTTTATTCTTGAAAATGAGAATGGAAACTATACTTTTCGTTTTATGTTGGAAAGTATTGATTTTGAAAGAAAATTTTTTATTTTGTTAGGATTTTTAATAATTGATATTTCAATTAAAATATCAACAAATAAAACTAATTGAAGTATAGGTGATTTAATAAATGAATATTTGATATAAGTTTAAAAAAATTTTCTCAATTAAATTGAGATCTATTAAGCAAACTTTTTTTCATTGATAAAGTTTGAAAAGAGTTATTTTCTGATTTTTGAAAAATGAAACAAAAAATTGAAAAAGAATTTTAAATTTTGAAACATTTTTTTAACAAATTTACTTTAACTTATTTACTACAAGCATCATTATAACAATCTAAATCATTTTTATCAGGAAAAAATTGATTTTGAATTTTGAGGATAAAATTAACGATATTCCCAAATATCTTCCGAAAATTTTATTTTGAAAAATTAAATTTTCCTCTTGGAAGAAAAACACACTTTCAAAGTAAAATTTGTATGTGACTTTAAAATTTTAATAATTATGTCTTTCCTTCTTTAAACTATATAAATATTTTTCAATTGATTGTCGAAATCAATTTTTTGTTTAATATAATTTCTCAAAAAAAAAAAATATATATTAATATTACTTACAACAAAGACTTAATATTGTGTAATAATGATAGAAATGGTAATAGACAAGGTAAAAACTTGTTATAATATGAGAAATAAAATGAATTTAAATGTTTTCTTTTTCAAAAAAAACGGAAAAAAAAATTGATCTCACATAAAAAAAAATTATTTTTCTAGGTTTCTTATTCGATTCAGAATTTTTTTGACACTTGGCATATAAAAAATTTTTAAGTAGAGAGTACCATCCAATAACATATTTTAAAATTTTGCCTTGTTGTTGAAGAGCGTTCATCCCTTAATAATTTTATTTGTTTGTTTTTTTTTGAAAATTATTTTAAAAAATAAAACCTCAAATAGGATCTTGATTTTTTTTTGATCTTTTTTATATAGATATACAATTTTTATTTATTCCCCATCAATTTTTAAAATTATTGGTGATTTTTACTTAGTTTCTGATAATAGTCTTGATTTATAGAGTTTCTTGAGTAAATTTGAAATATTTAATGAAGAGAATGTGCAATATCCATTGTATTAAAATTTATAGGACTTATCTACAGATAAATCCACATACATACATACAAATATATAGATCACAACAATTTATTTAGATAAATCTTTAAAATCAAATATATAGTTATATTTGAAGGGTAATATTAAAAGAAAAGTCCTACCATAGCCAAAAAAATTTAGATAATCACCTTCATTTGAAGAAACTTTGTTTTTGTCAAAGAGTTCCAACACATTTCCAAATTTCATTTTTTTTTATTCTTTAACGTTGAAGAACAATATGTAGAATAATATAGATTATTGAACAATTGATATACCTATTAAGTAAAACTTATCAAAGAATATATTTTCTGAAAAATAGTATGTATAAAATTCTTAAACAAAAACAGCAATGTTCAATTTGATCTTTAATTAAAGTTCAAAGATAATTCATATAGAAATCAATATTGATTTTTCAACAACCATTTTCAGCTTTTCAATAACATTAAAATCAGACACTTTTACTAAGCGAATATAGATCTTAAAATAATTTAAAAATTTCAAAACAATTTTATAACTAATAAAAAATCAAAAAATAAAAAAGAAAATGAAAATACGAGAAAGTTATTTCATTTTTGAAAATTTCCAAAATTATTTTTTTTCTTTGAATATCCATGTAAACCCTTTAAACACACGTATTTCACACATTAAAACTATGCCCATTTGACTGGAAAATATTTATATAAGCACCCTTTCTGATCAAATATCATCCCAATACAAAATTATTATAAAACAAAATTTATTTTTTTGAAAAATATTAAAAAAAAGATGATATATGGGTACGAAATCAGATTGACTAAATAATTGGAATTTTTGCAGGTTTTTTTCATATCCTATACCCACAAATTAAAAAAAAAATAACAACTACTTTTAAAAAATAAATATTATTTCAAAAATTTTGGAATTAGAACAAATAAAAAATTTGTAAAGTTCTTTTGTAAAAATTTTGAAAATTATTATAGATCTACCAAAGGCCATATAACATCAATTAATTTTGATTTAGGTTTTTACAATTAAAGTTTTTTAACTTTATTGGAAATGGACCCTACTAAATAACACCATTCATTATTTCCATTATACAATGGTAAAAATTAAAATAAAATAAAAGACAAAAAAATTATTTTCATATTTTTCGAACACCAAAATTATTTACAAAACCAATCAAGTATAATATTTTTATTACTTTAATGATTTTAACTTTTACCAAGATTTCAAAAATGAACTCGATAAAAGGTCCGTTTTTTGGGTAAATTTTCCATGTTTAAGTTTTTGTACTATTTGGGAATTTGTATGAGAAGATGAAAATATAGAATCAAAAAGAAATCAAAAAGCAAACTTTATACAAATATAAAAAACTTGTTTCATTTTGATTTTTCTCAGGGACAATTTAAAATATGTTACTTTTACACTTTCAAAAACTATTTTTTTAATAGAAAAGTTGAAATCAAAAACTAATAGCCACCTCTGCTGTTTTTATTACGGCTGTTAGTATAAAAAATTATTTTTAAAGATTTTTAACGTGACAATCGCCCATTTAGTAAAAGAAGAATATATGTAGGAAATAAAAGTCGAATTTTATATCTTCAGTCATAAAAGGAAAAATGAGAAATATTAGGAATCCTTTTTTTCTTATTATCTCGAATTTATCTGAGTTAAATGTTTAAAATCAAAAGGGAAAATGTATTGATAATTTTAAATCAAAATTTCAGAAAAAATTAAACAGTCCCTTTATAAATTAACTTGTATCCAGAACGTTAAATTTGAAAAATCATGAAGATCTGAAAAAACTTAGATGCTATTAATAAAGTTTGTAGAACATAAAAAAGAAATAACAAATAGTTTTTAGAAACATATTTTTATATTCTTTTACAAAATTTCCTTACCTTGGAAGATAAAAAGTTAAAAAAAAAAAGATCTTGGAAAGAATCTTCCTTCTAATCTTTCGAAATCATTTTTTTTTCGTTCTGTTTGAAAAATAAAATCATAGAAGTGTAAATCACAAATTATTATAATTGTTTAAATTTAATTACTACAGATCAAATCGATTACTTTGATATTTTTATATTTCTAAATTAATCAAATTTTTTTTTTTTTTTATTTTTGAAGGGGGGGTTAATTCCCTCTTACAACCCTAATTTTCAAATTTTGTTTAGAAATTTTACTAAAAAATTAATCATATTATATTATTTTAATTTAACAATCTTAAGAATTATGGTAAATAAGTAGATAGAAGGTTTCTATGATTTGAAATCAAAATACATTAATATTTTTATTTGGCTTTTTTAGAACATAAAATATCACTTTTTTCAGACTCGATAGATTATATTTTTTTATCAAAAATACTTTATTTTTAGTTAAAATAGAAAATAAATACCAGTTTGTTTTTAAAACAGGACTTAGAAGATTTGATATAAATTAATACATTGGAATATTTGATATTCCTTAAAAACAATAATAATACTCTAAAAAAAGTAATTCTAAAATTAACCTTTGTGCAGATGTATCTTTTTACCAAATATGGATCTCAGCAAATAAAGATAGTGTAAAAATGTATCACCAAATTCAAAAAAAAAATGTTATTTTATTATTTTGTTGCTGAAAGATATATATATAATTTTTAAAAGATAAATTTTACACTTTTAAAAACATCAAAAATTAATGATCTAATTATTTTTTTTAATATATAAAATCTTTTCCAGTTAAAGGGTTTCATACTTATGGAAGAAATATAGTATATAAAATTAGTTTAGTTATTTATTCTTCTCAAAATAAAATTTCAATGTTGAGATCAAAATCAATTTTTATTATTTTTGTCAATTTTTTATTTTTTTCTTTCTTCTTATTTTTGTTTTCTTTTCTTTTTTTCTTTTCTTTTTTAAAGTAAATTTGAAAAAAAAATGTTTGAAACCTAAATAAACATCATTAAAAGTGAAGCTTTGTATTTTCTTTCAAAAATAAAATATTTACAACGAAAAAAATTTTATTGAAAACAATTTTTAATTTCTCAAAAAAAATTGAGTAATTTTGCATGAATAGTTCCAATTATAGTTGTATAAATTTTTTTTTACATTTTTTTTGAAATTTATGGTTTTTTTTTAGGTATATTCCAATTTTTTTAAGATATTCCATTTATGCTTATCGACTCTAATCCGAAGTTTATTATTTCTCGTATTTTTGAAACGATATAAGTATAGTTTTGGTTGATTCTTAAAAAAAGTGAATTTTTCATTTTTGGATTGGTCACTTTGAGCAAAATTGAGTTTATTTTTGTGATAATTCAACTCTTTATAATATGCAGATTATTATAGGTTATGGGAATTATATTCCTGTAATAAAAACACACACACACACACACACACACACACACACACACACACACACATATATATATATATATATATATATATACCTATATATTAAGTTTTAAGAAAAAAAAAAGAAACATTTAATTTCAAAATACCTCTTTAAAAGTAAACAAAATCTGAAAAATGTATTATAATTAATTTGAAATTATTTTGTAATTGATTCCAATTTAATCCAATAAGAAAAATATCTTGTAATTTGCTTCTATTTGAGTATTAACCCCTTAATTTGTTAAAATGTGAATTCAAAATAAATTAAACAGAAAAAAATATTTTATTATATAATTATTGTGATTTTATTCTATTATAACAATAAAAAATAAGATTGAAATATTTTTTAAATTTTAAAAAAATATAATTATTGTGAAATATCTATTTATCTAGATATACATATTGAATCAGTATATACCAAATATAAAAATCGAATTTAAATCTTTTATAGCTTTAATATTGAATCATCCCTGTCATCATTAATTTCGTCTTCATGAATATCATTAAGAATATTTTTATTTAAATATTTATTATTTTTGTTTCTTTTCTTTTTTCTTTTGTCAATGCTTTTTTTTTCATTTTCCTCCTCTCCTTCCTTCTTTTCATTTTCATTATCTATCCCAATATCGAGATCAAGATCGATACTATTATCATCGTTTCCTTCTTCATTATCATTATTCCCGTTGGTTATGTTTTGTACTCCAATTTCTTCGTCAATATTCAAATCTATAGAATCATCAGTGATTAGAGTTTCTTCTTCGATATCCTTTGCAATAGTTCTGGGAATTTTATCAGATTTGGTTGTATTTAATTTCTTCATTGTTGATTTTTTTAATTCTAATAACTGTTTTTTGATAGAACTTAAATCCCTTTTTTTCGTTTTTGAGAGTATTTTAAGGAAATCTTCTTCTGGCCACTTGATATCAAATAATGTGTCGTTTTCTTTTATTTTCTGATCAAAATTTTCAATTGAACTGAAGGTTAAATTATTTTTATCAAAATATAAAGTTTCAATCGATTCAGTATTTAAACTTCCAATCAAAGTGATAAAAGCTTTATGTCCAATAAGGTTTCCTGTTATATCTAAACATATCAATTTATTATTTTTTGGTAATTCAGAAAATATTGTGCTAAAGCCTTCACCAAAAGAATGTTTTGAATCACCTCTAATTCTTAAATATTCTAGCCCCGATTTATTATTAAATAAAAGTGCGATCGCATCACGAACTTGAGCAAATTTGCCCCTGGGTACATTTCGTGAAATGGATAATTGTCGTATTGGCTGTGTTTTTGAAAGGCATTTGCAAAAGACATTAATTCCTTTTACACCAAAGTTGCAATCATCCAAAATCAATTCTTTCAATATATTTGTTTCATCCACTTGCAAAATATTTTTCAGTTGTTTCCCCCCTTCAAATCCAAGATTATTATTGGATAAATTTAGACAAAAATCGTGCAAATTTTCATTTTTTAAGATTGTCTCTATTACGGTTACTACATTTTTTCCATTCAAATTTGTTTTCGATAGATTTAGATTTCTTAAAGTAGTAGTATTTTTTAGCATTTTTATTAAATGTTTGAGATTTGATTTTTTAATTTTATTCCCACTTAAATTTAATTTTTCTAAATTTTGGTTTGATAAATGTTCACTTAAGGATTCAAGAACGATCGGAATTGAAATTTTGGAATACGAAATGTCTATTTCTTTTACCAAATTACGATTGTCAATAACTATTCAAAATATGAATATACAGTGCCCACCAATAATTTTTAAAAAGAAGAAATTAGATAAATTATTTTGTCAGATTTTTTGATTTTTCTGAATGAAAAAAGTAAAAAGGAATTTGTTATAAAAAAGTCAAGAAAAAGAAAAAAAATAAACTCAAGTTTTTCTTTTTTTTTTTTTTTTGTTAATTTGTGAGAGTGGGTGTAGTAAAATGTTTTGAATTATTAAATTTGATTAATTATATTGTTTTTTTTTAAAAAAAAAAAAGAAAAAAGAAAAAAAAGCAGTAAATTTACATTTCTTAGTATTGTTTATTAATAAAATAAAAAATACAACATAAATTACTTGTTTAAGTAGTCTAAATCTCCTTTCAAAGTAAAGGTCAAATAAATTTTTTAATTGGGAAATTTCTTTCGTAATATTTCATCTTGTGGGAAATAAGATTGAAAATACATTTAGTATCTCAAGAGTTATTATTTAAAATAATACGTTTTGTTATTAAAAAAATCTAAATAATTAAAGTAATAATACATATTCAAAAAAAAAAGGTGAATCCAATAATTTAAAATGATAAATTATTTTCATTTTTCTTCAAGTTCCAAAAAAAATTTAAAAAAATGATTTTTTTTTTGAAATAGTGAAAAATTTTAGTTATATTTTTTAGATTTTTTCTAAATACTTTTTCTAAATTTGTATGAATTCTTTTTTCTTCTCTTTTTTAAAGTAAATTTGAAAAAAAAATGTTTGAAACCTAAATAAACTTCATTAAAAGTGAAGCTTTGTATTTTCTTTCAAAAATAAAATATTTACAATTAAAAAATCTAATTATCAGCAATTTTACTTTTCTAAAAAAATTGAATTTTCGCAGGAGACGTTCTAATGAAAGAAGCCCAAATTTTTTTTTTAATTTTCTATTTTTTGAAATTTAAGGTTTGTACATATATTTCTTTGATGAACATCAACTCTAATCCGAATTTTATTGTTTCTCTTATTTTTAAACAATTTTAGTTTGGTTTATTCATAAAAAAAGGTGAATTTTTCATTCTTGGCCGGGAACTTTGAGTGAAATGAAATATATATATATATATATATATTATTTTTCAAACAAAAGGGCACACCACCCAAATCATCAATACAATTGAATTTGATTGTAAATAAGATAATTAATTATTGGTGATTTTCATTATAATTTTTCATTTTTTCATTTTTTCATTTTTTTATTTATGGATATTGTAACAGTTGGAAAAAAAATAAAAAACAAGATAAGAAGAAATCAATTTGGAAATGATCTGACAGTATAAAAATGTAGAAACAGTTTAAGTTTGATTTTGAATGAGCTAGATATAGGAATTAAGAAAGGCCATTATTGGATTGATGTCTGGAACAAATAAAAAAAGGAAAAAAAAAATTCCAACAAAATACCCAGACGAATTGAGGCTTTATATTGAAAATGAGACTTTAAAGAACAAAATCTTGATGTTTAAAGAGTTACCAATGAAATGTAAAAAACTTTTCCCCAATTCACCTTGTACAACAGTTTTTATTGATTTTATAATTTTTTTTCCCTACAATTTTCAAAACGAGATTTCTCATTTCAAATAAAAGTGCACCTCATTTTTTAAAATATTGTATTTTAATTTTAATTGTTTTGTTTTAATGAGTTTTAAATATTCAGTTGAGTGTTTTTTTTTTGTGTTTTAAAGAGTTTTTTGTGTTTTAGAATGATACGACAATTGATTTGATTCAAGTATGAATAATTCTTGAAATTTCATGTGCCCTTTTATTATAAAAGGAGTTTATAGATTTCAATTGGATATTCCATGTGAACCACAATTTTTGAAATGTGTTTTATATAATTTTAGATCATTAGAGTAGTTGTGTAAATAATAACCAACATTGTTTAAAAATACAAACAATTGCTTAATTTAAAATATATATTGCTTAAAAAGAAATATTTTTAGGCAATCATACCTATTGCCTAATTAGTAATATTTTAAACAATTTTATGTTATATAAGCAAAAAGAATTGAAACTATTCCAAACAATTGGAAAATTTATTTATAAAAAGAACTTGTTTTGTAAAATAAGAAATATACAAAAATTGATAATAAAAGAATCATTTTAAAAAATTTAAAAAATAAAAATTTACTATTCTGTACTCAAAAAGGTTCAACATTTCAAATAAAAAATTTTTTGATCAATATTGCAAATTTTAATTTTTCATTGATAAAATAATA
This sequence comes from Anaeramoeba flamelloides, assembly GCA_027625915.1. Lineage (NCBI taxonomy): Eukaryota > Anaeramoebidae > Anaeramoeba > Anaeramoeba flamelloides. The sequence goes on along the minus strand of JANTQA010000036.1, from coordinate 2,023,909 downwards.
ATCAATAGATATTAAATTTTTATCTCTCATGTAAGATTTATTTATTTATTTCAATTATAACTAATTATTAATTTTTTTGAAATAGTTACAAAATACTAAAATAAAAAAGTAAAATAGCAAAATAACAAAAAAAAAAAAAATAAAAAAACACCCAAAAGATAAACTAATGTTTTGTAAAAAAATGATTTTAGTAAAATACATTTTTAATAAATTTTAAAATTTTTTATTATAAATTATAAAGCTAATGAAAGTTTCTCTTATCCTTTAGCTCCTTTATTAATAAAAGTTCGGATTTGCTGAAAAATTCAAAAAAAGAAAAAATTGGCAAATAATCCAATAAAATTGAGAACTTATAAAAGAAAAAACAATTTTTTTAACTAAAAATCATTAATAAAATTAATCTTTAAAAACAAAATCTTGAATAAAATTGAATTTAAGGGGAATAAGTTCAATTTTATGAAATATGTTCTTTCTATTAAACAAATGATTTATTAATTACTCAATAATTGTCTGAATTGTTCATTTTATCGAATGATTGCGAATAAAACAATCAATTGTGTAAATTATTTTTATTTCGCAATAGAAAATATATTACACAATATTAATTCTTTATTACACAACGACTGTTTCTTTTACACAAACCAATTATACTTTTACGAAACAATTCTATTAACTTCAAATTAATTGTAAATTTTTGCAACAAATTTTTTATGGAAAGATCTAAATAAAATACAACTCTTGTTTTACTAATGTAAAAATAAAGTAATTATCATAATAGATGTATTTTTAAATATAATTTTAATTAATAATAAGATCTAATCACAACAAATTATATTCTAATTTCTGACCCATTCCTCTCCTAATTTTTTAGATTTGGGATTATTTATAATTTCTACTTTTGCCAATTAGTTAAAATAGATAAATTTTGAATATTTAATCAACACCCCAATTAGAACAATTAAAGATCTCTTATTAATTTATATATTTTATCTGTAAAATGGGAATATATTTTCAAATTTTTTACAAAGAGTTTCAATTGATCAGAAAAATGGAATTCTAGGGTTGTTTTGAAATGTATAGAGTTTTTAGTTTTGAAATTTCCTGTTGTAAAAAAAAAGTGTCCCATGCGAAAAAAGTGATTATTTTATTTATTTTTTTTTTTTTTTCACAACAGTTACCAAATATATATCAACAATGGTATACCAACATGAGATACCCTTAAAGTAACTTGTTTATTGAATATTTTGAAAGTTTTATAATAATAAATTACTTCCATTTTTCAAATTATAAATGAAAAATTTTATTTTAAAATTTCAAAATATTTGGCCAATTATTAATTGAAAAAAGTCTAAACTCTTTACAAAATCAATGAAAAATGGAATGTTCATCTAATATGTGTTTTTTTTTTTTGAACTTTGACCAAAATTTATACTTTTTTTCTGTGAATTTATCAGTAAAATCCTTCTTAAGGGGTTCATTTTTGGTTAAAACAGCGGAATTGTTAAAAAAAAAAAACATTCTCGAAAGAGTTACATAATCTCAATTAAATTTAATCACAGAAAAATTCTTTGACTAAAAAAAAGGGCAAATTTTACAATTCCAACAAATTTTATCCTTTCTTTGACGAATAGCCAAAATTTGATTTTATAATTCCATAATTTCCATTTCAAATCTCTGAGCACAAAACAAATCCTATAGATGTTGCAAATATTTTAATCAGTTACTTTTACATTTTTGAAATGTTTTTAAAACTTGAAATTGTTCTTTTAAATACCCTAAAGCTCATTTTTTTTGAAAAAATTTTCATTCAAAAATCTATTTGGATATTTTTTTTTTTGATGTTTTTAACTTTTGAAATAAGTAATTTTTTACTAATTTTTTCATAATGAAAATTCTTTTTGCCAAGTGAATGTAAAATAACTCAATAACTAAACACCCTCCCAAGTGGGAGAGCAAAGCTTGCAACAAAATTTTTTTTGAGAAATAATTTTGATTTGCAAAAAAGTTGAAAATTGGTGGAATGATCTCTAAAAAAACGGTGAAAAATATTTTTGTTGGTAACAAAGTGAAAAAGAAGATGTCGTGTAAAAAGAAAATGAAAAAAAACCAAAGAAATAGGGGAAAATATCCAAATAAAATAGCTTACAGGTTAACCATTTTGCCATTTCAATACTGCCCTTTTTCCCAAAGGAGTTGTGTGAGAGCAACAGTTTCTTCATTGACAAATGCTTCTCATTTTGAAAAAGGCCTTCAAACAAGTCCACAATTAAAGAAGGAGAGATCTTACAATTACTTAAATCTAAAAACTTGAGACCAGTATTCATTTTGGAAAAAGAATAAAAAAATTTTTTTGCTTCGTTTTGTTGTGTAAATTTTGATCCAGACAAATTTAGATGGGTCAATTTTGACTTGGTATTGTTCATTAAGGAAATTGCAAGCATTTCCAAACCTTCAAAGCTTTGCGAATTGATTATTGACAGCTTTGTAAGGCACCTATTAAAGAGCATCATTTTGCCAACCATGCCAAGTAGTGTTTTTTCCTTTAGATTTTTAATGCACAACCCTTGGAAATAACGATTGTTTTGAAAGGCGAGGACCAACGGGAAGATTTCTTTTTCGTTCACACTAAGAATTTTATTCTTGAGACTCTTTTCTTTTTGTTTGTTCTTTGCATCCTTCTTGAAATAAATTTGCTGATCGATCTCGAAGATTCTTTTCTTTTGGTTTTTGTTTTGGGTTTGGCTCCCATTATTTCTTTCTTCTTTTTTCTCAACTAAACCAAGGACATTTGGGTTGGTTGGAGACTTGTAATAAGAGCACCAAGAGGAGTAAGTTTCAATGAACCCACCTGCCTTGGTCGAAATTTGAAGGTCGAAATCTTCAATTCGAGATTTCGGAACAACAATACACATTTGTGATTTTGTTGGTGTCCCCTGTGTAATGCGTTTGTTTCTTTCAATAACGACCCTTAAAATTGCGTCACTTTCCGTGCTATGCATGTCAATTAAGAAATCTTTGAACATTAATCGTGAATGGTATTGGCTAAATCTTTTCACTTCCTTTAGAAATGTTATATGTTCTTTCCGACAAAGAACCTTCCCCAATGAAGATTTCCTTTTCCCGATCGTGGCAATCCAATAATCACTTACAATCAAGATCCTTTTTTCAATTCTCTTTGTTTTGCCTTTGTGGAATTTCCTTTTGTTAAACCAATTCATGTAATGGATTTCCTGTTGGTTTGTTTCTTGGAAAAACAGTTTTGTTGCTTTTTTTTTCTCTTTTTCAGTTATTTCAGTGATCACAAAGGATGGTAAAGAGTCACTCATTTGGCAACAAAAATTAAATTAAAAAAATTTGATTTAAGTCGAAAATTTGTTGAAAATAATTTTTGATTTGTTTGATCTTTGAAAATTTGGGTATTATTGATTTTTGAAAATATTAGCCATAATAGGGAATTTTTCTTTTACCTAATCCTTTTGAGTGAATTGAATTTCAACAATCAAATACTTTTTCTCTGAAAGATGACAAAAGATTTGTTGGTTGAAGCTTGAGTTAAATACAAATTATGTTCCAGATAAAAGAAAAAGTTGAATACAAATACAGGTATTTGCAGAAACGAATGGTAAAAAAGTTTGCTTTGTTTTTGGCTTTCTCTTTTTTCTGTTTCAAATTTAGTTTTCACAAAATGAAATGTAATTTAGGATTTGTGGTCTTTATTTGAAATTTGAAAAGGAAAAATGAAGTGAAAAATTTTTCCCTTTTCTTCAATAAAAAGACAGTAGTTTAATCAAAATACCAAGTTCAAAAATTATTTCAAATTGAATGACTCTAATAGTTCTGAGAGAAAAACAAAAAACACCACAGTAACATAATCAAAAGGTTGGTTTTTATTTTAAAATTTCTTCTCTGAAATAAGAATTTGAATTTTAAATACTGTTATCGAAATAATTCGTGCCGAAAAGTTTAATTAATTGCATTTCCAAAATATAAAAGCATATTTTTTTTGTTATAGAAGACCCTACATCTATGGATCATAGAAACCAACAATAAACCCAAATAATAAAAAATGATATTGGTTTCTAAAAGTTCTATTATTCAAAAAAAAATCTAAAAAATGAAGAATCAAATTTGAAAATTTATCTCAATAAATAAGAGTATATTTTTAAGATTTTTAGAACCAAAAAAAACAAAAAATTTCAAAAAATTACAAAATATTTAGAACAAATTACATTCATAATCCAAAATTTACAAAAAAACTCGAATAGTTTTCATTCAAAATCGATTTGAACTTAGGTATACAATTGAAGAGTAAATTGGATGTGACATTGGAACAAGAAGAAAAAAAAGCATGGATTATATTTTGAAAAGGGGATTATTGTTGTTGGTCAATCATTTTTTTTGTTGACTCCAGGATAAGATGTTCTTATAAACTTTCAGAACCAATTACAGTTTATAAAATAGGGGACTATTTTAGAATAGAAAATCAATTTCTTCTCTATCTAAATTTATATTGTAGTGTTGGAAAAGCTGTATATTAAAAATCAATTCCATTTTTTTTCTTAATAAATGGTAAGATCATTAAATTTGTAAATATTACTTGTTATAGTATGTAAAAAATACAACGGACATGAAAAAAAAATCCGAGGATAAGATTATTAATTATGAATACTGATAAATTCTAATAAATTTCAAAAAAATTTTAGTTCAATTTCTATTTTTAAAAATCTTGGAACTATTTCTTATCAAACAGTCCAGGACAAAGAATTTTGAAGACTAACTAATTTCAGAGAGTTTCTTAACACTTGACTTCATAAAATGCTTTATTCAAAGTTGAGCATAAAAATTTCAAAAAGGAAAACCAAGTAGATATTTCCAAACATAATTTTCAATTTATTAGTATTTTCATAAAAATATATTTTATTAATAGAAATAGATATATAGTAGGGAAAAAAATACCGGACATGAAAAAATTTTCTTCCATTTATTAGAATTTATCAGTATTAGTAAAATTAGTCTGTATTCATTGATTTTCAATCAAATACTTATTATAAATAACTAAAATTTATTATGAAACAGGCAATAAACCTACTTAAAGTTCATTAAAGTGGGGTTTCTCTAGAATACTCAAGTAATTGTTTGATAACCTTTAGTAAATCTAATTTTTTTGAAAAACAATAATCAAGTTTTATTGATGTTCGTCCGAGTTTGGAAAATGAGAATTTTTATTTTGGTTTTTTGATTGATTGAATGGTGTTTTGAATAAGTGTAATTTCATTAATTATTATTCTAAAAAGTAGGTGGGTTATAATTTAAAAAAGTTTGATTTTTAAAAAAAGGATTTGATTCTAAATAAAAGAAATTACAGAACAATTTTCATAATATTCACAATTAAAAATCTTGGCAGGGATATTATAATCATGTCCGGTATTTTTTCCACTGCTTTTCGAAACAATTTGTATTGTATATTTCTTTTTCTTTATTGAAAAGTGTGGTTTCTTTTTGTCAAAAAAGTCAATCTTATTTTTTAGGGGACAGGGGTAAGAAATTATTTCAAGATCCTTTAATCACGATCCCATAATAGTAAGGGAAATTTGTAATTAATTACCATAATGGAACAAAAAAAAGGTTAGATTAAGGTATATGTGTCCAATTTTACATTTTATATATTTTCATAGAGTTCAACAAAAATTGTTAAAAAAATTGTTTCCTTTGAGTTTTTGTTTTTTCAAATTACATAATATTGTTGGAAAAACTTGATTGAAATGTACCAAAGTACTAATAGACACTAAAATATTCTTTTAAATCCAAAAATATTTTTGATCTTTTAAAATACTAACTAAAAGCTTTTCAAACAAAATTATTTTTAAAAGTTGATTAAGAAATTAAAAGTTAAATCTTGAAAATTATACACCCAGCCAGATGAAGAATGGGTTCAAATGAAATAACAACCGGAATTTCATATCTTTAAATAAATCTTTGAATAATTGTATCATTTTACATAGGATGAAATCAATTCTTGATTATTCTTGATCTTTTTTTTTAGTTAAACATTTTTTTTTTATTTTAATGACATAATCCTCATAAAAATTAATTTATAAGTTTTTGAAAAAATTAAGAAGAGTTTTGTAGTGTTTCTTTTCCAGTCCGTAAAAGTAGATCCACCACTTGAGTCTTCACTTTAAAAAAACTTTTCTTGTTTAGCTTTTGTGATTAATAAAGTTATCGCACAACACTTTACATTAAAAGAACAAATGAATTAAGTGAATTAAAACTTGAGCCAAAATTGATAAGAAGAATTAAATTCAATCACCTTAAAATTTGGGTGATTTATTGGTTCGACAAAAAGATATCAAGAAAAATTATTCGTTATAAAAAAAAAAATAAGAACTTTCGAAATGATAATTGGATCTTGAAGAAAGACTAAAACGAAAATAAAAAAACAATATAAAGGGAGTAAAAAAGAAAAAATATTTTTAAAAATAGAAAAATTACATAAGATCGACAAAAATAATTCTTTTTTAAAAATTTTATTCTAATCATTTTTTTATTTTTCAATCTTTGGAAAAAAAAAAGTTCTTCAACATTCCCAACCAACAAAACTTATCAATTTTATCGTTTCTCAGTTTTTAACTGATCAAATACTTTTCAATTTTTTCCAGAAAACAACAGATTTTCTCCAACAAACCACTATGTATTCAAAATCTCTAACAACTTCAACAAAGCCTATAATCACAAGAAAGTCCCCTCATCGTCTTCTGATCCAAATCAAAAGAAATTCACGTAAAAGATCACCCAGCAAGGATGACCAAGGGGACAGCGATCCGATGATGAAGACACAAAAAAGAAAGGAGCGTAACAGGCTCTCTGCAAAAAAGTCACGTGACAAGAGGAAAATGTATGTTTCTCAAATTGAACGTGAAGTTGGCGAACTACGCCATGAGCGGGCAAGATTAATTAATTTGGTGAACACTTTAAATGAAGAAGTCGAGCGTTACCGTAAGCAAAGTAGTGTCGACTTATTCTTTAAAGTCTTGAATGACAAGTTTAGTATACACCCTACTGAGTTTGTGAGCAAACTTATTTCCTCGACCAACAACGAGGAAATTGTGAAAAATGGGTGCCTTTGAATGTTATGATCTCCATATGATTTCAAAAAAGATCATTTTTATTCTCAAATTGCTGTTTTGACAAACTTTTTACTACTTTCTAATCTTAAATTTTTATTTTTGCATGCTGTTGGGGTTATTCCTTCAAAAGAAGCTCAACTACCGTTCTTTAATCAGAAATATTTTTTATTTGTTTTTCTATTCGTTTCTCGACCAAGCTCTCCGAACAAGAAAAGCAAAACTAAAAATAAACAGAGCCTACTAATTATATTTTTTATTTGTACAATTATTCCTTTCCTGGCTTAGGATCCTCTCTTTCATAAATTGTGAAAACACCCAAATAAAGAAACAAAATAAATAGTTTTACAAATTTAAAAGTGAGAGCGAAAAAAATAAATTCAAAAAAAACACAATTTAAGGAAGTGGGGTACATTTTACAATTTTGATAAATTTTCAGAGTTTACAACAACTTTACTGAAATAAGATTTTTTGAATACCACAAAACATTGACACTTTGAAATCAAAATACAAATAAGTTACTCTATTTGTGAAAAGAAAGCGAACCCAAAGTTAACAATAGTTGAATCTATCATTTTTCGTTTTTTTGAACATTTATTTTGATTAATATTTTGGTTTTGATTATATTTTTGTTTGAAATATAGAAATATGTTTGAAGAAAGATCGTTTAAGAGAAACTAAAGATAAAGGGGGTATTTTTATTAGGAGAAGCTTTTTAATTTGTACAAATCTTTTCTTTTTGAAGATCACACATGAAATATCACCTTTCCCAATAAACTTTTCAAAAACAAAGAATGAAAAAAAAAAAAAATTGACCGTAGCGTATTATCGGATATTTGTTATTTATTCATCTTTGGAAATGAAATAGTTAAAATCAGAGATTAAATTGATTTTTTTGATGAAATTTCATTTTACAATTTTCTTTTCGAAATTCTTTTATCAAATATTTTTATCAAATCAAGCCAAAACAATGAATATATTTTCAAAGAGTAAAGGAAAAGGATTCTATACTTGAGATCAAAAAACAGTAACAAAAGATTAAACCCAAAGAAAAAGAAAAAAATATGGTTAAAAAGTTGAATTAGGATCAGAATTCTTTTGGTTTTTAATTTATTTAAAATAAAAAATAAACAAATACTTTTTCAAAACCGATATTTTGCAAGAATAATGTTGAATAAAAACTATTTTCGAAAAAATAAACTTGTATTGAAAAAATTACCTAATAATTTGAGTCAAAAATTCAATTTGGAACTATTTTAGTAAATAAAAATTGTCTTGTTAAAATATCACATATATATTTGGTATAATGTTGATATCAATGAGAATTGAGGATTTCTTTTTATATAGTCTTTATCAATTAAATGATTAAAGCAACAAGGCAGTCAACAATAATTAAAAATGATATTGGTTTCTTGAATTTCTTTTTCATAACAAATGGGAAAAAACAATGGATTTCACTAAAAATAATATTCTTTGAGGAGCTATCTAAGTCAATCAGCATTTTTTGACACTTGGAGTATCCCAAATTTTAAAGTGAAAAATATCATCAATAATATATTTAAAAAGTTTACCTTGTTTTCAGAGAGTAGTGGTCCGTTAAATAGAATTATTTTTTTTTTTTTACAAATTAAGCTTTTTGGAAGGGAACTGCTTTGGTGTTGGTGTTTCTTCTTAACTCTGTTTCAGTCAAGGTACCCAACATTATTTTCAAATATCAATTATTTTATATAATTGACCGTTGAATAACAAATAAGTAATAAAGAGAATAATATACATCAAAGAATTGTTGATATATGTCTGAAAGAAAACTAATTAATCAATAAATTTTCTTAAAAATTGAAAAACTCAAATTCTTAATCATTTTGAGAAAAACAACAATGTTTATTTTGAACTTTGCTGGCATTTGAATAATAAATATGAAACATTTTAACTTCATTTTCCAGACTTTATTTTACTAATAAAGTTCCCCAAACGAAGTGTGTTGGTATTTGTGGTCTCTATTTGCAAACGGAAATGAAAATGAAGTGAAACTTTTTCACATTTATTAAGCAAATATCAAGATCAAAGATCGAATAGAATTCCAATAGAAATCAATATGATTTCTCAACAATAATTTCCACAGTTTCAATAACCTTATAATAACACGTTTTTACCAAGTGACTATTGATCTTGCAATAAAAAAATTTTTTGCAACTGAATTACTTTTTAAAAAAAAACAAAAAATAAAAATAAAAAAATAAAAATGTGAAAAAATGATTTCAATTTTGAAAATTTCCAAAATAAATTTTTTCTTATAATATCTTTGCAAAATATTTAAACACGTGTATTTCACCCATCACAACTGTCCACTTTGACTTAAAAATAGTTTATTATTTTTTCTTTAATTGTGTTACATCTTGAAAAAAATGATTTTTATGTCAAATACTATAATTTCAATATTATTAAACATATTTTGTGGCAATAAACAGTATTGTTTTATTATTTTATCCAATTTTTGTTTAGTTAAGTGTTACAATTATTAACATAATAAATCAAGTTTTGTTTTTTTTTATCTTGAAAAATTATCAAATTAATTTTCTTGATAATGGGTTTGAATTTTAATAAATAAATATTTCTTATTATTTATAACTTTTCAACTATATTTGGGTTTATTAAAGACTTTTTTTAAAAATATTTTACTAAATTTGTATATAAAAATATTAAAAAATGATTATGAAAAAATAAAACCCTACAGGACTACGTTCCCACCCTAGGTGGGGATTTGAGTAATTGTGTTATTTCACTTTCGCTTCTCAAAAAAAATTTTCACAGAGAAGAAATTGGACAAAAAAAAAAAAAAAACATTTTTTGTCATCTTTACCTTTTCACGAAGACTATTTTTATTTGTTATTCAATGAAAAGCAAAATCGAAAATAACAAAAAAAATAATTGCAAAAAATGGTTTTTGGGGATTTTCAAGTGCATTTCAAATTTTGGAACATTTCAAACTTGTAAAAGTACATTTAAAAATGATGTAGAACATCTCTAGAAAATATTGTGAGTTCCGAAAGTTGAAATGGGAATTCTAAAACATTAAAATCAAAATTTAGTATGATCTAACAAGGTAAAAATTGTGAAAATTGTTGAAATTGTGAAATTTTCACATTTTTTCTAAAAGAAATTCTACTTGGACAAATATTACTTGGATTACATAACCTATTCAAGGGTGATTTTATACATTATTTCACTGTTTTCACCCAAAATGTAGTCCTTAAATATTTTATTATGTTGCTTTTTGATTCTTTAAAATCCTTGGTTTTGTTATGTTTCAATAATTATTATTTTCTTAAAAATTATTCTTTTAAATGTATAAAAAAGTAATTTGTTATTTTTATTCCAATTTTTAATCATATATAAAAAAATACTTGGTAATTTACAATATGGGGAAAATAAGTCAGATTTAAATTATAAATCATGATTTTGTTCTTAATCTTATTTTAAAAACTATTTACTATTTAATATTTGATAATATTTTTAGATAATTTGAACATATTTTTTGAATTAATCAAAGAATAATTTGATTAACCAAAGTTCTTCCAAAAAATCAATTAATTTTTATAAAATGAATCAAAGAAGAAAAATGAAGTCATCTTTAAAGCCATAAGATAATTTTTTGGGTTTTGGTGTTGTTGTAGAACTATTTGAAAATATACATAGTCGATACTTATCAATTTGTGAATAAATTTTGATTCCCAATTTATTATCTTATTCAATTTACTAAAAATCAAAATCTGAGGATAATTCAAATCGTTGAATCCATTAAATCAAATCTATATGTTTAATTCTCTAGAGCTAAATCATTTTCTTTACTCATTCAATTTTTTAAAAAAAGTAGTTAAAATTGAAATTATTTCACAATAGGATTCATATAAAATGATGGATCTACAGATTGTTTAATATTTGTTGTGTGTTTGATTATTCTAACCCAGATTATTAAAATTAACTTTTAGAGTAAGTTCAATGAGAACAAGATCCTTATACCATAAGTCAACATTTTTACTTTTTTTTTTTATTTATAATTTGATTCGAAAACAATCTTGTTCTTTCTGATGTTGTAGTTTTGTTTGTTATTATTCAAAGTGCTTCCTTAAAAACTATTAATTTTTTTTCCAAACATAAAAGAAAATATCACAGACAAATTTTAAGAATGAAATGTAAACCATTTAATATTTCCCAGCGTAAGATTATTCAACTTAAGGGAGTTGTAACAATATAATCAAAATTTTCACTTTTTAATATTTTTACCAAGATTAGAAAACAACATTTTTATAATTTGGATTTGACTAGTTTCCTTTTTAGTATTCAAAGTACTTGTTGAAAAACAATTCATTAATACTAATTTCACAAGTAAAATTAAAAGCCACAATAGAATGTTAAGTTGGTTTCTTTAATCTACTTTGGGAAATATTAAATGGTTTACATTTCATTCTTAAAATTTGTCTATGATATTTTCTTTTATGTTTGGAAAAAAATCTAATAATTTTTTTTAAAAAAAGTCACTTTAAATATCAAAACCAAACCAAACTACAACTAAATAAACAAGAAAGGTTTTCAGATCCAATTTTAAATAAAAAAAAAATTGAAACTGTTGATTTTTGGTATAAGATACTTATTTTAATTGAATTTATTCTAAAATTTAAAAGGGATAATATGTACTTGTTCAATAAAAAAAAAAAAAAAAAAGATAAATGATCTTTGGATCCATCATTTTATCTTAAACCTAATTGGGAAATATTTTGAATTTAAACTACTTTTTTTAAAAAAATTATTCTACCAAGCTATTGCTTTAAAAAAAGAAAAATATAAATATAGAATAGACTTAAAAGATTTCCATTATCCAGGGTATTTGTATTGTTATTAAATATAATATAATATGTTCGGGTTTCAAGGGTTATTCCTTAAAATATCCATTATTGTCTATGGGAATGTTCAATCAACCCCCTAACCATATATAAAATTACAAGTAAAATATATCTTTTGATCTGATCACTAGATTAATTCGTATCTTTTATTTTATTTTTAAAATTTAATTATTGTTTTTTTTGAAGATCTTTGGGTTGATCCAAATTATTATTTTTTCTAATTCTAAATTAGTTTAAAATTCCTTGAAAGGTAAGGAAGTTTGAAATTCAAATAAATTTTTCACACTGATATGAAGATCAATATCATGATTTGAAATTTACTCTTATAAAATAAAATCTTACAATCCCCCAATAATTACACATTTTACTAAGTTGATTAGCAATTGAAATAAAAATGTTAAATTAATCTTATACTTCGAACTGAATAATTAATATGAATTCTTAGTATTTTTTAAAATGTGCAAAAGAACTAATTCTATGAATTTGAAAGGTAATAGATAGAGAATTTTTTTTTGACTTTAATTTTAAGATATTTATTAATGTTCTGATATATTTGGTTAAATTATTTCGTTATAGTAAATTTTGTATATAAAAAAAAAAAAAAAAAAAAGGGGGGGGCACTTTTAAATCAATCCTTGGTAGTTTAATACTTTTAAAATTAGGTTCTATTTAGATTTATTAAAATTCAAAGGTATTTTCTTGAAAATATTTTGGTATTTTTGTAAGATAAAAATGAGTTGATGTTTGTTATTTTATTACTAATAAATAAGTTGCAAAAGCATTTCAAGCAAGGTAAAAAAAAAAGAAAAAAGGAATATAATTAATTAACATTATAATGTTTAATAATATTAAAAGAATATTTCCAAATAAAATGAATTGCTTTTTAAAAGCATGATATTATTAGATATAAATTTTAGATTAGAAATGCCAATAAAATCTGGAATTCTATTTTCTAAAATAGAATTTTGAAAAAATTTAATTAATATTCTATATTTTTTGAGATGCCCAGAATGATTGGATTTGGTGATTTTTGCCGGTCTGGTTATAGGGGGATATGTACTAAGTAATAAAAAGATATAATCAGAAAATACAAAGTGGGGGTGTTTGCTCTTATATCTCAAAAAATAATCTTCTAAAAAAATTAAATAAATTTCTCTAAATTTAATTTTTTTTTTTTTTTTTTTATTATTGGGTAGTTTCAAAATTAGTTGTCATCTTGATGATTTCCTCAATATTACAACTCTTAACTATTAATAAACCGGATCAAGATTTCCAGGCTGGAAATAAACTATTCAAAAAATTGTTTTTAAAAAGAAAATTTAAATAGAAATTAGATATCCAGTTTAAATTTATGGACTTTTGTAATACCAACCCACTTTACCTAGTGTTAATGTGTGTTTTGATAAGGGCTCGTAATCGGTCCCCATTCCTGGATTAAAAATATTTTTTTTTTTTTTTTTTTTTTTTCATCATTAAAAAAGGTATTTTGAAATTTTAACTTCTCATTTTCTAGTTCAATAAAGTAGCTCTAATAAAAATTGAGAAAATTGGAATGAATCGGGTAAAAAAAAATAAAATCAAAATATTAATAAAAAATTTAGTTCAAACTTGTATAAGAATTTATTTACAATTTAAACTGTTTCATTATATATTTCTGATTTAAAAATAGTAAAAAAAAAAAAAAAAAAAGGATGGTATAAACTGCCGTTTACCGCATAATAGTTCTTCCAGTTACTATTTTAAAATATTTTCTTTAAATCAAAATAACCAAGAAGAAAATCTATCATAATTATTTCAGGTATATTTCTTCATTTTTCCGTCCTTTTTCAACAACTACAACAAGTAGAATTGAAATAATTTTTTGATTTTTCTTTTTTCTTTTTGTTTTTTGATTCCATAGAAATAATAAAAAAATGAATTTTAATTTTAATCTCAAATTTTGAAAATAAGAAAATAAAAAAAGATTTATTGTTTTAAGGTATTTTATTATAATTTGACTTTTTTAGTTATAAAACCTTTTCTTTAGTGAAAATTAAATATATGTTAAGTTATTTTGAAAAGAGACGTTTATTATTTTCTTTGAAATGTTAAATGTTGATATTTACAAAATTAATGATTTATTTTTTTTTTTTAATTTTTCTGGAATCTTGAACTTGAGATTTACTATCTCTGATTTTTGAGAAAAGAATATTAAGTGTATGGTGTGATTACTTGTTGATTTGGTTCTTAGCTGATCGGTCTTGTAATTTGTATGGGTTTTAATACTTGTTCAAAGGATTTTTTTTTGCAATTTATTTTAAATTTTTCTGAAATCGGAATTGAAGGTTATAAGATTAATAGATTGGTAAGTGTTTTAGAATAAATTTAGTTTTTTGGGTTCTCAAAGAAAATTTTGATTTTAATTTTTACTCAATTAACTAAATAAAAAAAATTTTTTTTTTTTTTTTTATTGGGGAAGAAGTAAATTGCTCTCTAAGTATCATTTTACTATTATTAATTAACAAAATTAATTTTAAACTATCGCAGCTTATAATTATTTCATTAAGATTTATTTCTTTTAATTTATTTAAAAAAGTCAACCTATCCTTTATCTAGAAAAAAAACATACCTATAAATAGTGGCCAATCGTTTATATTATTTCCTTCTGTTCATATTTTAAACATAAAGGACAAAATTTGTTTGAATTGTTATTGATTACATGGTAATATCTATTTAAGCAGTTGAGTGAATGTTCTAAATTTTAGAATGGTTGGGATCGATGGATAATATTAAATATCTTGGATTAATAAATAAATGTTTTTGTTTTTTAATTATTACGAAATATTTTTCTGTGGTGCCGTAGAGTGTCGTCAAGTGCCTATGTTTCCAAAATTTATAAGAATAGAATAAAATCAAAGAATTTACTCAATTCTCTCAAATTCAAGAAAACTGCAATTAACTTTTCTTGGTTTTTATGTTTATCAGTGAAGTGTTCTAGGTTTCCATGGGGTTTTCTGTTTTGTTCTGAAAGTGTTCTAGGTTTTTTTTAACTTTTTGAAAAAAAAAGAAAATTTTATTAAATTTTCTGTTTATTTCTAAAGTAAAAAAAACCGAACGAAAATCTATTGATTTTCCTAATAAACAGAAAACTCAAAAAAAACCTAGCAGTGCTTTTTTTTAATTTAAGAAATAAAAATAAAATTTTGAAAAAAAATCAATTTATTTCTAAAATTAAAAAAACACTTACGGGGCTTTTCCAGAATACAAAAGAATAGAGAAAAATCTCTGATTTTACTAAATTCTTTTAAATTCTGGAAAACCTAAAAACACTTGCCACTGGCAAAAACAACAACAAATAAAAATTTTTTTAAAAGATCCAATTAAGTCAAACCTAATTAAAAATTTCAATCAACTACAAACCTGCAAACCACATTTTTGTATAACTGAATTTCCATCCAATTAGTCTTACACTTTTCAATTCTGATTTTGGAAAAAAATTAAAAAATAAATTGTCAAAAATTGCCCTTTTTATAAAAACACTTCACTGTTGAGAGAAAAATGTTGGATACAGAAAAATGGTTAGACACCATTTTTAATTGGAAACATTACTGAAATTGAAAATCAAATCCTATTGATAACTAGGTGACTTTTATATAAATACAGGTTTAAAGCTGTTACAAGTTCATTAATCTGTGGTTTGTGTAGAATACTCATTTGAATGGTTGATAATTAAAGTAGATCATGCAATTTTAACAAAAATCCAAGTTTTAGTAAAGTTTACTATTAATTCTGAAAATGGTAATTTTTAAAATTGATTTAGATTATAAGAGATAAGGTTTTGAAAAAGTAGAATTACATTAATCGTTATTCTAATAAGTAGATTATTGTTATTTACTTTAGTTATTTCACAAACGATTGAAATTAAAAATCATTTTCAGTAATGTTCCCAATTAAAAATGCTGCCCAGCCATTTTTCTGTGTCCAACATTTTTCTCTCAACAGTCAAACCCATACCAGACAAAAGATCGATCAGATAAGAAAACAAATTAACAAATCATTATACCCAACACAAGAAAATCTTTTTTCAAATTTCAGGGATTGTAAACCTATCGAGAATCAATATAATTTTTAATAACATGCACATATTTCAATTCCAGTTCTTGTTATGATGTTGCTACACCCTTAACATTGGATTGTGGTATTTTCATTTTACTGGTGAAATTAAAAAATGTAATAAATTGTTTTTCAACAAGTACTTTGAAAGCTAAAAAGCAACGAAACACAGCAAAAGTAAAAAATATAATTTTTCGAATCTTCTTTGAAAATGGTAGTAAGTGAAAATTTTGACTTTATTGTTGATACTCCCTTAAATATTTTGAGCTCTTATGAATTATATTTTTTAAATAAAAATAAAAATAAAAATTAAAATGAATTTTATTTTTCAAGAAGAAATTAAATTAATAAAAAATAAATTTATTCAAGATCATAGATAGCTTTTGATCAAGTTCTCAAAACAATCTTTTTTTTTTTCGGTAAGAATAAATAAAATAATTCTTTTATTAATCTTTCTTCATTAGTAACCTTTTGAAAATAAAAAATAATAAAAAAAAAAAAAAAATGAAATAAAATTATTTCAAATGAATTAACATAATCCAATTTCTGAACAAATTGTATCAGCTGATTGGTGTTGTTCGATATAGTCAATAAATGTAGGAACATATTCTTCGACCAATGTTTTACACATAGCTTCATAAGAGCTTCCGAGAAGAGCACATTCTTTATCTAGTAATTTTTCAATTTCTTCTTCGGTTTTTCCTTCTTCAATATATTTTTCAACCAGGCCAATTAAAATGTCACAAACTGTACATTCAATGCCTCCTTCGGTTTTTTCTTCAACTTCCGAAGTACACAATCCAATCAAGGAACAAATTTCTTCTGGAGTTTTACTTTCTTCAAGTAATTGGATGATTTCTGGAACATATTGTTTAACAATGTCCTTACATTGTGATTTTCCAATTGGGAGTTTTTCACATACTTTGTCTAGTAAAACTTCAATTTGGGCTTCGGTTTTTCCTGATGCAAGATATTTTTCGGCAGCATTTACAACTGTGGTACAAATTATACATTCAATGCCTCCTTCGGTTTTTTCTTCAACTTCCGAAGTACACAATCCAAGCAAGGAACAAATTTCTTGTGGAGTTTTTTTTTCTTCAAGAAATTGGATGATCTTTGGAACATCTTCGTTAACAATGTCTTCACATTGTGATTTTCCAATTGGTAGTTTTTCACATACTTTGTCTAGTAAAGCTTCAATTTGGGCTTCGGTTTTTCCATCTGCAAGATATTGTTCGGCAGCACTTACAACTGTGGTACAAACTATACATTCAATGCCTCCTTCGGTTTTTTCTTCAACTTCCGAAGTACACAATCCAAGCAAGGAACAAATTTCTTGTGGAGTTTTTTTTTCTTCAAGAAATTGGATGATCTTTGGAACATCTTCGTTAACGATGTCCTGACATTGTGTTTTTCCAATTGGGAGTTTATTACATTCTTTATCTAGTAAAGCTTCAATTTGGGCTTCGGTTTTTCCATCTGCAAGATATTGTTCGGCAGCACTTACAACTGTGGTACAAACTAGACACCCAATGCCTCCTTCTTTTTTTTCAACAGTTTCTGAAAATTTGAATAAAGAGAAACAAAGAGAATTTTTAATACATTGTAAAGAAACAAAAAGTTTAATAAAAGAAAGAAATTATAAAAATTAATTAAAAAATTTAGAGGGAAGTGAAATTTAAAAATAAAAATATAAAAAAGAATAATTATAATTAAAAAAAAAATAAAAAAAAAAAAAAATCGTTTTACGAGTTAAAGTAACTGCACAAAAAATCGCGAAAAGTAAAAATAAAGTTAATTTCATTTTGATAAGTGTTAAAAAATAAAAAATGAAAAAAATCTATCTTCTTTTCTTCCTTTCACAAATTTGACAAACATTTTTTAATAAAAGGGATATTATCGCTCATTTGTAAGTAGAAAGCATTGGAATTTGATCTAAACTAACTAATTGTTTTCCAAAAATTTAATTTTCGATTTTAGTTTTGGAGTGTCGTCAACAAAAATTGGAACCAAAACTAACTCAATGTTTCTCTAAATTTTTTTTTCTTTACTTTCAAAAAAGGTATTTTAGGATTTTTGTAAAATCGTCAAGTTTTTTTGTTTGATTGTTATAAACGAGGGTTGTGAGAGGTGGCAAATATATCTTGAAATTTCTTCAGGAAAAAAGAACAATTAAAAAGTATTTGCATTTTTTCATCTTTTTTTAAAATTATTTGTTTTTAATAAATGAACAATTTTAAATTGATTGTGTGCTTAACAAATTTGATTCATATTTATTGGATCCTTGAGATTTTCTTGTTTTTTTTTTTTTTTGCAGAAATACTTTACAATTATCAGACTTTTCTTCAAGTTTTGTCCATAATGATATCTAAATGTGGTTGAGGCCCATTAAAACTCCTCAAACAGCAATAATATTTTTCATAAAACGACGTTACCAAAATATTTCGAACAGATTTTGACAAAAATCTCAGTCATAACCATTACAAAACTGATACCAATCTTGAGGTTGATTTGTTATTTGTCAAAATCTGATTTATTGTTCTTGTCTTTGTTAAAGAAATAGGTCAAAATTTTCTCAACATTTTCCCCTTTTTTCTGCTATACTCAAGAGTTTTATCAACAATTGATTGTAATTTGAGATTACTCATTATCTGTTTAATGATTTTTTCATTATTTTGCTGAATAAAAATCCAAAATGTCTGATTCTGGCTTGCAAAAAACAAAAGAATTCGATTAAAATAAAATCCATTTAAATTTCCAAAATCAGTATCACAATTCAAGAGATTAGTTTACAAAATTGAGTTCGCTCGCTTTTTGCGGAGAACAGGTTTATTTTGGAAAAGTATATTTATTTGGAACAAAAAAGATATTTGGCAAATCAATTGTTATCTCAGGAAATTTCTTCCATTCAACACAATTAACTTCATAACCAAAAACAATCAGATCAATATAAATTATTGAGGTGTAGTGTCGTTCATGAAGAATTGCGAATTTTTTGAGAGATCTATTTGAATCTCAATATTAAAAAGGGGACTTTGTTTAAATGAATGTTAAATTTTTTTTCCCTTTTGGTCAGTGTCAGAAAACTTGATAATTCCATTCACTCATTTGAAGGGCAAAACATTTCATTTAATAAACTATTGGAGTGTTTTAGTTTGTTGAAAGTTGAATAACGTCTTTTCCTTTTTCTCTTGATGTTTCTACACCAAATAACTTCCTTTCGATTTAAAAACATCACTGTTATTTGCATTAAAAAAGGAAAAATTTTCACTTCATTTATAATTTCCTTTTTTTAAATAGAGTTTATAAATTGAAACCGACTTCTGAGAACTTTCTACTTTGTAAATGAAAAATAAGGAAAAGGAAGTGAAACTTTTTTCCCTTTTTAGAATTAAAATAACAGAATAACATTACACTACACACCAAGTATACATCCAAATTTCTTTGACATTTGTCAGAATATCAGAAAAGTATCACCTTGAAGGAAAATTTTATAATTTTGTCAAAAAAACATGAAAAATAAAGCAATCATTTTTGATCATGTCTAAAAGGATTTAGAGATCTTCAAATTAGAACCCACTATTTTTGCTTTTAAAGTACCTTAACTTTCCTTTGAAAATCAACTTCTGAACATCGTTATTCATTTAGAAGATATAAATAGACGACTCGACAATCAATCCCCAACTTCCAAAAGGGTAGGAAAGTTGAAAATTACCTCTTAAAGAGGACTACAAACTTTGTCTTTTTTTATTAACAATTAGGATAAATTCGAATTTTTTTCTTCGAATTTCACTTTTTTTGTTCGAACAAAAATTCGTCATAGATTGATTTACAAAAACTTTTCTATTATTATTTTGATTTATAAAACCCCATTCTGAAAAAGAAAAACAACCATCAAATAAGACGAGGGAGAACCAAATTAAACCGTTTATGGTATTTAAAGGTCTATTATTATTTGAAATTCTTTTGTATTGTTGAAAATTTTGAAAATTTATATTTATATTATTTAAGGGAGTTTTTGATCTTATTTATTATTTCCCCAAAGGTAATAGAGTAATTATTTATTCCAGGATGTGATTAAATCAAGTAAACGAACATATTGATCAACTTTAGAGCAATGAATTATCATTTTGAAAAGATTTAATTTTTTAAAATTATATATTTAGTAAAAAGATTCTGATCTCCTTTTTGATTATTTTGACCTTTGGATCTAAATTAGAAAAATAACAATTTACCATAGTTTTTAATTTTTATAAAATACAACTTTTAGTAATTTCTTAGAGTTTTTATAAACAAATAATATTGAGTCTTTCTTATGATTGAAAAAATAATATAAAAATATATCCAATATTAAATCCTTGAAGATCTAAAATAATTCATCTTTTATTTTGCAGTGATCAAAAAAAAAAATACCCTACGACTATAATCCGCGTTTCAAAATAAAAACCATGCTTTTTCTACTTCATGTTCCAATGTAGAATCTAATCCACCACATAGTATACCTAATTCAAATCAATTTTGAAGGTAAACCCCTTTATGTTTTAAGTAAAATTTTAATTAGGAAGGTAATTCAATGAAAATTTTTGGTAATCTCAATTTTTTTGAAATTTTTAGTTTTTTTTATGATTAAAATTTTATCAAAATTTACTCTATTTTTTGTGATAAATTTTGCAATTTATCCTTTATTTTTAGAATTTGTTTTTAAATAATAGAACTTTAAAAAACCAATATGATATTCAACAAGGGTTTATTATGGTTTTCTTTGATCTACCTGTTTGTAGGTTTTCGATAACAAAAAAAATACTTTTTATTTTGTAACACATGTTCAATTTTTCTGAATGAATTCTTTTGACAAGAATATTTTCAATTATTTTCCAAATTTCAGGAAATTTAAAAATTTAAAATATTCTTTATTAAATATTAAGAGGATACAACCAACCGTTATTATTTAATGAAGTTATTTGATAATATCCGTTTTTTTTTATTGGGGATTTTGAATCAGAAGTATTTTATTACTTTCAAAATGTTTAAAATAATTCCAAAAAAATTTAAATTCTATTGTTAAGTTTAATATTTATGTATATAATAACCCATTTATCGAATCAAAAATGATTTATTAATTATCTATTCAAAATAATCAAATCAAAAAGTATTTCTTTAGATTATAATTCATGTGAAAAAAGATTTGTGAATTGTTATTATTTTTTTGACAAAATTAGGATTTTTTCCTTAACAAGATACTTTTCCGGTCTTTCCCCACGATAATAATATTAAATAGAATTTATACTATTTTAAATGAAAAAAAAAACCCATTTAATAAACCATTGTGGATGTTTGGGTTTGTTTGGATTTGAAAAAAAAAAAAAATTAAATTTTCTTTGGACTTTTCTATACGAAATACCCCCCCCCCCCTGTTTTTTTAGAATACAAATAACAGTATAATGTTACTCAACACATTAAATACATACCTAACGTTCTTTGACATTTAGAGAATATTAGAAAAGTATCACAGTTAAGGAAAAAACACAATTTTGTGAAAAAAAAAAAAAAAATGAAAAATTCACAAATGTTTTTTTACATATATAGCTGAATTAGTCAAGTTTTAATTAATTTTTTTTGAGATAATTTTTAATGTAATGATTGTTATTTTTCTCTTTTTTTTATTCAACCAAAAGAAAAAATTGATTTGAACAATTTTTTAAATAAATAAATTAAAAATTTTTCATTTTTAAAATTATTATTATTATAATTTTTTATTTGGGATTAAGTGGATTGTTTATACTAATTTATTTTAAAACTTTGTGATTTTATTTTTAAAGTGAATTTTTCGATAAATTCTTCCCATAAAATAATAATATTTCTTTCCTCTTTAAAGAAAATATTTTTTTTTTTTCAAAAACATTTAAAAATGTGCTGAATTTTGGACTTTTCAAAACTGACATTAATGGATCAACATTTTTAAAAAACACAACCATTTCGAGAAATAATATTAAATCAATTTAGGTCTTATTCAATGATTTTTTACTCCATTTTATAATTTTAGGAAGTTATTTTCGATTTTCTATTAAATTTATTAGACGATTTTTTTTTTGTTGACTTGTCAATAAATATGGATTAATTAAAATTTATATTATTACCTTTTTATTCTAAAATAAGAAAAGAGATTTATTTTATTACATATAAACGAATAATAAAAAAATATAAATAAAATAATAAACCTTTGAAAAATAAAATCAATTTCTTTGAAAAATAACAAAATTCTCAATAACGAATTATTAAATATATTGAAAAAACAATTTTTTTCTCGGATACATTATCTTCTGAACTATCATCAAAACGAAAGGGATGAGTTTTCTGAGAAAAATAACAAACAAAAATCGAATTTACTACTACCGAGAATATAAAATAAATTCCAATTTGAATTTTGATAAACCAAATCAGATAAACAACTTCTCGGGAATTATATCTTGATACTTTTTTGAAGCACCGTTTACCCAATAAATTGTGTTTTTTATATTTTATTTATTTATTTTTTAAGATTTAAACAATCATAGTGTTTTTATTTATATATATATATATATATATATATATATATTAGATTTAACTAGTTGGATGTTTAAAATATGGTTTTTTTTTATTTAAGAATGCCTTCTACACTTATATATTAATTTTGAATTTTTCATTTTCTTGGGTGTTCATTCTTATTGGAAGGATTTTAGATTGTAAGAAAGAGTTTTATGATTAATAAAATGGAAAATATCAAGTAAATACTTCATGTCTCATGTTTTTTTTTTTTTTTTCAGAATTTTTTACAAAAGTTTAAGGTTCAAAATAAAGACCAGATAACATATGTGTATAATTTACAGTCCATCCGTTTTGTCAAAACAGAAAATAAACAATTATTTTAATTTTCATTGTTCCAAGATGGCTACCAATTACAACTGTGGAATCTTTACACACAAAAACGTTCATAACAAAAACACCCCATAATCTAATAAAATTGTATCCTGTGAGAACATTTATCTTGCTTTCAACGACTTTTGATTTTTCAACATTTTTTAAATAAAAAACAACCAATACTATAAAAGAGTAATAGTTCTCAATTTACATTTTTGTCATTGTGCGCAATTTCAACCAAAAAATTTAAGAAACCAAATTAAAGATTTACGACATCAACTTGTTAAGGTTACCCAATTCAAAAAAAAAAAAAAAAATGCAACAAACGTCATTTTCTCAACTTATCAATGGCATATATACAAAATAATAAATTTTTTATTTCATTGTTCAGTGATTTTTGATCATATTTGTCCTATTTTTTGGTGAAAAATTTAGGTTGCAACATATTCAATTTTATTTTCTTCTGATTATTTTAAATTTATCCAAAATAATCGTTAAAAAGCTGAAATGAAAAAATGAAATTTACATTTTTGAAAATTAAAAAATACAATACTTATCTATTGAATTTATTCTCGACCTTTAGGAAAAAATTACGACTCCGATACTATTGACAAAGAAAATACAAACGAATAGCTTAGAAAATTAAAAATAATAGAAAACTATTTCTGATCATATAATTCTTTTTGATGATTATTACCCAAATTGCGATTAAGAAAAAGGGAATTAAATCCAAATGACACCTAACAACCGAAACGTACAAATCCACTGGGGACATAACTTCAAGTTTTTTTCTATGAAAAATTTTCAAATTCTTCTTTTTTTAAGTCTTCCCCTTTTATCTTCTTATTCTCTATTTTTTAGGCACTTTATTTTATTTTGAAAACTCTATTATGTTTATTATTCTTCTAATGACTATTTTGAGACAATACTTTCGAGATACTCAACCGATTAGTAGACACAAATTTCCCTCTTCAAACGTCCCTCTTTAAGGACAACATTTCCACCCCTGAGAGAGCCGAGTTAGTATACTCTTTCACCCTAAAGTCCCAAGAATAATCTTCATTCTGAACAAATCGTATAAAAAATCAATAATTTTGAAGTTAAAAAAACAAACTCAAAAAAGAAATATTAACTATAACATCTTTGAAGAAAAAGTTCCTATAAAAAAAATGACTTTAAGGGATTCTGAAGAAAATAACTAAATTTTAAAAAACACTTCAAGCATGTAAAAGCAACTGAAAAAACATAACTGTAATAATCTAAAGAATTATTTTGAGTTTATCCATTTGAAATACAAATTATGAAATATTAAAATCAAACTGTGCCCCTATCAAGAATGTGAAGAATTATGTAAATTGTTGGAATTGTGAAAAGTTCCCATTTTTTTGCAAAAGAAATATTGATATGTAAATTTAACTTTGAAGATAAAACCCTTCAGAAAGTATTTTGACCCACAGTTTTCCTGTTTTCGGAGTGGAATCGTAGGACTTAACAAATTCACTTTTTTTAATATTTAATCCGACAAATATTCTAAACTATAAAAAATGTCAAATCCCCCTTAAAGTTCACTAAAAGATAAAATTGGTTATATCATTAAAATGGTGACCTATAAATAGGTAAAAGGCAATTCAAATAAAATAATAACAACCCACAAACCAATAATCTTGGATCATCACTTAATCATTTTTTTCCTAAAATAAGCAAACTAATTGACTTTTTTCTTTTTTGATTTTTTCAGAAACTAATTTGGGATCTTTTTAAAAATAAGTTTACTTATTCCCAATTAAAAATACTGTGATGAGAACCTCATTTATTAACCTTTTTCTTTTCTCACTAACAATTTTAATTTTTCCTTGTCTTGCAAAGTACCAAAAGGAAAGTGTTGAATTTATAAAAACAAGCTATTTGATTGGTCACAAAAACGCTTTTTTTCTGAGATCAGAACGTATACGTGAGGACGGAAGTTTTCTTGTCTCTTCAAAAATTGGCCAAGAGCAACAAATAACTTCTGTTCCCATCTCTGCAACACTACTTCTCAACAATAACCTTTCCAAAACAAATCAAAATAATTCGCAATTTTACTTCCAAAACCAAGCCTCAGACACCAACAAAATCAGAGCTATGCCGAAACTAAAGTCTTCTGGACCAAACCAAAATTTCCCCTTGACAAAGGATCTAATGCTTGTTGATCCGCTTACATATTCTTCGTATTTTTCAGGATCAAACTACGACAGAGTGACAACCTTTTCAATCGGCTCTGAAAATGACCCCTTTACCATTTTAATTGCAGGAACAACAAATAGCCCCGACTTTCCATTACAAAATAATGTAAAAATTGTGTCTGCACCAGACAAGAACGATCAGCACCGAGACAATATCGCTTTTGTTTCAAGAATAGACGCAAATGGGAATATTATTTTTTCAACTTTCTTTGGTGGTAGCATTAGCCAAAATGAAGTCCACAACACTTCTCGTTCAATCAAACCAGAGAGTGTTTGTAGAGATAATCTCGGAAGATTTTGGATTGTTGGTGGTGTAAGTTAATTCTTTTTTCTTCATTTCTTATCCTTTTCAAATCCTTCCTGATTAAAAATTTTTCGTTTTTATCAAGAAAATGAAGACAAACATTTTTGTCACTTTGTTACTGATTTAAAATGCATGTGTTTATTCACCAAATTCAAAATCTTGAAGGATATCATCACTTACCATGGATTTTCTCCATACCCAAGGAGTGGCTTGGCTTACTAAAAATGACATTGTGAAATTTCACTTCTTTTGATTGACAAAATTCAAAGCACAAAAAAAATAATTTCTTAGGATCTAATTGGTAAAAAAAATCAATTAACAAAAAATAATTTTTCGAGACGATTATATTTTCAAAAATCAAATTATACAAAAAAAAAGATTAAAAGTATCTCAAAAATTCATAGAGGAAAAAAAAAAAAATTCACAGGATCTTGCAATTAAACAAAACATTGAAACAAAAAAAAAAATCAAAAGAACTTAGATTCTTTAAATACAAAATTTCACATCAAAAAAAAAAAAAAAACTCTTACGATCACATTTAAAAAAAGAAAATTCAAATAACAAAAAAAAATTCCAAAAGGATCTCAATGACAAAAATAATAAGTTTCTAAAAAAAAGTTTTGATGAAAAACACTTAAAATCAACACCATCTAAAAAACCCAAAGTATTCCCAAGTAAAAAATTCAAATTTTCAAAGAGGAAAAAAAAACAAAATTCATAGGATCTATAATAAAACATTCAAATAACAAAAAAAAAAAAATTTCATCCAATATCTGCAAAAAAATTAATTAAAAAACAAAAATTCAGAGAATCTAAATTCCAAAAAATTCAATAAACCAACAAAAAAGTTTAAAAGGTTCACAATATCAAAAAATTCAATTCGAAAAAAAAAAAAAAAAAAAGAACTTATTTTTTTATTTTATTTTCCCAAAGGCTTAAATTTCTTCAATTTAAAACAAAATGTTATCTTTCAGGACATAATCAATTTAATCAATTTAATACTAATTTGTGGTTGTTTTGTAACTGTCTATATTTGACAAATAAAGGATTTTGTGATTCTCTTTTGATAAATTTAGAGCACTCAATTTGATAAAATGAAAAAAATGAAAAACAAATCTTCTTGATCTCAAAAAGCGACAAAGAGTTACACCTCAAAACTGAAATACCATTGTATTTAAAATTATATGTCTTTCACTACAATTTCGGTATTTTTTATTTTTTCTAATTTCCTGTAATTGACACCAAAAATAATATTCACTCTTATGTTATTATTAAAAATTGAATGGGAATTGTTGATCAATAAACTAATAAAGAAAAAAATTCAAAGAGAAAAAACTGAAACATTTTTTACTTATTTTGGAAACATAATTAAAAATCTATTAATTTGGAATTGAATAAAGAGTTACTTATTGAAATTTGAAGTTAACATGGTTAAAAAAGTTTAGATACTCGGTTTTTTGATCATAAGAGATTGATACAAAATAGATTTGTATTGAAAAAACTTGAATGTCTTGAAATACTACAATTGTTCGAAAAATAAGAAGGTATTTTATTTTTTTGGAATAATTTTTTGGAAAACAACCATTTCAATTTCGAATTCTAAAGGACAAAATGGAATCCAGGGAAGAGTATGACTGGAAAATGATGTTTAATTGCTTTTTTTGAAGTGAAATTTTTCATTCAAAAATTAAATCCATAATATACATATGGAATTTGGTACTCATTTTCATTCATGAGATTTACTTCTTGAGATTATTTATTACAAAATGGATTTCAAAAATTACAAATACACATCATGAATAAAACTGTTTGTAGCTTGAAGGTTTGGTAGTAATTATATTTTATCTTTTTTTTTTTTTTAGTTGAAGAAAAGAACAAAAAAGAGCAATTTATTTTCTCAACACATAAAGAATAGTTTAATTTCAATTTTGGATTTAAAATTGTTCTGTTTAGGTGGAGTGTTTTTCACTCGGTACAAAAAAACAGGAGTTGTATTTTTTCAAGAAAAAAAATTTTAAATGAAATTTCCATTTTTACAAAGAAATAAAATGGTTTTCGTTATTTATTCGAATTTTGGGAGAAAAATCAGAGATAAACTCAAACCCTTATTGAGCGACCTTTAAATGATTTTGATTTTAGTAACTACAAAATAATAACACGTTGAAAATATTTTTATTTTTTTTCGATTTTAAGTAAAAGATTATGGGGGTTTA
This sequence comes from Anaeramoeba flamelloides, assembly GCA_027625915.1. Taxonomy (NCBI): domain Eukaryota; family Anaeramoebidae; genus Anaeramoeba; species Anaeramoeba flamelloides. Next base: position 1,996,156 of record JANTQA010000036.1, on the reverse strand, counting down.
TCGAACCCAAATAGTGAATTGGGGGTTGGTTTTAACAATATTCTAATCAAATTTAGCTGTCTATATTCCTTAAAACAAATTCTTTAAAAAAAACATTGTCCCCGTATATTAAGACATATAATTAACAACAATTCAAATTTGAAATTGAGTGTCATTCTTTAGGCACTTTTTTCTAAAAATGACCTTCTTTTTTGATCGTCGATTTTTGTAGATTAATCAATTGAACATCACATTTTGATTAGTTTTCGATTGGTATTGGGCACTAATAAAAATTACTAAAATTTTTTTTCCATTTCAAAAAAGTATTTTTCACTGAAATGACTTGATCCTTTAAAACTTTAATTTGATTTTCTTTTTTCAAACAAGACATTTGAATTTTAAATAAGAACAATGCCGTTTAATCTTTTACTTTATTTTATTTGAATTTTCAAATACTAGATTTTGAATAATAAATTGGAAAACAATTTCATATGGTTCTCATTTCCTTTTTTTTTTTTTTTTTTGCAAAGAAACTTTCAAAGAAATAGACTGGAAATGTGTTGTTTCAATTTATTAATTTTGAAATTTTTTGTGTTGTGTATTGGTATATATTCTGGATAAACGAAGAATCCTAAAATGAAACTCAGGTTTCAGAATTGAAAGAATTAAATTCTGATGAAATTTGATCCTATTTAAATTTCAAATATCAGTAGAAACATTTGTAGCAATTGTTTCATTTTCTTTGAGTATGCCCCCTTTTAAAAAATTACTCCAGATCCACATTATTTTTGATTTGAAGTGAGGACTTGTAATCTAAAATGCAAAAATTTGGCTTTACAAGAAGGTAAATGAAAATTTTGATACCATTGAAAACCTAATAATTGCCACGAAAACAATAAAAAAAAAACGGAAAAAAAGAAGCATTTAAAACAATTTAGTGGGAGAAACAGTATCAATTATCCTCCTTTTTTTTTTTTTTTTTTTTTTTGATGTTGATCGTTTGGAAGGTATTTTCATTTCTTAAATTTATTTCCCGTTTTATTTTGATGTGACCATTGTAGAAAAAAGTAAAAAAAGAAAAAAAATAGTGAAACATGATTTTTTCTTGAAAACATTAAGAGAAACTGAAAACGACAAGTTAAATCAATTATCCATTTTACATTATCGTTTCTATTTTTTTAAAAAATATATGTAAAAATAAGTACATTATCGCCACAAAAAACTTCAAAATGATTTTAATAGAAATTATAACAATAATTTTGAAAAGAATACAATTTTTACTTGTAGTATTCACTAAACTATCCATTTTACTGTTTGATCCTTCATTCTTTTTGATGGTTTCAAAATTTTTTTTTTTTTTTTAGAATTGCTTTTTTCAAATAGGAATCAAATTATATTAAATTTTAAAAAGGAATTATTTCTCATAAATACACACTTTTATGAATAATAAAACAAACCCGTCGTTCTAAAAATCTTTTTCTGTATTTCATTTAAGAAAAAAACCCCTGACCTGTTAAAACAAGAAATCTACAAATATTAAGAAAAAAAAAAAAACATACTAACTTCAAAAATTTAGAACAATAACAATTTTTGAAAAATTATTTAAATAATAAAAAAAATATAAAATTTTAAAATGCTTAAATATTTTTTTTTAAATTCCCCAAAAAATAAATCACCAAAAAACAAATAATAACAATAAAACACATAATAATAATAATTATTAATAAATAAATACACACATAAACATATACATATATAATATTAAGACCACAACGGAAGATATACCGATCACTGAAAATTCCTTTAATAAAGCAACTTTTGATGTTATGGAAGTAGGTTTTATTTTGTGTTTAAATGGTGAAGGCGAATCTATTCAATATTCAAGTCTATTTGGTAATTGCGAACAAAAATTAACGAGATTATTATCTATTGAACCACTGATAACTGATTTTTACCAATTTATTCTAATTGGGGGCACGACAAATTCAACGGAGGATCTTTTTAGAAATGAATTACAAAAAAGAAATGAGGATATTTCCACTATATATGCATACGTTGGGCTATTAAGAATTAAGGAAGAGGAAACGGAATTAATTTTTGGTACTGTATTCGGAGGCACAGGATACGATATGATTGAAAGTTCTTCTGCATACTATTTAAGAAAGACCGAGTTAATATTATGGGTAGCTGGCACAACATCCTCATCTGATTTCTTTGATTATTATTCGCAGGAAACATCACCAAGAGCACATATTATTAATAAAGAATATTTTGGTGATGGTACAACGATGTCATTTTTTTTACAAATCAGACTCGAAATTTTAGAACAACATCAGTTTGATGTTGAATTAGTTTCTGGCTCGTTAATGGGGTATGCACTTAGCGATCGAGCACATTGGATTCAAAAGGATCCATATTCCAACTATGAGGAGGTCAACATTTCACCAGTTGCAATAGTCGGAGACACTTACAATTTTGATCATTTTTTGGTTTCTAATGATGTAATCAAACCAGAATGGATGAAAAACACCGAAAACAAAGGGAATTCTTTAGTTGGCTATCTGACATTACTGAACTCAAAGGGCATAAAATTTTTGAAAACCTTTTTGATCGGTTGCCACAATGGCCAAACCTCCATTACTTATTGCTTTGCCCATCACACCAATTCGATCACTGTGACTGGCTGGACAAATTGTAGTTCATCAGATTTCCCATTAACTGCTGATATATGGTCGACCCTTTTAAATGAAACTACACCGTTAGATCAATTTAGCTATAAATATTTTTTAATGAAAATAAATATTACCAAAATGTTTACAGACCTCGAAAATTCCGATTATGAAGATTATATTTATTACTCAACCTTTGTTGACGGAACAGATAACCCGGATTTATCAGGTACATATGCTGCAGTAAAGACAGATTATTATGGAAATATTTACGCATCCTTTAATGTTTATAACGAAGATTATTTGAATGAAAAATTCACAGAAAATGCCTATATGACAGAAACAATTGGCGAGTCAAGTATTTTTATAAGAATGTATGGTGCCATTTCTTGCAACCCTGGGAGCTTGATTAGCACCGACGAAAAATTATGTATATTTTGTCCCACAGGTAAAATATTTGAATTTTTATTTATATTTTTATCATTGAATTTTAGATATAAACATAGTTATACAAGTAAATATAATACTGGCATATTGTATATAACTAATTTATTGTTCGTCTACCGGCATCTCACAATATATAAACGTATTATAAGTATGATATAAGATTTTTTTTGCAATTTTTTGTAAAAAATTTTGAAAATTTAATATTTTGACACTATTTGAAAATTGATATTAAAAGCAAAGTCTCATCATAACTTAATCGAATTTAGAAAATAGCCTTAAGGTAGAAATAACAAAGCTATCTTGATTTTAATTTTGATAAGGATCATTTAAAAATATTTTGCTTTTTAAATTTTAGAAACTTTTTTTTTAAATTGTAATATTTAAATTGAATTTCAAATAACAAATTATTTCAATAGATTACTATTTTTGGATTTACCTATAAAAAACAAAAGATAATAAATAGTATATATTGAATTCTGGAAAACCGTCTTATCTTTTCTCGAGTTTTCTGTTTTTTTTTTTGGAAAAACCCATTAATTCCACAAATAAACAGAAACCCTCAAGAAAAGTTAGGAACACTATGTCACTTGACTGCATCCTACGGTACCCTGCGGCATTACTATCTGAAATTGCAATTTTGATGTTTTATAATTTTTAGAAATTGTCGAATCTTCCAACAAGTAGAATTTTCCAATTTGGTTAATCTAAATACCTTTAATCCAAAATCTAATAATTTGAATTACTCGATATATACCAATTAATATTCTCATTTTCAGGCATTTCAAAAAATTTAGAACTATTTTTAATTATTTTTTTAAATTTAATGTTTCTAATTTTTCAATCAATTTATATTTTCTTTGGTATATTTTTAATATGACTAGACAAATATTTTACTCCAGTTTTATAAATTAACCTTGGTGTGTGAATATTAATTCGTAAAAAAAATGTAACCGATTTATTGATAAATCTATCAATTCTTTCAAAATCATTTTGTTTCAAATCAAATATTTCTAGTTCATCATAAAGTTGACTTAAAATAAAAAATTTTAAAACAAGATATTTTTACTCCTAAATTGGGTTTTATTTTGTCGAAACAATCAATTAAGAGTTTATAAAGACTTTTCTAATTTTTTTGAAATTATATTCAAGACGTGTTTTTGTTTTTTTCGAACCAAATTCCAAGATTAAAAATATCTTTTAATTCTTTTTTTATGTTCTAGTTTTTATATTATTTGGGTTCATCCTAAATCTTTTTATACTTTCAAAGATCCTTTCCAAGTTAATTTTTAAAGAGTTCAAATTATCACCACCATAATGAGAATAAGATCAATAGCATATATTTAAACATGAATAGCTAAAAGGTTTTTTTGATTGTTCTCGGTTAAAAAATGAGATATAAATGTGAAGAGAATATAATAGGTGATAAAAGATCCCCTTGATAAACTCCAATTCCTTCTTTTTTATAAGATTTTAAGAACCAATTTTTGATTATTTCATTTTTTTATCATTTTTTTAAATTGATTAGTATATTAATGGGTGTTGTAGATAATCAAAACATTTTTGTATATCTATAGCAACTCCAATATATTCTGTATTTTTCTTTTTCTTTTTTTAAATTTTCTAAATTTATTTAGAAAATTTAAAACAGCAATACTTCTTTCAAAATATTATTAAAATCCAAATTGTTTTTTCTTTAAGATTGAAATTAAGTCCCAAGAGTCTTTAATTCCAATAAATATACCAATTTTAAAAAAAATCTTGGAAGAAATTGGTTTATAGAGATAGGCCGATAATTTAATGGTTTTCCTTCATCCCCCGCTTTATGAATAAATAATAAATTTCTTTTTTTAATAAAATTTATACTTTTTTTAGTTTCATCTGTTATCCAATTTAAAAATATTTTTTGAATCATTTTAATAAAAGAATCATAATTTAATAAATATTTTTCAAAAATGTTTTTTTTTATAAATTTATAATGATTTAACAAATTATTTAACTGATTTTTTTTTTTGGATTTTAAAAATTTCTTTAATTTTTTCTTGATTTAAAATTTCCTATAAATCAATTGAAGTTAATGAATTTTTATTCACTTTAAATTTTTAAATATAATTAATAATATTAGCATTTGGCTTTTAACTGATTTATTTTACCAAACCGTTATATACTTTAAATAGGGTTTCATTATTTAAAAAAATTTTTGTGGAAGTTTCTCTTATTTTATTCATTTTTTTTCTAAAATTTTTTATTTTTAATATATTCTTCATTTATTTGATCATTTAATTTTACATAATTTAATTGATTAATATTTTTGATTTTAGACAATATTTCATTTTTAACAAATAATTTGTAAATTAAACTATTAACTTTTAATTAATTTCAGTTTAAGATCAAAAACTATTCTTTCTTTTTGTATATATAAACTTTGTTTCTTTTAAGAGATCCTCAACATTCTTTCCAAATACAAAATATTATTTATAACCAGCCTTTAAAGAATAGAAAAGAAATAGGTAGAATATTACCCATTCAAAGAATAATTGATAGATACCTGAAATAAAACTAATAAAATCAATATATTTTCTTAAAAATTGAAAAACTCAAAATTATTATGGTAATCATTGCGAAAAAAAAAAAAAATTCATTTTGATCTTCAATTGAAGATCAAATAAAGTTCCAATAGACATCAATAGGCCTTTTATACAATCGTTTTCCTATTGTTTCAAACACATTAGAACAATCCGTTTTTACCTATTGACTATATGATCTTGCAATAAAAAAAAATTTGCAAATGAACTAAATCAATAAAAAAAAAAAGAAAAAAATGAAAAAGAACAAATGCAAAAATCATGATTTCAATTATCAAAATTTAAAAATTAATTACTTTTTTTCTTCTAATATCAATTGAAACCCTTTAAACACATGTGATTCATCCACCACAACCAGACACCTTTTGACTTGAAAATGGTTTTCAAAAAAAAAAAAAAGTTTATTTTTAAAATAAGGCTTAATTATTGTTATTTAAACCCCACATTTTCTCAAACATTTATATTATTTATTTTAAAAAGGATCTTATTCGAACAAAATAAATTCAACTTCATGTTTCCAATGTGAAGCTGGTAAGTACCAAAGTAACGTTGGCTCGACAAAATGCTTTAACTGTAAGGGTGATCTGGTTTCTAATGAAGGTCAAACAGAGTGCACTTCTCCTTCGGCATCAGTACCAAATCAATTGAAACTCTCATTGGAGGAAATAAGACATAATTCCATTTATATAATCTGGGACGACGATGATATACGCTATGATTACCAAGTCAGCCTAGTTGGTACTATTGGATATGAGATGATTTATTTAATTTCAAATCCAATAAAAATAGAAATAGACAATCAAAAATATAATTCTTATAACTTTACTGGTCTAAATTCATCTTTTAGGTATTACATTAGAATGAGATCACAATATGAAAATGAAAAGGAATTTAGTAGTATGTCCAAAGGGATCATTGCAACCACGTATGGGATCCCAAATCGGGTACATTCCCAAAATATACAATGTGCATGTTCTCCACATTCCTTAGAGTTGGAATGGCCGGCTGTACCAAGTTATACGAATATGGAGAATAAATATTATGTGTATTACAAACAAAGCTCCCAATCTGATTTACCCTACCAACAAATAATAGTCAACGAACCAAAGGTCTTTATTGATGAACTTGACTTTGTAGATACATTGGAAATCATCATTTCAGCATTCAACGAAGCAGGCGAAGGATTTGAATCCTACCCAAGAAACTTCTCCACGTGTTCAATAATCCCCAACACAGTGCAAATAATTAAATATAGCTCATCAACTGATAGCATTAAATTAACTTGGAAAGTTCCATATAACGGCGGTGAAACTATTACAAGCTATCAATATAGAATTAAAACTGAAGACGAAGAAGTAGTCAACGCACAGAAAAACGGTGACTATGTGGACATTGGATTGGTTGAAACCTATACTTTCGAAAATTTAAATAGTGATAACAAATATTCAATCTCGATAAATGCAGTGAACGCAAATGGGAGATCAGATGATAATTATAATAGTTATTCAACAAATAAAGTCGCAACGAATGCGGTGGCAATTGCATTGGGTTCATTCGGCGCCTTTGCGGTTGTGCTGGGCGGTGTTCTATGGATCACTAGAAATAAAATCATTCGAAGAAAAAATAAAATTAAAATTAAATCATTAATTCAAAAAAATAATAAAAACTTTCGAAAGCAATTTAAAAATTTAATATATTGTACAGATAAGACAGTATCCTTTGACAGCTTAGAAGTCATGGAAGATTCTTTTAAAAATGGTATCATCCAGGATATAAAAGTTGGATGCTGCGCATACGTTAATAGAAATTGGATCGTTAGAGAAAAGAGCACACAATCTGGTTTATTGTTTTGTAAATTATCAAGTTTAAATGAGGTTGAACTACACGAAAAAATTTGGAAAACATTCAATAAAGATCCTTCAACTGTCCCAGTTGTCAAATTCTTTTCGTCGTGTGTTGTCGATCCACAAAATTTTGATAATTTATCAGAAAAAAATTTTAAAAAGTCATACAGTGCTCATAATCATAATCATAATCATAATCGTAATCAGAAGAAGAATCAGAATAATAATAATCAGAATAGCGGTGTTGGTAGTAATAGCAGCAGCAACAGCAGCAACAGCAGCAGCAGCAGCAGTACTAGTGATACCAGTGACAGTATTATTAACAATGGTAGTGATAATGGTATTGATCTGGAAATTAAAAAAACTGATAATCAAAAAAATGAAAGGAAACAAAGAAATAATTTGCTATTATTAGAATGGTTACCAATTTCATTGTATGAATATAATTTATATAGGAAATCAAAATCAAAACCCTTCTCAGAAAAAGAAAAGGCATGGATCGCCTTTAATTTGATCCACTCAATAAACTTTCTCCATAAAAATAATATCATTCACCGTGATATTAAACCTCGAAATATTATGATGGGAATGGATGGCTATCTGAGAATTTCAGATTATAGCTCAGCAGTTCAATTAAACGAAGGCCAAAACAGTATCTCTGATCAATTTGTTGGCACCCAAAAGTTTTTTGATCCCGAATTACAACCTCTTTTTAATTCCAAAAATAGCTTGGGTCTTTATCAATATACAAAGGGACATGATATTTATGCCTTAGGTAAAACTTTAGAAATAATTAATTGGGAAACAAAAGATTTTAAGACTGAAAAGAAAAGTCGTGAAAAGTTTGGTTTAAAAGACCATCTATTAGAGAAGGAAATAGAAAAGCCCATTTTAGAAATTATTCAAATGTGCTTAAAAGAAAGTGTACAACGAATCACAACACAAAAATTGGTTGATTTCATTAATCCTTTTATAGCGCGATTTGTATTAGGTCAAAAATAATTTTTTTTTTTTTATTGAGTAAAATAATTTGTCATTTGTTATTTTTATTTTTATTGTTTTTTGTAGTTTTATTTTTCAATTTTTTTTAAATTTATTTTATCATTAATGAGGCAGATATTCTTTACAATATTTAAATCTTTAATATTTGATCGAAAATCAGATTCAAATTATTATTTAATCTTTTGAAAAGTTGAATATTTTTTAAAAATTTTTTGGAAAATATCAAATTATTTATTTATAAATTATAATACTTTCATTTCTATTGATACAAAATTTCATTTAAAATGGGGGTTTATATGCCCAAAATTACAGTAAGTTGTATTTTGTTAGTATATCTATCATGTATATTACTAATAATGATGAATTTTAGATGATTTTTGAGAGATTTTTTCATTCAATCTCTCAATTACCATCGATTTTAAAGTAATAAAATACCATCGATTGTTCTGCTTGCACTTTTTTATTACAATTTTTTTCTTCTTCTCTTTTATATTTTTTGTACATCTCTCTCTTTTCTTTTTTCTTTTTTTCCTGCAATTTTTATATATATATATATATATATACAAACTAAAATTCAAAATTTTTCACACAGTTAAAGTGTTTAAAAAACCATAATATACAATTTCATGCAAATTGGAAATAATTTTGATTTTTGGAAAATATGAAAATCATTTTTTCATCTTTTCTATTTTTTGTTTACCTTTCATTTTTTGAATTAATTAACTTGTTTCTTTCACTTAATAATGTTTAAGAAAAGTTAATATTTGGTTAAAGCTGAGTTCTTCTAAATCAAAGAACTCAAATAAAAGTAAATCATGTTTCTGTCAAAGGTGCCATCATTTCTTATAAATATCTATTATTTTTTATAATTGGCTATTAAAGAACGAATAAGAATTAAGAATAATAATACACATCATAGAATAGTTGATATTCTATATAAAATAAATCTATCAATAGATTTTCTTAAAAATAGAAAAATTAAAAATCTTGTGGATAAATTGAAAAAAACAACAAGTTTCATTTACTTTTTCAATCGGGGATCAAATAAAATTTCAATATAAATTAAAATGATTTCTCTACAATCATTTTTACTGTTTAAATGATAATAGAATAACACACTTTTATCAAGTGACTAGATATCTTGGAAATAAAATTAAAATTTTTACAAATGAATTATTTGTTAAAAAAAAATCGAAAAAAAAGAAAAAGTAAAAACTGATTTCAATTTTAGAATTTCCGATATTCAATTTTATTCTTCTAATATCAATTCAAACCCTTAAAACACATGTAATTCACACATAACAACTGAGCTCTCTTTGTCTGGAAAATGATTTATAAACACAAAAATCTTTATGAACTCTTTGATAATTAAATATATAATATCCAATTCCTTCTTTTATTAACATTATCCCAAAAATTATAACAAAAACTTGATTTATTAGTACTGATAATTATTTTTTTTTAAGTCTTGCCATTTTAAAATAATTGATGAAATTTCTATTAATTAATGGCTCTAATTTGATATTTCTTCTATAATTGATTAAATTGGATTTATTTTTCAAAAAGTGAATTTTATTAAATAAAAAATATTGATTATGAATTGCATATAGATAGTTTTATGATTAGATATCATTACTCAGAATTCATTTACAGACTTATGTGTACATTATTTTTTTCTGAAAAAGAAAAGATTTAAATTTATTTTATTTCTTACTTTATAAAAATATTTTAAATTGTTTATTTCCCTTTTCATCATTTTTTCATTATATCAAATCGACGATAGGGGTTTATTAATAGAAGAAATAGATTTATTTTTTTTTGATAAATTCTATATTTAACCAAAAAAATGATTTATCTAATCAATTGAAAAATAAAATTATTTTTCAAGAATTCTAGTTATTAAATAATTAAATGTTTTAAATTCATTTAAAAACTTTACAAAGAAATTGGGTTTTTTGTTCATAGGTAAAATTCGACTTTTCAAAATAAAATTTTCTTGAAGATTTTGGGATTTGACTAATTTTATCCTCAAAATTAAAATTCAATTTTTTCTAATAAAAATAATTTAAAAAGTTATATGGTTTCTTTTGGATCAGGCCAAACAATTAGTTAAAATAATTTTTCAAAATTGTAAATTTTTTTGCAATATCTTTTTCATTTTTTTCAAAAACCAGAAAACAACTTTTTTAAAACCTTAAATATAAAAAATTATTTTGCTTAATAGATCTAAATTTAATTGATAAACTTTTGTTAAGCTTTTTTCAAAATATTCATTTATTTAATCACCTATACTCTAATTAGTTTTAATAGCTGATATTTGTATTGAAATATCAATTATTAAAAATAATAACAAAATAAAAAATTTTCACTCAAAATCAAAACTTGACAACATAAAACTAAAAATATAGTTTTCCCATTTTTCAAGAATTAACTTAATTGTTAATAAAAATAATAAGTTACCTTTTTTTTTGTTTTAGATTGAAAACAAAGGATTTTTGGAATTTAAAAAAGAGACTTAAATTAATAAATTATTTAAATGAGGCTAACTTACTCATTTCATAAGTCAAAACATAGATTGCAAAAAATAAAAGTTTTTTCAAGATCTTTACAAAATTTCTTTTTATTTTTAAAAAATATTACCAACTGAAAAGAATTTTTATTAAGGGTCTAGTCAGTAAGGTTTAAAATAATTTTCTGAAATGGATTAAGAAAATTTTGTAATTTTTATGAGTGCGTAATACCAATCAAAAACGAACCAGAATATGAAGCGTAATCAATCTCCAAAAATCAAAAATCAAAAAACTACATTTTTAGAAAAAAGTGCCCAAGCACGACACTCAATTTCCAATTAGAATGGTTAGAATATATAATTTTGATACCAAATGAGTTTTGAAAGATCGATCTTGGGTACATTTTGAGATCTTGAATATTTTTTTTTTCATTTTTTTAACTATTTTCGAATGAGTTATTTTTATCTCCATAATGTTACAAAATTCTTCCTTTATCAAATATCGAGGGTTACAAAATAACTACAAATTAGATTAAATCAAATTGAATTGGTTGTGAACTTTTAGAAAACAATTTGATTTAAATTGATGAAATTTAACTATTTGGAAATAGAAAATTTTAAAAAAAGAAATAAGTAATTTTTTTAAAATTTTGATTTTCTGGAATTGAGATTTCTTTTATTCTTTTTTTTTAAATTGAATTTTTTGTCATTTAGAATTACGATCTTGTTGAAACTTTTTTTTTTAATTTTAATTTTTTGATAATAGAGATCCTCTCAAATTTTTTTATTTGTTTATTTGACTTTTTGTCAATCACAAGAAGGGCAATTTCAAAATACCCTTTTTTGGTACCAAGTCACTCCTTGGTTCTGGAGCAAATCCAATGATAAATGACTTGACCCTTATCTGTCAATTTTTTGAAAATTTGAAAATTACCATTTTGAAAAAAACAATAAAAGATCTCAATTTACAATTTTTTTGTTCATGTTATTAGAAATTTCAACCAAAGAGTTTAAGAAAACGTCCTAAAGTGATACACCTTGAACTTCATGAAAACTTTACAATTCAAAAAAAAAAATTTGCAACAAATCCAATTGACTCCTTTCACCAAAGGTATATACACAAAATAATTCATTTTTTTTTTTTTTTAAATGATTTTTTATCATATTTAAACCAACTGTATTGAAATTTTTTAGTCCAACGCACACAATTTTATTCTCTTCTGATTGCTATAAATTTCAAGAAATATTCCTAATGCTGTTCAGAAATAAAAATACCATTTTTAAAAAAGTAAAATTATCGTTTTCCTTTTCATTCAAATTTACAATTGTCCTTTTTGTTTGAATTTATTCTTGACTTTTGTCCGAAAAATTTTTTTTTTTTGCTTTAAATATAACAATTCGTGCTCAAACATGAGTTAATTGATTATTTTTCAGGATAGAATATCCCCGATTGAAAAGCTACATCTTTACGCAAAAATTGTCATTCTATTTCTCAAATTGAAGAAATAAATTGAAAGGAAAGAAATTAAAAAAATATGGTGATTATCAAAAAAGTAGTCACAATAATCAGGAATCACATCAAATAAAAGTAAAAACAAAAAAAAAGAAAACATTAAAAGTAAAAATAAAAGGAAGTTAAGATCTCTACTTTCCTTTATTTCTAAACTTCTAATTAGTTTATTGAGAAAGTTCAAGTTGTATAAATATTTTTTATTTTTGCTTTTTGATTTTTTTTGTTTTGCTTTTTGTATTTTTCAAAAAAAAAATAAAAAAAAAAGAAAACAAAAAAAAATCTTAGGGTGTTTTGTTTAATGTATATGTAAAATTTTCAACAATTTAGTCTTGTTTTTTATTTTGGATTGTTTTTTTGTGTTTCATTGGGATACCACCTTCTCTGAAATTGTGTTTGAATCTTCTTGGGAGATTTTTCATGTATCTCATTCTTCCAGTTCCAAGAGTTCTTCTTCTTTTTGCTTTTGCTGCCCAGTTATCTGTTTTTAATAATTTTTATGGTTGTTTAGAATTTAAAGTCAACCAATCCAAACAAAGGAAAGAAAAAAGAAAAGCAATAGGTATAAGAAAAAATAAAAAAAAATAAAAAAAAATAAAAAAAAAAGAATTTTTTTTAATTGGCAATCAAAAGAGTTTTTTTTTCTTTGTTGTTTTGTTAGCATTTTTCCTTTTTGAAAAGAGATTAAAAGGAAATAGAAAAGGAAGAGAAAGGTTCTTGTTTTCACTTACATTTTCTCATTTTGGAGCTTGGGTAACCACAGCTTGAGCATTTATGTTTTTGAATATGATATGATCTCTTTCCACATCTTCTACAGAGCATGTGAGATTTGTTACCTCTTTTTCCTTGTGCTTGTGTACCTTTAGTCATTTTTGAATGAAATGTACCAAAAAATAAATAAAAAAAAAATGAAATTTTAACAAGTTATTCTTTTAATATTTAACCTTTGGTCGAGAATTTTTAAAAAGCTTTGGGGAATTTGTGAATAAAAGGTTTGATTTTTCTTAAACCTTTTGTCTATATTTCATTCTTTAAGGTTTACAATCCCTGAAATTTGAAAAAAGATAATCTTGTGTAGGGTGTAGCGATTACTTGTTAATTTGGTTCTTATCTGATTGATCTTTGACTTGGTATCGGTTTTAAGAGTGGTTGAAAATGGCAATTTTTGATAATTTATTTATTTTTATTTCCGAAATCCAAATTGAAGAGTGTAAGAATATTATATCAAAAGTTAAGTTATAAAAAAATTTGGTTTGTGGGCTTTTGATTGAAATTTTTAATTATTTTTGGTTTTATTTGGAGCTTTTAAAAAACAATTTTTTTTCATTTTGTTAATTGACACTAAAAGGGAAATAAAAATTACAATTGACAACCCTAAAATCTAAATTTATTCTTAAACATCTACCATTTTATAGAAATCTTTGACTTAATAATTCGGATTTTGGAAAAAATAAAATAAATTGTCAAAAATTTCCATTTTCAACAACTCTTAAAACCAATACCAAGCCAAAGATCGATCAGCTAAGAATTAAATAAACAAGTAATCACTACACCCTACACAAGATTACTTTTTTCAAATTTCAGGGATGGTAAACCTAAAGGGGTGAATCAAAATGAAAGATATTTCTGTTTGAATAAAATAATATATGGTTAATTTTGATAGTTATTAAATTAAGAGAATCAGATGTGAAATAGAGCCAACAGTAATCTTTGTGGTTACTGAAAGGATCTCTTCAATCAAATTTCCTTTCTGGTATTTGAATTTAAAATTATAATAAACTTTAATTAATTCTCTTTTGATACTTGTTTTTAAAAATGTAAACAAGAAAGGTTTCAATGAGTTTTAATAAAGTTATATTAGTGTTAAAAAATACAATCAAATATACTAATCCCTAAGAAGATTTTTAATTGTTGATATTAGTTAAATTGTTATTTAATTTCTTATATTTAAAAGCAAATCCTTTTATTTAATAAATAAAAATTTTCAAATTCTAACTCACCCATTTATTAGAAAGATAATTAATGAAATTGAACTCGGTCCAAACACAGGCCAATCAATCATAAAAAAAATTATAAAAAATATCATTATCCAAACTCAAAGCAAACCTCTATTGTTTTTTTAAAAAAGCAGTTTTATCTAACAATTAGGGGTATTCTATAGACAACGCAATTTAATGAATATTATGTTGATTAATTACTTAGTTCATAAAAAAATTGGATTTTTATAAATAGGATTTACTTTTTAATATCAGCACTTATACATAACAATTTCCCTAATATTAACATTTAAAAAATCATGCCAGGGATTTTTTTTATGTACAGTATTTTTTTTTTTTACTACTATACTAAAAGATACAAATTGTGAGTTTATATGCCCAATAAAGAAAATTTCTGTCGACATTTTTTCAACAACTATATTAATTCTTCTAAAATATTTTCTTCTAGGATTGTAGTTTTACTCGAAATATAAAACAAAAAAAGTACTATAGAATCTAGTGATATTTCAACATACAATACTTTTTATGAAGGGGTGGCGAATTGTAAATTTGTTATTTCACGAATCAAATGACCATAATTAACATCTTCCTTAATTTAATAGCATCTTACCTTTCAGGAAAACAAATTTTTAAATAACATTATTTTGTTACTATCATTTTTTTTTATTTTAAACACAACAAATTCTGTAATAAAATATAAAGTTCTAAATTTTCAGGATTTGTATTAGGGAAATTTCATCTAAAAAGTTTAAGAAACAGAACAAAAATGATGAATCTAGAAGGACAGTGTATATATTAATGTTTTAAAAAATAAATTTTTTACATTTTTGGGGTAAATAAAGCATTTCAAGCAATTATCTAAATTTTGGTAATCCTAAATATAATTTCTGATTATCTTAATAAAATAATAATAATTTTAATCAAAAAACGATTTGTAGAATACCAATCTTTCAATTTTTATGAAAAATAAATCATTTTCATGAAAGTATTGGTATTTACCAAACCGTTTAATTTCGAAAATCCCTTTGAGATCAAAAATCAAAACCGACTTTTGGTTTACTGTTCCAAAATTTAGATATCTGTCTGGAACTCTTCATTTCTCTTAAAAATTGTCAAAACTCTATTTTTTACAACATTCCATATTTACACCGACCAACATATAACAACTTTTTTATTATTCAAAAACCTGTCAGCAAATATATTATTTTAAAAACTCTAAAGTACAAGAAAACAATAATATTTTTTTTTCTTGTATAAATGTTTTTTCATAATCTTTAAACCAATTTTTAATTTAAATTTAGAAATAAATCTATTTACCATATGAAATTTTCTTTATTTTCTTTTTTTGAAAAAAATAAAAAATTAAACAGTTATTTTTTTTCTCCCATTCTATCAATATTAAAGTTTACTATTTGGTAACAATCGATAATAATAAACTTGAATATTGATTGGATATTACAAAGGGAAACAACACTATACAAATGAAATGATTACTAAACTTATTTATAATGAATTAAAAAATTGAATATTATTGATAATTAACTTTATATTTCGACTACTTCATTGTTCTGGTTGCTTCACTTTTACAAAAATCAACTTGATTTTAATATTTAAAAAAAAAAAAAATAAAAAATGAAATAATATGGATCTTCTTGATACCTTTTCCAATTGAATACCCACCACCTGAATTATAATTATTGTTTTAATCGAAAAGATTATTATTTCGCAAAAATTTTAGCATTAGTTGTTTATATATCTATGAAAGAATAAAAGTTAAAAGCACGAAAAATTAACTTTTAAATTTTTATTACTATATCAAATTTAAAAAAAGATTATTTTTTTATTAATGCTTTTGTTAGAATTATAACATTGTAAAATCTTTTTGTTCTAATAAAACTATAACATTATTTAAAAAAGTTTTTTCTTTCTAATTCAACCCATTTCCCAGATTTGAAAGTTGATTTATTTACCTTTTTAAAACAGAAAACTTGAGAAAAGTTGTATTTCTAAAAAAGTATTTACTAATTGTTTAAAAATTCAAAACTTCAAAAAAAAATTATAAAAAGTCTTGAAATTCTAAATAACTTGATAAATTCTTTTTATAATTTTAATTTTGAATTTTATTATTAAGATTTTTTGACCAAATAAGACCAATAGTGGTCAGAAAATATTAAAAATTACTATTTTTAAAAAATATATATCTACTAAAAACAGACATTCCTCTTTTTAAAAGTTCCAATCTCTTATTTCTTAATTAATTTTTACCTCAACTACTTGGGTTTATGTGAGGAACTTATTTATTTCTTTGTCAAAAATTAATTTACATTATAAATGAAATCAAATAAGTATTATGAGCTACATAATTTAAAGGAACCAAAAAATCGATTTAAATTAGTTTTAAGCAATAAACTATTTGATTTTTTATAAAGGATCTCAATTCTAAATTATAATTTTTGGAATTTTTTTTTTAATTCCAATTCCAAAATCTAAAAATAGATATGAAAAGTTAAGAGTGTTCCAGCATTTAATAATTCATATTTAGAACTCCCATAAAAAAAATATTTCCAATTTTTTAATTAATAATGAATAACGTAAATAATCGTTAGCATAACAAACCAGAGAATGATTAGTTTTGTTTTCTTTTTAGAAAATTAAATATAGTATCAATATAATTGCATGATTTGAGAAATAATTAGTCAAAAAAATCTATTGGTTAATTAATTAATTTTATAAAGTAATTTTTAAGCTACTAAATATATTTCAATAAACAATTTGGAAATGCCATTGATAAGTTTTGAAGTATTAGAACTGAGAGAATAAAATCTTTAAATTTGTCATGAAATATATATTATTTTTTTAAAATTCTTGATTTTTATACGAATACAAGTGCCTTTTTGTAATGAAGAAGATCAACTAGTTTTACTCTTTTATTAATCTGATATTTCTCGAAATGTAAGCAATGACAGAAAAAAAATTTACAACCAATAACTACTAACTTGTAATTTTTCGACTTTATTGGTAAACTTTATACTCTTAAGGAATATTACAAAAAAAAAGTAACAATTATGCTGTGAATCTAAAAAGTAATCCTGGATCAGTTTATCCCTTTGTTTTCACATAAGGAACATAATCTGATTGTTCTTTTTGTGTGAATACAAAAATGTTGTAAAATTTAAAAAGATTTCACTAACGACAAGAATATCATAATCCAAACAAATACTTTCAATACTTTTTCGAACTTTTCGCTTGACTTTCTGCAAGATTTCAGTCTCTGATATTCTTTCATATTTTTTAAAATTTCAAAAACTAGAGAACAAACTTTTATGAAAGCCTCAAAAAAGGGTAAAAAAATATTAATTAACAAAAGATAATATTTTGAATTTAATTGAAATTTTTCAAATTTATCTAAAAGAAAAATATTCGACAAACTATCAATAACCTGAAACTCTTTTTCAGTGAACCCAAAAATTGAAAAGTTGTTTAAATTACAAGAATTTAAAAATTTCAACTTTTAAAAACTTTAAAACTGAAAGTTGTTGAATTTTGATCATGTTTTTAGCTTCAAAATTTGGAATAATTTCAAAAAAACAAAAGTATTATTCAGTAAAAAACTTGAATAACATTTTTACACTTTTTTGATGTGCTCTAAAAGAAGATTAATCATTTTTTACATCTTTTCAATTTCCTTTTTTTTTTAATCAACAAAACAGAAATCAAAACCGATTACTAAAATAAAAAAACAAAAATCTTTTATGGAAAAGTCTACAAACGAAAAAGAGAAGGACAAAGAAAGAGAAAAAGAACAAAAACAAAACCAAAAACAGGAATCAGAACAAAACCAAGAACAAAAACAGAAGAAAATTAAAAAAACTCTTTTTGAGAAGAACCAAAAAGAGTTAACATGGCTCTCAAACAAAATAGAAAAAAAGCTTCTTTCTTATCGAAACGAAGTGAACAAGATTCAGCTAATTCTTTTTTGGAGAAGATGGGTTCTCTTTATAATCACTGTCATATGCACAAACACTGTTTTCATTTGTTTCACGCGCTGGGGGCTCTCGTTCTCACGTAAAATATGTGTGCTTTTAATATTCTTCTTTCTTTTCAAAATTTTTTCGCCAATGAAGAAAAACAAGCCCATTGATAAGGTGTCGACACTCATTCAAAAAGGCAAGATTCTCTTTCGCAAGAAGAATTATAACAAAAAAAGAAACTTGCAAGATCTCCGAAGATCAAAAAAGAAAATCTTGAAAATAAGCCAAATCGCCGATACTTGTGCTTCAATTTGGATCGATTTTAAATTGATCCTCTTGATCGTAATTAAATTCATTTCAAAAGACAACTTTGAGTCAAACATAGTTTGTGCGCTGGCCTTCGTTTTATTGGCACTTATTGCCTCCTTCGTCCCTTTCCTGTGGATCGTTATATTATTGACTAACACCATTTTGTTTGTTCCAGGGATCATATACAATTGGAATAAGATCAAAATTAATTTAGTGATAGCCGCTCGATTATTGATCGACAAATCTTTGTCCTCAAAAGTGTTTATCCAAAAGAAAATATTTAAAACTACAAATATGAAAAAGGAGAATTAGTTTATTGTCTTTTTTCATTTTTTTGGATAACATATGTTCTCTTTTTTTCTTTATTACTATTATTTCTCTCTTTCGTTTTTTAATTGTATTTTTTTTTTTTTATTTAAGAGTATATTTTTGAATAATTTTGAATTGTTGTTTAAGGTTGAATTGTTATTAAAAAATTAAACCCATTTTGGCTTTTTAATAAATAATATTATCTCTAAATCACAATTTGGATTAATAAATTAATTTTTATTTTAATCATTTCTAAAGACTTTCCTTTTTTTTTACTCTTACTTTTTTCCTTAATTTATATATTTATTGGGGTTGCTATTATCTATTTACTTTATATAAAAAAAATTGCTTTTCAAATTAGAACTGATTAATTGCATATAACAGTAATAGAATAACCTTTCTATTTCAGACAATAGGACAATTTATTGATTAAATGACAAATTGTTATTGAAAAAGTTGGTATTGATTAAGGGAATATTTTAATTGACACGATCATGAAAAAATTTTCTCAAAAAAAAATTAAATATTTGCTAATTTTTACCCTTTTTGATAACTTCAATTAAATCCCATTCCAAAAATTTGGACACATTAGAAAATCAAAAATAGGCAAAATGAAAACCCAATTTATTGTATTTTTCCAAACCTAATATAAAACAACATTTAAGTTACCCAGTTTTAATGTTTTAATAAGTAATCATTTTAATCCAAATAAAAGAAAAAAAATATAAAACTCAAAAATAAAAACAGGTTTTTCCAAATTTTCAAAATAATGAAACGAGCCGAACAAAAAATGTATTAGTAAATTTGTTGAAATTTCAGCAACAATTGTTGATCGATCAAATGTTAAGATACCATCTACCAATTGTATGCTATTTTCCAATTTAACAAACCCAACACTAACCTTCTATCAACCATTGAAAAAAAATTTTCGAGATCTAACGAAAAAGATTACGTAACTCTAAAAAAGGAAATGAAAACCAAACAGAAAAAGCCAAAAAATGAAATTGTTTGTAAAATCAAAATTATTTCCAAATTGAATTTAAAGTGCAGTAATGATGTTCTTTCCACTGTTTAAACTATGTCCAAAATTTTGGAATCTAGTTTAGAATAAACACTATTGATTAATCAACGATCTTTGATCAAAAAATTTTTAAAGATATTTACAATTAAAGTAGAAAATCCAATATTATATTAATATTTTTTTTAATTTAATAGTACAAAATTTATAAAAGTTTTTTCTTCACATTTAAGAGGTCATTTTATTATGTTTTAATAATATTTTAAATATGATGAATATCTTTCAAATAGGGAATCTATTATTTTGACTATTAAAGAATTATTTATACTTATAAATTGGAAAAAATATTTTTTCTTTGATTTTTTGTTAGGTTTTTTTTAATTTTTGTAAAAAACAGAAAATTTATTAAATTTTCAGTTTATTTCAAAAAGTAAAAAAAAACCACCGTTAGCTTTTCTAGAATTTAATAGAATTGAGTAAAATATATGTTTTTTTCTCCATTCTTTTAAATTCTGAAAAACCACCGTTAGCTTTTCTTGAGTTTTCTACAGTCAGTTCCACTTTTAAGGCACAAATTTTCAACGAAATTTAAGGCACAAAAAAATCTCAAATTAAGGCACAAAATTTGGAATTTTTTTTTTACAATTTATTTTACTAGAATCTGAATTTTGTGCCTTAATTTGAGATTTTTTTTGAGCCTTAAATTTCGTTGAAAGTTTGTTCTAAAAATTGGAACTGACTGTATTAATTTGTTAAATCGATAGATTTAACAAATAAAACCGAAAATCTCAAGAAAACCGCCGTTAGGTTTTCCATAATTTAAAATAATTGAGTTAAATCTTTGATTTTACTCTATTCTTTTGAATCATGGAAAACCTAGGCACTTGACGACACTCTTCGGCACTCTACGGACACTTTCAATATTTATCATCACTTATTTTTTTTCAATGTTTGAGTTTTTTGAAATGATAAGAGTTTTTTCAAAAACTATAAGTTATTATCTCTTCAAAAAAATATCCGTAGGATGAGTTTAAAGAAAATTCATTGTGGTATCCCTTTAATAATTTTTACTCCAAAATCGACCATTTTTTCTAGAACAGAGACTTTTAAAAATCGGTGGTTATACTATTAACAACAATAAATACAACAACCTCAGGATTTGTAAGAGCTGGAATATTGATTATGTTTTGATTAAACTCGATTAACAAGGATTACATGATAATTGAAGTAGTAGTTTTGTCTAACTTTTTTTTGTCAATTTTATTTTTTCATACTAGTTTAGTCCTAACAATTTTTTTGTAGAAAAATTGAAAATTACATATTTTGTACTATTTTGAGATTAATTGAAAAAAGAAAAGTCCCGCAACAGCCAAAAAGAATTCGGTCAATAACCTTAAGATACATATATTTGAGCTAACTTGATTTTAATTTTGATAAGGATCAAATTAAAATCTGTATCTTTTCCACATTATAAAGTTTTATTTCAATATTCAAATTTAAATTGAACCCCAATGAATAAATTTCTTCCAATTAATTCACTATTTGAAGTTTTGAGATAAATAATCTGATAAAAAATATCTAGGTTAATTATCCAAAATGATGTACTGGAAATAAGATGAGAAATTAACTTTACAGAAAAATTGATGTCTTCTTCGTTGAAAAAAAAAAAAAAAATCAAAAATGTGGAATAACAAAAATCTTTTTTGGACCTCTAGATCAAATTAGCTAGATTTTCTGATTCAAAATATATAGAGAAATTGTATATGGAAATAGTATTTTTTTTGGAGAAAACAAGGTAGGAATAATTTGAAAAAAAACTGGAAATATGGAAAGGATACAAATGATTTTTTTAACAATAAAATGCAGTTATATATTTTCAATTCTATTTGAAAATTTCTTGTGATTAAAAAAGTTATGAAAACGGTTTTTTCGGTCAAAAATAAAATAATCAACACCAATTTTAACACCGAAAAAATATCAGATAAAATTGAGAGCAGTAAATTTAATATCTTTTATTAATGTAATACAATACTAATAAACAAATTGAATTATTATAAAGAATTAATAAATAGTAGTTAATGATTTTCGATGTTTAAATACTTTGTTGACAATTTTGTTTAAAAGATATATTTTAAAATAAATTTGCCCCACTTTATTGGAAATAGCTTATAAATATATATATTATATTCACAGATATTGAAAAAAAAAGAATCTATAAAGTTTAACAATTAAAAAATATATAAAAAAATGTTTATTGTTTATTTTTACATAAAATAAGTACAAAGTCTTAAAATACTAATACTATTTTAGGATATACAACCAAATAAGAATAATTTAACAAACTTTAAATATTTTTTTTTATATGAATGAATAAACTCTTGATAATTATCATGTTAGTATTGCACATTCAAAATATATAATTGGAAATAATATAATTACTTGATTTTGATAAAAAAAAATTAGGTTCAAAATTCTTCTTCAAAATAAAAAAAATGTAAAAAAAAAGTCAGGACTATTAATATAATTGTATAGTACTTTTTAACTTAGAAAAATAAATAATTGACTATAAAATATTTTTTTTTTAATTTAGTCCTATTGTTTTTTATTTAATATAAAAAATAAATATCTTAATCAAAAAATGATATTCTTGTGTGAAGAAGTTAGTTTGGTAAAAATAATATAAAATAACAAATATCTAATTTGATAAAAAAAAAAGTTTATATAATTTTCAAGATAAATAAAGAGTTCCCTGAATTTATTCAATTTTAGGTTATAATAAAGGAAATTCCAGTTTTTATTTTTGAGCTCAAATGTATTTTCAATATAAAATCGTTTAATAAATACCAATACTTTATTTGGAAAATGATTTTTTTTTTAAATTATTAAGATTCAAAATTTTAAAACATTTTTTATTAATCTTCACTATTTAATAATATATTTTTTATTTTTTCTATATTAAAAATTGGAAATTAGAATTTGTTTTATTTGTTTAAAATACTTTAAAAAATTTATGTCAAACGAGAAAAATATTTTTCCAAAAATTAATTTTTGTTTTATTAAATAATTAATGAAATAATTCAGATTGGCTTATTAATTATTGAATAAAAATAATGAAATTAAAAGGTGTTTTTTTAGGTTTTATTTTAAATTTTTTTAAGTTTTTAAAAAATTATTTTTTTTTTTTTTTTTTTTTTTTTTTTTTGGGAGGGTTAATTTAATGGTTTTGATTGTTTTTCGCATTTATTATTGTTCAAAAAAATTGAAAAAATTGAAATAATTCTAAACTATATAAAGAGACTGTATTTTTTTCAAGTTTAAAAAAATTGATGTGTTTTATTTTTGTAGAGAAGTAGAATTTAAATATGAGTTATTCAAAAACTTAGTGTTTTCATTTTTAAACAAAATTTTTTCAAGACTTCCATCGAAGATAATCAGATTTTTTTTGTTCTTTCAAGTAATTTAATTTTTTTTCAAAATAATTTGGAAACAATTTGGATTTTGAACTTTTTCAAAAATTTGAAAACAGGATCAAACTTTGAAAAATAATATTTCCTTATTAAAACTAGCATTAAAATAGTTTTTTCTTTCAGATTAGAAATTTTTACTCAGTTTTTCCATTTCTAAATCTGATCGATTCTGTTGTATTTGTAACTGTTATTTACTGGGTAAATGGGAAAAATATTCAGTACATTTACAGTATCCTTTTTTCAAATAAATTACATCTAACTTCAATGTTAACTGCCATTTCAAAAAGAAATAAGGAAAAGGAAGTGAAAATTATTTTCCTATTTAGAATTTAAAATCTAATTTATGTAAAGTCTTTTACAGTTATAAAGATAATGTGTTGTACAAGACAATTAATCCGCTGTTTCAAAACATAATCCCTGTTTTTTTTCTTCTTGTTCAAATGAACCATCCAATTGACAACATATAGTATAATGAAGTTAAAACCAATTTTGAATGATAATCCCTTGATATTTTTCGTAAAATTTCAATTAGGAATGTAATTTGTTAAAATTTTTCATAATATTCTCATTTTTTTTGGAATTTTTTTTTTTGGTGAATAAAATTTTGTTCTCAAAATTTTACTCAATTTTTTGAGATAAATTTTCCAATTTGATCAATTTTTTTTTAGAATTTCTTTTTAGATAAGAGGACTTTAAGAAACCAGTATCATATTTAATTAGGGTTTATTGTTGGTTTCTATGATCCGTTGATGTATAGGTCTTCTATAATAAAAAAACAAGTTTTTTTTTGAACACAGATTGTACTTTTCTACAAGTGTATAATTTTGACAGTCTTATTAGATTTACTTGTAGATTTTTTTTATAGGTTCAGACTCCGAAATTTATGGAATAATTGTCTTTTGTTAAACTCATTTGGAGTCTTGTCCCAGAATTTTTAGGTAAATTATTTGGTAACAAATCAACTTGTATGAGAAATCATTTTTTTTTAAATATCAAATTAAATAAATTTCAAATATGCGAGCAAAGTGGAAGAAAAAAAGAATGAGAAGACTAAAAAGAAGAAGAAGAAGATTAAAGAAAAGAGCAAAATAAATTATTTTTGTTTCTTTCTTATTGCTTTTTTTTAGATCCTTTCTAAATTTGCAATCTAACAACAAGAACAAGGACTAAAGAACAAAAGTCACTCTTCATTTTTCAAAAGCCAAAAACTCCAAAGACGAAATATGCCATTATTTTATCTTTATAAAATAAACACCTAAACAACCCCTTTACTTTTTTTTATAAATTTTTTTTGTTTTTTTTTTTTTTGTTAAATTTCAAACCTTGCTTTTTTTTTTCTTTATTTTTTTTTTTTTACTCTGATAATTTTCTTTTACGCAAAATTACCTACTATAATTATTTACACCACACGATCCTTTCAATACTCAATTTCTTTTTAAAAAATTGTGACAAAAAGGTTTAAAGCACAAACCTGAATTCTTCTCTATAAACATTTTTAAAGTGTTTTAGGCTGAGGACAACGAAAACTTGCCAGTTATCACTTCTTTTGAAATTGAATCTCAAAAAGATTCAAATTAAAAAAAAATTACAACACCAAATAAAAGCTTATCTTCTTCCCATGAATTCTTTTTCTCTTCTTTGAATGGATCCAAGAGCAGAAAAATAGATACCTCAAGTTTTGAATTGTTGCAAAATTTAAAACAGGGTTTTAAATAATAACGTGTCTTTTTATTTAATAAGATACCATTGCAAACGAAATAGTGCCAATAAATTAACTTCGTCTCTTATCGTAAATCAAGCTGTAATAAAAAATTTTTTTCAGCCACAATTCACCTTTTAATGTTAATTGCAATTTTTATGAAGAGTTTGGAAAATTAACCTGAAGGAATAAGCTAAGAAATTTAACTGACGGAGTGGTAGTAAAAAAGAATTTTTTTAGAGAGAAATTTTCAAAGTGAAATCTTTGATACACAAGAAAGAAACAATTACTTTTTCGGAAAGCATACTTTCATTAATTCTTGGTTTTTGAAAAATTGTTAAATTTGCACCCATGAACTGTTTTTTTTGGATAAATCATTTTAAATTTTTGAATTATTTTTCTCATTCTTTTTTTTGTTAAAATAGCCTTCGAAAAAAAGTAACTTGGTGAAATTCCAAATATTTATAAATATTATTTTGCTCATGTTGTTTGATAACAATTGGCCACTTTTTTGAACAATGTTAGAAGATATTAAAAAAAATGAAAAAATTTCTTTGTAGGTAGTGAAAAAAATACCCAACATGAAAATAATCCCGGAAAAGATTTTTAATTGTGAATTTTATCAAAATTGGTTATACAGTTGCCAATATTTTAAATCAAATACTTTTTTTAAATAACCAAATTTTTTATGAACTTAGTAATAAACTTACCTAAAGTTGATTAAAGTAGGGTATCTCTAGAATACTCAAATAATTGTTTGATAGCCTAAGTAGATCAATTTTTTTGAAAAATAATCGAGTTTTATAGAGGTTAATTAGAGTTTGGAAAATAATAGTTTTTATTCAGGTTTAATAATTGATTTAATATTATTATTATTTAAAAAGTGTAATTATATTTATCATCATTCTAATAAGTGGGTGAGTTATGATTTTAATAGTTTGATTCTTATAAAAATGAGGATTTGATTTTAAATAAAAGAAATATACAAAATAATTTTTATAATATAACCAATTAAAAATTTTGTTCCGTATTTTTTTTACTACGATAAATACATTTTTTAATTTTTTAGCAGTACTACAGTCAGTTTCACTTTTAAGGCACAAACTTTCAACGAAATTTAAGGCACAATTAAAATCTTAAATTAAGGCACAAAATTCAGATTCTAGTATAATAAATTGTAAAAAAAGATAATTACAAATTTTGTGCCTTTATTTGAGATTTTTCATTTGCCTTAAATTTTGTTGAAAGTTTGTGCCTTAAAAGTAGAACTGACTGTAAACAGTTTAAGAATGCAATTTTATCATCTTAAGTATTAGGGTTTACCCAGAGAAAATTTTAAATTAGAATATGTTGATATTGACTGAAATCGCATTTGTTCTTCATGTTTCTAATAACTCTAAAAATTCAAAGTCAAATAATAATATTTGTTGATTTCATCAATTAAAACTGATCTATGTATTAGTAAAAAAAACCCAACAATTTCAGAATAAAATCTATATTTCGCCATAAATTTAAAGGTTGAATTATCAATATTCAGACCCTGCAGTTGTAAAGTATCTTTCAAAAATTTGTTTTGAAATGTTGGATAGTTAAAAAAATTCATTTTTTTTCAAAAATTAAATAATTAACCAATATAATTTTTTTTTTAAATTAATTTTCAAGATTGGAAATTCATTGATGTTACAACTAGCTTCATGGAAAGAAAAAAAAACAACCAATCTTTAGTTTTTTATGTTGATGACTGTCGGAATAATCTTTGAAATTTAAAATATTGAAAAAATAGTAAACTCTCAAAGTTCGAAAAACGAATTATATATATTGAAATACCGTAATTTGTGTTTCTAGATTTAGATGTGGGAAAGCAATTCCAAGAAATCCAAAGATATTTAATTTTTCATAATTGGCGTTTAAAGAATAAATAACGAATAAGAAATAATCAAACACATAAAAGACTATTTGATATATATAGAAAAATATAATATATTTAACTATTTTCTTGAAATTTCTAAAAAATAAATTATTAATTTTTATGCTGAAAAAAACAAGAATTTTCATTTTGATCTCCAATTAACGATCAATTAAAATTTATATTTAAATCAATATGATATTTCGACAATCATTTTCATACTTTTATTAATATTTGAATAACATTCTAACATTTAATAAATATAAATCTTGGAATACTAAAAAAATTTCAAACAATTATGAATTCAGTTTCAAAAAAAAAAAAGAAAAAATTTAAAAAATGTGAAAAAATGATTTTAATTTTGAGAATTTTTTTTATTAATGGTTTTTATTTTGCATTTAAATCCTATAAATACATATAATTAACCCAATAATTATGAACCACTTTAACCACAAAATATTTTTATTCAATTTTCAATCAATTATAATTATTTAATTATGATATCACAAGGGTAGTAATTAAAATGTTACCTTTTATAAAGAGTTTATTTTTTTTTAAAAAATGAAATCTATTTCAAGGCTAATTAACAAACGAACAACCTTCAAATAATCATGAATTTTCTAGCTTCTTATTATTATTGAGAAATAAGTATAAAGTACACGCATGCCTCTACACTTAAATTTTCATTCAAAAAATTGTCCCTAAAATCAAAGATTTCACAATTTTAAATTAATGAAAGACATACCCAATTTTTTTTTTTTTTTAAAAACAAAAACAAAAGCAAAAATGAAAAAAGAAAAAGAAAAAGAAAAAAAATTGATTTTTAAAAAGGGTTTCTAAGAAGCAATTGGTCAAAAATCCAAAAAATAAACAATTCATTAATATCTTTAATTGAAAAATCCCAAAATCACAGATACAATACTTTTGGTTGATTTGATAATATGATAATTGATCCTGAATGTTCAATTGGGGATCATTTGTTTAAGTTGATATAATTTCTTTTTTTTTTTTTTTTGATCTTATTTGCTTTCAACCTTTTAGTCATTTTTATCCATTTCTATTGTGTTTTTATTTATAAGTTACTCATAATTTCGTCTTTCAGTATCACAGCATTCGCAAAGAAACCACTTATTTTTTTTTTTTTGGTTTTTAAATCTTCTTCCCACAACCAAGAAGATCCAGTCCGGGATAAAATGGAAAAAAATCTAAAATTCTTGTTGATAGTGGATCTATTCATTAATTGACAATAAAAAAATTAAGTAAAATATTTATACTAACTGAATCAATAAATATGGCATTTAATTCAAAATATGTTCGAAATATGAAATATTTCCAAAAAAGGAAAAAATAACACCCAAACTGTAGAAAACAATGTATGACCAATTTCAATTAAAAAAATGGCAATATTATGAAGATACAATGATTTTTTACAACAATAACATGAAATTATATGTTTTTAATTCTTTTTGAAAAATTGTTGAGATTAAACAAGTTTTGAAAATGATTTTTCTATCAAAAAGAAAAAAAAAACATGAATTTTTACTCCAAAAAAATATCATATATAATTGTCATCATAAAATTTAAATCCTTTTATTTATCTAATACCATACTAACAAACCAATTGAATTATTATCAAAGTATCAATAAATGTTCTTTGAGGGTCTAGTCATTTACCATGGAGTTTCTCTAATATCAATGAGTGACTTGAAACCATAAAGTGTATTATTAATTTGCCCTTCTTTTGATTGACAAAATTCAAATAAAAAAAATTAAAAGGATCTCATTGGTAAAAAATCCAATCCCAAAAAAAAAGTTTCTACATCATTCTCAATTCCAAAAAATCAAATTTTAAAAAAAAATCGCTTGTTTCTTTTTTTAAATTTCCAAAGGGTTAAATTTCTTCAATTTAAATCAAATTGTTTTCTAAAAGAATACAATCAATTTGAAACGATATAATCTAATTTTTTGTTATTTTATAACCATCTATTTTTGAAAAATTTACGATTTCGTAACCTCTTCGAGAAAATAATAACTTACCCGAGTATAGTTAAAAAGGAAAAAAAAAAAACTTCGTGTTCTTAAAAAGTTCCAAATAGCTACATACAAAATGAACACAGTTGTTTTCAAAATGATAAATCACAACCATTCTAATTGGAAATTGAATATTGATCTTTTGCACTTTTTTCTAAAAAAGTATTCTTTTTTGATTGTTAATTTTTGGAGATTGATCGAATTTCACATGGACGTTAGTTCTTGATTGTTAGTAGGCACTCATTAAAATTACAATTTTTTTTTTTTTCATTTCATAAAATTATTTTAAACCCTAATTGACTCACCCATTAATAACGGTTTTGGATATTTCGATAGTTTTAACAGGATTGAGTTTAATAAAGATATTTAAAAATAAATTTCCCACACTTTTTTAGAAATATCTTTGAGTAAAATGATCCATCTATTTATATCTTATAAGAGAAAAAATGACCTAACAACACTTCCAACTTATAGAATTCAACAACACATTATAATTATAATTATCAATTTTGAAATTAAATAATTTAAACTTGGAATGGGTTTGGAAATGAAAATTATTGTATGTAATTCTTTAGTTTTTGGGCTGGTGTCTGAAAATTTTTTTAAAAAAGTTCTTGAAAATGGTATTTTGAAATTTTGACTCTCTTTGAGATACTTTTTTAAAATGATTTTATATTTTTTGTTGATTATTTTAACTTTTTTACCAAATAAAAAATAGAATTTTGAAAGACATTTGGGGCATAGGGGATTAGAATGATTTTATCTTCAATAAAAAACACTTTAATTATACAAAATTTTATGGCATGTGCTAAGCCCTTAAACAAAAACTACAATTTTCTAGCAGTGTAAATTCTTTTTGCGAAATTTAAGAAATTTTACATTTGATCCAAAAACAAAGATTTAATTTTATTGTTATGATAAATTTTCGGTTTTTTTTTTTTCATTATTCTTATTAACAATTTGCAAGAATTAAAATTCGCCTAGCTTAGAAAATTAAGAAATTTACATTCTGTTTTTAAAGTTTTTCGATTTTTTTTTTTTCTTTCCTTTTCCTTTTTCTTGTTAATTTTCTTTGTCTCTATGATTTTTCTTGTTATTATTTCTACTCTTTCTTTTTTTCTTTCCTTTTTCTTTTCGTTTTTTTCTTTCTTTTTCATTTTCATTTTCATTTTCATTTTCATTTTCTTTTTCTTCTTTTTTTTCTTTTTCTTTTTCTTTTTTTTTTTCTATTTCATTTTCTATTTCATTTTCTTTTTCATTTTCAATTTTTTTTACCTTTTTCTTTTTCTTTTTCTTTTTTTTTTCTTTTTTAATTAATTTTTCGCAATAATTATCTAGTTTCATATCACTTAAGGCATAGTACACAGACGAACCAAGAAGTTCTTTGGCCATTTCAAGATCAATGTGAACAAAGGAGTCTGTGTAAAAGTAACGCAGTAAGCCTTTAATGGTTCTAGGCGAACGTCCTGATAAATCTGGGCACTCTGTACAATTTTCTTCGATGGAGTAAAACATATTTTGATACAATTCAGAACGCGCACAAAGAATGTATTTGTGGCAGTTGATTTTTTCTTTGTTTACAATAATTACAAAGTCACAATAAAGTTGTTCGTCTAGTAAACGTTCAAAATCTTTTAAAAGTGTTTTTTTTGATTGTTGACCTTTTAACAGTTTTGTAAATTCCTCAAGTCCTAATTCAATTGACGCTTGGATTAATTGTTCGTGATCGGTTGTTATAATTCCATTTGAAAAATAGAGATCAGTGAAAAGATACAGCTGTAAGATTTTTAAGGAAGTCTTTGTAAGAGAAGAACAAACCTTTTTAAGAAGGTTGTAATTCTTACAGCGAACCATTAAAAGTGGTTTATTTATTTCTGAAAACATAAAAGAACCAAAAATAAATAAAAAAAAACTTTTTATATTGTGGTTTTCAGAAAAATGATCTTTTAAGATTTTTCTTTTTCTCTTTTAGGTATTTTACCAAAATGAAATAAAAGATGACAATACCTTTTTCTGAAAAAATAAAGAATACTAAAATCTTTAGAGACTCTTTCTATTTTATTTAAAGAGAAAACTTGAATCTTAATAATTCTAAAATCACAAATTTCTCATTAGCAACAAAAACCAAACAAGAAATCTTTTTTTAGTAATCACTTTTTGAGAATCCCCATGATATTTAAATAAACACCACTTAACATAAATCATAGAGTACTTTATAATATTTATATGATTATCAAATACAAATTTTTGATTTAATTTTTCAATAAAAACCATAGCGATCAAAAATTAACATATCCATCTCATAAAACCCATGTTTCAAAATAAAAAATATCATTTTTTTCTTGTGTTCTACCAATGTAACATCTAATTGACTACCAAGTGTATACCTAGTTTGAAATCAATTTTGAAAGTAAAAATCCCTTGATATTTTAAGTATATTTCAATTAGGAATTATAAATTTTTTGCAATTTTTCATTTTTTTCGTAATTTTTGATGAAATTATTTTGTTTTTGATTGTCAAAAATTTTCCTTCATAATTAGCTCTATTTTTTCTAGAAAAATTTTCCAATTTGATTTTTAATTTCTAGAATTATCTTTTTAATAATAGTGCTTTAAGAAAATTATAGTATATTTGTTGATTTGAGCATTGTTAGTTACATTTATAATTTAATGTAAGATATTTCCAAAAAAGTAGGGCTTTTTTTTTTTTTATATTTCTTAAAAAAACTTCTTTGTTAGTCGAGGTATTCATTAATTTTCATTACCAAATTAGGTTTAACATTAGTATCGATTAAATAAATGGCTTGGGGTATTTATTTCAATATATGTTCTATGAAATATTTCCAAAAAATAGAAAAAAAGAATTGCATATTTTTTGAAAACGTTGTATGACCAATTTCAATAAAAAACTGGAAATACGGAAAGGATATAAATGATTTTTTAAACAATAAAATGTAGTAATATGTTTTAAATTATATTTGTAAATTTTATGTGATTAAAAAAGTTATGAAAGTGGTTTTTTAATTCAAAAAGAAAATAATAAACATCAATTTTAACACATAAAAAATATCAGATAAAATTGAAAGCAGTATATTTAATATCTTTTATTTATATAATACAATACTAAGAAACAAATTGAATTATTATCAAGAATTGATAAAGGGTAGTTAATGATTTTGCACAGTTAAAGAGTTTTCTGGACAATTGAGTTTAATAAAGATATTTTAAACTAAATTAGTCCCACTTTATTGGAAATAGCCTATTGGTCTTCTATCAAAAAGAAACACCATTTTTATTTTAAAATAGTTTTTAGATTTTTGTGAACTGGCTTATCTTGAAAACAGTATATTTTGATATTTAAATTTTTTTTTAAATATTTTAAAGTCCCTTTTTTTTTACTTAAATGGATTTCAACACATACACAAAGGCGTTTACTTAAATTAGCAAACGAAATGATTTAGATTTTTTTATAAAAACATAAAGGTGAAAAAATTGTTGTATAATTATTTTGAAAATACCAATATCTTCTACAAGAATAAATATGAAGTTTGGAAAAATTAATTTTTTACAAAACAGAATTCAAAATTGAAAATATCAAAATTTCAGTTTTATATAAATTTAAATCCAAAAATAAATAAAAAAATTTATCTTTTCATCCTTATATTGAAAATTAAAGAAAATTCAATCTATTAAAAACAAACACAATTAACTAAAATTAAAAAGATTTAAGTTGAACAAGAAACGAGAAACCAATAAGTTTATATATAAAGATTTATTAAATCCCAAAACTTGAAAATTTCTTTATTCTTTTCATGAATTTAAAAGATTGAGTAAAGTCTAATAGGTTACTTTATTATTTTCAATTCTGTAAACGATAATGTTTTTTTTTCTATTGAAAATATTTAAAAAATCCACAAATATTTTCCTCAATTTTTTTTAATCCTTGAAAATAAAATACTCTACAACACTTAAACAAAACTTGACAAAAATGATTTCCCAATACTAAAAAATGAAAAATTTTGATTAAAACCCATAGAAATTTAATTTTTTTGTCAAGTCCAACAATTAAAAAATTCAGAATATTTTCTACCAGTTTAAATATATATTATTATGTAATACAGGAAAAGTAAAATTAAAATTTTCACTTTATCTTTAAATACTAAAATTAAAGAAATAATAGAAAATATTATATATATATATATATATATATATATATATCCCTTAATACCCCGGATTTGCCTAAATTTCATCAAGTTTTTTTAAATTAGATTTAAAATGATATTGATCTACTAATATATTAATTTTCTTATTTTTCTTTAATCCAGATTTGAATTATAATAAAAAGTCAAAATAGTTCAAAGATAAATTAGTTAAGTTATTGATTTTTTTTTTTGAAATTGAAAAAAAAAAATAATAATTATTCATTTTTACATTTTTTTTAAATATTTTTTATTTTTATTTTATTTTTTTAAATCAGAAATTTTATTACATTAATAGTAATTCAAAACTCAACACATTAATTTATTAATAATAACCACAAAACAATTTTGATAATTTTATGATAAAAAAAAATAAAAAAAAAAAAATTACTTTGAAATTTAATTTTTTTTTAGAAAAAATTTAAATAAATATACAATTAAGAGAAAAATGAAATTTATTTCTTTAGGCCAAAATTAAATTTTTAATTTGATTAATTTTCTAAAACTTTTATTTTAGAAATAGATAATAATTTAAAATCAAAAAAAAAAAAAAATTGTAAAATAATTTCAATTTATTAAATTGGAATAAAACAAATATAAATTACTTTTTAATCGATAAAATATTTATACCTAAATTTAAAAATAAAATAAAAATAACTCTTAAATATTATTCCAATATAATAAAATAATCTCTGAAACCAAATTTTTTTTTGGTGTATTTTGTTATTGATAAAAATTTGAATAATATATTTGCGATATTTGGATTTTTCCTTTATAAATTAATCCAGATCTTGTTAAATAAGTTCTGATATATGGTCTCTACTACAAAAATATTGTTAATTTTATGTCTAGATTTTAAAAAGTCAAAAATTAAAAAATTGTAAAAAATAAAAAAAAAAATCAATTATAAATCTGACTCGAACTATTGGCCAAATCATTTAAAATTGAAAAAAAATCTTGTTGAAAAAATTGTAAAATTTTACTATGAAAAAAAATTTGATTTTTTTTTCTAATTTAATTTATATTTTTTTATTATTTTTAAATTATTTAGAATCTAATATAGATATTGATATTGAATAGTAATCAGTAGATGAAACAAATTTTCTATTTGATGTTATAATAACTTTAATAATGAATAAATTAATAAATCAAGCATTTTAGGCAATTTTTGGGTGCAAAGGGCCCCAAAAAAATTTCCAGTAAAGTATGATGTGTTTTAAATGTTAAAACTAAGAGGTTTTTGATGTCTAGACAAACTTTTCAAAAAAAAAAAAAAAATTATTTTGACAAAATTTGGAAAAATAATAAAATCACAATAACCAAAAAAAAATTCCCAATGTTGAAATTTTTTTTTCAAGTTATTTTTTTATTTTAACAAACTATACAATTTTTAATTATAAAATTTTCTTTCTAAGATAATTGTATATTAATTCTATACCTTATTATCCTTTGATAATATTTCAAATTAAAATTTTTGTTTGAAATGTTTTTAGGTTATTTGGGGTGATAAGGGATATATATATATATATATATATATATATATATATATATATATATATATATATCACAGGTAGTACGTGTTTTCGTTAGAAAATGGCGAAAGATTTATAAAATCGCGTTTTTTCGTTTTTTTATATATATTTTTCGTTTCATTCGTTGTTTCATTTTTTGTTTTTTGAAAAAGTCCTCGAATTCTTTTGAAATCATATTTTTCGTTTCTGGGATGTGAAAAAACGCAAACGAAAAAACTTAAAAAAAGTGAAAACAAAATAACTATTAAAACACAGATATGGTATATTTGTCTTTAAAGTGTTGGAAAAAATGAAATTTGTGATTTCTCATTTAAGGATGAGTTTTTGGTTTTAAACATGAAAATAGTTTACTTGTATATTTTAAAAAGGCAAAAATAATACCAAGTATGTTTTCCGTTTAAAATCCTTCAAAATTATAAACACTTTAACACTGGGAAATCGAATTAATTATTTTAAAAAATTACTACTAGTTGGTATGGAAAAGTAGTCAAAATTTAACTTTTTTTAAGATTTCAAAGTAGATCAGATCACCCATTTTTTTGCATTGTGATTACACCCTACTAT
The DNA here is from genome assembly GCA_027625915.1 of Anaeramoeba flamelloides. Classification (NCBI taxonomy): domain Eukaryota; family Anaeramoebidae; genus Anaeramoeba; species Anaeramoeba flamelloides. Next base: position 1,960,612 of record JANTQA010000036.1, on the reverse strand, counting down.
AATATTTTTTTGTTGATGACATTAAAAACATTAAAAATTATTAACTTAATTTTTTTTTTCAAATTTACTAATTTGAATAATGCGGTGAGTATTTTTTTTTCATCATATGAATACTCTTCAACTTATGAGCAATAAAATTTCATTAATTTTTTTTTTTTTGTTAAAAATAAAACCAGTTTTATCCATATTTTTTGCACAGTCCATTGTCACATTTCTTGTTTCAACACAGTTATTTCCTAACTAATCCTTTATGATGTTTTTCTATAATAATAATTTCATTTTTTTATTATTTATTTTTTAACAAAATTAATTTTTTACTTTTATGAACAAAATTACTAATTCTCCATTGTCAAAAATATTTCTACGTTAAATGACGAAAACAAATTCAAAGAAAGTGTTAACATACGTAATAATACCTTTCACCTTTTAAATTGCCTTTTAGAACTATAATAGTATTTCTTTTAAAATTAACATATTTATAAGTATTTATTTACTTTCACATAACAAGGGGGAATTGAAGAATCAACAATGATAAAACTAAAATACACAGTACGGGTTAAAAGAAAGTAAAAATTCAATTATCTGGGAAATTTGATTAAAAATCATAGTATTTAATTGATTTTTTATTTGTTGATATTTTTATTTTTTTTTGTGATAGATCATAAAATTTATTTTTAATAGTATTTGATAACATCTAAATATATTTAATTACTTCAAAAATTTTTAATAATTACTTTATTGATTACAAGTCACAATATATACATAAAATAAATTATTCTTTTGATTATTTTAATTATTTTTCTCTTTTATTTATTGATTTTTTTTGGTTTCGATTATTTACGATTTTTGAGATATACTAAAACTAATGAAAATATCTTTGATAAACACAAATTTTTGAAAAAAAAAGTTCTTTCAACTACATGGTCGAAACGAAGAGGATTTCCACTTCTTTTTTTATTTTTTCGATGAATAAAAATTTCTGATATATATATATATATATATATATATATATATATATATATCAGAGGAACGAATTACACGCATCGCTCACGCGTGCGCAAACGCGTTTAATGATATCAAAAAAATCGTCATACCTGTGATATATATATATATATATTGATCATTTTTATAGATGCATTCTTCCTATGAGAAAAAGAATAATAATTGATTAAATTTTCAAAATAAATTAAAATTAATAAATTAACAAGAAAGTAATTATAAATCAACCTAGTTTGAGGATTTTTTCATCAATTAATGACTGTGAAATATATACTTCCACACTTAAATTTCAAAAAGTAAATTTAAGTAAACGGATGACTAGATGTAATTACACTTCTTCAATAAATAAAATAAAAAATAAAAACTCTATTAAAAAGTTTTTTTGTACATCCACAGTGTTGAATGAGTTGGTGGTTGTTTCCGTTGATAATAATATATTTGTATGACTATAATCATTTTATTTTGATAAATAGATCTAGATATTAGAACAACTAGAGATCAAATGAAAAAAAAAAATTTTATCATAAATTAGAACTCTATTGATAAGTTACAACCATAAACTACTGATTTTTTTACAATTAGATTTTATTATCCAAATTTTTCCTATTTTTTTTTATTTTTGTTAATATTTCTTTTCTTCTTTCTTTGTTTTTAAATTTTTTTTTATTTGTTTTTTTGCAAGGTTCCCAAATCTTGTTTTCATAAAATACAAGTACAAGGTACAGACTAAACAGCAAAATTCAAACAAGCCAAGTATCTACTAGACAGATTAATCCAAAAAAGTTGATTCAATTTGCACCAGTTGATATCACAATACTTTAGTAATGATCAATTCACTTCCTTTTTTCAAGGTAAATATAGTTTATTAAAGATCTGATCATGAACAAATTTGTTGATCATCTAATCATGAACAAGTTTACCAATTCTTTTATTGATTGTTATACCTTTTTCTCAGCCTCCAATTAAACCTAAAAAAAAAGAAAAGAGGAGAAATCGAAACAAAATTAAATGAAGTAATTTAGAAAAAGTAAAAAGTAACCAAAAATTAAAATACATTCAAACTGAAACTTACGTTTCAAGAATCCCTAATTATTAAAAAAATCCAAAATTCATAATTTCGATCAATTGTTTTACAAACAAAAGATCAACTCCAATAATAATCTGATATTATCACACATTATATTTACAGATCAAAAAATAAGAATAAAAAGAAAATTCTTCTTATAATATCATTTTGCTCAAGAACTACAACATGTCTAGGCTTTTACCAATGAATAATTAACTTTGTAATTTATTTTGCAAAAATTAAACATTCAAAAATTGATAAGAAACAAAAAAAAATAAAAAAATCTTAAGAATTCATAAAATAAAAAAAAAAGCAAAAGTATATTTAAAAGGGTAACTATTTATTCTTTAAAAAAATAAATTTATCATTTTGATCACCAATTCATTAATTTGATGGTGTTCTGGAATTGACTCTTTCAGATTTTTAATTTTATTTAATGGATCGATCATAAAAATTAAAAATATTTGTTTCCAAATTTGATTACTGTTAGCTAATAATAATAAAACCTTTAAATTCAAGTTTAAAAATAACACTTCCTTCTCATTTAAAAGATTAAAATCTTTATCAAGAAAATTATTGAAGTTCTTCTCAAAAATGGTACATAAGAGTGTAAAAAAGTCTTGAGAATTTTCTTCATTATAATATTTTGAAGAGGTAGATATCATTGAAAAAAATAATTCCCATGAAATTTCATTTTCCAAAAGATCAATATTTTGTACCATAGTTAAAATATATTGATTAAATAAGGTTCCATCAATTAATTGTTTTATTTCTTTCTTGAAAAAATTAACATTATTCTTCATACATTTAGCGTAAATTAAATAACCATCCAAATTATTTGAAGAATTAATTAAATTAAACATCCATAATTGAAAAGAATAGTAGATCAGATTTTCATTTATTTGTATTTTTGATTTATTTTTTTTATTGTGCTTACAAAAGAGGATACATTGATTACATATATTCAAAATTAACTGTTGATAATCTTTACATTTCATAAAATTGGGAATTATAGCGTTGCCGCTCCAATTTAAAACTAAATCGAGATCATTTTTTTTTGATTTACTGATTGACCGTTTATGTAAAATTAACAATTCTGATAAGAATCTTGTTGTTGAGTTGAGATTTGAAAGTAAGCAATAGTTTAGCAATTTGATGGAATTTGGTAATAGATGATTATATTTTATTGAAATCGTTTCTAAAGATTTTATTAATGAATTGATCAAATAATTTCTTTTATACCAATTTTGTAATGTTTTATTAAGTTTTTTTTTATAATTTCCGATATTATTATTACCACTCCGACTTTGATTATCATTATTTGAATGTCTATATATATTAATTATATTATCAAACCACGAAAGGGTTTTTATTAGATTATTTAGCAATAATTCCAAAATTAATAATTGGTTATTTGAAAGATAATTAATTTTTGATAACAAGATCTCGGCTTGGTTTGATAATATATTATGGCCACCTTCAATAGAAAAATTAATAAAATCACTTTCGTCTATTAATAACAATTCAATAAAATTCAAATAATTTATTGGGGATAATTTAAAATATGAAATTTTTTGACAAATTTTTTTTAAATATTTTTTTTTAAAGTTGTGATTTTTATTCAGATCATTTTTAATCATTTCAAAGATTATTTCTTTACATACAGGGTAGTTTTGAGAAGATAATATTAATTCATTAATAGAAAAATTTAAATTTTTTGAATCTATAAATTGCAATTGGAAAGTTTTATTTTTATTAATACAATTTTTTAAGATTCTATAATATATAGGGAATGTCACGGTATTATAATAATAGCCATAATCCATTTCTTCATCAACTTTGATCATACGATTGTTGCCATTTCCATTTTTATTATTATTTCCTGACAGTTTTGTAGTTTGATTAAAATTGAGTAACTGGATTCTTTTCTTTGAATCTTCGGTAATTAATAAAGAAAGATCAGGGTCCAATTCAAATGCCCTTTCTAATAATTTTAATAAATATTGAATATTTAAATCAAAGGGTAAATTAAATTTTTCAATTTTCAAATAAAGATCCCAAATTATGTTGAAATTATTTTTAAAAAATTGTAATGATTTTGCACCGATTAAACAGTTTTTTACAAATTCTAAATAATCCATTAATTTATAAGTACTTCTCGGATATTTGTATTGATTTTTTTTAATAACTACACTTTTATATAAATTGTTTGTCAACTCCTTCATTCTTAAAAATAAAAATTCATAAATTTCTTTTGCCTTTTCGTTAGTGTCAATTAATTTTGGTATTAATTTTGATAAAAATAGATAACTTTGCTCTTGAATTGATTTATGATCAAAATAATTTATTATCCAATTTTTGAGCCACAAATTATAATTATTTAAAAACCAATTATCAATCAAAAAATTATGATTTAAGATTAATTTTAAATTTTGAATTAATAAGGAAATTATTCTTTTTTCTAAATTTGGTAATAAATCAATGATGGCTCTTAATATTTCTGGGATTTTATCAATATAAATTAATAAAAATTGTTCTAATGATACAAAATATTTTTCCAATTTTTCATCTTTATTATTAACACAATTTAATATATTAGAAATCAAATCATTCAAATATTTATTATAAAATTGTGAATTATGAATACAGATATTTGCAATAATTTTACCACTCATCTTTGGATTCGTATTATCTTTTATAGTTTCAAATAAAAATTCGGTTTCTATTAATAAATATCTATCTAAATTTGATAAATTTTTTAACAATTCCAACGGTTTTTTTTCAATTTTTTCTTCTTTTTCTTCCTTTTCTTCCTTTTCTTTTTTTTCTTTTTTTTCTTTTTCATTTATATTAGAATTTGTTTCTTTTTCTGGATTTCTTTTACTGTTAGTATTATCATATCCATCATTTTCTATTAATAAATAAATTAATTCAATCAAATTTTTATATTTATCTTGGTTTTCAATTTCTTTAAATTTTCTTTTCTCCAAATTGGAAAAATTATTTCTTTCAAAAAAATTTTCATTATTATTTTTTAAAAGAGAAAATTTACCAAAATATAAATCTATTAATCTCGAAATAATATTAATTGATAACAAATATTTTTTAAAAATAGGATCAATTTGAATTAAGTTTTTGATAAAATTAAAATAATTATTCGCATTTGAACAAATTAATTCAGGATTAGGCAAATATTTTAAAATATTTTCTAATTGGGAAATAATTCTAGAATCGTACGTTTTTCTTTGCTGATTTTGAAATAATAAAATATTTGAAATACCTTTTAAATTTTCCAAATTATTAATTTCAAAATTTTCATTCGATTTATTATTTTGAATAATATTATTTATCATTTCTCTTTCATTTTTATCATTCAAGCAACCTTTTAGAGAATTTAAAATTAAATTTAAAAAGTCATTTTTAAATGTATTTACAGTACAATTCATTAAAATATCATTAAACCAATTATTTTTTGAATCATTTAATTCATCTAAAAACCATTTACTAATCTTTTCATTATTTTTTAACTGTATAAAAAGGAAATTAAAAATTTTGTCTTGATTTTTTTTAAATTTTGAATGACTAATAATTTTCAATAAGAAAATAATAAAAAATTTTAAATAGGTTTCTTCTAAATTATTATTATTATTATTATCATTATTATTATTATCATTTTCATTATTATTATTATTGTCATTCTCATTCGGCTTTTTATTTTCTTTCCTTTTTTCAATATAACTTAATAAATTAAAAATAAAATTAATATATTTTTCTTCATAAACATTATTTCTTATTAGGAATAATAAATTTTGATCCCAAATTTCTTTATAAATTTTATATCCAATTTTATTGTTATTTTGATTGTTATTTTCTTTTAATTCATTTTGAATAATATCCTTTCTTTGGTAAATTAGCATATAAGCAGAATGATTTTTTTCTTGATAAATTGGTGTTTGTTTTAAAAGTGCTTCTTCAGTCCAAAGTTCTTCTTTGCCCCCAAAGCATTCTTCCTTCAATAAATTACTATTAAACCCAGTGACATTCCTATCATCAAATTTAAACCATTTTTTTTCTCCATCACTTTTTGCTTCAATTAAAGAATAATAATGCCCCGATCGACAAACCCCTCTATGCACGATAATTCCCTTTAATTCATATTTATAACATTTATTTGAATAATTTTCCTTTTCATCTTCATCTTCCTTTTCGTTTTCAATTTTTTCATTTTCATTTTTCTTTTTATTTCCATTATTATTATTCTCAAATTCCTCATTTTCCTTAAATCCATAATCAATTTCCTTTTTATTTTCTTTTTCTTTTTCTTCTTCTTTAACTTTTTCCTTTTCCTTTTCCTTTTCTTCTTCTTCTAAATTGTTGATATTTTTAGAATTTTCTTTATTATTTATTCTTTCTTTTCTTTTCTTATCCTTTTCTCTTTCATATTGTTTAATCCCTTCCTTAGTAAATTTAAACAAATCCAATTCGAAAGGAAATTCATATTCATCATTGACTTTATACCTTCTCATTGTTTGTAAATTATATTCAAACCTTTTTAAATGGAAAATTAAATTTTTCGGCAGAGTATGAATACAAACTCTTTTTATTGCATCAATTTTTTTTCCTAACTTTTCGGAATAATATTGGTTATCACCAGTCAATTTTTCACCTTCGATATACTGTTCTAAACTTTGATAAATATTTTTTTTATCTTTAACATCCAAACTTAGATTAAAAAAATCTTCGATTCTTTCGGAAACATGTTCGTTTTTATTTTCTTTATTTTTATTAATTGCAATGATTTGATTGGCTACTTTACCACCAAAAATATTTTTTAATAAATCACCTTTGCTGATTTCTTCTAATTTTTGTTCTAATCTATGGAATATCATACTAAAAAATTCGTCAACATCCATTTGGATTCTGACATTAATGGGCTCGCCAGTATAACTTTTTATACTAGAAGCAAAATTTTTGGTATTTGCAAAGGATTTTTGCCCTTCAATCAATTGCCCAAAAACCATTTGTAATTGATAAATCAAATCGTCCTTATCCGTATTTTCCTTTTTCTTAACAGATTTATTTCCATTTTGATCATTTACATCGGTATTTAGAGACAAGATTTCATTTCTAAATTCCTTAATCATAAACATTTGCTGTAATAAGGAATTCATATAGCATGTATTCCCTAAATTCGTTAATCCTAAATAGTTTTTTTTCTTCGTTTTACTTTCAAATGTAGGATCATAATACCATAAATCTGGTGACTTAATTAAATTGATTTGATTCAAAAATAATTTTATTATATATAAAAAGTTTTGATCACTAGTTTTTGAAATTTCTAATAATAAATTAAAAGCAATTTGCTTTGTTTTATGTGTTTTACATTTCGGTGGAATAATTATTTCGCGATCCACATCATTATTTTCCTTTACTTCTTTTTTTTGTTGAAATTTGGGCTTGGGCAATTCAAATAATGAATTAAATATTTCGTTAATAAAGTCATTAGAATCTTTATTTATTAAAAAGGTTTTATTATATTTAATTAACAATATCAAAATATTCATATAGCCTATTAAAATTTCATCAGTCTTAATTAAATCAATTTCAATGATGGGTCTTTTTAAAAGGGATTTTTTTACATTAATAAAAAATTCTTCAAGTGAAAAAACAATGTTATGCATTTTTAAATTATTTTTTAATAGTTCGGTTAATAAATGGAAATATTCAATTGAATTTATTTGGTTATCGTTTGTAGAATTGTTATTGCTCTTATTGAATTCTTCTAATTGAATAAATAGTTTTAATAAAATTTTTAAAAAAACATTATTTAAATTTTCTTTAATTTCTACATTTTCACTATCCTGATTTTTGTCTTTTTTTTTTTGATCTTTTTTTTTTTGATCTTTTTCTTTTTGATCTTTTTTTTTTTGATCTTTTTCTTTTACTTTTTCTTTTTCAATTTTTTTTTCCTTTTCATTTTCTTTTTCCTTTTCAATTCCCTTTCCCTTTTCTTTGTCTTTTTCCTTTTCAATTTGAGATTCGTTTTTTTTACCATCTTTTTTCGATTCCTTTTCATTATTTTCAATTAAGCATATATCAAGAATCATTTTAGAACACAAATCTCTAAAAATAAATTCTTTCGAAAACAATAAGGTTTGTTTAATCCAATCATTAATTTTTGAGTAATTAATTAAAGATTTTTTCCATTTTTTTTTTAAATCAGTATAAAAACCATATTTGATAATGTTAATTATATTATTTAAAATTTCTTTTGTTTCTTCCAAATTATTATTCTTATTAAAGTTTTTTGAATATTTTTTTATTAAATTTATTAAAATTTCTAAGAATCCTTTTATTTCTATATTTGAAAAATTAATTTCTTTATCAAATTCAATTTGATTTTTCTTTTTATTTGTTAATAACTGTGAAATAATTTTGATTAAGATATTCATTGATTCAATTTTAAATAGATTATTATTAAAATCCATATGATAAATTTTAATTACTAAAGAAATTAATTTATTGATTCCTCCATTTTTTTTCATTATTTGGATTAATGCTTTTATCTTATCGTTTTGAAATTCAATTGGTATATTAGTAATTTTTTCAATAATTTGTAATGTATAATTTAATTTAAACAATGAATGTTCGTTTAAAATATTGTTCCAATTGAATTCATCCAATTGCTTTTCAGTTAATTTACTTAGATTTAAAAATTTATTTAATATAGTTTCATTTGTTGGCATTAGAGTTAAAATTTTTAAAATTTTTAATTTGATTACATTATTAGTTTGCTTTTCTAAAATTTCAAATAATTCATTAAAATATTTTTGTAAAATAAACGTTGGTATTGATTCTTGATTATTATTGTTGTTGTTTTCATTTTTATTTGAAGAAGATGATTTATTTGTTTTCGATGAGGATGACGAAGAGGAGGACGCATTTTTTATTACTCGGATCGTTTCATTATCTTGAAAGCTCATTTGGCTTATTGTTTTATTGTTGATTGAATCATCTAATCTACAATGGCCAGTAATCATTATTTGGTTAATCGGTTTACCAATTTTATTCGCGATTTTCGTTCTTAAAGAAAAAATGGAATCTGTAGTATTTGCTTGTAAGGGGAAATCAAATGGGTTATTCATATTAATTGCATTTGTAATGGTGAAATTAATTGGAATTTTGAAAATTCCATCTTTGTGCCTTTTGAAACCCATAAATTCTGGTATAATATTTCGTTCCCTAAATTTAATAAATTTTGATAATATTTTCAAAATTCTTTTTAATTTTATTTCATTATTTTTATTTATTGCTTTATCATTTGTTATATAATTAATACATTTTTGAATAAATCTTTCATTCCATTCAATACAATGCTTATTATATAAATGATTTTGTAAATTTTGATATTTAATTAATAAGTCAATTGCTAATAAACTAACGTTTTTGCTTTCAGCAAATAAGGCTATTTCCCATATTTTTTCAATCCCAATTAATTCATTGTTTAAATAATATTTTGTAATAGTAATCGATCCATCATTATTCCCAAACTTTATTAATTTGTTATGCTTTGATTTTATAATAAAAACATGCCTTAAAAATCTAAATTGTGGCTCTGATAATTTTTCTATTTCAAATTCCATAGCCTTTTCAAATAAAAAATCATTAATTTCTTTTTTGAGTTCAAAACTAGTGATCCAATTATAAAATATATTTGATTCATAATTTCCTAAAATTGGTTTTAATATAAAACTTTCCCAGAGATTAGCCACATCCTCTTTTTCTAAATTGGTAGATTCAGTAATAGATTGTAAAAATACAAAAAAATCTAATCTCATTTTTAATTGCTCCAAATAGGGCATAGAATTTGTATTTTGAAAATTCATTTTATTATAATCCAAACCTACATTATCCTTGTTATTTTCTTTTTCTATTTCAATTTCGTTTTTTTTTTTGTTTTCATTTTCATTTTCATTTTCGTTTTCATTTTCATTTTCGTTTTCGTTTTTGTTTTTGCTTTTGTTTTTGTTTTCATTTTCATTTTCGTTTTTGTTTTTGTTTTTGTTTTTGTTTTTGTTGTAATTTTCATTTTCGTTTTCGTTTTTGGGATTTAAATGAAGATTTATATTATTTTTTTTTATATAAGTTTGAATTTTTTTTTTCAGATCTGTTAAGTCCTTTATTATTAATAATTTTAAATTTTCCTTTTTTTGATATTCATTTATTAGTGTTTTTTGGGTATAAATATTGTTTCGTGAAAATCTAAATGGCTGTTGTGTATTAAAAGATAAAATTAAGCTTTTCAACAAGGAAAAAACAAATAATGTATTTTTGTGCTTTTTTAATGATTTGATCAATGATGAAAATAAATTGTTTCTAATATCTTCTTTAAAAGATTTTTCAGCAAATAATTTTTTCATATTTTCACTTAGCTCTAATTTTAATTTATACTCAACTTCTTCATTGCAGATTAATTTCCAAAATTTATTTAATAATTTATGGAAAATTTCATTATAATTTTGATTTTTGCTTAACGAAATTAATGCTGAATTTGTTAATTCTTTAAGAAATTTAACATGAACAAAATCCCATTCTTCAATTTCATTAAGTTTTGTATTATATAAATAAGTAATTAATTCATTTGAAAAATATTTACAGATTTTATTTAAAAAATTAAAAATTATTATCTGATTTGTCTGATGTTCCTATTCATGTTTAATTATTTAGAATTATATCATTTAAAATTAATTAATATTTTAGAACAAATGATTAATATATAAAAAATTTTTGTGCAAAGTTTTTATAATTCGAAAAAAAAGTTTTAATCTCTTTGTTCATTTTATTTTATTAGATTTTTTTTGTTGTTTTGGGGTTTGAAATTATTTTATCTTGAAAGTTTAATTTTTGATCTTTTATTCTGAAATTTATCAATTTTTTAAGTTTCTAAAAAAAAATTGATACATAATTAAAAAAAAAATATTATTATACAATAATGTTTTCCTCATTATAATTTTAAAGAAAGCAATTAAATTGAAATTAATCCATGATTAATAATAATAAAAATCAATTGAAATAAAGATTTAATCTTAATAATTATTTCTAAAATTATTTTGTTTTCTATTACTGTTTTGTTTAATAATTTTTTTTTTACTTTTTGCAAAAAAAACTTTTA